>OY728136.1:1934938704-1936138704 GCA_963277665.1 Viscum album | reverse complement strand
GTTCATGATTCTAGTTTGTTGATCTTCGTGGATTTCGACTAAATGTTATCGTTTAACGAGAGGGGGCCGGACCACAAAAACATGGTCGACCCTTCTCTTTTATCCTTCTTGATACTTTGTGGTTTGGACGGAATGGCGTGGTGCCGTCGCACCACGCGGAAATAGCATGGAAAGTACTCCGCGGCGTCATCGCGCCGCACCGTGAAGTTGATCAAGGACGCGACGTCGTCGCGCCGCGTCGAAGAAAACCGAAGACGTCGCGGACGGAGAGGGGTCGCGGCGGAAGGACGCGGTGTCGTCGCACCGTGCCGGACGAACCAAGACGCGGCCGGTTCCGGGCCACGGCAGAGCAGGGTGACCGGCGGCCGGTTCCGGGGCGCCGGTGTCGGCGAAGAAGGGGACCGGCCGTTGTCGGTCCCGTGGAGGCAGGAACCGGCCGGCCAAGGCGAGCCGGCCGGACAGGTGTGCAGCCGGAGGTTCAAACCCCCGACCGGTCAGCCAAAATGGCCCCCTTAATTGGGGGGGGGGGGTGGGTAGTTACACTGGGGGGCAGGCGTCCCCCCTTGCCGAAATGGCTCGGACAATGGCCGAGCTGGTCAGTGCGCTGGGCGCGCTGTGCCCAAGCCGGACCGGCAGCCTGGCCAGTCTGCCGGGCCGGGCCGCGCCCAGGCCGTGCCGGGCCGCGCCGCGCCCAGCCGGGCCGGGTCGCGCTGGGCTGGGCCGACCTAGACCCGGGGCGGGTCGACCTAGTTCGGGCTGGCCGGGGGGTCTTGGGCCGGGTCGGTCCGGGCCCGAAACCCCCTTTTTCGGACCGTTTGGGTTCAATTACCCATAACTCGGGCTACGGACCTCCGATCGATGCACCGTCAGTTGTGATGCGATCCTTGTATCGAGACGGTCCTTTCGGTATATTTCTCTCAAGGTTTCAGAATACTTTGAGTTCGGCCGGGTTAGTTCGTACACGAAACCAATCGGGCCCTCGGAGCGAAAACGCTCATATCTTGAGCTACGGACGTCCGGTTGACGTGTCGTCGACTTTGTTGAGTTTCCCTTAGTGAGACGGATCTTTTGGCTTACTCCGCCCGAGGTTTGGATGCAGGTGGAGTATGGTCGGGTTGGTTTTGCCTTAAAAACCAACCGGGCTCCTGGGACGAAAAAGCCAATAACTCTCAGACCGGGCGTCCGATTGATGCGCCGTCTGTGACGTTGAGTTCCTGTTGACGATACGGAAATTTTGGATACATCAACTCTGGACTATGTGTCAGTTGATGTATCAGCCTCTCGGCTCGTGGAGCGGACCCTCCCGAACGAGCTTGCTGTGTGCGGGAACCCTAGTGCTGGCTGCGACTGCTATTGTGACGACGACGACTGTACAGAGATCCTCAGTGGATTCGACGGCGACGACTACAACACTCAGCGATCCTATGTGGATCAGTGCTACCGATCCTGTGTGGGTCCGATCCTGTGTGGGTCAGCACTCAGCGGTTCTGTGTGAGCCAGCGCCTACAGATCCTGTGTGGGTCTTTGCGAGGGTTAGTTTCCTACCGATCTTGTGTGGGTCTTTGCGGGGGTTAGTACCTATCGATCCTTTGTGGGTCCGACGACTTATATGGGTCAGTGATCATCTCTATCGTCTTCGAAGAAGTATACCTGGGTGATCTGAATCCTATTTTCTTTCCTGTGTGGATTGTGTTGTGTTATCCTGTGTGGATTACGTTTTTCTTTCCTGTGTGGAATACGTATACTTTCCTGTGTGGACTGGGTTGTACTTGGGCTTGGAGGTTGGAGCGTATTGGAATTGATGACTTAGGTATATGTATGGTCATATACCTAAGCAGTGTCGGATGCTACTTCATGATTGTATCTTTCCTTTGTGGTTTATCCTTTGTGGATTTTGGGAGACCTTCGGGGGTCTCGGGGTCCCTACTGAGTAGCTTATACTCACCCCTGCATGGGCTATGCCCGCACTATGTTGTGTTGGTTGGAAACGACGGACAACGTTGATCGTGGTTGAGGCTTCCAGAGCAAGACGGTACCTGGAAGTGGACCACTGGGCGGGACATACTCGGAGCGGACGATGGAACCTGAGGAGCAGTGGAGCTATCTGTACCCACCCTTCAGGTGGAATTTCTAGTGGAGAGCTCGGCGTTGCGGCTTTACTTTACAGTTTTTGTTTTCCCTTTCGAGTTGTACTTTACTTCAGTTTGGGTTTGTATACTGTCTCATATACCTTTTTCCGTACTTACTGTTGTACCAGCTTTTACTTAGTGTTTACTTCTTCTATTTCTTACTCTGTGGTGTTTGTTTACTTTACAAAGGCAATGCCTTCCCTTTTACCGGGATTTTACACCTTGGTGCTAGTCGCCATTCCCTGGCCAATGGAAGGCGGGCTTCGGGTAGTCACGGAACGGACCCCGGGACGGGTCGTGACAGTTGAACACTCTAGATATTGAATGTTATTGAAGTGATTTATAGAGATAGAAACTTATGTTTTGTGTTTACTAAACATCTTGTTCAAATTTCTTTGTGCGACTATGATTATTGCTGAGTAAAATTGAGGGATTCCAGGGATAGGAAGACAGAGGTGCTGACGAACATATAGTTTGAGAACTTCCAGGGATAGGATTAGAGAGGTTTCGACTACCATAATGATCAAGTGCTTGTGGGGATATCATGACAAATTCAGATATTTCAATCAAGGTCTTACCCTAGTATGGGTAAGACATAATTTATTTAATGTATAAATCAAGGGACTATTATCCAAGGTTGTTGGATACCCTTCTCTTTGGGTTAAAATATTCCATACTTTTTACTTATTTTGTTTGAATTTTATTTCTACAGCATTTTGATAAAGTATGAAAGTATAGCATTCTTGTACTTTCTTGTTATCAAATAAACTCTGATAAATAATATTTTATACACATTAATGTAGAATCGCTTCCTAGTAAACTTTACTTATGTTTCATTTCCAGAACCACATTTCTCGAACCTAGCATGTTTATAGAACTAAAATACTTGTTTAAAGCTATTAAACATATGTTTCCTTAAGGTTAAAAATAAAAGTTTTCATACTTATAATTCACCCCATCTTGGAAATAGAGAATCTATATTCATATTTCGGTCCTAAAATTAGTATCAAATGAGGTCTCTAAAATACTTATATTCACATATAATTTTTTCTTGCTCGTGTTTTCATTATTCTAAATTTTTCCTTTCTTATGAATTTTTATCTTCGTTTACAAACTTTTACTATTAACAGGTTTTTTGAGGAATACTATTTTATTTTAGATTACAGGATTGAATATTGGTTCGATTGACAATCTAAATACTACTAGACAACCAATATTTGATGCAAATGATTATAAATATTGGAGAGATCGTATGAAGACATTTTTCATCAAACCTGTATTGGAAAAATTTCTTATGATTGCCATATATTACAAGATTCTTGATATGGAATTCCAAACTTTTACCAATCAAGAAAAGTCAGAATATCAACTAAAATAGAAGTTACACAATACTTTGTTATGTTCCATGACCAGGAATATATTTAGTCTTATTTATTCTTGTAAATCAAAAAATCTATTTGGAAGAATTTAGAAGTTACCAATTTTTGTACATCCAATGTTATAGAAACTATAAGAGCTATGCTTAGAGATGAATATCATGGATATCAATTTCCTAATGGAGAACTAGTATGTTAAGTGTGACAAAGGTTTATGACTTTTGTTAACATCATACAGTCTATGGGTGAAAGAGGATTAGAAGATGAAGATCTTGTGAAAATTATTATAGATATCATTCCTAAGGAGTGGGAATATAAGAGAATAGTTATAGATGAGAATAGGAAGATATCTTGAATTACTCTTTATGAGATTTTTGAAACTCTTCATCAACATTAAACAAGAATGAAAAGAGATGCTGATATGAAAAAAAACGAAAAATGGTAATTGAAGTGTAGCCTCTACTACTACTAATGACAAGACACCTCAAAAGGTTAAAAGATCCAAGTTTAAGAAAGTCAATATTTTAACTGAATATAGTGAAAATGAACATAGTGAGCATGAATTAGATAATCCTTCTTGAAGGATGAACACATTATTTGGAAAGAAAGACTTTCAGTATAGATATAGGAAGAAAGAGGGAAAATACAGGAAAGACTTAAAAGTCACTTGTTATGAATGCAAATGAGTAGGGTATACAAGGCCAGATTTTCCTATGCTTAAGAAAATTGATTGAAATGAAAATCATTCAGAGGGGAATAGAAATAAGTACTAGAAGTCTAAATCTAAATAATATTTAAAAGCTAGTGACACCTAGAGTGCCAGTGGTGGACACTCTTCTGATGAATCCTTAGATTATGAATCTAATGGTCAGAAGAATATCATTCTACTAGCCAAATTACCCATTAAAAAACAATTTCTAATGGCCAAGGTACATAGTTCTGAACCTATTAATTTTTTATCCTTGAATACGAATTATAATGATAATAAATACTTTAAATATTAAGATGAATAATCTTCTTCTAATGAAGATAATACATTACCATCTTATGAATAAGTGTCTAGGATTTCTAAACATCGTGAGAATGAAAAATATAAACTCAATAGAAACTTGATAAGGAAAATTATAGAATTACTATTTTAACTAAAAAAGTGTCATACCGTTCTAATGATCTTGTTGTGAAAATTTTTTATTTTGAAAGTATTTCCAAAAACGTTGAGGAAGTTAATTCTGAGAAGGATAAAATTTATAAGGATCATAAAAATTAAATTTCTAAGAGAAATATTTTAGAGACTAACCCTAGATCAAAAACTAATGTTTTTTGGATAAAAACCAGGTTATTAAACTAAATTCAGAAAAAAATCTTTGAGAACGTTTTTGTTAAATTTTACTTTTGTTAAGGAAAATTTTAAAAAGATGTATTCTCAAATTAGACCTATAAGGAATCATTCTGGATTTGGTTATACTCATTCTAAACTAGTTTTCAGTAATAACAATTTTGTTCCCCAAAGAGCTCCATTCGGAACTAAATATCAGTGTGGTGGAAATTGGGAAAAAATTGTTCTTTAAATAAAACTCAGTCTTTAGGCTATCATAAAGCTTATTTTTTTAAGAAAATGTGGATTCCAAATATCATTTTTTCTGAAATGTCCAGATACAAGAAAGTTTAGATTCCCAAAGAATAACACTCTTATTTTTAGGAAATTAAAGATAGTACCAATAACAATACATGGTAAATGGATAGTGTATGTTCCCGGCATATGACCGGTAACAAAGACTTCTTTGAAAATATTATCAAGATGAAAGGACGAAAAATAACTTTTGAAGATAATTCTACGGAGAAATTATTGGTATATGTAACATTGTTCTTCTTAGAAAAACATTGATTTCAAATGTTTTATTTGTTATGGGTCTTAAGAACAAAATAATCAGCATAAGAAAACTATGTTATAAAGATTACCTAGTAAATTTTAGTAATGATAAGTTTTTAGTACACAATTTGAAGGAAGAGTTTATTCTTTCTACCCATAGGCAATAAAATTTGTACACACTAAACATAGAAGACCTTAGGATTTAAAATATTCATTGTCTTAGTGAAATGGAAGATCAACCTTGGTTATGGACCATAAGGTTAGGACACTGTAACCTTAGGAACTTCTGTAAACTCTCTATAAAAAATACTTTTTATGGATCTTCCAGAGATTAGATTTTATTCATAAAAAGTTTTCAATCCCTATCAATATGGAAAGAAAGATAAATAATGTTTTAAATAAATGGGTGAAGTCTCAACAACTTATGCATTACATTTAGTGAAAATAGATCTTTTTGTTCCAACACAAACTGGAAGAATTAGAGGCAAATATTATGTATTTTTCATAGTTGATGATTACACTAGATTTATGTGGGTCTATTTTCTAGCAAATAAATATGAATATTTTTTTATTTCAAAATTTTTATAGCCCAAGTTAAAAAAGATAAAACCTTCCATTGATAACAATTTATAATGTTCGTAGAGGAGAATTTCAAAATTCTGATTTAGAAACTTTTTGTAGTAAAAAAGGCATTAGTATTAACTTAACAGCACTAAGAACTCCTCCAAAGAATAGTGTTGTTGAAAGAAGAAATAATATTCTTCAAGAGATAACTAGAACCATGTTGAGTGAAAATTATATAGCTAAACATTTTTGGGATGATATTGTATGTACTACTTGTTATACTATAAATCGAGTTTTGATTAGACCTTTTCTTAATAAAACCCCATATGAGTTATGGAATGGTAGAAAACCTAGACTTTCCTAATTCAAAGTATTTGTTTGAAAAGTATTCATTCTGAATACTAAAATAATCTATATAAATTCTCACCAAAATATGATGAATAAATTTTCTTAGGCTACTCTACAACTTCAAAGACTTATAGAGTTCTTAATAAAAATAATCGTACTATTGAAGAAAAAATACATGTTATGTTTGGTGAAACTGATCCTTTTGTTTTTAAACACCATCATCTTACATATTTATATGTTTTTTCAAAAACTGATTATCAACCATTGATAAAAGATCCTTCGGATAAGGAAAATTTTGAAGAAAATATTCATGAAGCATTTTCTGCAGAATATTTCCGACCATATGTTTATGAACAAGTGTTATAAAACCCAAATCAGTTTTTTCTTAAGAATCATCCTAGTGATAGTATTATTTGTAATTTAAATCAACATGTAAGGACTAGAAGTTCCTTAATAAATGAATTAGAACATCTAGCATTACTTTCTCAATTAGAACCAAAAATCCCCGATTAAGCTTTAGGTGATAATAAATGGACTAAAGCCATACAGGATGGGCTGAATTAACTCGAAAGGAATAAATTACAGACCTTAGTAGAAAGACCTAAGGAAACTTTTTTTATTGGAGTTAAATGGGTGTTCAGAAATAAGTGTAATGGAAATGGAATCATTGTAAGAAATATATCTAGATTAGTTGCTAAAGGATATAATCAATAAGAAGGAATATACTGTGAAGAAACCTATGTTTCAATATATAGACATAAATATATCCATATTTTACTTTCCTTTGAAGAATTCTCCAACTTGAAACTTTTTCAAATGGATGTTAAATGTGCTTCCTTTAATGGATATGTTCAATAGGAAGTTCTTGTTAAACCACCTCCAGGTTTTGAAGACACAAACCATCTTGAAAATGTTTTCAAACTTACCAAATCTTTATATGGACTTAAACAAGGTCCAAGAGCCTAGTATTATAGACTTAAATGATTTTTGTTACAAAAAAATTATGTTAATGAAAAAGTTGATCCAACCCTTTCCATAAATAAATATAAGAAAAATGTTTTGATTATTGAAATTTGTTTTGATGACATCATATTTGGTTCAACTTAGTAATCTTTAACTGATTCGTTTGAAAATTTAAGGAAATATGAGTTTGAAATGAGTATGATGAGTGAGTTATCATTTTTCTGAGGATTTCAAATTTCTGAAAAATCAGAAAAAACATATATATCTCAACATAAGTATATTAATGATATTCATAAAAATTATGGATATGACAATACAAAGAGTATAAGAACTCCCATTGGAACCACAAATTCACCCGATCTTGATGAATCTAGGAAACCAGTAGATCTAACATCATTTAGAATAATGATAAGAAGTTTACTATACTTGAAATCTAGTCGTCCAGACATAATGTTTTCAGTATGCTTATATGGAAGATATCAATCCAATTCTAATGAATCTCATTTAAAGGCAGTGAAAATAATTTTTGGATATTTAAATTGATCCTTGGATTTAGGACTCTTTTGGACTTCTAGAAATGATTTTGTTTAAAAAAATTCATAAGCTGATTTTGGTGGATTTAGAATGGATAGGAAAAGTACTTGTAGAACTTGTCATTTTTTAAAAGATTCCTTAGTTTCTTGGTAATGAAAAAAAGAAACACTCAGTAGCACTTCCCACTACTGAAGCTGAATATGTAGTAGCTGGAAGTTGTTGTGCTCAAGTGGTATGGATACAACACACACTCATAGACTATGGTATGAGTTGTACCAAAACAAAAATATTGTGTGATAACACTAGTTCCATTGCACTAAGTAAAAACCTACACATCACTCTCATGAAAAACACATAGACATTAGGCTTCACATTCTTAGGGATCACACACAAAAATGAGATCTCATTCTTAAATTTATTGAATATAAGATCAACTAGCTAAAATTTTCAAAAAATATTTACCCTCCGATAGATTTGAATACATTAAAAAATAGTTACAAATGATAACCGTAAGGTAATATTTTATATTAACTTCTTGTGGAAACCAATATTTTTATAGTAAGAAAATCATTTTCATAAGGGAGTACATTTTCTTCTTAGTAAACTTTTTTTTATCAAAATTTTCATAATCAAAATTTTTTTAATCAAAATTTTTGTAATTAAAATTCCATAATAAACTTTTTCAAAATTGAAATTTTCTTATCAATTTTTTTCGGTAAAGTTATTCAAGAAGAATTTTCCTCATTATGGATAATTCTCCTAGTAATCTAGAATGTATGATTCCTTTATTAAATTTTGGTAATCCACTTTTTACATGTCATTATAATCATTTTACTGAAAATTTTTCAGATTCACTTTTCCTTAATTCTTAATTTTTTATCTTAAAGTCCTCAAAAGATTGAAACCTACCAAATTCCTTCTTCAGTTGTATTCTCAAACAGAAGAACTGATCAAGAGTATTTCCACCATTATATCTATTTGTTAAGATAAACTGTCACCTCAAATGTCTATATAAGGACCCCAATAGTTTTCCCACATTGGTCATCAAATATTTGGTGTGATGAAGCCATGTTAGTCTACTTAATGTCGTTCTGAATCTTCACGTTTTCCCCAATTCTGAATGCCTGTAGAAGCTTCTCCTCATAAACAAATATCATCAGTAATGGAAATATCTAAATAGAAGAATTATAAATTATGTTTAGTTCATCTGAAAGTCTTTTCTAAGTATGATTCTATTATCTCGAAAAATATCAAGTTGAGTGGTTAGGAGAGCTTATGGGTTTGTAAACCGAAGGTATAGGTTCCAGTTTATCCAGATTTGATGATAGATTTATATGAATCCATGAGTTTATTCAATGAAGGATGGAGAAAAAAGTTTTTATTTAAGATCTATGGGAAAACATGATATCTTTCTTATAGTACGGCTATAAGATTAATTTCAATTTTGTATGAGGGTGAAGCAGATTTTTTAATCCACAAGCTTCCAGATGTATCAGGATCGTCATTAAGGAAAATGTGTTAGAGTTCCTTTGTATATCACAAGTGAAGAATCTAAATATTATCCATGTCTCTACAAACCTCTAGATTCTTGAGTTATGGGTTCAAGGTTTTATCATTCCAAGAAAAGGGGGAAAAGAAACTCTGAAGAAAAGTGACATCTATAATATGGATTTCTTGGTGTACCTCAGGAAGATCAACTTGGATAAGTATATCTTGATTACAATCTTGAACATCAAAAATGGAACTCTCAAATATCAAATCATTGTGTATCTGTCTACTCTTTCAAAAATCATATTTCTTTGTTTAGAATCTTTTAAAATCCCTTGCAGTTATAATAAAATAAATTACAAGGTTATGTTTCCTAGTGATGATACTTTGAGAAGGATGAAGGTTGGTTTCTCTAATGAATCCAGAGAATTTGATGAGTTATCTGAAGAAAAAAAATAAGCCCTATCAAAAAAAACTGGAAGTGGATGAGACTTCCAAGATCGGTGGAAATAAGAGGAAGGTGATGGGATATGAAGAGAAAGAAAAAACTTTTGTAGTTAAGGAAAC
This sequence comes from Viscum album, assembly GCA_963277665.1. Lineage (NCBI taxonomy): Eukaryota > Viridiplantae > Streptophyta > Magnoliopsida > Santalales > Viscaceae > Viscum > Viscum album. Next base: position 1,936,128,865 of record OY728136.1, on the reverse strand, counting down.
TCAATCAACACCACCTGAGCCAATGAAGAAAAAGACTTTCAAGATGAAGTGTTTCCTTAATAGAGAGAAGAAAAGAATAATAATAAGGAAGGGGAGCCTATTTTTGGTTTAGACCCTACTAATGAAAAATAATTAAATATGAAGGCTACTAAGGATCTTGACAAGCAAGAGAAGGAAAAGAAGCAGAGGAAGGAGATGTCGGCGGCTGAGATTGTTAAATTTCTTCTCAAGGATGCAAAGAAAGATTCTTAACAACACCAGGTACTTGAATCATTTCTGTAAGAATCACTTCCTATAACTTCAGGAAAAATTATTTTGATTATAGAACCATGAGAAGAATAATATGTGGAAGAAGAATAAGTGGAAGATGAAGAAGAAGAAGGTATTGGTGATACCGATGATATGATTAAACAAGTGGTGGAATTTCATGAGAAGGAGAGACCCTCAGAAAATTTGTAAATACAAACTTCTTAAATCCAAATATTAAAAAAAAATTATCCCAGGAAAAGAATAAAAGGGTCATGAAGAAGTAAATAAACCATTTGAAGAATATATTAGCGTACATGACTTTGTTCATTTAGAATATTTTGCGGTAGATACCGAGAAATAAAATTTTTAGGAAGACAAGTTTGTTTATCTACCAGATAGTGAAAATGAATCGCTCAAAGCAGAATTGATTATTCTGATAGCTGATAAGGGAAAATAGCTATTGGTTGATACACCTAGGAAATATAAAGTGAAAAATAATGATGTTGGCGGTTCATTTAAAAGGAAAGCTGAAGAGATAGAAAAAGAATCATCACCAACCAAATAGTCTGATTCAAAATCATCCTCTCTTGGACATGATTTTGTACTTCAATATTTGAAGATGGTAGTTGATACTATCCACTTCTATCTGAGTACAGACTCGAGGTTTCAGATACTTCAGTATTCATTTAATCAGAAATTGGATTCACATACCATTCTTATGGATAAGTTTGTTAGTTTTGAGGTTGATTTCAAATCCTTCTTCATTGGATATGAATCTCACAAAAGATAATGCCATGAAATGAATAAATATTCCAGGATAACAATCGAAGAGATGTGAATCCATGATGATTTCAAATAAAGTGTGAAGGATGATTTTGACACCGATGATGGGATGTTAAAATATATTACTAAGTGCTTTGAGGAAATGCTATATATCGAACAGACATCTCCGAAGCAGGAAGTCAAAGATCTGAATGGGAAGCTTAATTACGTGGCTAGGAATTGGACGTTGGAAAGGGATATCAGAATAGTGTATGAAGAAAACCTTTCTAATAATGAAGATCTTTTGAAGGCTCAAGCAGATATTCTTAAGGCTCAGGAAGAGAAGATTAAATTCTTAAATAAGAAAAATGAAGATTAGGTTCAGTTGCCTAAGCGGGTGGAAGAAGAATCACAAGGAACTTAAGAATCTAAAAACCATTGTGAAGAAGCTAATGTGTAAGAAGAAAGAATGATAATTTTTTTCCCAATATGAACTTTTGTTTTATTTCCATCTTTGTATAAATTTTTCCCATTATAAGGAAATTTTGGTTGTTCATCATATGTTTTGTTGTATAGTACTAATTTTTTAGGTTCCATATTTTCTTCCATTCTACTTATTATTTTTCAACAATCAGAAAAGGCGGGAAAGGACTGATAAAAAAAAATAATTAAATATGTGAATTCCCAAAGTAAGTTGGAGTCTATCTAAAGATAATTTTAATCAAAAAAGATCTCCTTATATGGGAATAAGAAAAATATATTTAAGGAAGTCAAAAATACAATCCTTAGGGATTTTAAAACCTTGGGGGGTTAGTTATTTACAACATGATATATAAGTAAATGGAGATAAGTTTTTATTTTCCATGTCCATAATGGAAAATTATATGTCCTTATATTCTTTTTTGTAACGATGTTGTGCTATCCAAAATGGGGAGATTATTGAGTCAATAAGGATTCCTTATAAATTTTCCATTCCTTTATGTTTTGAAAATCACAAACACTCTATCTTAAGGAAAAATATATTTTCCCTATGAATTATCATAATAAACAAAGTTTTCCTTTCCCAAGGAAATTTATCCGTACCTATGTTTTCATTGTTCATTTTATAGTTTCTTTAAATCTAACTCATTTTATACCAAAGTCTCAAAATCAGTATCAAATATAAAACCTCATAATCTTATAAATAATTATCTATTTAGTATTATGTTTTCAGGTTTTGAATTCACACTCCGAATTCTCTAATGTTCAATCTTTGAATTTCTTTGAATTTGGACTCTGAATCCTATAGAACTCAGACTCTGAATTACTCACAATTTTGACTCCGAAATACTCATAATTCGGACTCTCAATTCTTCCTAATTCAGACTCCGGATTCCTCCGAATTTGGACTCTGAATTCCTCATAATTAATACTCTGAATTCCTTAGAATTCAGACTCTAAATTCCTCTAAATTTAGACTTTGATTTCTAAAAAATTTGGACTATGAATTCATTGTACTTCACACACCGAAATCTTCAGAATTCAGCTTCCAAAGTCTTTAAAAAATAGAATTTTAATATCCATGTATTATAGTCTCTGAACATTTATTTGGTTAGACTCTGAACTTTAATTTTTCTTTACACTTCGAAAATTATGTTTGTTTAAGCATCCTTATTTTGTATAAACTTTTTTTGGTTATGAAGTGATATCTTACAATATTTTTCTAACTAACTATTGTTTAAGTAACATGTGTAAAGGTCACACTGAGATTCAAGGAAAAATATGACCATTAGAGGAGGGAGATGATCGTTTGAAATGTTCCTATAAATAGAAGCTCATTTGAATGAGCTCAATCTTAGTTGATCACTCTAGAGATTGCATGCTGTTGAAGTGATTTCTAGAGAGAGAGACTCTCATGCTTTATGCATACTGAACATCTTGTTCATATTTCTTCATGCGACTCTGGTTATTTTTTAGTATAATAGTGGTCTTCTAGGAATTGGAAGACAGAGATTCCGACTACCTTAATGTTTGATAACTTCCAAGTATAGGAAGATAGAGTTTCTTAATACCTTAATGATCGAGGTTTTATAGAGATAGAAAAACAAATTCCAATATTCATATCAAGGGCTTACCCTGGTGTGGGTAAGATAGAATTTCTTGAAAGTATAAATCAAGGTCCCTTTATCCAAGGTTGTTAGATACCCTTCTATTTAGGTTAAAAGATTTCATACTTTTTACTTTTTTTGTTTCATATATATTTCTACTGAATTTTGATAAAGGAATAAAGTATAACTTTCTTATACATTCTTGTTCTATTATATACACTAATTAAAAAGATTTTAAAAACATTAAGTTAGAATCTTTTCTTAGTAAACATTCCTTAAGTTTCATTTCTGGAACCACGTGTCTGGAACCTAGCATGTTTATATAACTAAAAGTGGTCTTGTGAATTTACCTTGTTTAACCATGTTAAACATAGATTTCCTTAATGTTAAAAATGAATGTTTTTAAATGTACAATTCACCCCCCTGTAAATTGAGAATTTACATTCATATTTCATTCCTACATCCCAAATGTTTTTATTATACTATTATAGGTTATAAATGTTTCATTTGATCAAAATTTCTATCAAACAACTCGTTATTATTAATTATGATGACTCTTTCCTTTGTTAATTAATTATTACAAGTTTTCCTATATAATGACCAATGTATTGATGGGTATGAGTTATCTTATGTTATATCATTCACTTTCATTATGTCATCATACCATTTTGATCATCTGAATAATACTTATAACATTCAGTTATTAATACTTATTTTTACACTTACTAAGAATTTGAGATCACAATTTTTATGTTCCCTTTTCCCTATGTTATTAAGAATGATTTTAATTAAATTACTTATATAAGGGTTTCATATGGATTATGATGATGGCATAATATGAAATATGAAAACTTGGGTACAGTGGGATATTATATTCATCTTTATGAACCATTTGTTTATGAATTTGTGATGTAAAGAGTTTTTCTTCATTCTATAAAATTCTAAACCAAAATGGTCTTTGAGAATTTTAGTAATCCAATAGTTCATTCTGATGTCATAATCATTGGATGAAAAAACTAGGCCACCTTCCTTAATATCAATGCCAAAAAATGCATTATTTATGATTTCAATACCTGATCCTGGTGTGCATGTTTGGGACTGTTACTGTCAGTATTAAAGGAGGGTTTAGATAACTTTATGGATTATGAGTTTTTCATGTGAGTATATCTTAAGAGTTATGGATACCATTGTTGGACATTAATATTAGGTTTGAGTATAAGTTCAAAATATTAGACACCCCATTTATGATTTAATGTGATGAGATCATAAAGACATTAATAAATAATTATGAGATGATCTATTATATTGAAGTATATATTAATATTAAGTTTTCTGTGAAGTATTCCATTATATTTAATAGGTATAAGTTCTTGTGTATTGATAATCATTAGGGTTTTTTTATCCTTTTTATTGATGTAATAATATGAATGAATGTTTTATGATATTGATAACCAGGGGGATGTAATGTTATTTGGCGACTAAGTAATTAATTTTCTTCATGATGAATATCACTATATTTTTGTTATTTTAATATAAATGGTGTGATATAAAATTGGAGGTTCAAAACCTCTTTAATTTTGAAGTTATTACAGTTATTTGGAATATAGGGTCATTATATATGGAATGATTTATTTTTAAAATGTCTATGGAAATTAATTGTTAAATATTAATGTATTATTTCATCATATGAAGGGTTATTCATCTTGGGAACTATATTTACATAATCAGTTATTTTATTTTAGTTAATATCTAATGGTAGGTGGAATATATTTTTTATCAATTTTATTGTTATGTATTCATTTAAAATTTGATTTTAGTGCTTTAGAAATGAAAAAAGGTTATATTAAATACTCATTATTTAGAAAAAAACTATGAATGTGGTGGACATTGATTAAAGAATCAAATTAGATATATCCACTATTGATATTTCCTTATTATTTTAGTTTATATGGAAAATTAATTATCCAAATCTTCAAAAAGGATCTTAAACCAATACTTTTTTCCTATTTCCTTAATTTCTGATGATATCATTATCCTTTTCCACACTTGTTTGGTTTTAAAAAAAATGGTTATTAGATTTCTCATAATCATTCATTTTCTTCTGATTAATGGCCTCCTTCCCTATAAATCATTATTTGGGTATTATTATTATCCTCCATTTCTCAATATTTTATTCCCCCCAATATTCTACTTTTCGTAAATATGGTATGTGTTATTCCGTATAACCTTCATATCTCCTTTTCTCACATATCAAGAGGATGTTTTATTAACTTTTTTTTATGATGAGGGTTTCCAACAAAGGTACTTTTAAATTTATGCCATTTATTTACTTTCCTTTTCATTTTTTAAAAGGGAATGACCCTGTGTGGCCTTTTAGAACCGTCCACACAGAGAAACCCACCTCCCCCAAGAAGAGATCATTACCTTGATGTAGTGCCCTAGTTGGGGAAGGATCTGTTGCCAGCCGAGATGGTAGAGCGTCCTGGAGGGTAATGGCCCGGCATCGATGGTCAATCAAAGAAATCTATCTGTAATTGGGTCGTACCTCATTTTTCCCACCCATAAGAAATTTAGAGACCTGGAAAGATGGGTGGATCTTGGGGTATTTGATTTCCTTGAATAAAGACTCCTAGGATTCGAACCCTGAACCACCCAAAGTACAACGTGTTTTGGCCACTCTTATTCACCCCTATACCACCACCGAAGTGGAAATTTTTGTCTTTTATTTACAAGTATAAATTTAAAAATTTAAGGATGAAATATATTAATGTGGAGATGATGTAACACCGTAACATTTTACAAATTAAGACTATGTTCAATAGATTATTCGAGAAACAACACTAACCATAAACAACAAGCCAAATATATTACTGTTAAAACCTATCCATCAAAATGGAATATATGAATAGTATTAAAAAAATTATTTAATATTTATATATGTCCTAATAAATATAAATTATTCATAATATTTTATTAAATAATCGATCACTTCTTAGGAATGTCATTTTATTCTTCACAAATATATTTTCTTCAAAAATGATTTTTATACATTTTAATACAAAAATATTATAATTAATTTTTAGATTTTTTTTTTAAATTTAATTTGATGATATTTGTTTCATTATTTGAATAAATATAACAAAATTTTCTGTGGGTGAAATTTTTGGATTCTTTGGAAAATAATGATTTTTCAGTGAATTGTGAAAAATGCCGATTTTTGTAAAAATATCATTTATTTTATATAAATTTAGTAAATTTAAAAGTATAATTATTTTTTGATTTAATTTTAATGTAAAATAAATAAAACAAATTTATATCTAACAATATTAATCAAATTTTAATCATCTTTATGTTTTTTTGTATGTAAATTTTGTGTCTTCAAAACAGGGTTTTTCTAAAAACTATTTAAAAGTGCATAGTGTTAGTCATTTTTAATTAATTAAAACAACCAATAATGATTAATAATTTAAATTAAATTTATATATTATATATAAATAAATATTAATTTCTATTAACATATTGATTTTTCTTTGTCATAGAGTTATTATAAAATCATCTTTTTTTTCTGAAAAACACACTTCTTGAAAACTTGCTTACTTATCGTGTCTCCTGGTTTCATTTTAAATTATAATTTTCCATTAATATTGAATTAAATTTATTAAAATGGATTAACTATTTTGAACTGAAATAATTTATACTATCCAATTTTGTAAATATAACTTTTTACCATTATGAACTGTGAAAATAGTATGAATCAATTACCGTTTCTAAGGTGAAAAAGATTTTTTAGGTGGTTAAAATAAAATTATAAATTTCAAAATGACCTATTTTTTTGAAAAACAAATTAATGGAAATACTAAGACCTTATAATTTCTAATTCATGGTAATGTTCACTTTTTTCCTTTTTTATTGTGATAAAATTGGATATATCATTCTATTTTAAAAAATTAAAGGCATACCACCCACCGAACATATAAAAGGCCACACACTCTCCTCTATTATTTACACATTAGAACCCACTCAAACTATAAAATAGATGATAAAATGCATTTATTAATTCTCTACCCATGTCATAGAACCAATTTTTTATCACAAAGATACCCCAAGAATCACTTGGTTCTTAAATAAGAAGGTTGTCTCATTAATAAGTATTATTCTTAATAGAGGGTCCTTATTTTAATTCTTCTTCAACCACCTTAAAATATTATTATATTGTTATTATATAATAATAAAAAGTTATTCCATAAAAAGTTATTTTTATATGTTAATTCAATAACCTAAATCTATATCTTCTTCTATAAAATAAGATATGAAATCATCATTTGTGTTTACTTTGGACTACCGCATCACAAAACAATGTCTTTCATTTTCCAACGTCACCTCTTGCGAAATGATATAATTATGGAATAAATTTATATTTATGATATTTTTATCATATTAATACTTAATGAAATTTTTTATTATATATACCACCCATTTAACTCCCATTTCATGGGGGGATCGATAACATCACTCATGTTTACATCGAACTACCACCTCGTGATTCTATGTGTTTCATTTTTAAAAAATTATTTACATGGAGGAAAATGTGGATAATATTAATTAATATACGTGATATAAATGGAATAATAACTATATTTATGAATTATTTATTATTCTAAAATTCTAATATATCTTATTCTTTCTTACCCTAAAAAATGTTAATGTCATTTGTGCGCACGGGAGGACTATTGCCTCAATGAAGCGATGCAATTGTTTTCATCACCACAACACAATGATGATATATATAATTATATTTAATTAAATAATATTTAATTTATGATATTATAACCATTATTTAATTATAAATTATTATATACCAAATTTCTATAATGATCATTGAAAAATGGAAACATTACACCTAAGTACGTACTGCCCATCGTCTACATGATTATAATGTAGTTCATTTTTTATAACCATGTTTCATGATTTATTTTAAAATTATAATGATGTGAAATTATAAATTATATTTTATTATTATTATTTTTTGGGTGTTTAAATATTTATTTCTATGACCATGATCAACATAGTAAAACTGTTTTTTAATAATGAACCAAAATTCCTCAAAATACTCAACATAGAATTAATTGATTAATCATTTTAATATTTCATTAAAAATAATTAAAATAAATTATTTTCGTATAAGTTATTAAAAGTGAATTTTTTTAAGAAATAAATTAATTTATATAATATTATTATTTAGGATTTAAAGGACACTCATGGAATATCTGTACTAGAGGTATGGGTTTTCTCATCTCACATTTTATTTCTATGTGACGTGTGCCTTATTCATGACTTTTTATAATTATCTTCTATATATACTACCCATTTTTCTTAATAAAATTAATCCCTCTTGAATTTGGGTATTTTATTAATCTATTTTAATTATTCCATTCAATGAGAAGTGACATTAAATTTAACAGGTGGTAAGTAATTTCTTGACTCAATTTCTTTTCATTGAGCTATAATAATACTATGTTGACATTAATATGTACGGATTATGAGTGAAAGGATTTTTAATCATCGTATATTTTATATACACTTCATTTAAATGGTTTTAAATTTTATATACATATTCGATTAACAGGATAATTCTAAAATTCATGAGTATAAATTTTTTAAGCATTATTCATCTCAAATTCTCTTTCTTTGAGACATATTTTTTTGATGTGAACCTATTTTAATTTTTGAGGTGTATATACTACCATTTATAATTTAATATCCTAAAACACCTTATGTTCATTATATTTAAAGTATTATATTATTTTATTCATTCATAAGGCTTATGACTGAATATTTACCAAAGAGGAATGGGATTTATGTTACAATAACCATTCATTCAAGATTTTTTATGTTCAAGGATATTCTGAAGAAAATAATTTGATGTTATTTTCTTGAATCATTTCTCAATTTTAATTGTATAGTTTTGAAAGTGTTTCACATGTTTAATTTTCATTTCCATCCATATTTATTAATGAAGCATCAAGAAATTCATTTGTAAGTGATTCCAATGTTTTATTTTTATTTAGATCTAATATCATTCCTTTTTATATCCATGCTTTCAGAAATGTTTTCAAAACATTTATTTCATAAAAATAAATTACTTTTTCTAACCCTTTTATAATATATTCTAATATTTTTTTTTTTGAAACTGTGGGTATCCTGATGTTTTCCAAAGAGTCCACTTTTAATCTGTTTTTTTAAATATTTTAAAAATAAAGTTCATTTCTAACACTTATAACATGAATATATTGGATATAAATCAATTAAATTATTTTCCATGAAGTTTCATATATATTTTACCAAAATTGTTTTCATATTACATAATTTTTTTTATATTTGGGAAATTTTTAATTCATAAATTTATTTCGAAAAACAAATAGGTTAGATTCCCCAATAAAGATTTAAATGAACTTTTAATGGTATTTACATTGATAAAATAAAAAACCCTTATTGTAACAAATGAATAAAGAGGGATATTTTATAATAATACCATTACATTTATTGATCTGGATGTATAATGATAGTTTCAAATATTTTTTTTTGGAACATATTTCATTTCCATTATTTATTTATGTTTCAAAGAGATTGTTATTGAGCAAGTCTCTTTTCCATAAGTTAATAATGTTTCAATATAATTGTTATTGAACCCATATATTTTACATTATTTAACCTTATTTTCAAGTGATTTTTATGGAACCTATTTCTTTTCCATGGTTTAATCATGATTCAAATTTATTTTTATCATACACATTTCTTTTCAACTACTAATCGTGTTTTGAAGATATTTTCATTGAACTCATTTATTTTATAAGGGTTAATCATGTTTTGAAAGGAAATTATTATTTTTATGATATTTTTAAGAATTGTAAGATCATTGATATTTATTTATGGTTCTTGGACATTATTATATAACTGTTGAACCTAGATAGTTCTGGGTGATCCCAATATTGCTTATTTGATGGTTATGACCAGACAGCGTCATGAGAGCCCAATACAGATTATATTATGGGTGTACCTAGATAGAGCGCCAATATAATGGTAAATGATAATGTTCTCGAGCTAATTATATTTGAATTTAGACATATGCTTATTCAAATTTTAAGTGTTTTAGGGGTTCTATAAAGATAATTTCCCAAGATACCAAACCATTTTTTTATGTTACTAGGAGTTATAAATGGTTCCTTTGATCAATATTGACATCAAATTGATGATGATAAATGATTTTAATGACCCTAGCCTTCATTAAATAATTATGATATGTATTCAGGTATGATGGTCAATGTATTTATGGGTATGAGTTATATTATGGTATTCTCATGCACTTTGATTATGTCATAATACCATTATGAACATCTTAATCACATTGATGAAACTCAAATGGTAATTATTTGGTTGACCCTTTCTGAGAATTTTATATCACCCTTATAATTTTATCTTTTCTCTATGTTATCAAGAATGGTGATAAATAAATTCTCTATATAAAAGATTCATATAGATAATAATGATAACCAAATATGGAATATGAAAATCTTGTTATAGTGGGACAATATGTTCATCATTATTTACATGTTGTTTATAAATCCCGGAAATAAATAGTAATTCATATTTCAAAAAAACAATAAACCAAATGGTTCTTAAGAATTTAAGTGATCCAATAATTTTTTCTGCTGTTTTACATTTAGGATTTAAAAAAGTGGGTCACCTTAATTGGTATCAAATCAATAAATGTATTTTCTATGATTTCATCAGTGGACCTAGGTGTGTAGGTTAGGGGGTGTAATGGTTGTTATCAATAGAGGGTTTAGATAACATTAGATATTATGAGGTTTTCATGTTTGGTTATTTTAATAGTTATTGATACCACCATAGGTTTATAAGATTAATATTGATTATAATTTTAAATTCATAGACACTATAATTGAGGTTTTAAGTGATGAGATCTTACTATGGGTAATGACACTATTATAGATGTTTTATTGGTTTGTAGTATATGAAAATATTCAGTTTAATGTGAATTATTAATTTACATTTTAGGGAATTATGATTTAAGTTATTGATATCCATTAGGGTTTATATTATGTTGTATATTGGTGTAATTATTGGAACACATGATTAATCATTTAGATAACCCTGGGATTGTAATATGATTTGTTGACTAAGTAATAAAAGTTATTTCTAAAGAATTCCACCAGTTTTTTGCTGTTTAATATGAAGGAAATGATATAATCATTGAGTAAGAAACTATTTAATGTTGAGGTTATTATGGTTATTTGGGATGTAGTGTCTTTTAAATATGAAATGATTTTGTTTTGAACATGGTATTACTATTAAATTTTTGATACTATTATACTAATTCATTAAATAATGGTTTATTAATTTTTGGAAATATATTACAAAGTTTTAATCATTTTGGTGTTAGTTAATATCTAATTAAATGTGGGATAACTAATTTATTTGTTTTATAGTTATATGGTGATTTAAAAGATTATTTGAGAACTTCAACCATGAATCATATTCATCTTGAATACTCACCATTTAGATATATAAAGAGTTTGTGGAATAAAATATTGAATTTTAAGGTTATTAAAGTTATTTGGTATATAGGTTCAATTATATATAGAATGATTTAGTTTTAACATGGGTATTAGTGTAAAAGTTTTGAGATTAATGTATTATTTTTTAATGAAATTTTATTCACTTAGGGATTTATTTTACCATGTGTTAACCATTTTTTCCTTTAATATCTAAATAAAGGAGGAAGAAATTTTTTATTAGTTTATTCGTTCTGTGTTTCTTTAAAATTTATTTCAGTACTACATGCATGAAGAAAATTCATTGTGAATACTCATTGTTTGGAGAAAAAATGAGATTTTGGTAGGCATTGATTAAAGAATTAAATTAAACTTATCAAGTAATTTTATTTCCTCATTCAGTTAGTATATATTTTAAAGGAATTCCTAGACTCTAGGTCAATTACCTTGAATGAAATTTGTTCCTATCGCCATCATTTCTATTGGTATTAATGACCTCTTTCACACCTGTTCGGTTTGTGATTTGGTGGTTGTTAACTTTTATTGTTCCTTCATATTCTTGAGATTGATAATATATGGAACTCTATATCATTATATGGGAATAACTCTATAAATTGATGTAAAAATAATTACTTAACACCTTTTTTATACTATTTGGAAATCTGGTATGTGTTATTCTCTATGACCTTCAAATGTCTTGTTTCTCTTTTACCAAGAAGATGTTTTATTAATCCTTTTAATGACATGGGATTCCAAAAAAGGTATTTTCAAATTTACAACCATTTATTATTGAGATAACATTAAAACTTCAAGGATTCATTTTATTAATGGTTGGAGGATGTAACACCCTGATAATTTAGAAAATAAAACATTACTTGAAAACAAATTCAATAAGAAACACTGAGCTTAAACGACCCGTAAAGTATATAAGAGTTATAACACAATCTTTAAACTAGAGGGCATGAATAGTATGGAATAATTTACGAATCAAATATATATATATATATATATATATATTTCTTTCTCAAAAAAAATTATTTATAAATTCTAGTCAATAATCAATCATATTTTAGAAATGTAATTTTAATCTACAAAAATATGTTTTTTTAAATTATTTTTATTGTTTTTTCATTAAAACATATTTTTATTATTTTTTTACATTTATTGAATTTTTTATAAAGTAAAATTAATATTATGAATTTTAATCTCAAAATTTACTTTGTGTTAAATTTTCGTATTTTTTAGAATATATTGATTTTTCAGTAAAATAGTCATTTTTATAAAAATGTCATTTCTTTTCAATAAATTAAGTTAACTGAAAAGTACCATTATTTTTTGAATATAATTTAAAGTTACCTAATAATTATTTCACTATATTTAATCTAATTAAATGTATTTTAATAATAATTATATTATAATTTAGTATAAATGAATTCTTGGGTTAGGGAATGTGTTTTTTGAAAACTATTATAATGTGTATATTGTTTCTCCTATTTAATTAATTATAAAAACACCTAATGAAGAATTATTTAAATAAATTTATATATTAAATATCAATATATATTAATTTATATTAAAATATTAATTATTATATGTCAGGGTATTAATATAAAATCATCTCTTTCATCAAAAATACAATTCTGGATAACACTCTTTTTCCTTAGATCGGTGGGTTTAATTTGAAAATAAAATTTTCAACTTATTTGAATTCAATTTGGTGAAATGGATTAAATTTTTTTAATAATAATAATTGATAATATCTAATATTTGTTTACATATTTTGTTTCCATATCAAATATTGAAAATTGTAAAAATTAATTTTCAAAGTAAGATGAAAACAGTTTTTCAGGGGTTAAACTAAACACATAAGGTCGAAAATAACATAAAAACATTTATTAAAATTACGGAATGAAAATATTCAACCTTTTAATGTCTATAATTTTTTAATGGTCCATTTTTTATCCATCTTTTAATGTGAATAAATGTGGATACACCATTTTCTTTTCAAAAATTACATGTGTATCAATCACCCCACTTATTAATGGCCATCACTATCCTCCCATATTCACAACATGAAACCACTCTTTATAACACAATTACTACACAAATATGATAATTAATTCCCTACCCACATCCTATAACCCTTATATTGATCATAATTATATCATATAAAACCTTTTGGCTCTAACCTAAAGAGGTTTTTTAAAGAAGAGGTATCTTGTTTAACTAATAATCTTTATTTTATTTATTCTTAAACATTATTAAAATAATATTAATTTTTTATTATATTTTTATATTTAGTGAAATAATAATTTTTTGTTATATTATGATTATTATTTAAAGATGATATATTACTTTCCTTCTTTACTTAATGATCATTTAAAAATTAAAATGCTACTTATAGATACATATGACCTATTGTCTCCATGATTGTAATGTAGTTCATTTTGGTTTTCATTTTTTATGATTAGTTTTAGAAAAATAATTAATTTATAAATATAACAAATATTCCATGATTTTAATTTTTGGTATGTTTAAATAATTACCAATTTGACCACGTTCAACACACCGAAACCATTTTTGAATAATGAACAGAATGTCTTAAAAACATCTAATGTGGACATAAATGATTTAGTATTTTAATATATCATTAAAAAGAAATAGATGATGCTATTTAAATAAAATTTATTAAACCATAAAATGGTTATTAATGAATCAAATAATTAATATAATCTTATTATACAAGAGTTAAAGTTTGCAAATGGAAAGTCTATACTCAAGGTTTGAGTTTTCTCATCTCACTATTTATTTATGTGAGACATATTCTATATTCACCAATTAAAATTGTTGTGATATTTATATAATGAAAATTTTAAATAAAATAACTTAAATTCTTTATATATAATGGTTTTATTTGTTTCTATTTGTATCATTTAATTAAAGGTGAATTGATATGAAATTTACCAAGTGGTAAATAATTTCTTACCTCAATTCGTTTAATTGTGTTATAATACTACTTTGTTGACATTATTATGTCAAGATTATGTGTGAACTGATTTTTGATTATGATTAATTTTATTTATAGTTATTTTTTGTGGTTTTAGATTTGATACACATAATCAATTTATTTCTTAATTCTCAAATTCAACGATATGGATTTTGAAAGGGTAATTCTTATCAAATTATCTTTCTTTAAGAAGTACATTTATGATATGAACCATAATTTATTTTATGAAGTGTATATACATCCCTTTGAAATTATATATCATAGAAAAACTTATTTTCATTGTATTTAAAGTATCATTTGATTTTATTCATTCTTAGTTATTACAATTGAAGAGTTACCAATGTAGAGAAGGCTTTATGTTAAATTATCTCTTCTTTCATGATTTCTTGTATTTTAGGTTCTTTTAGAGTAAATAATGTCATATTATTTTCTTGTTAGACATATCATATTTTATAATAAAGTTATGAATGTTTTTCACAAGTTTATGTTTCATTTCCTCTCTTATTGATTAAATAAACGTCAAGGAATTTATTTTTAAGTGATAAAGTTGTTGTTTTTTATTTTATATCAGGTATTATTCTCTTCCATATATATGTTTTATACTCTGATTTAAAAATTTGTCTATTTAAAAAATATTTATTTCTTAAAGAAATTTTACTTGATCTTTTACTTTATTTTAGATGGTTTCAAAAAGGAAATTTCAAAAAGTTTTCCATGTGGGTAACTTATGTATCCTTTTTTAAAAATGACTAGAAACGAATTTCAATTTTTAACACTTGTAACAAGAACAGATTTTCCCTCTATAATGTCCATTATACTTAATGAAGTATCTCTGATAGGATCCAAAGGATTCTTTCATGTGAAATGATTTTAAATTTTTTTTTGGAATTTTTATTTTTTAAAAGTAATTATCAAAATAAATTTTTTTCCCTATAAAGTATTTTTAATGATATTTTAATTGTATTTCCATTCATCAACAACAATAACCCTAATTATTACTTATGTTCCAATGGGGATATTTTATAATTATACTGTCCTCATTATTTATCTGTATGGATGATGATTGTTTCAAGTAGATTTCTATGGAACCAATTTATTTTACATGAGGTAGTCATGTTTCAAAGATATTTTTATAGAACCTATTTATTTTCCCGTGGTAAATAATGTATCGAATAGATTATTATAAAACCTATTTATTTTTAATGAGTTAACCATATTTCAAAGAGATTTTAATGAGTCTCATTTATTTCTCAGTCAAATAATATTTCAACGATATTTTAATGGAACATATTTCTTTTCTAAAATAAAATCATGTTTTAAATATATTTTCATGAAACCCATTTCATTTAAAAAATTTCATCAAGTGATAAAAGGAATAATGATATTTTTTATGAGTTTTTTATAGAAATTATTCTCTATGTACTTTATTTATGGTTATTGGACATTTCTATTTGATGGGCTCGCCCAGATAGTGTTGAGTGGTCCTGATATAACATATAATATAGTTGTTCCTAGATAGCACTGAGTGAGACAGATATAACTTATATGATGGGTGGGAACATGTAGTGAACCAATGCATTAGGTAATGATTATTTTCTATGGAGAATTATAATCGATGTTGGCAGTAGGTTAATCCAATTATAATTGTTTTCTAAGTGTTCTATAAAGACTATCTACTATGATACCTACACGTTTTTTTTATGTAGCTATGGATTAAATTTTTTAACTTTGATCAATATTGATATAAAATGACTTGTGATTATTGATTCTGATGACTCTTTTTTTATGAAATACTTATTCCATGTTTTCATCTTTGATGATACAAGTATAATTGGGTATGAATTCTCTTATTTTATTCACATGATCTTTGATTATGTTATCTTACCTATATTCTCATCTTAATCTCACATATGAAATTCATTTTTTAGTTGTTATGTTTTACCTTATTTATAATTGGAGATCAACTTTTGTATGTTTTCTTTTCAAAATGTTATCAAGAATTATATTAAATGAATTATTTCTTGAAGGGTTTTATATGAGTGATGATGATGAACTAATATGGAATATTAAAAGATATGTGTAGTGGAATATGATGTTTATATTTATTAACCATATTATTTGGAATCAATTATGTAAAGAGTTTCTCCTGTTTCTCTAAAAAATTAAACCTAAAAGGTACAGGGGAATGTAATAGACCCCATATTTCCTTCTGATGACGTTTGTTTTGGATAGAGAAAATTTGGACACTTTCATCTGCATCATAACTAGGTATATATAGTTTATGATTTCATCATTGGAACTAGGAGTAAGGGATTGGGGTTTTATAAGAGAGGATAAAATATTTTGAGAGTTATATTTGTTAACATTCTTGAAAGGTGAACAAAGTAGAAATTCCAAGAGTTTAAAGGATCCTATAACACTATCCCTGATGAGGATTGTGAGGGATCCTGTATTCTTAGACATAAAAATGGTGGAAAAGAGAATAATAAAAGAATATTTATCTCATATATCTCAAATAACTACTTAACCATGCATATTTAATATGATCAAGGAGGCCTAGAAAAATGATGAGGTGCTACAAAAAAAAGTTATTAAATATTATGGGGATTGAATTTTCAAAAGCTAGAATTATATGTCTAGGAAATTTTATTTGTGTCCCATTAAAAACAATTCCCAAAAGTGATTTTTTCTGATTATAGTCATTGGAAATCCTTATCTATTTATCCAGGAGGCACTGATATGCCAAGATATATGAATAAATATTATGTTGGTATAACATGAAGAGGGAAATTTTAGAATGTTTTTCTCGATGCTCGATATTACAACAAGTCAATGATGATTGAAAAAAGTATGAGGGTATGGTGAAACCATTTCCTATACTAGTATGTAAATTTATAATAATAACCATGAATTTTATCATAGGAATCCCCAAGAAATATAAATGTAACAATGCGATCTCAATGGTAGTTGGTATTCTTACAAAGTGTTCTCATTTCATTACAATCTATAAAGATTTCTCTCTTGAAAAATAATTGAATATATTCAAAATAGGAGAGGTAACTCTTTATGTAGTGACACTATCAATTATATCTAATTGAGACATGAGGTTTACCCCATAATTATAGATAATACTTTAGTAAGAGTTGTATATAAAGTAGAGTTTCTATTATAGTCATAACCATCAAAAGGATGGTCAGTCTAATAGTACCATTCAGACTCTCAAGTATATGTTGATATCTTTTCCAACATATTTCCAATTATGATGGGATCAACACCTTCTAAAAGTAGGGTAATCATATTACAAAAAATTCGATTCAAGTCTTCAAATGGAACCTTATGAGACTCTATACTAGAAGCGGTATAAGAATCTAGAATTATACAATAAATTTGGAGAGAGAGAGAATATGGGACATGATCAATTCCAAGAGATAAAATATAGGGTTAAAGCAATTCAAATTTATATGAAATACACCAAAATGTGGTCACAAATCTATGTTGATAATCATTTACATGATCTAGATTTTGAGGTAACAAGAAATGTATTCCTCTTTATATCATTATGTAAGATGGTCCTGAGGTTCAAAATTGAGTTAAAACATAGTCCAAAATATATAATACCATTTTATATCCATAATATCATCATTGCTATGGACTATCAACTAGTATTTCCAATTAACCTATATCAAGTACATGATTTTTTCCATGTGTCCCTATTATTGAAGTACATTCTGGACCCCTCACATGTATTAAATCCATAGTTTATACCCTTAGATAATTGTTTATTATATGATGAGATACTAGGGAAGATCATCTATTATATTGACAATGTTTTATGAAACAATAAAACTCACCTGGTAAAAGTGCTAAAAAGTAACCAAAAGTTTGAGGATAAAATATGATAATGAGAAGATGCGATGAATTGGGAGTATCATTATCTTTTTTAGTGTGTGAAATGAAATTTAGTATGTAATATTTCTAAATTATGGATGATTATATTGACCCAAATTATTAAAAATGAAATTAACGTTTAAATAAAAAAATTCCTTTTTATGTAATTACATTATGGAAAACACATTCACAATTTTTTTTATTTTGGACAATTATAAGTTATATATTGTGGGATTTAAATTACCATTAAAGAATCACAACCTTTAATAATGTAGTCATTATACCCTGATCATTTGGATTTTTATGTATTAGGGTAATTATAAAATCCAAATGAAATAGAAAAAAAAAAGAGATGAAATCGACCATTAGGATCCTACCCTATGAAGTTGATTTTTTGAAGCTTCCATTGGAGATGGAATCACAGTTATTTTCCCTTGACCAATCATATACTGAAATTGAGTATCTAATTCATTGTTAAAACCATTTATGGATGAATTTTAATCATATCAATATCACATCAAAAAACATGTTTTCTTAACCACCCTAAAATATTCCACCATCACACACCATACCCTTAGGATATATTCTAGTATAATAAGGGGTTTTGTATCAAGACCCTAAGAGTATAGATTTTAATATATTCATTTTTCATAAATTAATTATAATATTTCATCATTTTTATTATTAGTTTATAAATTATTACATAATGATTTTGATAAATTTTATATTTTGATATGATCAAAGTGAAAATGTATTTTTGATAAATATATAGTTTTAATTAAGATACAGTTTTGGAGGAATTCAAGAATTTCAGAAATAAATGTTTTTTTAGTAAAATATTATTTTAAAACAATATATTTTTAAATAAAAATGATAAAATAATTTTAGGATGTCAAATATAATTTTTAAGAGATAAAAACTGTTATGATCATAAAAAACCATATTCTAAAATAAATAGATATTTTTGACTTAAAAGAGTAAATTTTAATACTTATAGACATATTAAAATAAAATAAATATTATTTTTAAATAATAACATTGAAAATATCTTACAGGGAATTTTTTATAATTTTATGACTCTGTCAAATATTTGGGTAAAATTTTAAAATTATATAAATACATGTTATTTATTATGACATAAAAAAGTATAGAAATGATTTAATAAATACTATAATGAATTTAAATGTTGAATATTATGTTTCCCCTATAAAATAATGTGTTTTTTTGTTATTTGATTATCATTATGAACTCTTAATGTATCCTTCCAAACCAATATTATATTTTTTAGTTTTAAAATTTTTTCTTTAGGAAAATGAATCACTACCACATATCCAAGGGTACTATTTTAATGATTTCGATTATTTTGATAATTAAATATTTAATTTACTCATATTTAAGAATAAACCATGGTTAAAACCATGAGAATATTTGGTGTTTTGATTATTTTGTAACATAGAGCCCAAAACCTATGTTTATAAATTTATAAGAATTCCCCTCTATTTTGATATTAAAACCATACCATCCTCCCATTACCCTTCACTAAAAACCCATGTGGCATGAAATAAATCACCATTTATCTAAAAATATCTCTACTAGGATTCCCCCAAGATCATTAGAAGGTCATCCAAATATTTTAGAAGCACCCTCTCAAGGTAATAGATCTTCTCCCCATTTTTATTCAGTATCATTATTTTAATTAATCCTTTTTTGTTTCCACTTGTTCTTGTTGGGATATATTTTAACATGTATCTCTTATTTTCCTTTTGATGCAAAAGTGCTTATATAACCCTTTTACCCTAATCAAACGCTTTCGTAAATCTTTATGCACAATTTTTATAAGGTTGAAATTTACCTATGATTTTTCCATACCAAACATTTTTTAGTGAATTCCCATCCCCATTTAAACTCAAGGGTATTCACCTAGATGTAAATTTCCATCATTTTATGGTTAATTATATGTAATAAAACCACACCCAATGATCATGGTGTTAAAAGTGATGAGAGACATTATTATTTTGTATGATCTATGTGGCACAGAAATTCATGTACATGATATATACGTGATGTGTGTGCTTATAATTATATAGCCCTCCAATGAATTTGGTAATGTTTTTATCTCATTAGATACAATGTATAGTTCATGAGATGATATCCTGAGAACATTATGTTATTATTTCCTATAAGTTATCCTTGACTTATGTTTAAGATGAAATGATTTATGTTATTATCACATTACCATGTTCAGTTTATGATATCAATTTATATAATCTGTCTATGTTCAATTTTATGAATATCACTACCAATATGTTTCCTTGATACCGATGTTGAATCAAATGTTCTGCTTTAATTTATTCTATGCTTTGATTATTCCATCATTGGACATTTTTTCATACCCCTTTTTTATAAATATCCCCAAGTTATCCATTTCAATTTTTGAAGAGAAATTAATTTTATGCTAATGTTTTGGAGATTTTAAATAATATTTTTGAACCCATGTTTCTTTTTTTCTATCTACCTAATTTCTAATACAATAGTACTCATTATCTTCTAGGATTGTACAATTTTTACCACTATGTAATATATCATGAATTAAGGTATCTGAAAAAATTGGTTGTCACATGATATGTGGGGAACGGATGTTGAGACATGTTTTTATGAATTTAAAACATAAAAACATCTTATATATTGTCTAATGATCATGTTGATTTATGAAAATTTACGACACTTTAAGTAACCCATTTCTACGCTTATTAACCATGATTAAATATTTACCACGGTAATTTTTTTACTATAATTATAAGATGTTTCTTCTTATAAAATCTAGATGTGGTGATTATTATTTATTACTATATTTAATGTGAAATAATTTTTATCTATATTAACTATTTATTTTAAATTAAATCATAAGATATATAAATGACAATTTTGGTAAAAAAAATTACTTTTTTAAATTGTATGTTTTTATTGTTATTTCTTATCAATAAAAAATTAAGTGAGTTTTAATATATTATATTAAATCTTATAAAATATTAATTGTTTCATAAAAAATAGATAAATAAAAAAATTTACAATGTTGTAGAAAAAAATTCATAGAAAATTTATGATTTACCCTAGAAACCAATATTTAATTTAATAAATTATTTTTATGTTAAAAATAAAAATAAGTATATTACAATGATGAATAATAATATTAAATTATTTTTTTTCACTCAATTTCTAGTCTTGATATATATTAATATTAATATAATCTTTCATGTATCGTGAAAATAATTTCCAGAAAAATATCTCTTTTAAGAATAAACTAAATTTATTCATATTGCTTGCATAGTTATAAATATTTGATGAATATTTATTTTTTTGTATATATTATTAATAAATTTCCTAAAAATAAATTGTTATAATAGATTTATTTAAAAACATCACAACATTTAAAAAACAATTCCCTAAAAAATATCACTTCTATATTAAATAATATTAACAAAATTTCATTTAATTATTTATTTATGTTCTAAAAATTTATATTTATCAAACAAATGAAATAAAAATATTAATGTGAAAATTTGAAATACATCAGAACATACCTTAAATACAAAAATATATAGCACATAAATTTTTTTTATAAAAATTGTTTTTAATTAAATACTTATTATATCATTATTTATTATTATTTAGTTATATTAGTTCAAATGTCCTACTAAAAATACTCACTATTAGTATACCTGATGGATACATGTATATATATTGATTTAAGTCCAATGAAAGAATTTATATTGACTATATAAACCTTTGTGATGAATCTATTGCCCTAATTATGAATTTATTACATTATTTTATCTAAAATAACTCTTCTCGTTTACCTTCATTTTATATTTCTAAATATCATTTCTCATTTGACAATGTTCTTTATCATTATAGGTTTTGTTATATAGATAGTTATTCACAATGGTGAAGATTATATAGGGAATCCATTTTTTAGTGGTATTATTGTTTTTATATCAATTATCCCATTTCAATTTATGAATTTTTTTTTGATGTAATCGTCTTCTGTATATAACCACGCTTATAATGTTATATTTAATTTCATGTACTATAATTATAATGTATAATTTTGATTAATAATTTCTTTTTATCTTTATTAATATCATTTATGACTTATATAATACTCAAATTTCATTACCATGAATGAAAATTAAAATAGTTTTATATTTTAAATTCAATTACTTTAATGAAAGAAAATATTTCCCAATACATGGGGTGTTACTGTAACACCCCCAAATGATAAAAGGTTAAATGACTAAATGATATGACTCAAGTCAACAAGGTGAACCTTCCTTTTCTGGAGCCTGTCTGATAAGAACTCCACAGTTAAGCATGCTCAGCCTGGAGTAGTGATCAGGATGGGTGACCTCCTTGGAAGTTTCTCAGGATGTGTGTGAGTGAGTAAAAAGCACACTGGAAAGTACATGTGTTGGCCTGTGGGGACAATCATTAGTCAGATGACCCGTGCAGGCATGTGGGTGGACCCTGGGGTGGGCCCCACGTGTCTGCAGGGAATGTGGGGGTACCTGGTAGGCCAGGACCCGACGACCATGTTAAGGCGGGGTGGTTGTGCTGTCATTGGGACCTAGTTGTCACAATTACAACCCACCCCAAAAAATTAATTTCCTACTCACAGTTTTAACTAATTTTCACAGAAGAAAATAGCTAAAGGTATCATTGAGATATACATGATTGCGATATAATATCTAATGAGAAATCAACCTCACTCTCTTAGGTAACACTATGAGCCTTATTTATCCCTACCAAAAGGAATATATTTATATTTTCATTTTCTAAGATAATTATTACAAGTATAGTTTCTTAATTTATTATAGGACATAATAATTTCTAGGGATATAACATTCATAGCTTCATATCCATGATCCTGCTCATAAACAAATACTAGAACCAACGAGATTGTGATAATATCCTATATAATTAGCGTAAACCATTATATGACTATGATAAATAAATCCTTATATGTCTTCTCCCATGAAAAATAAATCTAAACCTCTGATATATTTGGTTCATCCTATATCACATTTCATTAATCATAGGTTATTCTATTTTATCCCCTTATAGTTTATAATAGTTTAAAAATATCATGTAGATCAACCAAACTATATCCATCGATAGTTTCACAATATATGTCAAGTTAATCACATTAAATTTATATTGATTGAAGATCGAGTTTTTACTTGGCCAACTGATTAGAGGGTTGTTACACCAATGCAAATCTTTTTCATGTTCATATCCCAAAATGGATTTAATTTCCTAGAAACTATACACTAAAAACTTTAAGAATAATTTTGGATGTTTTCATCCATTTAGGATTGTCACTAGGGTTTTCACTAATTTTAATTAGTCCTAATTCCAACATATAATATAAATATTCCAAATATATATATAAATCTGACTCTGATACCAACTAAGATGACCCATACCCACACACCAATGTCCATTGATAAAAACATACTTTACAAACCAAAATAGATACCTGGTTGGATGAACCAAGATAAACATTTATATATTAACTAAGTATTCATAACATAAACATTTCATGTTTTAATAATAAAATAATATAAAAAATTATGGTTTAGTTTCATTAGATATTAGATACATAAACCCCATTTTTACAACACTGATTAATTTTTTTTATAATTTACCCCCTCTAGAACCCATTCAATCCATATCATATATTATACTCTTCTCCCTAACTAAAAGATTGGAAAACATGTGAAGGGTTTAGTTTAAATTCCCAATAAGGGAAATATTATCATCATTTTATAAGGTGGTTAGATTATATGAAATATGGTATAAGATGAGCATTGGGAAATATTTTACTATGGTGGATGTGAATCAATTAGATATTTCAATAGGTAAACATAGAAGTAAATGTAATCTACAATTATAAATAATTATTATAGCATAAGATTATGGATAAAACATCATCATATGAAATTAAAAACTTTTGGGAAAATATAACATTAACTTAGTCCATAATAAATATGTAAAGATAACTATTATATCTATGAATCATGTTTTGATCATAATAATAATGTACTTTCATTATGTTGTGAACATAAAAATATTGTATATTCATTGAATTCTGATTATATCTATAAAGTACGTAGATCTCATTGTAAACATATAAATAATATTGTTACAACCCAGGTAAATAAAGAATATGAAATTTTCACATTTATTAATATTTTTAAATTAAATATTAGTTTTAATTTAAAGGGGATTCTATGTTTGATGGCATACCAAACACAAAACATTGGGTTTCTCTGAAATATCATGTTGCGCACAAGGCTAAGTCATACTGAAAAAAATAATATAATATTGTATTGTATTTTAGTTAACGCCTAGCCATTGTATTGGCGAGAATGAATAGAACTAACTAAAATATGATTATAAATTTTTTTTAAATTACTTTACCTTTATCCAATTAAATTTTGGGGCCTAAAATGTGAATTAATCCAATTTTAAGCATACATATTCTAATATTCTTTTAAAGGGCGATTAACCGCCTTTTGGGGGAGAAACCTTTTTAAATCCAGTTTTTTCAATTTTATATATTCTACTTGAAAAAATAAAATTATTATTTAGAATCTAGACATAAAAATTTAATTTTTATGAAAAATGGTGTTTTTATGATAATGTTCATTTTTTCAATGAATAGTGAAAAAATACTAAATTTTAATTTAAAAATTCCTTTTAATCTAGTTTATTTAAATGGTTAGATTTACATTTTAATTGGTTTTAAATTGTAATTAGATTATATTTTTACCATTTGATCAAATTTTGTTCATTATAAGTAATTTTACTTTTATGGTGGACTTAAACAAGTGTCAATCTTTTGATAGTTATTAATTCTAAAAAACATGCTTTTTATTTTGACAAATAGGAATTAATTTTAAATTAATTTCTCAAATTCTGTTTTTTGAATTTGAAAAAATGGATTCCATATTTGGAATCATGAGGTCCAAATTGTGAAAATAGGAAAATTTTATTTTTAGACATTATAAATAGTATCTTCAGAAAATATTTTATTTACCAGGGTTAGAGGTAAAATCTGTTAAATAATTGTAAAAATAATATTATAATAATATTAAATTACCCTAACATGTGTCCTAATCATATTTGATGATACATGTCTAACCATGGGAATCTTTTGGTCGATTTTGGAACCCCATGGAGCCACTTGTAAGTGAAAATGACACATTATAAAAATTAATTTAAAGTTAAAGAAAATATAACAAAAACATATATCCCTTTGTAAAATAATTTTTATAATTTCTTATATAAGTGATATTTTCGACTATAAATAGTAAATAGGAATATAAAATTATTTCATATATCATGGTATTTTACTTATAATTTTTATACATCATATAAATAAAATTTATTTATGACACAATGATGATGTAATGATTACCTCATTAATGAATGTTTTAAATAAAAGTGATTATAAATATTAAAATAAATTTATTCACAAAACATTAGCCATAAATGAATTTTATGGATGTTTATAACCTGTTATTTTTTAATTAATGTTGTTTGTTCGAATGAATATAGTTGATAAAGATTTTTTTAATAGTCTTTATTTGAATAGTTTACAAATTGATATAAATGTGTTTTTAAGTCAATCCATATTTTATTAAATGATAAAATAGTCATAAAAATATAAGATTATCCCAAATGAAATATATCATGTTACTATAGTCATAAATGATACATATTTGGGTCTCTTGGAATTTTATTGTAAATATGTTAACCATGTAGTACAAATATACAAGAGGATATGGTAAAGGATAAACTAATTAACTAAAGGTTAAAGATAAAGGATAAGGTTATTTTTTTCCCTAAACTTGTCTAAACCCCATTGGAAAAGGGTATTTTGAACAATAATAACCTTATATTTTAATTAAATGAGTTGGGAACCTTTTTAACTGGAAATTAAGTTTATAATAAAATAATATTTTCAAACATTCCTAAAGGGACCCTCATCCCCCTTCTAAAAATCCATCACCTATAACCCTTACTCAGACCTCTCAAACACCCTTGGCTCATCCATACTCTAAGAAAATAATCTCCCTAAATACCTCTATTCAACATAGAATCCTTAAATTAAGCGTAAGGCACTTCAAGAAATCCTTTTTGTTCAATCTAGATAAAGTTACCCAATTTAATGGTAGAATCTTCTCTCAAGTTATTTTCTTTTACACTCCTTCTCCAACCACATAAACCCTCTTTATTCCATTATTTTATAACAAAAAAAGTATCTTCAATATACTATGATGATTTTTTGAGAAGTATTTAAATTTCGCTTCCACACACCTTCATCTAATGGATATGAACATACTATTTCTATGGACGGTGAACTACAGCCTCACAAAACGATGATTATTCAGTTATCTCCTAATTCCTCTCATGGTGGCCGTTATTATGGAACAATATTTATATTTGATATATATTATATTTATATTTTCACTATGCTACTGTATTTTTCTTTTATATCATAACTTTATAGTTTTTATAATGGATAAATATGATAATTACAATTGAGAAAGTGCGGACTACCACCCCATCAAAGTGATATAACTCGTTAATGCCATACGTGGAACATATAAAAGATTGAGTTAATGGAATTATATTTGATATTATGGGTCCACTATGTAAAATACCCTATAATGGGGTGAATCATGGTATGGTAGATTTAAACTTTTCTCCTTTTGGATCCTTTTTCATTGTTAGACAAAACTCAATTCTCTCTTCCTCCCATAGCAACATACACACAGATATGAAATCATGCATACGAAACAACGATTTTTACATGGTTCACCCTCACTATTCTACATCAATGGAGCATAAAATGGAAATGTACCGATATATGAAATTCACTAAGGCTCAAAGCCAATAATGAGTACAATGTTCGGGCTTGATCTTTCAAGCCCTCGACTCACTGTCTTTACAAGGTTTAGGGTCTGCTCAATGCATTACCAAAGTTTAATCCATATGCCTATTTATTTGGCTCACTGCCCATGAAAAGGGTCACCATATTCCTCTTCCTTCACTCAATGCACTTGGACAGAAATCCACTAACAGTTTATCAACTTTTAGGTTAAACACATTTTATAGACATGTAGGTCCCTTCATTTGCATTAATTATTGCATCCTCAACTGTAGGTAGATGCTCTATTGATGTTCTATTTTCACCTATAGATGAATTCAACCTACCTAAGTAATTTTAGGTACCATAAAATAATTTCTCAATCTAAATTGATGCTTTTTCAGGCGTCCTTGAACAAACTGTGAACCACCTTGTCCACTGCATACTGTGTACCGGGTTTGGTATGTGAACCACCAGCTCCGCGTACTACGGCCTCTTCGACAAACCTCCTCTATCCACAGAATTCCTTTTCTATGATCCTCCTCTATCTGAAGACTACCTCTACCTTCTCTATCACATATAGCTACCACATTCCGACTCTGAAAACCACCTTTGTGAAACCCCTCTTCTCCGCGAACTATTCTTTATTTGTGGACAACCTTGGATTCCACGTATGGAGAGATCCCCCTCTGTGTACTACTTGCATAACACTCTCTCTCATGTATCGAATATTAAACCTCCATGTACCGAGTAAACTCCTTTCTTTTTCTGGACATCCTTTACGTGTTAAGAAACCCCGCAAACACCATCAACAGAATTATTCCCGGACGAATCTCATAAACCTTCGTGAACAACCCTTCACAAACTTCCTTCAAACATCGCCAAATTCCTAGGGAAAAAAGGTTTTTTTAATGATGTTCAATCTCCATATTATTGGGAGAGATTATAAATTCTTATATAGTAAAAGATATCCGCTTAATCTGCTACATTGAGATTTACCAAATCTTCAATTTGGTCCCCATCGCCTACCGATCATCGGCCATCGCGAAAAATTTTCCAACATGCTCTACAAACCATCCTTTCTCATACATGGTTGGTTTCCTTCTCGGACTTTACGTCATTCTGGAGATAATGGGAGTTTTACCACAAGGAAATTTTTTTCATTTTAACAAGTTCATTTTGACTCAAGTACCAAATATCAACAAAATGACCGTTATTAACTTAAATTAATTTGTAATTTTTATAACGTGGTAATAAGTGATATAAAAGGAATAATATACCTAAAAATGGTTCTGATGGAAGTATAAAATAACTTTATTTTATTTTTAAGGAGATAAAAGAACGAACCAGTCAAGTCAGACAGGAGGTATGGGACATCGTCTCAATATTATTTAATTGAGGCATATTATTATTTATACATGAAATTCTTTTATATGGTTTATAAACACCTTTTAGTTTTAATTTCATTCAAAGGGAATATTTTTCTACAAAGAGTTTTACTAAATGACAAAAATGAATGTTTTTTTAACATGTGTTGTGATGATGACCTTTCTGCTATCGCGAGTATTATTTGATCTTCGGCTTCTATAACAAGTCGTAGTATTTTTTTAAAAGGAAAATAAATACCATATACTATTTTATATACTTTTTTATTAAAAATGGTTTTGATAATGTATTGATTATGTCAATATTTTTAAATGATATATTGTGATTGCAATGTGGAAATGTTATCTTTTTATTATGCTTGTGTTATATGTTATGATTATTTTTTTCTTCTTGGGAATTTTTTATGTATATGGGTTGTTCTATGATAATCCTAGGGCAGGTGAGCCTAAGATAGCTCTCTAATGCATTGGGTAATGTGATAGAGGTAAACGTTGACGTTTCTCATATGAAATTTATGGAATTAACTATGATGGGTATTCCAAATATAACTCCCTATTTAGCTATGGAAGCTACAATATAAGCATGTTTTGAATGCCACAAGATTCATTTATGATTTATGATTTCAATTTCTTATTCAAAAAACAAAAGATTTTTTGTGGTATGTTAAAGATTTAAATGAATGATTTCATTGATTTGTATGTGTTGATGGACTAATGTCTTATTTTATTATTTTGTAACACATACTGAGATTTTTGCGCTCATCCAAAAAAATTTGAAATTTTTTTCGCATGGTATAATGAATAGTAAGATAAAGGAAGAATTAATGAAGATTTATATCATGAAAGGAACTCTTATTTTATTTAAGGAGTTTTATTATTGTGAAAAAATTAGATAGAGTAGAAGTGTCTACTTTGTAATTTCTAAAATGTAATGTAATAGTTAGGGCCTAGTTCTATAAAACTCTAAACATATAAAGATCCTAAATATGAATTATTAACTTAATTCAAGATTATGTAATGTTTAAGGCTGGTTCCATATAGTTGGTATGAGAGGTAATTTTAGATAACTTTACATGTTTGGGTGTTATTTATGCCTAAGGAACATAACAATAATGGTTTGTATATTAGAAATAGTTATAGTTATTTTAGATATGTTGAACGAGTTTAAGATAACATGAATTAGTATATATCAGTGTTTAACCTCCTCATAAAATTGTATATAATGATTTTAATGATATACTCGCACTAACATTTTTGGTTTTAGTAAATGGATGGATCTAGCAGGCACCCAAGTGACAATGGATATGAATAAAACTGTGATGGTCTTCAGATTAAGCAACACAATGAAATGGGAACTAAAATCAGAACTCTTGTAGTTATTCTCAACCAACTATCTGGAGTCATTATTGATCTCCTAATGCTTGGTTATTTTTATAAGGCACCGTATATGCGAGAAACAAGTCCCTATGGAAGTTCAGGTAATAATCATAATGGTATGTTTATTTAAAAACTGGTGTGTCCAGGATGTGGAAAGAAACAACATGAAAAATGCTTCAAATGTATGGGAATATACTAAAAATTTGGTAATGAAGGTCAAAAATTAAGAACCTACCATAGAAAAAGGAAGCACCCAGTTGACTCTAGGAAAGGGAAAGAAGTTCTTTAAGAGGGATCAATTGATTGTTTTAAATGTAGTGTGCATGGTCATTATACAAATTGATGTCCTAAAAATTTTTTGGGAATGGGATCATTAGGACTATACAAATATATGTTTACCAATACATAATTTCATTCTAATTGAATATGAGGAAACTGATAATGACCAATGAAAGGTATGAATTATTTACTTAGTTGTTGTTTTGATATTATTGAATCTAAGGATATGATTCATGATTTTTTGTATGAAATAATTGTTATAGAATAAGGCTTAAAATAATGGTTAATGGATCATGAATAACATTTAAGGAGTAAAAAGTATACAAATAATTGAATCAATAGTTATGGTTGATTTTAGGATGTTGAAACGCTGACAAGTATTAAGGCTCTTTTGATGATGGAATTACATTGGAAGACCTTTTCTAGAATGTGTGACCCTGTAGATTGATAGGTGAAAATGTTATTCAAGGAATAATTATATTTTCTTCTATAGATATAGTTATAAAGAACCATTTTGGTTTATATGACCCTTTATTTTAAGGTACTTACATGTTATTACTTTTTGGGATGAAAATTCGAGGTATGTGATAACATTTGTGGTTAAATTATCTTATAATTATTTTTGAGGAATTTGTCCCATTTTATGGAATGTTATAAAATTATATAGTTTTTCAAAAAGGACAACACACAGACTGCATGACAACCTTTCGCGTCGGACAAAGCTACAACAATCGAACCCACAACCAAAGTGTGATTGGGATTTATCGCCTACCACCGGACTATGTGAATTCCCTACTTAGTTTGACTAAATCTTTTTAGATAGATGATTTTATGGATCAAGAATAAGTTGATTTTGGGAACTTATGTTTTATCAAATGGATATCTGTAGTATAGGAAAATGATTTGGGGATTAAGTGATAAAGGTTATTTTGGTAGACGTTCTCTCTTTTTGGAACACCATATACTAAAGGGAAATAGAATACTATGAGACCTCATTTTTTAAGTAATGGTTGAAATATTATTTTGGAAAAATATATGTCTTTATTGTGGACGTAAATAAATTTGGGTTATTTATGAAAATGATTGACCTTTCATAGAAAATATATTATTATGTTAATTACTCTTCAGTATAAGACTTTAAGAGTAGTAGATGTTGTTTGGAGATAATTGTTATGATTTATTGTTGAAGACTATGTGATTAAATCCTTCTATATTTTGGGTTTCAAACTTAGTGTAGATTATATTGAATAATTTTGTGGATAATTTTGTACTGAATGGTCCTTGTTGGACTTTGGGTACTCTTTGTTCAATTTTGGAGATAAAGAGTAGTATTTCTTTTTATAAAAGATTTTACTTTTGGGGATTATCTGATCTCATACTATCCAGTTTGGTTTTGTTTAACGTCTAATGATAGGGGACATATATACTTCGTCTTTTAAGGATTATGTGATTCTCTATAAGTTGATTTTAGCACTTCAGGTGTCACCATACCATCATGAATACTCATCATTTTGGAGAAAAGTTGAGTTTGTGGTATAAATTTATTAAAGGATGAAACTCTACTTGCAATGTAAGTATATTTTCTTACGATCTTAGTCAATATCATAAATAAATTTCTCCAATTTTATGAAATGGAAATTATAAAAAAAACAATTTCAATTTACTTTTCCTATTGGGAAACCAGTGAACGTTTAACCAATCACAAATTTGTTCTTTTCTTATTGTTAACATTCTCCTAGTCATGTTTTCTATCACTCTCCATCAGAGCATGACACTTAGTTGATCCTCCATATAAATGTTTTCATGGAATCCTAGTACGTCTTATCTCGGCTGAACATCTTATTACCCTTTCTTTTAAATTGATAGATTTATTGACTCTCTTTTTTCTGATGTAGGAAATTCAATTAAATTTCCAAGTCCAATTTTAAAATTATGGGGATGAAATTCCCAAAAGGGGGGAAGGATGTAACATCCAATGTAATTAAAGAATATGACATTTTCATGTTTATTAATATTTTTAAATTAAATATTAATTTTACTTTATATGGGATGCTATGTTCAATGTCATTCCTAACACGCAACAACAGCTTTCTCAGAAATCTCATTTTGCACACAAGGTTGAGTCATACTGAAAAATAATAATATAATATTACTATAAATTATTGTTAACGTGTAGAAATTGTATTGGCGATAATTAACATAACTAACTAAAATATGATTATACATGTTATTTAAATGTATTTACCTTTATCCAATAAAATTTCGATGCTTAAAATGTAAATGAATCTAATTCTAAGAAGAAATACTATAATATTCTATAGAATGTCGATTTACCGCATTTTGATGGTGAACCCTGTTTTAATATAGTTTTTCTATCCTCTATATGTTCTATTGGTAAAAATAAAATTCTTCTCTATAATCGTGACATCAAAATTTACTTTGGATGAAATTTTGGTATTTTTTGATAATGAATTTTTTAATGAATATTGAAAAATACTACAATGTAATTCAAAACTACATTTTAATATAATTTGTATAAATGGATAGATTATCTTTTCAATTGATTTTATATAGTAATTAGATTAAATATTTACCATTTAAACCAATTTTTTTCATTTGATGTAATTTCATCTTGAAAGTGGACATAAACAAGTGTCAATATTTTGATAGTTATTATTTCTTAAAAACACGTTTTTTGTTTAGACAACAAAAATTAATTTTAAATTAATTTCCTTAACTTATGTTTTTTGAATTTATAAAAATAGATTCCATATTTGGAATCAAGAGGTCAAAATTGTGTTAATAGGTAACTTTTATTTTAAGATATTATGAATAGTAATATAAGTAAATATTTTATTAAACATGGTTAAAAGGTAAATCTAATAAATTTGGGTAAAAAAATAATATTATAATTGTATTAAAATACCCTAACATGTGTCCTATTACTAATTGATGATACATTTTCGACCATGGACATCCTTCAGTTGATTTTGGGACCCCATAGAGCCCCTTGTAAGTGAAAATGACACTTTATAAAAATTAATTTAAAGTTAAAGAAAATGTTACATAAACATATATCTATTTCTAAAACAATTTTTATAATTCTTTATATAAGTGATATTTTCGAATATCAATTTTTATTAGAAATAAAAAATTATTTCTGACATGATGGTATTTTATTTATAATTTTTAGACATCATAAAAAAATTATTTATGACACAATGATAATGTAATGATTACCTCATTGATGTATGTTTTAAATAAAATAGATTATAAATTTTAAAATAGATTTATTCGCAAATGTTTCATGCCATAAATGAATTTTATGGATGATTATAACTTTTTATCTTCTAATTAATGTAGTTTTTCCAAAGTAATCATGTTTTATATATTTTTTTCAAAGTCTTGATATGAATAGGTTTTAAATTGACCTATATTAATTTTTAAATAAATAAATTATTTATTTAATGAAAAAGTAGTCCAAAAAATTTAGTATTAGTCCAAATGACATATATTATGTTACTAATTTCATTAAATATCAATTTTTGGGTCTCTTTTCATTTTATAGTAAATATATTGACAAAATATTATGAATATACAAGTGGACATGGTAAAAGATAAATTAGTTAACTAAAGGTTAATGCTAAATTATAAGGTTAACTTTATTCCCTAATCATGTCTACAACCCATTGTATGAGATGATTGAGAACAATATTCTTTTTATCTTCAAATTAAAATTGCCTAAGAAATTTTGAAATCGAAATTTAGTTTATAATTAAATAATATTTTCCAACATTCCTAAAGAACCCCTCATCCCCCTTCTAAAAAGACATCTCTTATGACCCTTAATCACACCTATCATGCCCTCTTTGATTTCCCAAAATCTTACCAAATAAGCTCCATACATCCCTCTATTACACTTAGAAGCCTTAACATAGGTAGAAGTCACATTAAGAAAGCCTTTTGGTTCAAACCAAAGGGAGTTACCTAATTTTATGGTAATGTCTTCTCTAATGTTATTTTCTATTACTTTACTCATATAACCCCCTAAAGTCTATTTTGTTCCATTATTTTATAAAAAATAGTATCTTAAATATACTAGTATTTTGTTATAAAATTTATTTGAATTAAACTTCCACACACCTCCATAAAATGGATACGAACATACTGTTTTTGTGGACATCGAACTACTGCCTCACGAAATAATGATTGTTTAGTTATCTCCTATCACCTATCATGGTGGCCATTATGATGGAACTATATTTATATTTGATATATATTATATTTTTATTGTATCTATATTCTTTATTTTTCATTTATATCATACCTTTATGTTTTCCAGAATGGATGAAAACGATAATTTCATTTGAGGAAGTGCGGACTACCACCCCTAAAAGTGATATGATTCGTTTATGCCATGGGTGGAACATATAAAGGATGTATTTAATGAAATTATATATGATATCATACTAGAATTATAATATACATATGTATAATTATGTTCTCATTCCATTAAATACTAAATAGAAATTAATGTAGCGTTCATGCGTATATACGTCTTACTGTATCCATGAACAGCGCATTTTGTTTCTTATCTCCAAATGTTAAGTACTATTATAAATACACATATATAAATATATAAATGATATATATTATATATTTGATATCTAAATCATGAATATAATTTTTCAAATAATGGACTTTTGACCACATGGACAATTATTAATTTTAACAAGTTCATTTGGACTCAAGTACAAAATATCGGAAAAACGACCGTTATTATCAAAAATAGTAATAGCTCGGACCTCTCTGATCCATTCCTTTTCGAAAATTAGGTGTATGATGTGTTTTGGGAGGTCAAGGGGACTTATCCCTAACACTTTTCAAAATTTACATTTCTTTGAACAGTTCCAATGGTGAGGTTCCAATGGTAACATTTTTCCTTTCTCAAATTTTGAGTCCATGAACAGTGTTCCAGAACTGAGAGGTTCCAATGGTGACCTTTTTTATTTTCCAAATTTTGAGATCATAAAAAGTGTTTCAAAAATGGAGAGGTTCTAATGGTGAGGTTCATAAACAGTGTTTCCAGAACGGTGAGGATCCAACGGTGAGGTTCCAACAGTGAGGTTCATGAACAATTTTTTCCCTTTTCCAAAATTCGATTTAGTGAATAGTGTTTCCAAATTCCTATATTTTTACCCCTTTAACGTTTCCTTTGACATAAAATGAATTTAAAGCCTTGTTTTAAGGACTCTAAGGCCGATTCTAAGGTCATAAATCCTATATTAATTTCTCTTAAGTCTTGAGATGTTTATACTTGGTCAAATAGCGTGGTTTAATGTGATCTTATGTTAATGAAAAAACTAGCATATCTTAAACCACTGCTCCATTAAATCTTCTAAAGGGACAAGATATCTCCCTCCCTAGTTCTTCCTCCTTATTATCATGTGTGAGATGATCGAACATCCCATTCCTTTCCATAGGAGTTTTGCAATCAAACATTCCTCCTAAGATTTATTCCCCTCTGTTTTTATGCATCCAAGCAATATCTATCAGTCTTCGATATAAGGTATGATCTAACATCATTATTTTGGGTTCATCTCCTTCTTTATCATTGCCATTTTTTTGAAATTTGAACCCCATGTTCTTAATGGGCTTTTTTGGGCATTGGCCGATGTGGTGGTGTCTCTGCATCCTTGAGTGGGTACAGTTGTCACAGAGGAGGAGATCGTAACCCATTGTGTGGCTCGTTCTCGTATAAAGATCATCAAGAAATGTTTGAAGTAGGGGATTCATTTCTTATATTTTCTCTTACGTGTAGCTATATAGTTAGCATGTTTTATCCCACTAGGTCACAATTTAATTAACATAAAAAATATTTGAACTGGATAAATAAATTGATATCGATCATAGGTTATTGCCTCTTGTTTTTCTAGATAGTGTGATATCTATGCATTCTTTGTTTTTCTTTTCGTTCTTTAAGGAAATTGGTATAGAAGGTAAAGATGAAAATAATCATTAATTGTTTGGCTAAAGATAAAGAGGCATGTAAATCAATCTGGTTCTTCTTGTTGTGATTTAATGTTAATCAAATTTGTGCAGTAATAATGTTTAAATATTTGTGATAGATTACTTGTTAGTTTTCCCGAATTTGGAACCTTCTAATAATAAATCGGTTGATCCTAGATGGATTAAAGTACTGTTTGTTTAAAAAAAGATAATTTATTGTAGGGTTTTGAGTTACCAACTTGTTTGTTTAAGGGCCAAGAGACCATTTGATATGATGTTCATTTTCCGGCTGCATGTGTCGTGGTATGAGCCTGGAGGGATATTGTGATTTGTGGGGGCAGTAAGGCCAATTGGTTGTGGTAGTTGTTGATTCCTAGAGTGGCAAGATGCATCAGTTTATGCATGTGGGGGTCATAGAGGATACCGGGATGATGGAATGGGTTGGATGTGAATATTTGGATCATTTCTGATTCCTTGATTGGTTATCTACATTAATTTCCACACTACTCAAGGTAGTTTGTATTTCTTAACCATCTTCCAAAAGGGGTCAAGACGCATAGGGTATGGCTTGTTCTTTCCTTGTATATCTTCTCAATGAAGGATGAGTCTACAATCTTACTATAGAGGGAAAATACTCGATGGGTAGTTCATCTACTTCCGGGTTGATCCCCATTTTGTTTAGTAGCATAGAATTCATTCCTATAATCCCTGTAAATATGGGAAAGTAATTCTATAAATAAATAATTTAATAAATGATGTTAACCCATGGGGTAGGAGCTTGATGGGACACAATGTTGAGGATACAATTTTAAAAAGGGGTAGTGGAATTTGGGTGTGATGCTAATGAAATTTAATGTGGAATTTTTAATGGTTAATTAATGTTTAAAGAAATAATTAACGTAAAGTAGAACTGATAAAAATGGAATGAAGTATGGAAATAAAACTCTTTAAATGGTGGTGTTCTTATAGGATAACTTGTCTTAGAATTGGCAGCCGGGAGTCCAAGATACGTTAGCTGCAATTGTGTCAATGACTAGGTTATTCCCATAGTGTGGTTGTGAGATATAGTATATTCTGTACTTTTTGTGTTTCTATATGCAATTCCACCTGGTCAGTAAAGGAAACTAACATCCTGGGGATTCAGAGCCCTGGGGGTTTTTTCCCTATATTTTTTATGGGAGAATGGATGGATGGATATCCCCTTTGGCCCCTCTCTCTTTTCATGGTAGTTTCTTATGCTGGTAGGCACAATAGTTAGTTTTTCCCATATATGTGTGTAGAGGGCTGTAATGGCTTCTGTTTATTCAAACACAGATATTCCGGATATAGTTACCTATGGACTACAATAGGAGTGAGGTGTATAGGTTGTGATGGATTGAGGATCCTTACTCGGTGTATGGGTTGTAATGTCTTGAGGTATAATACCTGACGTATGTTACATGTTATTTGAGCTATGGTGGCTCCCATAAACTACATGGTTACATTGCATAAGTGGATGTGGTGGTTTTGTTGCACGAGGTGCATATTGAAGTGTGTTGCCTAGGTGTCTACGGGCAAGCCTTTTTGGAGAGCGATTCTTATGACGTGTGACATTGGGGAAAAGCAGAAAACCAGTGGGGAAGTAGTAGTAGGGTACCCTTGATATTCTTTATTATATTATATAATCTTGTATGCCTTACTTGGTGAGAGTATCCATGGTGAGGTTGGGAACTTAGTATACTTGTTTAGATGGCGAGTTAGTTTCACTATTTGTTCACTATGACTTAGCATGATTTCTTTACTTTTTCCTGAGAGGCTCTAGGGAGGATCCTACTAAGTATTCTATTATACTCACCCAATATATATAAATAAATATTTTTTCAGGTAACTTGGAGCTGGTTGGCGATCAAGATGGTTTATTTAGCTTGGGGTTGCAGGAGTTGTTCGGGTTTATGGTTGCTCATGTTTTTACTTTCTTTTGGGTACTTGCAGTTTTCCCCAACCATTTGTAGTAGTTTTTCATGACATTAAATATGTGATCATGGGTTTTCATTTATATTTCAGTCTGAGTTGGAGTTGGTTGGTGTCTGTATTATCTCTCTCTTTTGCATGTGTTCTCTTAGAGGGTAATTCCTCCCATTTGTATGTTTACTGTACCATCAGTGCTAGTCACCGAACCGCAACCTACTGGAGGCGAGAATTGGGAGTCATTATTTCTCTTCTCAAATTGTTGGCCCAGGAGGGGTACACTTTGTGGGGAGGGGGTCGTGACCGAGTGGTATCAGAGGGAGTTTGAGAGAAAGGATGGAGTATGGTGTTAGACACAGTTGTGGTTGCATGGGTTGGTAGGGAAAAGTGTCTGTCAAGTTTAGCAAGTGATTTAGACACTCGAGACAGGCTCAGACATAGGTGTTAGGGCCCCCTATTATCTGATTTACGGACCTTTATGATTACAATGGCTACTAAATGAGGTGATACTAGTTGCAGGGTAGAGACTTAGGAAAGGATCATGCATCATTCTTCTTTGTGACTGTGTTTTAATGGGTATACCTTAGGATAGGATAACCTAAAATGAATAAATTAATAAAAGAATACAATTAATTAATTAATACTAAGTCTTCCATATTCCTCGTTTAGGAGATCTAACTATTTGTTATTTTGAAGGTATGGATCCAGGTCGACGTACTCATCAGGATCACATAGAAGATGTTCAACAGGCTACGCCTACATATTGTTGTAGGGTATAGGTTGACGACGACGACACTTGGAGGATGACACTCCGAGAGTTTTAGTTATAGAGTCTGTGGAAGTAAGAGGGCTCTTCTTCAGATACTGTCTTGGAAGACTGGTTGGAGGTGGTCGAGCTAGAATTTTATTCAATCCATTCTCGGAAGAAGCATTTGTTTTCATTGGTAGTGAAGATGTTGCATGGAGTAGTGAAGATTCGGTGGTTCTTGTTCCTCCGGGATTGTGAGGAGTAAGTGATCTCATGGGAGGAGTACCGAGGCAAGTTTAGAGTCGAGTTACTTTCTTCTCCGCAAAGACGTCCAGTCACCAGGTGCTTCTTACCCTTCAATAGGGGAGCTCCGGTGTGCAAGTGTTTGGAATCCATTTCAGGAAAATTTTATGATATGCATCGGACCTGTTTCCAGATGAGGTGGTTAGGGCGAGGCATTTTGAGGTCGCTTTGCATCCATATATCTAGAGCCAGGTCACCCCATTTATACTGAAGACATATCTTGAGGTGTTAGCAAGGGTAGAGGTCATCAAGTGCACTTTGGCCAGAACCAGATCATCATGAGAGTAGAGTCATTGTGATTCCTCAGGAAGCAGAGTTGTGGTTTGGGGATACTAGTTTTCATGGCAAAGGAGTTTTCGTTCAGCCAGGGGAAGGTCCCAGCCATCATCATCTCGTTTCTCCGGGGGAAGCAACTCTCATGCCTTTTTCAAGGGATCAGGTGCTTGTTTTTCTTGTGGTGGTCATGGTCATCAGCATCGAAAGTTCCCGACCTCTCAGAGAAATCATCATGCACCCGGTCTTTTTCTCCAGGTTCCTCCATTGAGGTTGTTTTAGCCGAGGCAGCAGCAGTAGGTTGCACCAACTTTAGATCAGAAGAGCGAAGATGGGGTAGTCATAGGACAATCCTGTGACACTCCCCATCCATAAAGAGTAGATCAATACCATGGTGGTGGTCATCATTAGGGCCATAGAGGTCGTGGAAGATTTCATGGTCAGCTTCATGCTTTAGCATTGCTAGCTCCAGGTGAGCCCCCTGTCGTTTGAGAAACCCTTTGCTCATTTTCTACTTTGGTGCATGCCTTGTTTGATTCAAGAGTGACAGACTCCTTCATATCACCTACCCCTATCCATATGTTGTGACTTGAGGTAGAGAGGCTTCCAGTGCCCTTGGCATTGACTATGCCACTTGGAGACCGAGATGACTTGTTTTAAGTATGTAGAGACTGTGAGCTAGTGTAGGGGTAGCGCCGCTCTTGGGGAGATTTCCTATGCTTAAGAATAAAACCATATGACTTCATCCTTGGCATGGATTGGTTGTATTTGGTGCAGGAAATCATCAATTGCTTCAGGAGGCAGGTTGTGTTCTTCGATGCATATCGAGAGCTAGTGGTTCATGTTGGTGAGAAAGACCCTCGTTTGGGTCATAGTTATGTCTCGTCCTTTTCATCCATGATGGCTGATCTGATGCTGAGTTCTACAGAGGTTTATCTGTTGGTGTTTCCTAGGTTTGTAGAAGAGTACCCTAATGTCTTTCTGGAAGTGGGTGTAGTAATACCCCCTCGACGAGAGATCGGTTTTGGGAAAGAGAGACAACTAGGAGCATCTCCTATCTCTTTGTCTCCTTATAGGATGGACCCTTATGAGTTATGAGAACTATGTATATAGCTTGATGGTCTATTACATTGTGGTTTTGTTCAGCCAAGTGGGTCACCGTGGGGGGCACTAGTTTTTTTCATGAAGAAGGCTGATGGCAGTTTGAGGTTGTGTGTCGATTATCATCGCATAAACAAAGTGGCAGGGAAGAGTCACTATCCTCGTCTATGTATTGATGATTATTCACTAAACTGAAGGGTGCAATTTGGTTCTTAATGATCGACTTGTGGTCAGGATATCATTAGATGCGTGTGAAGGATGAGGATATCCCAAAGACTGCTTTTCGTTGTCCTTATTGGCATTATGAGTTCATTGTAATGTCGTTCAGCGTGACAAATGCTCTAGTTGTGTTCATGGGGTTGATTAATGTTATGTTCTGTGAGTTCCTAGACAAGTTCATGATGGTTTTCATTGATTCCATCCTTAGGTACTCCGTGTCAGAGGAGGATCATGTAGAGCATCTACACGCCGTTTTGGGAGTTCTTCGTCAAAATTACATGTTTGGGAAGTTGTCGAAGTGTGAGTTTTTAGATCTAGATGTTCGTTTCATGGAGAATATTGTGTCCCAACAGGGAGTAGCTGTGGATCCATCGAAAATAGAAGCAATTGTTTCTTGGGATTCCCCCAAGACAGTGTCAGAGGTGAGAAGTTTCCTTAATCTCGCAAGCTACTATAGGAGGTTCACAGCTGATTTCTCATGAGTTATGACTCCTATAACAGCTTTGACCAAGAATTTTCAGGCATTAATTTGGAATGATTGGTGTCAGGAAGCTTTCGAGTATCTAAAAGAGAAGTTAGTAAGTTCTCTAGTTCTATGTCTTTTAGCTGAGGGAGTTCAGTTTGATGTTTTCTGTGATGCTTCACATCTGGGGTTGGGAGTTGTTCTGATACATCAAAGATCAGTTGTTTCTTATGGGTCTCAACAATTGCATCCTCATGAATGTTACTATGCCACCCATGATCTTGAGTTTCAATCCAGGGTGTTTGCTCTGAATTTTTGGAGATATTACATCATTGGTGAGCACTTTGAGGTTTTCACCAATCATAAGATTTGTAGGTATGTTTTCTCCCAGTGTGACATAAACTTGCGACAACGTCGGTTGATGGATTTCTTATAGGAATAACACTTTTAAATATTGTATACACCTAGAAAGGGGAATGTTGAAGCAGATACGCTGAGCAGGAAGTCACGTGGTGATGTGGTGCGTGAATCTGGTGATTCTTAGAGAGTAATAGAATAACTTTCAGCATTACATCTTGATATGGGATAAGTTGGGGATGAAGGTTGTCATTTTCTAGTGACGGTGCAATCATCTCTGGTGCAGAAGCTGGAAGAGTCCCAGTTGGAGGATCTAGAGGTGGAGGTCTAGAGAGACTGAGTTATTTGTGGGGAGGCCCCCGATGGTTGGTCTGAGGATGAAAAATACTGAGTATTTTATCATCAAATCCTGTTTGTTTCTCTGGTGATGCGCGAGATGGTTCTTATAGAATTACGTAGTTACCCTTAAGCGGTGCATCCTGGCGTGATAAAGATGTATTGATCCTTGAGGAGCTAGTTTGGGTGGCCTGGGCTGAAGCTTGTAGTTTCGGATTTTGTGTCTCGATGTTTGGTCTGCTATAAGTTGAAGGCCAAACACCGTGTTCCTGGTGGTCTTCTCCAACCGTTATATGTACCTAAGTGGAAGTAGGAGGACATCTCAATAGACTTTATTACCGGTTAACCTCGAGCTCAGGGAGGACATGATTCTATTTGTGTGTTAGTGGATTGTTTAATGAAATCATCCCACTTCATAGAAATCAAGGAGTCGTGCTCAATGGTTGTTTTTTCAATGTAGTATCTGGAGGAGGTGGTGAGACTTCATGGAGTCTGAAGGACAATCATTTCTGATCGAGATCCTTTCTTTACAGCTTGGGTGTGGAGAGGTCTCCAACATTATTTTGCTTCTCATCTATGCCTTATCATTACTTTTTATCCTCAAATGGAAGGTTAGAAAGAGTGAACCATCCAGACTCATGAAGACATGTTACGCTCTTGTGTTCTTGATTTTGGTGGTCTGTGGATGAGGAACTTACAATTTATGGAGTTCTCCAATAATAATAGTTTTCACTCCACCATTGGTATGGAACCATTTGAAGCATTGTATAGCCGACCTTTCTATTCTCCATTGTATTGGACCAAGGTCAGAGAGTAAGAAATTTTTGGACCAGAACTAGTGAAGAATACAACAGAGATGATTTAGGTGATTCATGAGAGGATGAAGACAGTGCAATATCGTCAGAAATCATATTCCCATCAAAGGAGGAGATACTTAGAGTTTGATGTTGGGGATCACGTGTTTCTGAAAGTGACACCACATCGTGGGAAGCGAAGGATTGGTAGTGCTAGTAAGCTTTCTCCCCGGTTTGTTGGGCCTTTTGAGGTGTTAGCTCTGGTTGGAGCTATGGTGTATCGAGTAGATCTTCCCCCGTAGATGTGTCAGATACATGATGTTTTCCAAGTATCAAACCTCCGTCGTTATCTTCATTATGACTGTCACATCATCAATTGGGGAGAGATCGGTTTTGATGATGATGCGACCTTTGAGGAGTGACTTGTGGTGATCTAAGACCGCAAAGAGAAGGTGTTGCGTGGGAATTCTATCCCCATGGTTTGTGTCTTGTGGCGACACGGTGGCATAGAGGAGAGTACCTGGGAATGTGAGTCGCAGATATTTTCTATGTACATAGAGTTGTTTTATGTTAACTCTTTTCATGTATCTTTGTAGCCTATGTGGTTATAGGCCTTTCATGTTTATAATATGGATTTTTTTTGTAACTTCTTTGGCTTACTCTCTTTTGATAGGTATCTTGATGGGTGGTTGTTTGGACCCCATTTTGTTTTCCCTGTAGGTGGGTTTTAAATTCTCGAGGATGAGAATGTTTTGATAGGTATCTCATGTAATGTCCTGGACCTCTCCGGTCCATTCCTTTGTGAAAATCAGGTGTATGAGGTGTTTTGTAGAGAAAGGTGACTTATCCCCAATACTTTTCTAAATATCCATTTCTGTGAATAGTTCCAACGATGAGGTTCCAATAGTGACCTTTCTCCTTTTCCAAATTTTGAGTTCAAAAACAGTGTTTCCCGAATGGTGAGGTTCCAATAGTGACCTTTTTCCATTCCCAAATTTTGAGTTCATGAACAGTTTCTCCAAAACAGTGAGGTACCGATGATGAGGTTCATGAACAGTTTTTTCAGAACGTTGAGGTTCCAACGGTGAGGTTCATGAATAGTGTTTTTACGTTGCCAAATTTCGAATTCATGAATAGTGTTTCTAACTTCCTATAGTTTCACCCCTTAAATGTTTCCTTTGACATAAAATTCATTTAATGCATTGATTTATAAAATCTAAAGCTGATTCTAAGGTCGTAACTCCTATATTAATTTCTTCTAAGGCTCGAGATGTTTTTACTTGATCAAACCGCATGGTTTAATATAGTCCTCTTTTAATAGAAAACCAAACATATCTTAAACCACTGCTCTATTAAATCTTTTAAATGGACAAGATATCTTCCTCCCTAGTTCTCTCTCATTGTTCTCGAGTGTGATATGATCGATCATTCCATTACTTCTCGTAGGATTTGTGCAATCAAACATCCCTCCTTGGATTTTTTACCCTCTGTTTTGATGCAACCAAGAAATATCTATCAGTCTTTAATATAAGGTATGATCTATCTTCATTATTTATGGTTCATCTCCTTCTTTCTACTTTCCCTTTTTATGGGATTTTCTTG
The DNA here is from genome assembly GCA_963277665.1 of Viscum album. NCBI lineage: Eukaryota > Viridiplantae > Streptophyta > Magnoliopsida > Santalales > Viscaceae > Viscum > Viscum album. Next base: position 1,936,084,171 of record OY728136.1, on the reverse strand, counting down.
GGTGTTGGCCGATTCGGTGGTGTCTCTGCATCGTCAGGTGGATACAGTTGTCACAGGGGAGGAGATCATAACCCGTTGTGTGGCTTCTTCTCTTATAAATAATGTCAAGAACTGTTTGAAGTTGGGGATTTTTTTCCTCTCTTTTATCTTACGTGAAACAATATAGTTAGGAAGTTTTATCCCAATAGATAACAATGTAATTGAAATATTAAATATTTAAACCGGATAAATAAATTAATATTGATCGTTAGTTATTAAGTCTTGTATTTCTAGATAGTGTGATATCAATGCTTGATTTGTTTAGATTTTCATTATTGTTGGAAATTGATGAAGAACATAAAGTTGGAATTAATCAGTAATTGTTTGGATAATGATAAAGAGTCAAGTAATTGAATCTAGTTCTTCTTGTTGTAATTTTATGTTAATCAAATTTGTGTAGTAAGCATGCTTAATTATTTGTGATAGCTTACTCATTAGGTTTACCGAATTTTGAACCTAAAAATAATAAAGCGGTTAATAAAATATGGATTAAAGAATAGGTTGTTTGATAAAAGATAACCCCTATAGGGTTCTAAGTTACCCTCTTGTTTGTTTAAGGGACAAGAGCCCATTTGATTTGATGTTCATTTTCATGCTACTTGTGACGCGGTGTGATCATGGATGGCTATTTTGTTTTGTGGGGGTAGGGTGGCATATTGGTTGTGGCATCACTTGACACCTAGAGTGGCAAGATGCATTGGTTTATGCATGTGGATATCGGGGAGGACAATAGGGATGATGGAACTTGTTGGATGTGAATGTTTGGATGCTTGTTGATTCCTTTATTGGTTATCGACTTTACTTTCCCCACTCCTCAAGGTAGCTGTTCTTGCTTACCCTTCTTCCAAAAGTGGCGAAGACGAACGATGTATGCCACGTGATTTCCATGTCTATATTCTCAAGGGAGGATGGGTCTAAGCTCTTTCTATAGGTGGCAAAGACTCGACAGGTAGTTCATCAACTCATCGTATTGATCCATCTTGTGTTTAGTAGCATATAATTTTTTTCTAGATTTCCTGAGAATATGGGAAAGTAATGGTATAAACAAATAATTTAATAAATGATGTTAACCCATGGGGTGGGAGCTTGTTGGGACGCAGTACTGAGGTTACAATTTTAGAAAGGGGTAGTGTCCTTTTGGTTTAATGCTAATGAAATTTAATTTTGAATTGTAAATGGTAAATTAATGTTTAAAGAATAAATTAATATAAAGTGGAACTGATAAAAAGGGAATGAAGTAAGGCAATAAATCTCTTTAAATAGTTGTGTGCTTATAGGATACCTAGTCTTAGAAGTGGCAGTCGGGAGTCTGAGAGACGTTAGCTATAGTTGAGTCTAAGATTAGGTTATTCCCATAGTTGGGTTGTGATCTATAGTATATTATATAATTTTTGTGTTTTTATATGCTACTCCACTCCGTCAGTTATATTTCTCTCTATGTTGGAGTTGGTTGGTGTCTATCTTATATCTCTCTTTCGCATGTATTCTCTTAGAAGTTAATGCCTCCCATTTGTGTGTTTACTATACGCTCGATGCTAGTCCCCAACCTGGGGCCTACTGGAGGTGGGACTCGGGGGTCATTATCTCCCCTCTCATATTGTCGACCCAGGAGGGGTACACATTGTGGGGAGGGGGTCGTGACATAAATGATTGTGTAATTTTTTTAACATAGTAATAAGTGATATAAAATGAATAATAAACTTGAAAAAGTTTTTGAAGTAAGTAAAAATTATATTTAGTTTATTATTCATGAGATTAAACAATAATGAGTCATGTTGGACAGAAGGTAAGGGAATTCGTCTTAATCTCCTTTCATTGAGGCATATTTTTATTTATACACAACTTTATTTTATATGGTTTATAAACATGTTTTAATTTTCATTTCATTCTAAGGTAATATTTTTCTATGAATAGTTTTACGAAACGAAAAAAAGAAATGATTCTTTTTAACATAAGCGGTGATAAAGACCTTTCTACCACCGTGAGAATTTTTTGATTCTTTTATTCCTTAACAGGACATAGTGTTTTTTTTAAAGGAAAATAAAAACCATATACTCTTTATTATATTTTGGTGTTGAAAAAGGTTTGGATAATGGATTTATTATGTCAATATATTTAAATGATATATTGTGATTTCAATATTGAAATGTTTTCTTTTCTTTATGATTGTGTTATGTGTAATGATTATGTTATGGTTCTTGGTATTGTCTATGTATAGGGGTGGCTACATGATAAACCTAAGGCTAGTGAGCCTGAGATAGCTCTCCAATTCATTGGGTACCATGAAAAAGGTAAAAATTGATGTTTTTCATAAGAGATTAATATAATATAGTATGTTGGGTATTCCAAACGTAACTCCCTATGTAGCTGTGAAAGCTACAATGTAAGTATGTTTTAGATGCCACAACTTACCTTTATGATTTATGATTTACTTTTGTTATTTTTAAATCTTATGATTTCTTGTGGTATATTAAAGATTTACTAGAATGATTTCATTGATTTGTATGTGTTGATGGACAAATTTTTTCATTCCCAGTTTTATAACCCTTACTGAGCTTTTTATACTCTTCCCAAGTACTATGAAATTTTTTTCATAGGGTATAAGGAAGGGTAAGAGAAATGAATAATTATAGAAGATTTATATCAAGAAAATAACTCCTATTATATTTAAGGGGTTTAATTATTGTGAAAAAAATTGGATAGAGTACAAGTGTCTACTTTTTAATTTTTGAAATGTAATGTAATAATGGCAGCCTAATTTTTTAAAACTCTAAACCTGAAATGATCCTCAATAAAAATTATTAACTTAATTCAATATTATGTAGTTTTTAAGGCTGGGGCCTTATAAATATAACAACCTCACATTGTGAACATAAAAAAATATGTAAATGAACCTTATCATGAACATAACAGCAATAAACATGCATCAAATAAAAACCATAAAAATTATGTACATGCCTCATGTTTTGAACAAAAAAAATGTACACACTTCACACTATGGAAACAAAAATAATTTACATCCCTCGTATGTTGAACATAACAATAATGTGAATACATCTTGTTGTAATCATAATAACAATAGATAAACATCATCCTTATCTAATGATACATAAAACCATAACAAATGAATTGGAGGTATATTAATGTACCATACCCATCTCAAGGATTTAATGAACTCATCTCATCTCAAGGATTTAATAAAATAAAACATTCTTGTCAATTTAAAAGTCTCAATCCATATCAATGATTTTATTTATCCCAACCATCTGGGGGACTTAATAGATGTAACCAATCTCAAGGATTTAATAGACCTAACCCATCAAAAACTGAGAACACAAAATCATGTGTCCCACCTAAAATAATTCAAAAATCCTATAATGAATCACTAATTTAAAATAAATGGGTTTTGTATTGTTGTATATGGTAAAACCTAAATATAAGAACAATAATTCTATCTAATGATTCCAAAATTCAATCACCAAAAAATATTATTCCATAAGGATATTTAGAGCTAATTTTATGAAATATAAATGAAAGGGGATAGTTATTTTGGAGATAAATATATAAATTAAACAAAATAAATGAAAAATTATTTATATAAATATTTGATCACATTTTCCTTGATAAATAAAGATGTGAGTAACTTTCAAGCATAATTTTCATTAAGGGACATTATGTTTATTAAAATTACATGAAAATAAATACCCAAAATAAATCCTTGAATGGGTCGTAAAGGTTATATATAGTGAATTTTGACAAAAAGATCAAATGTATTCTCAAAAAATGAAAATTCTTTTTAACACATCAAATTACCAATATTGGGACACGCATCGTAAAAAGAATAATAACACATTAGTTGAAAAATATTTAAAGATAAATAATATAGGTACATGAGATAATAAATATCTTGGTTTCAAGATAATAAATGAAAAAAGTTACAGAAATATATAATATGATAATTGATAATAAAAAAACATCAAAGAGGATGATGATTATTCTTGGCAATATTGAATTTTTATGAAGAAAGAAGACTGTAAAAGAAGAAGAATTGATGGTAAAATATTTCAAACCATAGCTCATGAGAAATAAATTTAAATACCCAAAAACCTGACCTAAATTACTAAAAAATTAAATTATAATTTATGTTACTCTAAACTTATAAAAATAAAAATTATAAATTGCTATCATTACTCAATGAAGAAAATTCATGTCAATAAAAAACCCTCACAATTACTCTTGACATACATTAAAAAACATTATCCTATTCTAAAATAAAAAAATTTCAATAATTTATTTCATAACCATATTTATATATATTATATCTTCAATAAATAAATTGTAATCATTAATTATAAATTTAATATTTTCTTATTGTTTATTTTCATCATCAGATGCTAGTGATTTTGATTTGTTTCCCACACGCTTTCTAATATAGTTGTTCATCCATGTATATTGATATACATTTTACCACTCATATATTAAATGATTAATTTGAATTGTTGTTCAATAATGATCAATAATTTTATTATTTTATTTCACCTGTTTTTTAGTTATGAATCGTGAAGCAAAAACGGGTTATGAGCATATATAGTAATTTTTAGCGATCAAATGGTAGTATATTAATAATGAGTAAAATATTTATATTTTAATTAAATATCCAAAGAATATAAAATTATTGAAAAATATTATATAAATATATCAATAATTGTGTTTCTATAACTTTCAATGATAAAAATATATATCATCATTCACATATTAGGTTGAACTAACACAAAAAGGGCTAGTTATAATTATTGGATGGGAATCAAATTGAAAATATCATATTCATATAACCATAATGATATTATAAATATTTTATTAAGTTTATAAATCATAAATAATAGGAGGTAAAGGAATAATATAAGTTAATTAGTTCTTATTTACAAGGGAAAATTGATTTTCCCCTTAATATTCTTATTTTTTATAGTTAAATTAACAATGATCACTTATTATTATTAATATTGATAAATTACAAAATTTATCTTTTTATAATATTATTTATTTCATATATTTCATATTTTTTCATTAAATTTATTTTTTAAATTATCAATTGGAGTATGTGATGAAAAATGAAACACAACATTCCTAGAAATAGTAGTTCGTAGATAAGATGAGTTACATTTTAATTTATTGAATGGATGGTGAAAGATAAATAATTGTTGTCCCATTAATAAAATTACATTTAAATATACTCATTTTAGGGGTTTGATTATATATTAATTTTTTTTAAATTATTTTGGGGATGGAGGATTAGAAATATAGGGAGGAATAAGATGGGGAGTAGATAACACTAACATTGTGAGTTTGAATATTCACTTGAAGGATCCTATAGAAATTGAAGATTTGGGAACATATATTGTATCCAATGGATTACATACGAAAATTTTGAATATAGATGATGGAATATTGGTAGGGTTTGAAGACTAATTTTACGGGAAAATATTTCTTGAAATGGGTGGAGGTGAGCTCATTTTTGTAATTGAAAAAGAGGGAATTTTCCTTAGAGTTGATAGTTAGGTGAGAGGTAAGGATGAAATCACTGAAGAGCTACATGGTTTAGGTGAGTATAATGATGGATAGTCATGTTTTTATAAAATTAATATTTCATAAAGTCTTTATATATGTTCATGGTGTCAAGTTAGTTTTGAAAAAAAAGAACTGTAATAAGTAACCCATTTTTACCCAAACTGACATTGATTAAATATTAACAATGGTAATTATGTTTTACTAAAAAGATTAGACAAACCATAAAAAAATTATATGTTTTATTTTTTAATTTTAACTCTATTTAATTTAATTCAACATCAATTTGAAATATAATTAACTATTAAATTTAATGATATGATATAGAGAGAAAAAAGTTTTAGAAAAAGTGTATTTTTATAAATAATTTTTATAAATATATTTCTTATAAATAAAAAAAAATTAGTGCTAATATATTTTTCATATGTTTAAAATAATATTGTACAAATAAAAATTTTCAATTCAAAAATACACAATATTTTGTAAATATAATTTTTTAAATAAAAACAATATTATCATGCTAAGTAATATTTAGTTCGGTACCTTTTTTATGATAAAATTAAAAATTACATTATTATAATTTTTGGATATTGTGATTAATAATATTAAATTAATTTTATTATACTCAATTTTTATAATTTATAAAAATTAATTTTTAAACGAGTGTTCGTATTAATTAAATATGTTTCAAGAAAATTCTATCTTTTAAGCATAAAATGAATTTATTCTCATTACATGAATAGTAAAAACTATTAGATAAATGTTACTTAATTATATAATATATGTTGTAATAATGTTTTAGTGAAATAACTCGTTATTTGAAATTAATTAAAAAATAAACATCATGTTAAAAAATAGGTGTTTGAAAAATATCAATTTTACATTAAATGTTCTTCACCAAGTACAATTGAAATTAATTATTTACATTCTAAAATTTTAATTTTATTAATAAATTAACATTAAAATATTTCATTGAATCATATATATATATCATATAATTCCTTAAAAGAAAAAAAAATTAACACATAAAAATATTTTTTAAAATAAGTATTTTAATTAAATATTTTATTTTTTTATTATTTATTATTTCCAAATTATATTTTTAAAAATTTCCTAAAAAAACTCAGGTTGTGTATGTCTATTGGATACATGTTTAAATAAAGACCATAATTACTATTTTAATATTTCCAACAACCATATTTCAAATGACTACATACAGCTTTGTAACAGCCTTATTACCCTCATTATAAATTAACTTCTTTCTTACCTCAAAAATGACACATCAGATTTACTATAATTTTAGATTTTACAAAATTATTTCTCCTTTGATTATTTGATTGTCATTTTTAGTTCAGTTATACGAATTTTGATTTTCAATGGAGAATATGACATAGGGTCTCTTTGTTTTAATGAAATTATTTTTCATCTAATCATTGTCCCATTTCTATTTTTAAAATTTTAATGGGTGTGATCATCCATGATATAAATTATCTCTAATATATTATACTAATTTCTGTAAACTCTTATTTTAATGTTTTGTTATTATTTTATAAAATATTATTAGTTTTAATAATATCTTGTATAACATATTTTCTACTCAATATTAAGTCTAATGAAATAGAAAAATATATTTTTAAAAGTTAATGAAATATATTTTGAAGACTAAAAATATTTCATAAAGCATATGGTGTTACAAAGATAATCACCTTTATGTATAGGTACTTTTAAAGTCTTTTGAATGATTCATGTGTAGCTTTTTATCAATGTTAGTAAGATTATTTTTCATTTTATTCAATAAAATATTTGTGGGGTTACTCATATATAATATCAGGGGGGCACATCAAGCTTATAAAAAAAATAATTATAAACTCATTTTATTCTTCTATATTTGATAATTGAATGTATTGAAATACAAAAGTCACTTTACATTCATATTTTTATCCATGTGAATGAAAAATTCACTAGTAAATAAACATATTTCTATAATATCACTTATTTCAACCAAAGGACCAATATAACCCAATGTGGGGGTGACTTAAGCTTATTGAATATTTTATTATTTATATTTGGTTTTCATCCTAAACAAAAAATTTGAACCATTAAATTCAAAAAAACCATCCAAAATTCCCAAATATGAATAATATATTGTAGTGACTCCCTCTACTAATCCCCCTAATTAATGATTTAGGATAAGAAACCAATAATATGACTCAAATGATACACTAAATTAAAATAATAAAATAAAATAAATAAACCATTCCATTTTATATTTTTCACTCCAATATCTAATTCATGAATAAATTCTAATTTTATAATATCACTGTCAAATATTAATAATTAAAATTATTTTTTCTTTTTTTTATATTGTAATTCATCATCCAAGTACATAAATTTAATATATTTAATTTTTTACAATATATTATCCTAAAATCTATCTTTCCAAATTTTATATGTCATACACATATTGGACTTTAAAAATATCCAACATATTTAATTCAAAACTATAGAAAAACATTATATAACATTGTATTATAAATTTAATAAAAATTATAAATCCAATATAATTTTGGAAGACTACAACATCTCCATGTACGCAATCATGAGGTTCCATGGTCCATAGTATAACAAAAAAACCAAAAACATATAATCCACATTATTTTAAAATATTTATACTTTCATATTCGAAATTTCATATCTCATATACATAATTAATCAGTAGGTTTCTATTTATCTCATTGTTTTTTGTTGAATAATTTAATTATATTCATCAAATATATCCATAAAAAGTGTTATCTACAAGATCAATTCCATGGGAAAATTTTATATTTTATAGAAAAAACTTATTTATTTGTAATACAAAATCTATTCATATCAACTTTTTGGAAGTATTTATATAAAATATATATTTTTTTGGAACCAAAGTAATTTGGGATTTTATTTTTTCCCATCACTAGATTTTTTTTCAATAACTGATAAAGTATTAACATGAATACTTAGTGATGTGAGAATGTTCAATTACAATTATAATGGGGTGATCATATGGGAGAACATTACCCTCTGAAGAAATACCAAGTAACACCTTGATTGATAAGTCTATCAAGTTCATGGAAAATGTTTGATATTATTTGAATAATATTGAATATGGATTATTTTAAAATGACTACATTGATTTATATACTAAAATTATTAGGAATAAATAACGATGTAAGTAAATGTATAATGAAAGGAATATAGTTGATGTTGATAAAATTAAAAAAATCTTTTATGTGTAATATTACTTCTTAGGATCATAAGATTTTATCTTGTATTAATTTTTAAAAAAAATAGTTTTCTATGCCAAGGGAGTTATGGCCACAATGTAAAGTTCAATTGATGAAAAATCATGATATATGTTTTGGAGAACAATAGGGTAAAAGAGTAAAGGGGATATAAATTATGACTTATGATGGGTGGAATGTAATATTTAGTTTATAAGAAAAATATTATATCATGATTTATAAATATTTTATGGTTTTTGTTACATGCTATAACACATATGTTGTACCATGAAGATATAATGTTTTTTCCACTATAGTGATTTGGATGTACAAACAATATAAAGAATATGTCAGGCAACTATATACTAAATCGTAGAATATAATTTTGAAGGACAATGTTATGAGATAATGATTCTTTGTAAATATAGAAATGTGATTTTCAGTGGTTCTTTTTGTTTGTAGACATCCACATTATTAAATATTCTTTAACTAAAAAAAGAAAAAATAAAAAGAGTGAATAACTTGTAGTTAATTTTTCTAACTATGGTGGTTAGTTATTAAGTATAATTAAAGGAGACTGAGTTTACTCAGAGTTAATTTATTTGAACTATAGAATAGTATACCACACTAAAAAAAGTTAAAATATTCATAGGAATTAAATAATATATTGATGATGTTTAAAGAATTCTAGAAGAGATTATTTGTGTGAAAATATTGGTTATGATTTTAGACACAAACCACTCATTAGTTTTTTATGACGACATTATAATCCTATTACATTTTGATTCATTGTAAGAAGACTTCACTAGGGAAAGTGGTCACTAGGAATTTAACAATGAAAAAATAGTATACACATTAGTTGAGAGGGTGGTAGTTCAAACTCATATTACCCTATAAGGGGAATTATTATAAAAAAGGACATTATAGATAAAATTTGTGTATATCATAGGTTCTCCATAATTCGCTTTATAATAAATGATGCTTAAGTTTAAAATTTTATAGTTGTGAACTCTAGACTTCAGTGCCATATAGAAAAGTGGTAGGTGTTTATAGTTTTAATATTATTCCTATGAATTAATATTCATACACATTCTTATATATTCCTTTGAAGGGAATCATAACCCACACTGATCGGTTTCACTTAATGAGAATGTATCATACCTTTTAAATTCAGGTGACAAGGACCATGATGGTTCTTGTAAAGGTCACGCAACCATGATCAAGTGAACCTCCCTTTTGATTAGTGTATCTACATCTATATTCAAGATACTTAATGACATAGAGAGTGGACTACTATGAATAATATTCTTATGAAAGGTGGATATGGGAATTATGGTTGATCATCCCTTTCTGGAAGACTCAAAGTGAATATAGCTCTTTGAGGTTGGTTGGATTATAAGGAAAATGTTACGTAGGGAATATTTCCTAATGAAAGTATAATATTATATTTTTAATGGGTAAAATGGTTGGTTGGAAATATATTTCCATATTTTTTTGGTTTTAACCTCAATGAGGCATCCTGATATCATGGTTACATGAATCAACTCCCCTTGAGTAAAAGCTACACAGATTAAGTTTATATAATAAGACTGCTTCATGTTTCAAAACATCATATGGAAAGGAAACCTTAATGTAGCATTACATGGTTAAACAAGGATGTGTATTTCTTGTAATATGGGACATTATAGTATGGATTGTGGATTATTCATTGGGATGACCTTTTTGGTTTATCTCATAATGAGTATGGACCTTTGAGGATGGTTTCACTCGAATTGAATATGGAACACTGAGGGTAGATACATTCATAAAGTATATTTACATTTTAGGATTGATATACTCACTTGTAATATAACTCTTTGGATATAAATTTATGTAGTATAATACCACATGAAGATGAATTGAAACTTACATGTGGGTAACCCAAGTATGTTCATCACCAATAATATGACACATCGAAGGATAAATTTGGGGATTACATTAATTAAGAATCCTGAGGAAGAGTTTACAATCTATTTATAATTTTTTGGATAGGGTATGACAAATAAAACCATAAAAAATATGGACCGATGAGGAAGAAGTGTTTTGTTTCATGCATGATCTACCTATTATATGGCTTAGAATGACTAGTGTATGTACCACCTCAATCATGTCCACTATCAATGGATCATTAATGACTGAAGGCGATTAAATAACCAATGGTAAGATTGTGGGTGACTACCCATAAGAATAACTCCCATAATATAATGGAATATTTCAAGGTTGATTCCATTAAATTCAATAATTTGGTTTAAAATATGGATATCTTATTCTTGGAAATATCTCACAATTATCCACACAATTATATTTATTGATAATAAGTGATTAAATGATCATGACTACCCTTGATACCCTATAAGATGAAGGGATTTCTCAAGTGTTTCCCTTTATTTGGGGAATACTAGATTAAAATATACAACTATGGTGTACATGATGGAATTATCATTTATGTTTTTTTGTTTTGTTTGAATCCTTGAAAGATATGTGCCTATGTTGGAGACCTAGGCAATGTGATAATCCACTGTTGAAATTATGGTGTACATGGTACAATATTGAGTGATCAGGAGAAGTAGGACCGCCTAAGTGGACTATGGTGAAGCCTATCATCCACGTATAACCCCTATGTGAGGCGTTCCCATTGTGAGGTATATGAAAAGGGTTTTACAAATGTTGAAGCACAGAAAATAGATTTTATGATGTGTAGGTAGGGTAAAGGGTTTATCCCTAGGGGTGTTGAGATGAAGTGGTCAACCTTGTAGTGGAAAGGAAATTGACTTCATCTAAGTATATCAATAGAAAATTACCCTCCCTAGTGGAGGGTGGGGGAATGGTAGCCCTTGAGAAATTTAACTAAGGGACTTGGGTGAATTTACCCCAATTGTGGTCTCTCCTAATGAAACTAGGATTGATGAAATCTTATATTGGTGAATTTGGAGCCCCTTTACCGTATTCCATGATTACTATGAGGGAAGTGATTTTTTACATTGTTTTTTCAATAAATGATTCAATTACCCCTAATTTTAGTTAATTCTCTTAGATAATCATATTTATAAGCTACTTAAAAGGGGTACTGAAGACTATAGTGAATATAAATTTGAGAGTCTCTTCATATTCACCTCCTCATTTTAATGGGGATCTAGGTGGCCTATTTATAGGCCCCAATAGTGTTGTGAGAAAAAATGAGAAGATAACTATAATTATTCCCTATTAATCTTGGGAAATTCTCTTTAATGACCTATATAATCTGAACAGAGGTTTGGGGACTCACATTGGGGGGGGGGGGGGTGGGGAATCACAATCATGAAAGTCAAATAGGTGAAGCATTAATCCAGAATGAATAAATTTTTTGAGCCTAGGTCCAAGGGTTAATGGAGCTCAAGTTCCAACACATTATGATGATTAGACTTTGGCAAAGGTCTCTGGTAAATGTACTATATTTGAGAACTAATTTACTTTCCCCTATTATAGATTATACTTGTGTGGTCTAATTATTAAGTATTATTAAAAGGGGTGCATAAAAATATCCCCCTCCCTAGGAATTAGATATGATTAATATAAATATGATTAAATTCTAAGGTAAATGTTTTTTGACATAGAAATTTCACCTAAGAAGGATATACGCATCCTGGTTAGAGGTTTAATTTTTTATGTGTTATTTTTATGGAAAAGGGGTTGTAGAGACCTGAGTGCACTATGCGTAGAGGTTTTAGGGAAGGACATGTTGACAAGTATTAACAAAAATCTAGGTTCCCTATAAATAGTTGGGGACCACACCTATTTTTTCCCATCCTCTATGATTTGATTGAATTATGAAGCTATAGCCTCTTCCTTTATTAAATTCATTCACTCTTGTTCAGAAAATGTAAAAAAACACCTTTTTATATACTTAATTCATTGGGTCGGGTGCATTTATCATGGTTTCCTTGTCTTAGAACAACTAAATCACATTGGATAAGTAACTTTAGAGATATTACTTAGTGATTTCCACGGAGAATAAAATATGTGAATGATCATGGTGATCAACATTGGTGAATGACAAAGTTGGAAATACTAATTTGTTAAATTTGTCACCTAGATGTCCCAATTACCCCAATGTATTGATTTTTAAGAGTTTTATATTTATTCATTGAACTAACATTATTGAAGTCGCATTTTTAATTTATTATATGTATCATTATTTAAACACAACATAAAATGTTGACCCTCTAATAAAATAAGTGGCATGGTTGAAAATGTTGGATAGTGTTTTCACTAATAATTAACATCCATTATTTCAACTCTTCCAAAGATTTTATGGATAAATCCCTAAGAATACCCAATGTCCAAATTCCTTTCAATGAATATTCTTAGTTTTCCACTAGATGTTGGTATCCTGAGGCATGAGGATAAATTTTATTTCTCCTGGATCATAGTGTACCACCATCTGGGGAAAAAAAAATATCATCCATGGTTATTTATATCAACGAGTGGGATGTCAACCCTACCTATATAATAAATCCTTCAAAAGCTCAACCAAATGGTCATGATTTAATGTTATATATTTATTCCAAATTACACCAATAAAATTTCCTTTTACCATCCATAGATTGAATTTGAAGCTAAGTAAAAGATTGGTACTTCTTCTCATGGATGGTGTGACACATGAATAGATGTGGGCACACTAGGCCCTATATAAGTTCATAGAATTAAAGAAGTAATAAATGGAAGTGTTAATTTATTAGGATGTATAGGTGTTATATACTTATGCTTATAATATTGATAAAATGTTTTATAAACTTCTCAGTCAATAATTCCATTATATGAATATTTTCCACCTCATCCATCGAGAAGTAGATATTAAATATTGTTTGTATACTTAATCTCCAGTGAACCAATCATCAGATCTATAAATGAAAAATCTGTTACCTCAGATGACATATGAGGGAACTTCAAGGAACATTTCAACCAGAATAATTATTACTAATGGAGTACCTAAACCTGAAAGGGGAGTATCTAAACCCATTAATAGACATTGGATTCAATGAATGGGTGAAAATTTTCATAGCCTCTTGTGGGAATAGTCATACCTAAAAACGGCCAACAGAGAGCTCCTTGGTAAAAAAATTATGGATCCCCTATAAAATAAAATAAATAGTGATAGTGGGGGTGATATAAGGATTTGGGATATGATTCCAACAACAACAACATTCTTCAAACTCAACATGTAGGATTTCTAGCCCCATGGTTGAGAAAATAATTTATTTTTGTTATGGATTCTGTTAATGGTGTTATATTGAGCACATTTATAATAGAATCCAATATTTTGGAAAGGGTTATTATATGTGTTGTTTATTCCAAACTAGAAAATTTTAACCACCATAATATTCAAATATATAAAGATAATGCACCATTTCATATCTCATAGTCATTTTCAGTAGCATGGGGAATGATAGTGACACATTTCCATGCATATGAGATTCATAGTGAGGTGAAAATTCAATATTGTATATTCAAAACGTTAATTCCAGCCATATCAAAAATCATGACACTACATTTGGAGAGAAATAAGGATTTTAGGTTCATATTTTTTCTTTTATAGTTCAAATCCTTTTTTGATATTATATTTACCACTGGAATAATCATAGATGATGGTAGTGGAATCTATAAAAAACTATCATACAAAAGGGAAATGATAGAATTCATTCAAGTAACCTGAATTCACTGTGACATCATTGATAAATCATACTTACTATAACTATTTTCATTCCAATTATTATGAATCCTTAACTAATAATTAAGTCCCTTGAATGTTGATAAAATAAAATAGAATCACATAAAATGGAAGTATTTTTTTGATAACACTACCCTAAGAAATAGCCAGTTTAAAATCAATATGACGTCATTATATATAGTTTTCAAACTATTGATCCCATATACTCAGTATTAAATGTAATCTTATCTCAATGTGATCAGGGTAACATAACTTTTCTAGTTCATAGAATTAGAGGATGTAAAATGATGTAAAAGGGCCACTTGAAAGTCTCATAAAAAAGGGACCTCCATCGAAACGTAAAAATAGGTTCATCATTCATAGCCATGGAATTATTTATAAACCTAGTTTGCGAGGATAGTTTACAAGTTGTTTGGATTGGATGGTCAATCTAGATGAAATTAAGTTGTGTTCATATTGAGGATCTAAAACCCAAAAGGAGGATAAAGATGGTAGTGGTTGAATATTATTAAAAATTGTGGAAATAATAACTGACAGTTACCCTAACTACATGCACCTAGATGATATACACATTTCGGGGAGGTAATTATTTTACCATAAAGGTATGGGGTTGTGGGTCATCTTCCTAGATGTTATAGGAATTCCCATCTAGGAAGCATCAAAGAGACTTATAAAATTAGTTTCAAAATAACTCCTCTGAGAATAGTAATATCCTCAAGGAATTACAATTGTTTTTCATGAAATAGAGAATAATATTCTAGTTGCAAGATGAGTATGAGAGATGGAAGATCAGGGTGAAATGGAAGTAGTGACAAAACCAATATCTTGATAAGTAATGGGACAACCACATGAATCCTAATGATTTTTCTTGAATTACTTTTTGAGGATATCAGTTTGTCTACATGAATTATTACCTATTATTTTAATTTTATTTTTTTTATAAAGTTTAGACAGTGGTAATTCCATTTATATATTTTGGTTATATAAAAATGTTAACTTTAACCAGAATAATTTTGGAAGTATCAACTCTCAAGAAGGAGGGAGATTTACCTTCTGATAAAAAAGTGAAATGAATGTTTTTAAGAGGTGAGTTTCTTCATGTCTCCCCTTTAGTGGTTTTGACACATTCAAAGACAAGACATAACCGTTATCCATCTAAAATTTTGCTTTTCCTAAAGCAAGATTCATTAGGAAATCATATTTCTACTAATGTTATAGGATAATTTTCACATCCAACTCTGGTTTCTTTATCATATATATAAATAAACAATTTTAATTTTTGGTTCTTTTGGAAATAAAAAAATAACTCTCTTGAAAGGGAATATATTTTGGTAGACCATGAAAATGTTAAAATAAATGTTCAAGGTAGACCTGCCCCCAATCGTGGTGAAACAAATATTCTTTTAATTGATTAAATTCAAATAGTGGTTGTCCCAAACACCGCTACATCAAAAATAAAGGATAAATTTGGTATGACAAGTCATTATAAATATTAGATTTATGTTTACCTTTCCAACCGCACATATCCTGATAGGTCTCATCATATTAGAAGAATCAATGACTTTAATTTTGTAACACCTGCAACCAGAGATATCCATGCCTCCTTGTATGATTTTAAAACTATAACAAGGAACTAGAAGGGAGTATGATTACCTTATTCTTATTTTACTTCTCCCAATATAGTATTATGATTTAAATTTCAAAATAATATCGAACTATATTTGGATAACATTGTGAGGTTACTTTATTAGTAGCATACTAAGTCCATCATTACCATTGAAGTAGAAGTATCACAATTCTAGAAATACATAGGAGAATATCCCCCTATAAAATTGGGTGTAGGCCCTGAGGGTCCTCCATAGGATCTAAATCATTAGGATATCTCCACCTCACAAATAAATGTGGATGTTAATGAAAGTGGTTTTATCGAATCCCCAGATATATAAACCAGGGTTGGGTATTGTGATGCCCCCAAAATTCCACATGATAAAACACCATTGATTTTTTTTTAACAAACTGAGATCATGCCAGGAAATACAAGATCCCTATATTAGGAGAAAAAAAATGTTACACAAGTATGATGTTTGAAGATTAACCAAATTCCCTCCTAAAGAAGGGAAGATGTTCATCAGGGACATTGTTCTCCCAATAAATGTCATTCCCATTGACTCCCAGGTTAGCAAGCCCATCTTCCAACAAATTTTCCTCTCTATACACATGAGTGAAGAAGTGATCCTTTGAGTAGAGGGAGTCCATACATTTATTCCAACGATTGGTGAGCTTCCAGGACAGATTTAGGGCCCCAATACGAATGGCTGAGACAATATCCATGGAATCAAATTCAATCCAAATCTTTTTCCAACCTCTGCTCTCAACTTTCTCCACTGCTATGATGACACCATACATTTCTTCTTCAAGGGTAGAGGCAATACCACATGAGCCATAGATGTACCCAAGAACATTCCCCTGATTATCTCTATAGACATCACCAAAGCCAGAGGGCCCTAGATTCCCCCTTAAAGCACCATCAGAGTTGATTTTGATCCAACCAAGAAAGGGGGCATTCCATATGACTTCCATTGTTCTATGTGGAGGATGAAAAATACCTTTCATCCCAATCTTATTTATAACTGATAATTCCTGAATTGAATATTCACAAAACACACCTTTCAGAGTCTCCACACCACATACAGTAATGAGGATCCCTCCCAGCATAGCACTAAACTGGAAGCGTCGTAACTCATGTCTAAACTTGTTTCATGAAAACTAGATTAAATGAAAAACATCCACTGTAGCAGCTAGAACAAGTAATCGAAGTTGTGGTGACGTTGTCAATGAGCACTAACTCATAATGAGGCCTTTAGTTGTGTTGAAGTGATGTAGTGTGACATCAAAAATCTCATAAACTAACCTCCATATCACCGAAGTTTCAGCACATCTGAGGAATAGATGATCTGTGTCTCCCATATTTTGAGGGCACAAAACAAAGATTGGACAATGTTAGATACCACATACCTGTAAGAAATCATCTCTTGGTAATTTTTTATGAACCAGCTTCTAAGCAATAAAAGACCAAGACGGGCTTAAGAAATTCCTATGTAGATTCCCAATCCATTTTACATCATTTTAGCTTCCAATAGAATGATTATAATACCCATTGGAGGTGATAATACCACTGACAGTTGGTTCCCATTCCCAAAAATCACCCATGGATGACCGGTAATAGTCATCCACAATCAAGGTAATGTGATATGGAAGATTATCCAAGCACCCAAGCTATTCTTTGATTGAAATATCATAATTCAAGTTAGACTCCCCCTCCATGGCCAAGTCAATCAATTGATTCATATTCCAATTAGACTTCAGAAAAGGGGGATATGATTCCTTGGAAACAAGCCAACGAGTGTCAGTATTAATTTTTGAAAAATTTTCTTAAAAGAAAGCCACACCAAGGAGTTAACATAGTTAAAATTTTCTATCTTAAGCCTATGAATGAACCTGGCCCGAAGAAAATTGGTAATAGTAGATTGCATGTTTTTTAGTGTCCTAAAAAACTTGGCCTACAATGAATCATTAAAACCCCTTAAATTTTTTATACACAATCCACCCTCATTCTGAGATTTGCATACCGTATTACAAGGAACCATTTCCAGTCTTCTTTCCAATATGCTTCCACTCGAGATAAAATTCTTAGTGGAAGTATTAATACTCTTGATTAATGCAATCGTCCATTTATACACCATAAAAGAATATAAAAATTCAGAGATAATAATTTCTTTCACCAAGAAAACCCAATCATCCATTGATAAATATTTTCCTTTCCATGTATAGAGTTGTCTTTTAATCATGCTCACAATCTTGGAAAAATGACAGAACTTTGGTCTCCCCCAGAACATGGGAACTCCAAAATAAGTGAAGGGAATATGTCCCTCCTGAATACCTAATTATCTAATGATATCATTTTTTGGGAGTAGAAAAGCCGTTTCCAAAATAAACAAATGATTTTTTCCAGGGAAATACCTACCCAGAAACCAATTTATAATACAAAATAGATCTCTTTATATTCTTGATGTTACCCTTATCCCCTTGGGTAAAGTGGATAATATCATCAACAGATAGGAGATGGGAGGGAGCAACAATACCCCTTACAGCATGAATAGACTATATCTTGCCATTATCAGCCATGATAAAAATAATCCTGCTAAGGTAATCCTCAACAATTGAAAAAAGTATGGCTGATAGGGGATCACCCTGTCTTACACCACTCGAGAATCCAAAATATCTTTCAGGGGAACCTTTTATTAGGAATGAAATATGGTCATAACTTAGAATGTTTTTGACCCAGTTGATGAAGACCTCATCAAACCCATACATCACAATGATCTTGCAGATAAAACCCCAGTCCATTGTGTTAAAATCATTCTTCACATCTAATTTGATAGAAATATTACCACCTATGATGGGTTTCTTAATAACATTAACACACTATATGGTGGTTATAAGACAGTCTTGTATTGATCTCCCCTTGATGAAGACAAACTGATTTGGAGAGAAAATTTTGCAGGCAACAGAGGAAATCCTGTTAGCAGGAATCTTTAAAATATCATTAAAAATAGTATTAACTAGAGAAAATGGTCTGAAGAGATGAAATTCATTAGCATTATCCTCTTTCAGAATAATGGAAAGAAACTGAGCATTCAAACCTCTTGGAAGTGATCCACCTCTGAAAAAATGATTGAATAACCTACAAACATCGACATGGATTAGATCCCAAAATGTTTGAAAGAAGAAGTTTCCAAAGCCATCAGGACCAGGATCACTCTCATACTTGAGGCTAAAGACCGCCTCCTTTATCTCTGGATCAAGGGGAAAAGGAGTGATATTAGAATTGATCTCTTGATTCACCATTATAGGGATCACCCCATCCATAGGCTAATTTATGGATTAGGTATCATTAAAGAGATCCTTAAAGTATGATGTGACATGCATTGATAGATCCACTCTATTATAACTGATATTGTACCCATTTTTAATTAGAGAAAAGGGCTTAGAATCCCTCCTAATTATTTGAATAGAGTTGAAAAATTTTGAATTTTTTTCCCTGTCTGTTAACCACTTTCCTTTAAAAAAGTATCATTGCAAATCATTCTTCATGTCAAGAAGTTTATTCAAATTTAGGGACAACTAATACTCCACTGAAATTCCATCAAAGAAGTCACTATTGCTATTAAGTTCTTGAAACCTTTGAATAGAATTTTCTAACACGGAAATATCTGAATCAAGGGAACTAAAATGATTTTTGTTCCAAATTCTATGACTCCTCTTTAGAATTTTGAATTTGGTAATTAATGCAAAAGCATCATCCCAGCAATGCACTGAATTACAAGTGCTATGTACAATGACCTCACATTCCGGGTGAGAGACCCAAGACATATTGAACCTGAATGGGAGGGTAGGTTTGGATTCCTTTTCACAAATATCCACCAAGATGGGATGATGATCAGAGTTGAGTCTGGATAGGGTTGAGCATGATATTGAACACCATTTTTCCAAAGAGGACCCATTAACAAAGGCTCTATCAATTTTTCTGGCCACGAAGCTATTCAGGTGCTTCCTATACCAAGTATATTTGGAACCTACCAAGTTAATATTAATAAGATCATTCTGATAAATACATAATCTAAACTCCATGGAAGAGATTGAGCTGTTGACTTCCCCTATTTTCTCATCTATAGTCAATGTGGCATTAAAACCCCCCAAAATTAACCAAGGATTAGTGATGGTGGATTTGAGATATTCAATATCCATACATAGACTTATGAAATCCTGATATATTTTTTGGGCATAAATAAAGGAAAAAGTTATATGGGAACCAAGGTATCCAAAGGTGCATGTGACATGTTGATCACTTGATAAAACCATAGTGATGTTGCCAATGGAGTCACACGCCATCACCAAAAGACTCTTGAAATCAGTTGAACACCTATTTGTATCAATTAGATGGAACCCTAAATTCTCTAAGTTAGCAATATTAGAGGAGAATTTTTTTTGGCTCAGATAGACCTATAATCACTGGTTTATGCTGCTGAATGAATAATCATATAGATCTACATGTTTCCGAATTACCCAGACCCTAGAAATTCAAAAAAAATTCCATTGAATTTTATGTTTCCACCACTATAAATGAAGTGTCTTGTATTGAGGGAAATACCTAGGGTATACCCATAATGAGGGTTTTAGATGGTAAAGAAAATAAATATATAGAAGTTTGTTAGTCCATAAGGAATATTAATCTTATTCTATGACCATTAGCTATTCGTATATATAGTTTAACTAATAATTCAAAATTGTACTGGCCTAAGATATGGAGATAATTGAAGAGGTCTCCACCCCCAATAAGTCTGCCATCAGAGTGCATAAAGGCTGATATTACATCATATAGAACTAGATCAACTATAATGGAACAAGTGACCATATAAAGTCCTTGAACCTCGATTCCTCGATCCGGTGATGAAATTAGAAATTATATATTTCAGAATTTGATGCTGATAATTTTGACCCAATTTCATTTTATCTGAACCATTCAAAATCAAATGTATGAACTGGATCACATACCTTCCCGAGGACCGTTTAGGTTTACAGTTTCAGAGAATTAAGAAAAATCCTTCATAAATAATACCCATGTTGTTAAATGATAATTTTTCCCTATTAACCAAGATTTTCTTTTTTCACACTAATTCATCATCATCCACATGAAATACCTTCTAAATATAATTTTTTCAACCTCATTATTTATAATTTGGGGTAAACGAAACAAAATATGGTGAGCACAAATACTCAGTATGGGTAAACATAAGAATTAATAATTAAAAGTCATTAATGATAATGATAAGTGAATATGAGAATTGTGAGAGATTTTTAATGCATGAGATAATCCTAAAATAAATAGTACCCCTCAAGACCTGAATCATAAATCGTGAAGAATATAATAAAGTAAATAGTCATAATATTGCATATTCATGAGACAAGTAATTTAAATCTTGATCAAATGAAAAATTATAAACCCTTAATAATCATAGAAAATAAATGTTGGTATCTTGCAAAATTAAAATCATATAACTCTTAAAAACCCTTATAATTGTAATAACTATTCAGTTTACTTCTAATATAATTCTATAAAGAACATTATAATTACCCAATGTATTATAGCATTATCTAGGTGCACCAATCATGTAACCTGTAATGAGATCAATAATGCTATCTAGGACAGCACCACTATATAAGTTGTATTGGACTCACCCAATAGAATCTGGTCCTCCCCATCATATAAGTGGTTACAGGGTCATTACATGCTATCTGGGACACCCCATCATTTAATATTTCCAAGAACCACATCATAAAAAATTGATATTTTATTATAATACTCGTAGAAAATTCATTATTATTTTATAACATGAATTACCATTGAAATATAAATGGGTTCCATGTTAATATCTTTGAAACAAGATCAATCTATGTAAAGGAAAAATTCTCCATATCAATCTCATTCAAACAATCTTAAAACATACATAGAAACAATGAGGATGGTATCATTACCAAATACCCCCATTCGATTATATGTATCAAAAAATATTGTTGACTTTTATGAATGGAAATAAAATTAATTGAACCTTAAATTCATTTTGGGGAAAATACACTTTTCATTTTGAAAATAACTTGTTAAAAACATAACCCATTTTGAAAATCCTTTTCTTAGAAAATTTCTTTTAAAACCCAACAATTTTATGAATATTAAGAAGAAAAATTGGTTTATAAGTATTCATGAAAACATGAAATGGATTAATCAAGTAAATTTATTACATGATTGTGGTTAACTCCATATATGTTTTACAAGTTAAAAAGAGCATTACTTTTTCACTATAAAGAGTTTATAAAATTTCCTTGGACAAAAAATGATAACACGAACCATTTCACATTTTTAATAAATGAAAAAAAGGAAAACGATTTGAAAATCATATGAGGAATAATTTTAATCTTTTTTGAAAAAAGTTCAAACATGGTTTAAAATATCTATTAAAAATCGAGTAGATAAATAAAACATTTTTTAAAATATCTTTATAAAACATTGTTTTTGAGAAAAACTGATTTCCAACAAAAGATTTAAATAAAGTAATATTTTCTTAAAACATATTATAAATTATTTTAACTATCAAAGAGTGTAAAAATGGTATTATTACATTAAAATATAATTAATAGCCATATTATAATAAAATTCACGAGTTTCTTGATATAAGGATCATAATATCTCATCATTGGAAGCATAATCATGAACAATCCTTATAAACAATTAGATTGTAAAATAAAAATCTTACCACTTTCATAACATTGAATAATAATTTAAATGAAATATTAACATTACATAAAAAATATAATATAAATAAATAGTTAAATTCGTGATATGATATATAGAAGGGGTAGTATACACACCTCATAAAATAATATATGTGTATAACATAACATATGTCACACATAAGGAAAATTGAGGAAACAATCCTCTATCACTTTGGTAAAATTGAAATAGTAAATCACATGAATAATATATCCCTAAATAGATTTTTGAATTATTCTAAATTTAAGGAAGTCACATAATAAAAAATAGTGGGTAATATGGAATATATCTCATTGGAATAATATTAGGATGTGAAAACCCTAACCACACACATCCTTTTGGTTGAACATGAATTATCCTATTATATTGTGGTTCTAAACATGTTATTAACTTATTAAGGAACTACATTAGTATTTATAATATCATATGTTAACATTTTATAACAACTTATCACACATTTGTTTAGAATATTTAATTATTTTCCTTGTTTTGGGTGTTAATTGCCTTGTTTTCTCATTCATACATTTTTAGGAATGTCCTCGTTCATATGAATATAATATTTTTTCCATCACATTATATATAATAATCATGAAATATCCATTATTTTTATACAAAAATTTTATTTTTAAAACCATTCATAAAATATGGTCATGACAATTTTAGTATGTTACGATCATGGGGATGATAGCTTTTACATACTTGTGATTAAAGTCTCCATTTTTCAATGATCATTTTAGAAATGACGTAAGTAATATATATTCATTATATAATTATCATAAAATGATATATAAAATTTAATTTCATTTTATGTACCCATATATATCATCCATGTTGTTTGGTGATGAAAATAGAATCACGTCACATTAAGAAAGTGGTAATCCACACGTAGGCGAATGATGTTATCATATTTTGTTGTGTAAAAAAATTGAAATGATATATTTTATTTATAGAATGATAAATATTTCATTAATATAATAACTATATCAATTATTTCAAATATTATAATTTGTTTTATCCTTATTTTTTTCCATGTAAAATGTTAGTGACAAAAGGAATCACATTACATCACATGACAATAGTCCACCATACGCACGGACAAAGTTATTGTACCCCAAATGGAATAGAAATTAAGAAATTTTTATTTTATATAACTACTCAATCAGAATAAATATGTTATATATATATAATATTTGTAATCTATATACATCATCATACCAAAATATGGAAGGTGGTTATGGTATAACGAATGACATCGGTTCGTGAGGTCGTAATCCACTATATACAGCAGTGATTAATTTGTACCCCATTCGATGGAGGAGGGAAAGGATTTAGAAAATCACACTAACATAATAAAATATAGTTATATTTAATATAATGACATTATTATATAATCATGGTTTGATAATAATTGATATAGGTGGACAAAGATATAAAATAAAAAAACCCATGTCTAAGAACATTACCTCTTCCTTTCGTATCCTCATTAAGTATCCACAAAAGGCATACCAAGGTATGATTTATGAGAAAACTAAATATTATAGGATTATAGGAGGTGATTTTGGAATTTAGATTTTCATTTCATAGCTTAACATTCAAGGTTTGATGGAGTTAATAATAGAGGATAGGGGTGGCCTTTTATAAGTGAGGGAGAGGACGAACTTGGTTTTTCTTTAAAACAATTGAGTGCTACCATGTTTTCAATACATCAAAAGCATAAAAAAATGGACCATTATAGAACCTTAGAGGTTTAATGGTAAAAATAGGGACCTAAAATAGTTTTTAAAAAAGTTTATAATCTATTTTTAATCTGATTTGTTTAGTTTAACACACCTGTAAAAAAACAATACCTAAATAGATGTAAATAATTTTTACAACATTCAATATAATTTTGGGTAAAAAATTACGTTTTCATAAATATAAATTATAAATTACACATTTCCAAATATGAAATCCATTTTCTCAAATAACATTCACATAATTGGAAAATTCATTTTAAAATTAATCCTACAGATGTGATGTGAAAGTGGATTTTTAAAAGGGAAATGTTCAAAAGTTTACAGAGTTTTTATATCTAGGCTTGATGTGAAATTTATTTCAATGAGATAAATTGGTTTAATGTATTTATAATTTTAAAAAATTTACTTTTAAACTAGTTTAAAAATAATTTAAACTTATAAATATTTTAAACAAAAAAAGTATCCTTTAATTAAAATTCATTATTTTTTAATATTTATTAACAAATGAATATTTTCAGAAAATTATAAAAAATTATCCCTAATATAATTCTGAACAAAAAATTTAAAAAATGAATTTCATTTTATAAACTAATTTTAAAAAAAATTAAAACTAAATTTAAATAAACACTTTTATATGTGAAGAAATGGTGGGTTTTTAAGAAGATTATTTTCCAAATGCAGGATGATTTTATATTAAATATTTGTCTAATTATATTAATTCTATCAATATAAATTAAATGTTTTTATATATAATTCGTAAATTTAATTTAACACATTTCAAATTATGGGTTTTTTTATTAATTAAAATTTAAAAACAATGTTACTTTAAAAATGTTTTCAAAAAAACCCCATTTTTAAACCTAAAGAGGTAATTGTACTAAAATACACTAAATTGATAACTAGAAATTAATTAAATGCATTAATTATTACTAAATAATACATATTTTACATCAAAAAAATAATAGGGAAATAAAATTACTTAATTCATTGAAAATAAAAGACAGATTTATGAAAATCTGGTTTTGTAACTATTCACTGAAAAATCAGTATTTTTAGAAAAATTCTAAAATTTCAACAAAAGTAAAATTTGTTATTCAGATTCCTAAAATGACTTATGTTTTATAAAATAAATTTTATAAAATATTGAAAATTTTATTGAAATATAATTTTCATGAAAAATAATAAAAAATTATTTTAAAAAACAAATTTTAGTAGAAGAAAGTAATTTTACTAAAAAATTGATTGATTATTTATAAAAATTTTATAAATAATTTATATAGATTAATAAATATATATATTTATATATTTTATAAATTATTTAATGCTATTAATACCCAAAAATTTAATGGCTAGGTAATTATAGGTATATATATTGTGGGACATTCACATTTGTGGTTGTGTTTTGATTACGCTATCGAACATAAAAGTCTCAAGGTTACACGTACTACAACATATCGAAGATATTAAATTTATTCAAAAATAAATATATATTAGAGTCTCATGGGTTTATATACTATTCTATGTTCGGCGTGGTGTTTCCATTACACAATAAAATATGATTTTATTCTTTTAAAATCTCATGGTGTTACAACCTCTTCACCTTTAATAAATTGCATCCTTGCGATTTGAACTTTATCTCAGAAAGAAAAGGATGGAAATTTGAATAATCATTTTTTGTGAACCCACATCATAAAAATGGTAAGTAAAAATCATCTTGATGAAAGTGAAATGAAATTTCTAGAGTCAAATTTAATGACACGTAACTTTGTTTTTAAGTAGAAGAACATAGGTGGGAATGGAAGAAGAGTGTATTTTAACTATAGAGAGTTATTGAGGACATTGATCACTAGAAAGTGAATGATCAATGGAAATTTGAGGGCTAAAAAAACAAAAATGTTTGATGAACAAAAATACCATTGGTTCGTCATAAATGAAGGTACTAGGATAACATTTTTGTTTCAATGACCTAATCCTAGTGTTGAGGAATTTTCTTACCATCCTGAGTATGAGAATATTAAAGTATAATTACTTCATGAGTATATTTAATCCTTTTATAAATTTCAAATAAAATCATATCTTTTCTCTAATTTATGCGTATTTAGGAATAATTTTTCATTCCTAAATCACCAAAATAAACTTTTTATGGATCACATAATCCAAAATTTTAGAATGTGATGGGTTTTCAACCATAATTTCGGTTTTCCCATTTTTTATTTAAACATGAAAATAAATTCCTCCCTAAATGACACTTTATGTTGGTATTAAGGGCTAAGAATACACCAACCCAATAAAACAACTACCAAAATTTCTTTAATAAACTCATAATTTTTGCTACATAAAACCCTCGAATATAATTTTTATGACTTTGAACTTATGATCATAATTTTAACCTATAGAAATATAATGGTATCCTTAACTCATAATATAACTACACATGAAAACATCATAATATTTGTAGTTATCTAACCATTTCCTTTGATACCAACAACAATAGCCCAAACCCACACTCCTAGATTTGATCCTAAAAGTATTAAATTTATAATTTCGTCTTTGATACCAATAATAATGACCAAATTTTTTCCAACCAAATCGTAAAACATAAAAATAAAGAACTAGATGTCAAATATTCACGATGGCCTTTTAGGTTTATTTATTTATAGAAGTATAAAAAACTCATTTATAAAAAATAAATATGTCGTTAAATGAGAATTTTTTCCACTTAACCAAGGTTTTCTTATTTCACATTATGTAATCATCATCATCCCTATGAAATCCCTTCAATGCATAATTCATTAAACCTCATTTTTTATAAACTGGGTGTAAGGAAACATAAGAAGACTGAGCTCAGATGCTCAGTAAGGGTCAACATAAGCCTTAATTATTTAATTTTGTCAATGAGAATAATAAGTGCATAAGAGTATGATGACATAATCAGAGTGAATGATCGAATACAGAAAGAAAGCATACCTGTCATAACCTGAATCATCAATTTTGAAACATAGAATAGGGATTTAACAAAATAAATAGTCATAATAATAAATCAGCTTGTCCCATGTTATATGAATCTTAATCAAAGGAAACATTATAAAGCCGTAGTGATAATAGAGAAAACGTGTTTTTATAATGGAACATTACCATCATATTACTCTTACAAAACCATTAAAATTAAAATAATCATTTGTCTCACTTCAAATATAATTCTATAAGGAACATATTCATTACACAATAAATTGGATAACTATATGGAAACACCTATTATTTAATATATAATTGGCTCATCCGAGTCAATATGGGCCTCGCATCATATAAGTGGTAATGGTATCACCCAATGATATCTATCCCACCCCATCATATAAGATATAATGGGCTCACCTGATGCTATCTAGGCCAGCCCATCATAAATGATGCTCAAGAATCAAAACATGAATAATTTCCATAGAGATTTTATTATAAAAATAAAATGAAATAATCATTATTATATTATGAAACAATTTACTGAAGAAAATGAAATGGGTTTCATATAAATCTATGGGAATCATGATTAACCCTTGTAAAAGAAATGGGTTCAAAAAAATCTATTTGAAACATTATTAATCCATCCATAGATTAAATGATGATGGTATTATTGTAAAAATACCCATTTGATCATAGGTAACAACAAGGGTTTTCAATGTTGATGAATGTAAATAATATTAAAATATCATTAAATAAATTTTGAAGAAAATACCATTTTTAATTTGAAAATCCCTTATTAAAACAAAACTCATTTTGAGAATATTTTTAATTGAGAACCACTATTAAAAATTATGAATTTTCTTAATATTAGGGCAAAAGATTATTTATATAGATTATTGTAAACTTGTAATGGAAAAATCAAGTAAATTTATGTCATAATGGAGGGTAATTTTGTAGATGATTTACATGATAAAAAGAAAATTCCATTTTCACTATAAAAATATTATAAAAGTGCATTGATCATAAAATTATAAGAAGATTTCCCTCATATTTTTAATAAGAGTGAAACAATCTTTGTTTAGAAAAGGAAATGAAGATTAATTATAATCAAATTCTGTAAAAATTTCAAACATGGATAAAATTTATTTCTGAAAAAATCACAAGATAGTAAAAAATATTTTTTAGAACATTTTTAGAAAAAAAATATTTTAGAATAAATCCAATTTCAGACCAAAGAGAAAAATAATGTTAGATTCCCAAAAAATCAATTATTTTAGTAAAAAAGAGTTGAAAACTGTAAAATTTTATTTAAATATAATTAATAAAAATACTAAATTATGATTAATGAGTTTATTTATTTTTTACCATAAGATATCATCAATGGATTTATAATAATAAACAATCTCGATAAACTTTTAGATTCTAATATGAGACCCCTACTACTTTGGTAAATTTGAATCATAATCCACATACAATAGTAACTACTAAAGAAACACATAATATCATGAAAATAATGAAACTAATGATATAACAATTCAAAGGGTATTATATACAGCTCATAAAAGAAGATATTCATGTAACATAACATACGTCTTAAATAAATAAAATTAAGACAAAAATACTTTACCATGTTGGTAACTCTGAATCCGAAAACCCCATGAATGATATATCCATCAATGGATACATAAATCACAATAAATTTATTTAGAATAATATTAAAATACATTCATGGGTAGTATATATTACACACAATATAAATATGTGGTGAATATTGCATATATATCACAGAAATAAAAGTGAGATTAGAAAATCCTTACCTCACACTTCTATTTGGATGAAAATGAATTATCCTCTTATATAATAGTTCTAAAAATGTTATTAAATTATAATATAACCACAATAATATTTTATATATCATATATGAAATTTTTATAACATATTCTCACATTTTTGTGAATAATATTTCATTTCTTTCATTGTTTCAGGTGTTAATCACATTGTTTTCCCATTCGTGCTTAATTATGAAAGTCATAGTTCTTGTGAATATAAAATAGTTCTATCATATCTAGAATAATAATCGTGAAATAATTATTGTATTTATAAAAAAAATATTCTTTTAAAACCAATAAATAAATATTGTAATGAAAAATGAATTATGTTATGATCATAGAGATGGTTGGTCATACATATTCATGGCTAACGTTTCCGTTTTTCAATGATCATTATAAAAAAGAGGTAAGTTATATTCAATAATTAAATAATAGCCATAATTTCATATATACCATATTATTCATATAAATATACTTATATTTATCATCCATGTGGTTCTAAAAATAGAGTCACATCCCTTCATGAAGGAGGTGGTCAACACATACACAAACAATGTAATCCTATTATTTATTATAAAAAGATAAAATCATATATTATATCTTATAATTGATAAATATGTCATTAATATCATAATTATTTATTATATATCACATATAATCATTAAATTAATCCTTATTACCTTCCAAGTAAATCATTAATGAGAAAACGAATCACATCGCTTTGTGAGGTGGTAGTTCACCGTACACACGAACAATGTAATTGAATCCCCTATATAATGTAAAGAAAAGAAAATTTATATGATACAATTTCTACATATGTTTAAATACATTATAAATATCATATATATAGTTTAGAACCATCATTATAATAAAAAATGAATGGTGGTAACAGAAGAACGAATGATATCGATTCACAGGGCAGTAGTCCACCACACACACAAACGATGATTTCATAACCCATTTGATGGAAGCTGGAATTGATTTACATTATAAAATTAACATAATAAAATATAATTATATGGAATACAATTATTTTATTATATTATAATATTTTATGAATATTTTATGGGGTTTGACAAAGAAATAAAATATAAATGCTCGTTGAATAAAATGACCTCTTCTTTTGGTATCCTTCATAGGTTTCCATGAAGGGACAACCTGTGATGGATCTATGCCCAAAAAAAGACTAATAGGATGATATGAGGAAATTTAGGAATTTTTTTGTTTAGGTATTGTATGAACTAAAGATATTTTAGGTTGTGAATAAGAAGGGATAGGGTTGGCCTTTTATATGTGAGGGTGAGGATACACATGATATTTTTTAAAATAAATCGGTGATCCCACATTTTTTATATATTAAATGGGTCAAAAATAGAAAATTATCAAATGATAGAGGATCAATGGTCTAAATATTTCCATAAAATAGTTTTTTTACAATTTCTTAGGTTAGTTTTGTAACATATATTTTTATTTTAATCCCCGATAAATCAATCTTTAACTTATCTATGGTAAATAGTTTTCATTGTATCCTCTTTTCATTTTGGTAAAAAATTATGTTTAACCTGTTATAAATTATAAATAATTATGAATCCAAATATGGAATCTAGTTTTTCAAATTAAATCCAATGATGTGGTAAAATTCTATTTTAAAATTTATCCCACAGAGGTGACGTGAAAGAATGTTTTTAAAGAAAAAATGTTCCAAAGTTTATAGTGTTTTTATAATTATGTTAAATATGAAATTGATTCCAATGAAATAAATATTATAAATGGATGTTTAATTGAAATAATTTTACTTTAATACCAATTTAAAATTTAATATATCCATATAAATAATTTATACAAAAAGGAAGTTTTCAATTAAAATTCAGTATTTTTCACTATTCATCAAAAAATGAAACTTTTTAGAAAATTATAAAATATTCACCATAATAAAGTTTTAAAATGATGATTTCAATAATTAGTTTTATTTTTTCAAATAAATTTTATAATATTGGAAAAAATCATATTTAAAACAAAACATTATGATGTTATAAAAACATATGTTTTTTGAGAAGTGTATTTTTCAAGCACAAAATGATTTTATATTAAATATGTTTTCTAATAATAATAATCATATTTAAATTATATATTGAAAAAAAAAATTCCTAATTAGGTTCAATATTAATTAATTAATATAAATAAAGATAATGTACTTTAAAACATTGTTCAGAAAAATACTTTTTTTAACACAAAATAAACATTATAAAAAAATACAATATAATGTTGATTAAAAAGTAATTAAGTAAATTAAATATAAATAAATAAATATAATTTTACTTTAAAAAAATTATAAATTTAAATTATTTTATTTATTGAAAATAAATCATAATTTAACAAAAATTAGTAATTTTCACAACTCATAGAAAAAACAAAAATTTAACAAAATTCCAATATTTCACCCAATATAAATTTTTATATTCAAATTGAAAAAATGAATTTAGTTTTATAAATGTTAGAAAATTTAATTAAAAAATATTTTTCATTAAAATCAATAAAACGGGATTTTTTATGAAAAGATATTTCAAAAGAATAAAATCACTTTACTAAAGAATTGATTGATTATTTACTTAAAATTTATCAATAATTTAAATGTGGTAGAACATTTAGATATATAGATATATATATATCATAGAGTAGTTAATACTATTAATACCCACCAATTTAATGGCGATGTTATAAGGGATATATATATTGTGGGTCATTTAAGTTCAGTGTCACTTGTTGAATTTGATATTCAACATAAAAATCATGGAGTTCTGTGTACCATAATCAATAGAAGAGATTAAATTTATTTTAAAATAAAAAATTTCATAATGTATCAAGGAGATTTATTATCATATATTTTCTATGTTGAATATTCATTATACTATTGAATGTAATTTTCTTCTTTTAAATTCTTGAATGTGTTACAGATCTCATTGAGTGAGTTGGTACCCAAGTCTATTTCACATTCTGAGAATGGATTTGAATACGACTTGGATACACATGAATTATCGAATACCTCTCATAGATATTATTATAGATATAATTATAGGATGGTCTTATAGACCCTATCATAGGATCTTGTAATAACCCAACACTTTTAAGCATAAGACAGTTCCTATTACCATTACATTGGAATAAGATACAAGGAATTACATGTCGAATGACCAAATAGTTTTGTAGTTTTGGTTAAGTAGATACATAAAAGATCCTTAAACTAAATTTATAATACACAAGTTACAACAAATTTTTAAAAAATAATATTAATCCATCTAGCATATCCCTTCATATCATTCATAGATATGTCATGGAACCCTCTAGAAAGGGAAAAAATAAGGGTGACCACAAATGATCAATAAGGGTTAAGTACTATGAAATAAATGAATCAATAAGAATAAACAAAATGGAATGGAATAACATAAAAAGGAATAACACTGATCACACAAGCCACTTAATTAACTGGAAAAGACATAATCAACCTGGATAGGTAAATGATTGAAAACACATGCCATTAAATTAATGAATTGAATATGAAATAAATCAATAGAATTTTTTATAGTTAAAATATCTTGGATAATAATGAATTTATATTCAACGAATTAAATAATTAATTAGTGGATGTCATTTCTCAAACATAAGATAAAGTCCAAAATAATGATTTATCCTCCAGACAATTTGAAACTAATGGCAGAGACCCATTTACTTTATCCAACTGATTTGTCTCATGAGAATTATATATGCGTCGAGGGTATATATAATTTCTGGGTCCCACCCATCACTAAAATTCTAAATCAATCCTCATATATCAAATAATATAATTAATTAATGAAAAATCTCACTTATCATCAAAAACCCATACTAATTAAAAGATACAGATTTATCATTATTTCTCCAATTAATCAAATAATTGTCAAAGTAAATAGCATATTTAAAAATGGTATATGGTTTTAGAAAAAATAATATCGATCATAATAAAATAATTATATTTAATATATATTTACATTATAATAAAATATAATCATAAGTAATTTATTGCTTCAAGATAAAGATAACAATCACAAATGAATGTGAGATTGAAAATATGATTTTAACACTTGGAAATTTTCAAGTCAAAACACCTTGGGTGAGATAATGCAAACTAAAAGTTAAAATAACAGAAATTATTTTTTATTAAACCTATTAAATGAAAAAAATGATGTATTTACATGTCATTAAAGTTAACTAGTTTATAATAACAAATAAGTCTTAATGGAATATAAATTTAGACAAAATCACTTACATTTCAATTCCTTTTGGTTGAAAACAATTTAACCTCTTGTTTAACAGTATTAATCATGTTATTAACTTATAATAGAACCATATTAATATTAATAATATCATATTTTATCATTTTATAACATATTATCACCATTTTCTTAACAACCCTTCATTATTTTCATTGTTTCAGATGTTAATTATCAGATTTTTCGAGTATGATTTATCTTGTTATTTTTTATTCCTCTTACAAAGATCATGATTTAATCATATAAAAAATAAAATAACTATTTTAATATAATATATATTAACTATATATGTATTTATATTAGTCCATAAAATTTGTTGATTGGAAATGAAATATGATATTAATGGAGACGGTAGATCAGACATACGTATGAATGTTGTTTCTATATTCTTGTCGTACTGAAATAAAAAAACTATATTACAAATATATATATATATATTATCGTTACCATACCTTTTTAATTTCATATATATCACAAATATTTGTTTAACCCATCCTTAATACATTCCATGTTAAGCATGAAATAATCACACCGCTGCATGAGGTGGTATTCCACTATACGCACGGATGATGTTATCATATTACCAAAAAATGGAAATCATGAATGTCTGTGTTATATAATAATTCAAAAAGAATAGAGTCATGATGAGTAGCATATGTATCATATATAAATATCATTTCCATCTTTAGTCCCAACCTTGAATGGTTGTAAAGGAAAAACAAATGACATCGGTTCGTGAGACGGTAGTCTGACATACACCTGAACGATGATTTCAAAACCTATTTGACATATGTGTGTGTGAATTTGTAGTTAATACCCTTGAAATAAGAATATATTATTATATATAATTTAATTATTTTATTATTATATAATTCTATAATTATAATTTAGTGAGGTGGATAAGGTAATAAAATAAAAATGCTTTTAGATGAATATTACCTCTTCTTCAGGTATCACACTTCGGTTTTCACTAAAAACGTAAATGGTGTTCTCTATTCCCAAACTATGTAATCTAGTGTAAAGACCCAGAAAATCCATGGAAAATTCTTTCATAAATTCATGGGAATTTTATGAGTCGGCAGTTTCTGACGGCACTTGATTTCGAGGTCCGGTGTGCCCGAAATAAATTTCTGAAGTTTTGTTCAGGTACGTTCAGTAAACGTATGAGCGAGATTTTATTTCATTCGAACTGGTGCTCGGAACTAAAATCTGAGATCACCGTTGAAATCGCAGCTTTGATGATTGCATATTGAGACCTCCATCGCAAATGTGTTCTAACAAAAATTGGAGTTAGTATTTGGAGTTTTAAATTAAATTGAATAAAAATAAAGTGTTAACTTTATTTTTAGTTGGTGTGGTTAAAAACTCCAAGGGGAGGTTAGTGGTGGGGACCAACACACCATAACCTCTCATGAGAGGTTATGGTGGTGGGGACCACCCGCACATAACCTCCCTTTGGAGGATATTATTTAGTTGGTCCCACCTGATCTTCTTAACCACTTTTAAATCCCTATTAATTAATTAGAACTCCTCACCTCCCCTAATTTTGAATTTGAACCATTTCATTCCATTAATTAAATGAGTTGTCTCATTTAATTAAACACAATTATTTGTTTTGTTGTTCCATAAAAATAATAGAGAACTTCTTATATTATTTTTGGCTTGGAATTCTTTTGGTGGAACCTTTGGGAGAGGAGGAATAAATTGGAAGAACTTGGAGGAACAAATTCTTCCAACGAAGAATATCTCTTCCGCCAACAAAGAATGATGGTCATCTCTCCCTCTTCAATTGGGGCAAGAAGTGGAATCACTGCCTCCCATGAAGAATGCCGACGATTTCATCTTCGACTCATCTTCTCCGAACACTTCCTCTTCCGACATTGACGAAATGACGCCACCTTCCCCCGACTTCGTATACGGTCGATAAATGAGGTAGGGGTTGTTTTATGTATGAATTTTACCATTATTTCTTCATCGTTTCTTGAGAAAATTATTGATGATTGATATCCCCACAATGAGGAGGTCTCAGACTGAATGAACATGGCCGACCTTCCCCCTTTCTTGTTCACTTTTGTTGATGATGGAGGCGGTAAAATGGCGACCGGTGTCGGGCCGACCACAAAGAAATCCTACCACGAATGAACTAGCGGCGCAACGCCGCCGGGTTTTCAAGAGGGTGTGGCACCGTCGTGCCGCGCTGAAGGAGAGTTGCGGTCACGACGGGTCGCAGAGGAGGGGCGTGACGTCGTCGCACTATGCCAGCTGATCTGGGAAGCTGTGTCTAGGGCGGGTCGTGCCGGAGGGGCTCGACGCCATTGTTCCGCACAGGTGGTGAGTAGCAGATGGCCGCTCGGGCCAGTCGGGATGAGCGGGACCTCGTAGGGTCCCACATCTGTTGTACCGGTGCCAATTGGAACCGGTTTCGGTTCCACGCGAACGGTTCAACTGTTCGGGTGCCAGGGGGAGTGCCCCTCCCCCCTGGGCACGGCAAGGGCAGGCCGCCCGCCCGCCTTCAGCTTGGCCGCCTACGGCCGGGCTGCCCTCAGCCCGGCCGCCCTTGGGCCGGGACGCCCTCGGCCGGAACCCCATTGGGTCGGGCTGTCGTCGTCCTAGCCTCCATCAGACGAGTCGGCCTCGGCTGGGCCACCCTCGGGCCGGGCCGCCCTCCGGCCAGGCCGCTTCCTCGGACCGAGTCTGATCCATGGAACGGATCGTACCGGACCCGAACCCGTTTGGCCAGTTTACACATTTTCACCCCTATCGTGGGCTACGGGTCTCCATTTGACGAAACGCCTATGGAGATGGATGTCTTGGAGCGAGACAGTTCTTTTGGCATACCCCACTTGAGGTTTAGACATAGTTGGAGTACGTTTGGGTTGGTTTGATCCTAAAAACCAATCGGGCCCCTATAACGGAAATGCCAATAACTCACAGACCGGGCGTCCGATTGACGCACCGCCTATCGCGTTGGAACCCTTAAGACATGGTGGTCCCTTGGGTTGTTCCTTTGTGGAGTTTAGTGGTGGCCAAGGTATGACCGATATCTCAAGGGTAGAATCTACGGAACTCGAGCGCACCAGGTGCGAGGAATCCAGTGGCCGATAGTGAGGCTGAGGTTTGAGACAGATCATAAGGAGGTCAGCACTTAACGATCCTCTATGGGTCAGAGAATACCGATCCTGTGTAGGTCAGATCTGGTTTGGGTCAGTGCTCAGCAATCCTGTGTGGGTCAGCGCATACCGATCCTGTGTGGGTAAGATCCTGTGTGGGTCATTGCGGGGGTTAGTACCTATCAATCCTGTGTGGCCAGACTCTGTATGTTTAGAAGCAGTGCCTCTTGACAGAATAAGATTATCTAGATTCACAACTAATCATTTGTACTTCTACATTTCACTGAAATCCTAGTTTGAGTTATGTCAATGAATTTCATTTTTTCCTCATGATTGATATGGGTTACTAACTAACTTAGGTATATGTATGGGCATATACCTAAGTAAGGGTTATCTGCTGATTCCATACATTGTAGATATACTTGATGGATTTTGTGAGACCTTGAGGTTCTTGGGGTCCCTACTGAGTATCTTTATACTCACCCCTACAAGAGCTATGCCTGCACCTCATTCTGTTGGTTGCAGACGACGGAAAATGTTGATCGGTACAGAGAGTAGTAGAACTGGATGGTACCTAAAGGTGGACCATTCGGTGAGATGTACACGGAGAAGATGGATGAAAATGGGGTGTTGAGGAGGCCATCTATACCCACCCTTCATGTGGTAACTCCAGAGGTTGACCTAGTAGATTCTTTACTTATTTTCTTCAGTTTTATTATCTTTTCAGTTGTATTTTACTTTACTGTTGGGCTTGTATTTCCAGCCCCTTTACTTTTCCCACACTCTTTTGTGCACAGTTTTACTTAGTGTTTTACATCAATTTGTTTACTCTTTTGTGTTTTTTACTGTAATAAAGGAAATTCCTTCCCATTTTAGGTATTTATGCCTTTGTTTCTAGTCTCCAATCCCTGGCCTATGGAAGGCGGGTTTGGGGTACTTATGATACGGGCCCCGGGGGACGGGTCATGACAAATTGGTATCAGAGAAGTCAGTTTTACCGCAGAACATAGGGCACTGATATTTATTTTCTATGAAGCAAAACTGTTTAAGGTACTAAGTGTGGTTTTCATTTCAAGGAGTCCGATTTTGGTGTAGTGCCTAACGTATCCATACACCAGGACCCTGACTACTAATTTCCGACTTATTTCACAAAAACACTAAATGTGTGCATGTCTTTAAAAGATATCTTAAGTTAGCTCAACCAGGTCTTCTCCCCAGGTATAAAATTTTGATCATGTCGCATCTATTTTTTTGTAGATGCCTCTCCACGGATGACTAGTTAGAGCCCTGAGAGTCGTGCGCTCTGATAGCCCAAAGAGCGACGAGGCTTCGGTGCAGGACCCTTTACCAACAGAGGCACCTGTAGTACCACTTTCCGTTGGGCCGCCAATGTCATCATCCCTAGCAGCAGATTATGCACACTACTTGAGCATGTTGCATGAGTTCTAGTGCTAGAGGCCACCAAGGTTTCGGGGAGAGACGGACCCACAGGCGGCTGAGGATTGGATGGAGGATGTGGTTGGAGTCTTCAAGCTAGTAGGGACACCAGCAGACCTCATAGTGATCCTTACTGCCAGTCTCCTTCAGGCAGCAGCAGGCAGATGGTGGAGCCTGATGCTTCAGGTCCACAACGAGGCGACATTACTCTGAACAGACTTCGAGAGCCTCTTCTAGGAGGATTTTTTTATAGCCCCACTTTGTTTGGTAGGGATACAAGAGCTACCACATCTGCAGAAGTGCAACATGACAGTAGCACAGTACTCGGAATGGTTCACTGACCTCTTTCACTATTCCACCGATATGGTGCGGGACCCATTCTTCAAGGCCCGGACCTTCTATCAGGGGCTCAGGCCAGATATCAGAGCCTCGATGATCTCCCTCAACATCCGGATGATGGAAGGGGTGTCTGGGAGAGCCCTCCTAGTGGAGAGTTTCCTTACAGTACAGTCACCACCAGCAAGACCCACTACTAGTCGACATACAACGGAATCTTCTGCAGCTGGTAGCAGACAGATGACGTAGAGTTCCAAGAGGACTAGACCCATAGGTGGTCGACCGCATGAATCAGTATCAGTTGTGTGGGGAACACAGAGCAGAGACACATATGCCAGGATCAGACAGTGTTACTCATGTGGTGGGTAGGGTCACATTGCATGTGACTGTCTAACCCTCTGTACAGACAATCAGCAGTCAGTTGAGGGACATCCTTGGCTGAGGAAAATGTTAGATTGAGGCGGTCCACAAGGCACAGACGGACATGGTAGTGGAGTTGGTCGAGCAGCTAGTGGTGGACGACATTACGAGGTGCTACCACCACCACCACCAGGAGGTCCACCCGACCACAACGAACAAGTGGACAGGGGAGATCTCGGCTTGAGGTAGCTGAGGCATATGACCACAGTGCTCCGGATATGATTTGAGGAACAATCTATGTCTACTCTACCTTATCAATAGTTCTTATAGACACAGGTTCCAGTCATTCTTTCATAGCCACTACCCTCATTCGGAACTCAGAGATTCCGATGGAGCTGTTGGCTAGATCCTTATGACTAGAGACTCCTACTATAGCAGATGCGACGATTATGCACTGGTTCCGACAGAGTGAGCATACTCTAGGAGGTGAGAGCTTTGACTAGGATCTCCTCATAGCAGTGTCAAGACCTTACGACGTCATCTTGGTTATGGATTGGTTATCTACAGTCCATGTTCATATTGACTATATTAGGCGCATTGTGTGGTCTGTCCGCATGGATGGGACCAATTTTACCTTCAATGGCGAGAAGGGAACCTTTGTAGCACAGGACGAACTTACATGGAGGAGTGTGTAGCCGATCACTCATTAGTTGGCCTACCTTACCCTCAGATCAGTTGATGTGGAGATTCTAACTTATCCTGTAGTGGTGGACCAGTATGCAGATGTTTTCACTGACGATGTTCCAAGACTACCTTCTTGCAGAGAGGTGGACTTCTACATAGAATTGTACCCCAGGACCGCACGAATATCTACTCCAGCATATTAGATGGCTCGCACTGATCTTCTTGAGCTTCGGGTATAGGTAGAGGACTTGCAGGGGAAGGGATTCATTCGGCCCAGTGTTTCTCCCTGGCCAGCCCCAATTCCATTCGCCAAGAAGTCGAACGGGAGCTTGTGGCTCTGTGTTGACTACCATCACCTGAACCAGGTGACAGTGAAGAACAAGTACCCACTCCCGAGGATTGATAAACACTTTGATCAGCTCAAGGGAGAACAATTGTTCTCAAAGATAGACCTCAGATCAGGCTATCACCAGCTCAGAGTTCGAGACGAGGATGTATAGAAGACGGCCTTCAAATGTTAGTACGACCATTATGTGGTCTTGGTTATTCCCATAGGCATAACCAACTCTCCAGTAGCATTCATGTGTCTCATGATCTGGGTCTTCCAGCCATACCTCAATCGCTTTGTCATAGTCTTCATCGACAACATTCTGATTTACTCGACTACTGAGGAGGACCACGCCTACCATTTGCAGGTAGTACTGGACATACTCTAAGAGCACAAGCTTTATGGTAAGCTCTCGAAGTTCCAGTTTTGGATTCTATAGGTTCACTTCTTGGGAAAAATAATCTCGGAGGCTGGAGTTTCTATAGATCAAGCAAAGATTCAGGTGGTAATTTCTTGGGAGCCACCCAAGAGTGTGATGGAGGTATGGAGTTTCCTGGGCTTGGATGGATACTAATGGAGATTCATTCCAGACTTCTCCAGAGTAGCAGTACCATTATCATCCTTGATGAAGAAGGGATAACCCATCGTGTGGTCGGAGATATGCCAGCAAAGCTTTCATTAGCTTAGGCAGAGGCTGACTAGTGCCCCCTTCTTGAGGATTTTAGAGGAGGTCGTGGGGTACGTAGTTTACTATGATGCATCTAGGACTCGACTTGGGTGTGTCCTGATGTAGGATTAGGCAGTGATCACATATGGTTCTCGACAGTTTAGACAGCATGAGAAGAACTATTTTACCCATGACCTGGAGTTAGAAGTAGTGGTCTTCACCTTGAAGATGTGGAGGCACTATCTGATTGGCAAGCGTTTAACAATATACTATGATCACAAGAGTCTCAGGTATATCTTCTCGCAGAAGGACCTCTACCTGAGACATCGGTGTTGGATTAAGATCCTCCAGAACTATGAATTCGAGATAGTCTATACACTTGGGAAGGGGAACGTTGTAGCAGATGCTCTCAGCA
This sequence comes from Viscum album, assembly GCA_963277665.1. NCBI lineage: Eukaryota > Viridiplantae > Streptophyta > Magnoliopsida > Santalales > Viscaceae > Viscum > Viscum album. Next base: position 1,936,043,014 of record OY728136.1, on the reverse strand, counting down.
GGAAATCAGGCATTCAGCTGCTAGGAGAGGTGATAGATCAGCAAGCTACCTTATAGATATCCTTCATGGATAGGGACGGAGCAGCATATCTACAATTTCTTACAGTCACTACTCCACTTCTTCAGCGAGTCAGGAAGGCATATCATGGGGACACAAACTGTGAGACACTACGTGCTCAGATATCCATAGGGCAGGCACCTGATGGATTTTCTGAAGGTGGGGAGCACGTTATCCTCTTCAAAGGACGTACCATGGTACCAGTTGCACTTCAGGAGGATGTGTTGAGGGAGTTTCACACTTCTCCTCTAGCAGTACATCTAGGGGTGGCAAAGATGTATCAGGAACTTCAACGACAGCACTGGTGTCCAGGTATGAAGAAGGCAGTAGCTGAGTTTGTCACACGATGCCTCACTTGTCAGCAAGTGAAGGCGGAGCACCAGATACCAGCAGGCTTGGTACATCCCTTGGAGGTCCCAGAATGAAAGTGGGATGGGATATCCATGGACTTAATGATGGTTCTTCCATGTAAAGTCAGGAGTCATGATTCGATATGGGTGATTGTTGACCGACTCACCAAGTCGGCCCATTTCCTACCAATCATAGAGCAGGGCTTAGTAGTGAACATGGGACACATCTATGTACAGGATATTCAGCGTTTTCATGGAGTAACTTCTTCTATTGTCTCTGACCGTGATTCAAGGACTACTTCCCAGCTATGGAAGGGGTTGAAGGAGGCTTTCGGGACACAACTTCACTTGAGCATCGCCTTCCATCCTTAGACAGATTTTCAGACTGAGTGGACCATTCAGACCCTCGAGGAAATGCTCCATGCATGTGTCCTAGACTTCATTCTAAGCTGGTAGGACCACTTAACTTTGGTGGAGTTTTCCTACAACAATAGTTATCACTCCACCATTAGTATGGAACCTTTTGAGGCCTTTTATGGTCGACCTTATAGATTGCCACTGTGATGGACAGACCCAGGGGAGTCAGCACTAGTGGGACCAGAGATGGTATTGGCTACCACATAGAAGGTGCAGATCATCTAGGAGTAGATGAAGACTGCATAGAGTAGGCAGAAGTCATATGACGACAGGAGACGGAGGCCTCTGGAGTTTTAGGATGGTGACCACATCTTTCTATGGGTCTCACCTCAAGAGGTCTATGGAGATTTGGACGAGGCAGAAAGTTATCTCCACGGTTCATCGGACCTTTCCAGGTCCTCAACAGAGTAGGCGAGGTGGCGTACCATTTAGCTCTTCCACCTCAGTTTCATAGGGTGCACGACATCTTCCACGTATCTTAGCTTAGGAGATACGTGCATGACCCTTCCCACATCATCAACCACTGGGAGTTGGACATCGATGACGGGGCGACTTTCATGGAGGTTCCAGTGGAGATTGAGGATCGACAGAAGTGGGTCCTGCATGGATAGTCGATACATTTGGTGTGCGTTCGCTGGAAGCACGAGAACCTCCAGGAGAGCACATGGGAGCGGGATGCTCATATGTGTGCTCAGTGCCCCCATTTGTTCCCCTTAGTTCAGGTTATAGCTTACGAGGATGTAGAGCCCTGAAGTGGGGAGAATGTAAAGACCTGGAAATTTCAAGGAAATTTTTTTCTTAAATTCATGGGAATTTTACGAGTCTGTATTTTCTGACTATGCTTGATTCCGTGGTCCGGTGTGCCCAGAATCAATTTCTAAAGTTTTGTTCGGGTACATTTAGTAAACATACGAGCGGGATTTTATAAATTTTGAAATGATCCTTGAAACTAAAATATGAGGACACCGTTGAACTTGCATCGTCGGTGATTGCTTAGTGAGACCTTCACCGCAAATGCATTCTAACGTGAATGGGAGTTAGTTTTTTGGGTTTTTAATTAAATTGAAAAAAAATAATGTGTTGATTTAATTTTTATTTGGGGTGGTTAAAACCTCCAAGATGAGGTTAGTAGCAGGTTCCACCACACTATAACCTCCCATGAGAGCTTGTGGTGGTGGGGCCCACCCTCACATAAAATCCCTTGAGAGGATATTATTTAGTGGGGCCCAACCGAGCTTCTTAACCCCTTTTAACTCCCCATTAATTAAGTGGAACTCCTCACCTCCCATAATTTTGAATCTAAACCATTCCATTCCATTAATTAAATGAGTTTTCTCATTTAATTAAACACAAGTATTTTTGTTGATGTGCCATAAAAATAATAGAGAACTTCCTCTGTAATTTTTGGATTGGCATTCTTTTGGTGGAACCTTTATGAGAGGAGGAAGAACATGAATGAACATGGATGAACAAATTATTCCAACAAAGAACATCTCTTCTGCCAACAAAGAATGACAGACATCTCTCCCTCTTCAACCAGGGAAAGAAGTGGAAGCACCACCATCCACAAAGAATGCCAGTGAGGTCATCTTTGACTCATCTTCTCTGAACTATTCTTCTTCCAACATTGATGAAACAATTCCACCTTCTCGTGTCATTGTCTACGATCGATAAATGATATAGGGGTTGTTTTATGTATGAATTTTACCCTCCGTTCTTCATTGTTTATTTGGCACTTTTTTGCAGAATGATATCACCACAACGAGGAGGGCTCGGACCACATGAACATGGCCGACCCTCCCTTTTTGTTGTTCTCTTTTGTTGATGATGGAGGTCGTGTAATGGCGACCGGCATCGGGCCGAGTGCAAACAAATCCTACCACGAAGGAACCGGCAGTGCAAGGCCGCCAGGTCGCCAAGAGGGCGCACCAACATCATGCCGCGCGTACGGAGATCTGCAGTCACGACAGGTCGCAGCGGAGGCACGCGGCACCGTCGTGCCGCGCAGAGGCCAACCGAGGGTCACAGACCGGGTGCGTCGTAGTAGACTGGATAGCCGCTTGGGCTAGCCGGGAGGAGCGGGACCCCCTTGGGTCCCACGTGTGCTAGACCGGCACCACCTGGCACTGGTTTCGGTTCCACCCGAATGGTTCAACCATTTAGGATCCAGGGGTGCAGGCCTCCCCCTGGGCATGGCGAGGGTATGGCACTAGACTACCATCATCCGGGAAGCCTACGACCCGGCTGCCGTTGGGCGGGCCGCCCTCGGGCTGGGCCGCCTTCGGGTCGGGCCCTCCCCCTTGGGCCAGGCCACTTCCTCGGACTGGGTTGTATCCATGGACCAGATCGGACCCCAGTACAGACTAGGTCGGGCTGGGTCGGGCCTACTGGGACAGACTGGACCCGGACCCGTTTGGCCAGTTTACACCTTTTCACCCCTATCGTGAGATACGTGTGTCCGTTTGACGAACTGCCTATGGCGATGGAAGGCTTAGAGCGATAAGATTCTTTTACAGACCCCACATGAGGTTTGGACATAGTTGGAGTATGGTCGGGTTGGTTTGAACCTAAAAACCAACTAGGAACCTGGAACTGAAATGTCAATAACTCACAGACCGGACATCCGATTGATGCACCCTCTATCGCGTTGGAACCCTTAGGACATGACAGTCCTTTGGTTTGCTCCTTTTTGGAGTTTGGTGGTGGTTGAGGTACGACCGATATCTCGAGGGAAGATTCTACGGTACTCGTGCACACCGGGTGCGAGGAATCCAGTGGTCGATACTGAGGTGGAGGTTAGAGACAGATCAGGCGGAGGTCAGCGCTCAACCATCCTGTGTGGGCTACTACATACCGATCCTGTGTGGGTCAAATCTTATGTGGGTCATTGCTCAGTGGTCCTATGTGGGTCAGTGCATACCGATCCTATGTGGGTCAGATCATGTGTCGGTCATTGCGGGGGTTAGTACCTATTGGTCCTGTGTGGGTCAGACTCCGTATGGTCAGAAGTAGTACCTCTTGACAATATAAGATGATCTAGCTTCACGAATAATCATATGTACTTCTATACTTCACTAAAATTTTGGTTTGATCGGATTTAATGACTTTCGTGTTTTCCTCAGGATTGATATGCGTTACTAACTAACTTAGGTATATGTATGGGCATATACCTAATTAAGGTTTATTAGTTGATTCCGTACTTTGTGGATATCCTTGTGGGATTTTGTGAGACCTTGAGGGTCTCGGGGTCCCTTCTGAGTATCATTATACTCACCACTCCACATGTTATTCTCGCACCTCGTTGTGTTGGTTACAGAGGACGGACAGCACTGATCGGGACAGAGAGTAGCAAAACTGGACGATACCTGGAGGTAGACCACTCAGCGAGACGTACATGGAGCGGACGGACAGACTTGGGGTGCTGAGGAGGCCATCTATACCCACCCTTCAGGTGGGAATTCCGGAGGATGGCCCATTAGCTACTTTACTTCTTTTCTTCAATTGTACTAGATTTTCAGTCATATTATACTTTCCTATTGGGCTTGTATTTCCGGCCCATTTACTTTCCTCACACTCCTTTGTATATAGTTTTACTTAGTTTTTTACTTCCAGTTGTGTACTCTGTTGTGTTTTTTTACTATTATACAGGAAATGCCTTCCCAGTTTAGGGATTTACGCCATTGGTGTTAGTCGCCAGCCCATAGCCTATAGAAGGAGGGCTTCGAGTAGTCACAATACAGGCCCCGGGGGACGGGTCGTGACATCTCAGATGAGTTTATGTGTGTGGAAATGTAATTTTTGTAGGTTTTGGGTGAGTAAAATGTCTTGATAGGTGTGAAGAAGGGGTGAGTGAGTGCCCTTTTATAGTTCAAGAGTAGTGAAATTCTTGTAAATACTCAAAAGTATTCCCTATTAGGAGGTATCCCTTATCTCTTGTTTATAAAAAAATTAATAATAATTTATGGGAGGATTTATTTGGTATAAAAAAACCACCCCCACATAAAAATTTGTTCATTTTTATAATTTTGGTCCTATAATTTTTTGTTTCCCTACCTATACCATTTTAGTTGTTATTAAGGTATCTAATATTATAACCTAGGTAATTTATTCATGAAAACAATATAAAGGTTAACCATAATAAATTATATATAACCACATATTAAAAATACTAAATATAAATTATAAAATAAAAAACCCATTTTTTCGAAAATAAATTTTGACAGGAGCATATGTAACATGGAAAAACACAACTATAACCCAAATTATGCTAACAATTTTTAACTATTTAGTGGTCAATATTTTATTTATAAAATACAAATTTTTCAATGAATGAATAGTATTTTATATTTATTAGAATCTATAAATCACTTTTTATAAGATTATGTTTTTTAAAAAAATTCATAAAAAATAATATAACCTTAATGTCAATTTTGACATTATTAATTTAATTTGAATTTAAACACATATATATAAATAAATAAATTGGAATATTTGAATTTAACTAGTATTTAAAACTTTATATTAATATAAAAAAATAATTTAATAATATAATTCATTAAATTTTCTTCACATTAATATTTTTAATATCATTTATTTTATTCAATTTTGTACTAAATAATAACTCTGTTGCATTTCTTAAGAATTTTACATTACTAAATCATCTATAAAAATTAATGATAAATTATAATGTGAAAAAAAATTAAATAATATATATAACTGAATCAAAGTGATTGTTTTCCCTATCCGAAATCAATATAAATATTAAAGTCAAAGAAGGGTCATTTTTTTCTTTTACTATACATAACATAATATATAAGTCATTTACTATTAATAGTATGCCAATATCCTATAAAAATAGATCCCAATCAGTTAATGGCTATAATATTTCCATAAAATGGTTTTTGGACAAGTTATTTGGTCATTTTAGACTATATATTCTATATTTAACCATTAAGTAAACTCCTTTTACCTAAATTGATGTAATTAATTGTAACTATTTTCAGTAATTAGCTTGGTAAAAACATAAGTTTGACCTATTAAAAATTATACATTATTATGATTCTAAATAGTTAATTCATTTTTAAAATACAAATCACGGGAATGGTTTAATTTAATTTAAAACTAATCCCACAAATGTGATAAGAAAGTGGTTTTTTAATGTGAAAATGTTCAAAAGATTGAAATATTTGTATATCTAAATTCAATATTAAAATGATTTCAATTAAAAAATTGGATTTATTATTATAAAACATTTATAAATTTCTAATAAACCCAATTTAAAATATAATTTAACCTTGTAAAATTTTTAAAAGAGAAGATAGATTTCAATTGAGATGTAGTATTTCTCATTACTTATTAAAAAATGGAACACCTCATAAAAATATCAAAAATTCACCCTAAAAAAATTTATATATATGTATTTAAAAAATATTTTTATATGATCAAATTATTTTTTAAAATTATGGAAATTTAGTTTTCATATAAATGCACCATAAAATGTGATGAAACTAATTTTTAAAAAAAAATTATTTTTGAGCATAAAAATGTGTTTCTTCTAATATTTTGTATAGAAAATATATAAGATGAATGTTAAAATTTTAATTCAATATATAATATTTAAATTTTATTAAAATCCCCAACCAAATTTGATTTGGTTAATTTATTTAAATAAAACACACCTGTTCTTATTATTTTTTTTTTCTAAAAAAGTTACCTTTATTTTAAAAATGATTTTATTTACATTTATAATTTCATGGTGAATAGAGAATCATATACACATATGTAAACAATATTTTCCAAATTTAGTTAATCTTTTTCATACCAACCATTACAATGGCTAGTTGATAACTATCACATTAAATAAAAATATTAACAATATATTGTGGTTTGGTAAAACTCGGTCTTACATGTAATGTAATCCATAAAAATGAATAATTATTACATGAAATGAAATATAAAATAAATTTTGTGTTTAAGGCCAGATAAATTCATCATTTCATATAAATAAATTAATATAATATATTTAATTTGTTTAAAATAGTAAATATATTTTACATTCTCAGGATGATATATTCATTTCTAATCATGGTGTTGTATGTCATACATGCTACTGATAATTATGTTCGTGTTTTAAACATTTAGGGTGTTTAATTCTCCTCACCAAAAATTAATTTCACCCTCACAATTTTAACATGATATTAGTAATCAAAATATGATATTTGAAAATACGTTTATTAAAAAACCAACATCAAAGAAGGGTTAATAAAAATTCCTATTAATAAGAGAGAATGGAATGTACTAAGGTCATATGGAGAAATAGATACCTATGTTTCCAATTATTGGAACATTGGTGGTAATTTAATATATGAAAAATGAGAAAAATTCTAAATATTTATAAGGTGTTATTTAGGTCATCGATTTAAATGAAGTGAATGATCGACTGAGAGTTGAGGAGCTCAAAAACAATAATGTAATAGGTGTAAAAATGTTATAGATATAATTATAAATTATTGTAATATGATAGAATTTTATTTCATGATACTTTTTCAAAAGTGGAAGAATTATTTTTAAATCTTGATATATTTATATTTCATAAAAATAATTTTATATTTTTTTATCAATTTCAACTTCATTTCTTATTCTAAGAAATAAGTATCCAAATATGAATATTTTTATATGCATGAAGCACTAAAATTCATTTTTAATGGATCATAATACCCATAAAATAGTGATAAATCTTTTAGTATATATCTAAATATTTACCAAATAAACATGGTATGCAGATGTTATCCAATTTAATCAATTAATCTATAAACCTTAAAAGTAACACTGTTGTTTCATCATTATTATTTACTTTTAAAATTTTTTAACTAAAACAATTACATATTAACTAGGAATTACATAGTCAAGTGGTTGGTGTCAAACCTTTATTGTCCATCTATTGTTAGTTTAATACCTATATCCTTATTTTATATGATGGGTTTTCACACTACATAAAACTTTTCCTTTTTATTAAAATATATAATTTCTATAAAATTCCCAAAAATATGATGGAAATCCATGAAATAAGGATAATCAATAAATAACCATTTTACTATGTTTTTCAATAAAACTTATTATTTATAAAAATTGGAATAATATTATTTAACTATTCATAAAAAGTTATTAATGTTCATGTTAACCATAATGGTAATGAATTCCTCTAAACATATTTCGATAATATGTAATGGTATTATTCCAAAAAAAATTCTCCACTAAAACATATTATTGTCATAAATTTCCCCCAAAATATCCTAAATCATGTGACAATATAACTGGCTGAAAATTAAATTTTTATTAAAGAAACACTATTGTGGGAAAAGTAAGAAACCAATCGTTCATGCACAAAAACAATTAGATGAACCATTGAAGAATAGTTTGAGCTGATTAGATTTAATCTCCATACTTAGATGCCAAGATATAGTGCTAACCTGAGTACCAGAATCATCCTTTATATGGTCTTTGAAATGATCTTCCAGTTTTTCCCAAGCCTGGATGTACTATTCTTGGTTGATCTTCCCATCATTAAATCTCCTAATCAATATCTGATCCTATTTTTCAATCCAATTACTCTAATCCTCATTAGTAACCATCCTTGAAGGTCTTCCCATCATCCTATTAGCTTCTTCGTCGATAGCATTAACTGTTAAAACGGTTTCCACCATTTCTTCTCCTGAGTGCATAAGAAGCTCCAAAGAAGGGCCTGTCACGATACCGAACTCCCGCAGTTGGCCAATTTCAGCCTTGTAAAATGAAAGGTGATCATTGAACCCCATGATGGCCTTGTATTTCTTCGCATATCTAGTCACCCTTGGTGGTGGTAGGTAAGAATAGTCTTTCCTATCTTTCTAAGAGCCCCTCAGACTCTTACTTATCCCCGAGATTACTGGATCCCCTTAGAATTCTGCTCCAATATCTATTTAAAAAATCTCAGATTGCCCATCACTGGATTCTATCCTGAATCCCCCCTTCTATGAGGACCTAGCCAGATTTGCCTCCTATTTTGGGTTATCTTGTGAAAGCCCTTCAAATCTATTTTTAAGCACAATTGCACACATTTCTCTACTTGGTAGGTTACCTAAATCTTGTTGTAGTACCTTACTGCCAGGAGAGCCACCCTCCCTTGATGCCTTGGTTTCCAGGACGTTGTCATAGGTTCCAAACCCTACACGCACAGCCTCTGCATATGAAGCTGTCCGAGGAGTCCTAATGCCCTCTTCTTAAACCATTTGGGAATCCACCACATTGATATCACTACTAGGTTTCACCTCCTCCACATCATCACCCTCTGCCGGTGTAGAATCCTAAAATACACCCAGGTCCTTCCTCAAGCATTTGAATACATCCTTCACCAAAGGATTCACAACATGAGCTCCATAGCTCACATCCACTGCAGACATTCCCTCAAGGTCCACACCTACCAGCTTCTGTCCAGGAATTCCACCCACGGAATGAGTTCCTCATTCTTTACCACTGCTAATACCCATATTATTCTTAGGTCCCCGCAGACAAGATTTCTTCAAATGCTCTCGCCCCTTATTGTCCAAACAGAAATCAAACCATGATTCGAAGACCACCTCCTATTTGCATTAAAATTCTTCCTCAACAGTTATCCAAACATAATCGACAGGATCCTTGGAAACATCTATATATATGTGTCTTAAATTAAATTTTCAATACTAAAATAACAACATAATATATTTTTAAAATACCATTATTCCCTCTATCATATCCCTACATAGTATTTATAGTAAACTTTATGGAATCATGTGGATTGGAAACAAAATAAGGGTGAGATCAGAAGCTTAGTTAATGATATTTATAGTGTAATAAATATTGAATCAACAAGGATATCCAAAATGTAAAGTTAAATTATTGTGTGCATATTCCAATTAAATAACTAAATAAGGTATAATAATTATGGCAACATATATATCTAAAAACACATGTCATTTAACCAATGAAATGAAAATTAAATTCTTCAATACATTTTTTCATAGTGAAAATATCATTGATAATAATGAATGAATTCTCAATGAAGGAAATTATTAATTAATTGAAATAATGTCTTAGGAATATGAAGACCTCTACTCTCAAGATCTATCCTCAAGAAAATTTAAAACTACATATAGAAACCCATTTAATTTGGACAACTAATTTGTCCCAAGAGACCTATCGATGCATCGAGGGGATATATAAATTATATTCCCCACCATTCACTACTTACACAAATAATTCCATCTATATTGAATAATATATTTAATTAATGAACAATTTACCTAGTAATCAAATCCCTGTATTGAGTAAAAGATATTGATTTATCACTATTTCCCCAATTAGTCGAATTACATTAAAAGTAAACATCATATGTTAAAATTTTAAATGTTTTAGAAAATAATATTATACATCACAAAATATTATTTATATTGAATATAATTCTAATTTATAGTGAAAACTGATCATATGAATGTGATTTCTTCGAGATAAGTTAATAATCACAAAAGAATGTGAGATTTCAATGACAACTTTTACCACATGGTAATTCTCAATTCAAACCCCCTTGGATGAGATTATTAAAATTTGATACTTGAAATAACATGAATTATCAATGAATCATGTTATTAAATTACAATTGGGCATTTTATACACTACATTATATTTAATTAGTGCATAATAATGAATAATTCCCAATGGATTGTAAATTAAGACAAAATCCCTTACCCGACACTTCCTTTTGGATGAACATGATATAATCTCATTTATAATGGTTTTTATCATGTTATTTACTAATTAAATAACCATATTAATATTTATAATATCAAATAGTTTCCTCTTATAACATTTTATCACCCATTGTTTAATATAATTTAATTATTTTCATTGTTTCGGGTCTTAATTCCCCTTTTTTGTATGTTTTGACTTGTTATTTTTTGTTCCTATAACATCGATAATAAATCAATAATTTAAAGAATTTAAACCAAGATTAAAATATCATATACATTCATTATATATGTATTTAGTAAAATCCTTAAAAAATCGATAGTAAATAAAATACATCATTCAGGGAGGTGGTAGATCGTATGTGTGCATGAACATTGTTTATATTTTCTTATCATATTTAAAGAAAGATAGGTAAATTATAAATATATATTATATATTTAAAATACCTTTTTTATTTCTATATATATTAAATACAGTTGTTAAACTCATCCTTAACACATTTCTTGTAAAATGTGAACAAAACACATCACTTCGTGAGGCACTAGTCTGTCGCACACATGAATGGCATTATCGTATTCCAGAAAAATAGAAAGAATAAAAGTATGAGTTATATAATAATTAAAAAGCCTAAATACATAATTAATATCATATATATCATATATAATCATTATTTCCACCATTAATTCCAACCTATAAAAGTGGTAATGGAAAAATGAACTACATCCGTTCGCGAGAAGATAGTTTTTCGTCATGTGAATGAGAATTTTGTAACACATTTGATTGAAGTGTGTGAATTTTAAGGTATTAAGCATTAAATAATATCACCTATGTATATATAACATATTATGGTTGTCATAAAATTATGATACAATAATAATAAAAGGAGGTTGAGAAGGAAATAAAATAAAAATGCTATTAGAAGATCAATAACTATTCTTCAGGTACCCTCCTCGGGTTTACTATAAACCCTTAAAATGAATTATTTGTAGACAATCTAGGGATTCTAGGATAATCTTATATATTTTTGGAGTAACATTTCTAGGTTTTTGGTGATAAAATTGCATGAGTGGTGTAATGAAGGGGGGGGGTGAGTGTCATTTTATATTTGAGAAGAAGTGGAATTCTTGTAAATACTCAAAAGTATTAACTATTGGGAGGTAAAAAATACCATATTTGGATCAAAAATTAAATAATTAGGTATGGGAAGGTTTTTTTTCAATTAAAACCTCCACCTGAAAATACAAGTAAAATTTTATAATTTTGTTCCTTAATATCTAAAATTCAATACTTTTACATCTTCTATGTTTTTATGAAGATAACTAATTTTATAACCAATGTAATTAATTAATTAAGAAAAAATAAAGTTATTATTAATATATATTTAGAACCATTGATTATAATCATGGTATTTAATTTTTAATATAAAATTTTCATGCGTTTTGAAAATTAATTTCAATTGAAGAGCTTAAAACACACAAAAAAAATTCTTTTACCCTAATCGTGCTAACAATGTTTTAACTACCTAGAGTCTAATAAGTTAATTATAAAATATAAATATTTAAATTAATAGACCATATTTATATCTATTAACTTTTAAAATCACTTTTCAAAAGATATTATATTTTTTTAATTTTAAATCACTTTGTATAACATAATTTATATTAAGATAGAATTAATATCAATTGTGAACTTATTCATTTAATTTGAATTTATAAATACTAATATATTAATGGAATTTAAATATTTTGTGTTTATAGACGTATAAAATGGCATATTAATCAAAAAAACTAAGTTTACACAATAATTCAATAAATTTTCTTCACCAAAAATGTTTGTAAAAGTATTTATTTTATTTTATTATTAACTAAGTAATTATTTTGTTGGCATTTCATAGGAATTTTAAGTAAATATTTCATCTATAAAAGTTATAGATAAGTTATTAAGATAAAAAAAATTACCTATCATAATAATATATATAATAGAACCAATTTGGTTTTCCCCCTTTCTCAAAGCATTATAACTATTAAAGGCAATGAAGTTTCTTTTTTTATTTTCTTTACATAACTTATTATATAGGACACTTTCATGGAATAGTATCCCAATAACTCATAAAAACAGATCCTAAGTTGTTATGTGTCTATATAATTCAATAAAATGGTTATTCTAAAATTTTTTATGTCTTTTTACACCTTATATTCTAAGTTTAACCATAAATTAAATTCATTTTTACTTAATCACATTAATTAATTTCAAATTTTTTTCACTAATAACTATCCTAAAAAATTATGTTAACCTTATTACACAGTATAATTTATAATTATTAAACATATGGAATCCATTTTTCCAAATCTAACTCAGACATATGGCATATTTAAATTTGAAATTAATCCTGCAGACATGACGAGAAATAGGTTTTTTAAAGTGAAAATGCTTAAATGTTTGTAATGTTTTTATATCTAAATTCAACATAATAACTATTCCAATGAACTAAATTTTATTAATTGATATAAAATTCAAATAATTTTACTTTAAAATCAATTTAAATCATTGTTTTAAATTATACATTATTTAAATAAAAACACCATATTAAATTGAAAATCAATATTTTTCACAATTCATATAAAATGAAACTTTGTGGAAAAATACCAAAACTTCACCCTAATATAACTTGGATTTTTGGATAAAAAAATATTTCTTCCAATTAATTTTTATAATGTGGAAAAAAATTAAATTAGTATGTCATAAAAAGGTGACAAAACTTCTTTTTAGAAAAATATAGTTTTTAAGTGTGAAATAGAATTTATCCTTACCTCTTCTCTAGAAAAAAGATAAGTTGAATGTAATAATTTTTATTGAATATATAATATCATTAAAATCATCATTTACAGTTTATTTGTTTAATTTATAGATATAAAATACACTTTTTCACATAAAATAAATTTTTTAAGAAGAATATTTAGTTTTTTTAAGGAATTATTTTAATTTCTAATTAATTGGTCAAAAAAAGTATATATATAGGCGTAAAAAATATTTTCCATATTTAGTTAAAAAATTTCATACATTGAAAAAAAATTATTTTACAAGTATTGTATTAAATAATTTTATTAAAATTATATTGTGGTCTAGTAAAATACGATCTTGCGTGCAACGCAAGCAATCGAAGAAATTCATTATGTCTTAAAATGAAATTCAAAATCAATGTTGTTTTATACACAATACAAACTCCACATTGAGTATTATTCAATATAAAGAATATTTTTAATTTATTTAAAACATTAAATGTATCATAATGTCACAGGATGTTATATTCCATTCAATGCATGGTGTTTCATGTCATACACACTATCAAATATGATACTCATATTTTAATCTTTCTAGGTGTTATAGATCTTCCCACATATCTTCACAAGATTAATTATGTGTGCATGATGTTGGTATATGGTGGGGTTGATTCTTTCATGATGGATTATTCCTTGAAGGGTATCCATTATCAAAGGAATCTAAGTAGGAATTGAAACAACTCCTCTTTAGAGTGAAATTAGTATCATAATACACTTTCTTCAACTTTATGTATTTCAATTAGAGTTTATTTTTAAAGGGTAATAGTTTAATAGTAATATTTATCTAAAAAATAATCCATTCAGGTGAAGCATCTCTCATGGGATCTATATTTCTCTCAGACGTGGATGGTAATGATGAAAATGCTATCTAGTGAAAAGAAGACAAGTGAGAAGATTGATTTTTCCAATTAATTTCCTATTCATTTTGATGGGAAGGATGAGGTTTTGAATTTAGAGAACATTAACATACTATAAATAGAGTCTATAGATAAATTTACGATTATCAAGACTTCGTATATGGAATTTGGTAGTGTTCACTATTTAGAGAGACTATAATTTGTGGACGATTCACCCATTGTTTTCTATCATTCATTTAAAATGTTTTCTTCCCATTATCAAATTTATGATTCTTGTTTCATCTTAACTATCGATTCATGAAGTTCTTCAAAAATCTATAAGGGGTAACTCAGATATAATCAAATCCATCAGAAAATTTAATGAAAATATTTTAAGTTAATAAAAATCTCTAACATCTTGAGTTAGAAAATTCTTCCAAAAAGTGTGCTCAGGAATGGGTATTAGTTTTAATACCCTTTCTATAACATTATAGTTTTTTATTTTAGACATGAATGTCAGTTTCTATCTATAAATCTTCTCACAGATAGGTATAATAATGTTTCCATCATCAAAATAATGTATTATCTCTATTTAGATATGTATAGTCATTTACACCTAGAAATGTGCTCACTAATTGGAATGTCCATGTGTATCATCACCCTGACATTAGAGTTGGTCCATTCATACATTAATTGTGGTTTCTTAATGGATGTGGTCTCATAGTTGGTTATAAGTGTGTATCATTTCATATTAACACTAGAATTTGTAACTAAGATATATAGATGAATCAATCGATGTGATGTGTATAATGATGGTGGAATTTCGAATGAGGATTCCAAAATTCAAAATTGATCAAGTACCCTGAAATTTTATCTTCATTAATTTTTCATGGACTGTTTTAACCAATGTAAGAGAGGAATTAAATAACAATAAATTTTTTATAGGATGAGGTACATAGAGAGACTAAATTGATACTTTTCCTATTTTAATAGTTGGCCTCAAAATATTTTCATCTTTTTTATTTCATTTTTTATAGCTCTTTATTTTTCTGAAATACCATTTGGGGTAGAGATAATAGACCAAGACTCTGATTTTTTTCAATTTTTCCTTTACAATATCTTAACTTGAAATCTTTTAGTCCTTTTACTTTTTGAGAAATCAATTTTTTCTAGGTTACATGAGATGAATGTCTAGTGAGTAGAGAATCATAATTATCCAAGACCACCCTTTTGGGTTCTTGACATATCAAGTGCTACATATCTTCCCTTGATAATTTTATGGTATTTTAAGCTGGACCAAAGTAGCTAGTATTTTACATCAGATGGATTTTACTAATATGTGATGTAGTATCCATATTAATATGGGTGAAGAAACAGAAAAATTAATGAAGTGTTTGGTATTACTATTGTAGACAATATCAATGATAGGTGAATATTTTTTAGGTTCATGATGATTAGTCCAAATTTTTTTGATGTTTAAGTAAAAAAATTGAAAATTTAATTTAGATGACCTATAGATTAGTATATTTTTGGAGAAATATACATTAATATAGATCCCAATTCTACTAGTGTACAAAATCCAAATGATAGGTTTACATTATTTAATGTAATAGTTCCTGGAACATTGTGTCATGTAGATTAGGGTTATAAAAAAAGACCCTTGAATGTTCAAGAGATGAATTTCATATGATTTCTTTGAGAATGGGAAAAATTATTTATAGTGCAACATAATTTATTTTCAAATCCACAATAATATATGGATTGTGATAGGTGTAAATGATAATTATATGTATTTTAATCGAGAATTTATTTATTGAGAAGGTATATAGAGGATGACCTTTTAACACAATAAAATAGTGTATTCTATTTCAATACTAACATAATTTATTTATATTAGAGGATCCTCTCTTTAGTATGCATATTTTTATGGTTGGTAGGGTAGTAACATCCCTAAAAATAGGATACTTTAAAAAATGTTACTACTCAGGTAAATAAGGTGAACCTTTATTTTTTTGACGCTGCCTGATTAGAAATCCATAATTAAGTGTTCTTGCAATAGAGTACTGATGGGATAGGTGATGTCCTAGGATGTTTCCTAGGGTGTGTATTAGTGAGGATAATTCACACTAATAGAATATTTGATGGTCTATAAGGACAATCATTAGCCTATTAAGTCAACACAATAGTAAATAGCCTACGATTTATGGGGAAGGAAACTAATGTGTCAAAAGACGCCAATGTGGTCAGATGATCAGGATCATGACTAAATATGTCCAAGTCATGAAAAATGGAATCAAAACCAATAACTAGTTATAAGTGTAGTGGAAATACATTGGTTTAAGGTGTGTGGTTCCTAATAAGGATGAGGTTCTTCAAAATGGGTATATATTGTAACATACATAGAAATGTGATACATAAAATTACTAAATTGTACTACCCATTTCAAAAAGGTCCACCTTTATTTTTGGGATCCTTCATGATAAGAACTCAATTGTTATTCTTGACTGGCATGGGTAATTCTAGGATAACTTCCCTCGTATGATGTTTCTCACTGTGATAGTGGGTGAGGATAATGTATAATAAAAAAATATGTGTTGGTTAGTGGGGAAATTCATTAGTCTATTAAGTAACCATTGTAGGTAATATAATGTGGTGTGCTATGAAGATAACTAAAGTATTATAATAGATCCATGGGGTTAGATGATCAGTTTCAAAGATTGGGAAGGATGGGTTATGAAATAGGTTGGATATTGAAGAACTGATGATCATTACCAAAGAAAAGTGTCCTATAGAGCTGAATACACTCACGATCAATAACCATTAACGGTTTGTGATCATAAAAATATTTTGAGTAATGAAATGGGTTTTTGGACGAAAGGGTTTTAAAGAATGTTTTAGCACCCAAAAAGTCATTTCACAATTTCTTCATCATTGATTCAAGATAAAGAGGCTTGATATGAAATTGCACATACTTATTCCTAGACCAGTGGATCTAATATAAATAACTCATCTTTTTATAGGGCCATAGAGTAGTCCAGATAATTATTATTTTGTGTTTTAACTCAATTTTTTTATTTGGTTTGGAATTGGATAAAATAAATAGTGGTTTGACTTCTTATCAGGACACCCATTTAGAGGTTTTCAACTTGACATTTTTTTTATCTATAGATAATGGATCATTTTATTTATATAGTTTAGGATAATGTTTATTATTTTTCATCTTTGACCAAAAAATTTATGTAGTCTATATAAATGGTACAATAAAACTCAGTGTGAAATAATTTTCTTATGATAGTATATAAAATATCAAAATGGGATTCACATAATTTAATGTTTTAGCACTAGGAAAAATGAAACTAGGTGTGATATAACAACACATATGGGACTCGAGTGCTAAATAACACCAAACTTATTGGAATAGAAAATAAAACAGATATAAGAAATCATATAAAGTAATTCAATCTATAAAATGAAATGAAATGTGTTTTTCAGGTATTAATGGTGACTGGAAATCAAATGAAGACTTCTATTGTAATAATTTTAGCGTAAAAATGTATTATAGGACCGTCTCTTTAGTAAAAAGATACCACTAATTGGTATGTTCCAACATGGAAACCCAAATTATCATTAATAAACAAAGGTTCCCTTTAGAGTTCGAGGAGGTCATTAATGATAGCCATGAAAGTTTTATAGTGATTAAAATACATAAATAAGGATGTATAACTTGTGGAAATAAATATTCATGTGTTTCTTGAAACTTACGAGTCATAAGATGACCATGAAAAGGCATATTGGGGTGGACGAATGTGGAATTTAAATAGATAAATATCTGTAGAATTGTTCCAAAAATTCAATGAATGAATCACTACATATCTCTTGTTAATGATAATCAATCCACCTTTAGTTTTTAAATGAATGGTGTTATTTTATTCTGATTGAATGTTAAATGATTTAGATATATAATGTGTTCTGTATTCTTACATGGATTTGGATATCATGGAAGGGAATTGAGAAAAATGGGTATTTGATGTTGGGCTAACAATAAGAGACATATGCATCACTGTTTATCCAATTGTAATATAATGATATTTAGGAAAGATGTACTATATTTGATAGTGTAATAGTATTATATTCATCATGGAATATATAATGCTATTACACATTTCTAATTTATTAATTAATGCTTCAAAATAAGAACGTGATTTTTAGTAAAGTTATTTTGTTCTTTAAAAATTTTATTTCTTCAATAATAGAGTTTATCTTTTTTATAGGGGAATATTATAATTAATTTTTGGAAATTTTATTCTATAATTTTTTTTTAATTTCACATGTTAAAATTATATTTGGATGAATTTTTTATAATTTTTTAAAAAAATTATTTTTCAATGAATACTAAAATATACTAATTTTTTAAATATTACATTTTATTATTCTATATTTAAAAAGGAAAATTATATTTGGGATTAGTTTAATAATCTAATTAGTTCATTTTTATTTAAAATAAGCAAATTATGATTATTTAAATGGATGTTATACTCGAATTTAGTGTAAAAAACATATTGTATTTTATGTGTACATATTTTTGAAAACATGTTTTTCATCACATATTGACGTTTGGATTATAAATTGAATTTTGAAATTTATATGTTTTAATTTATAAAAAGAATATTTTATAATTTAAATAAGTTGGCCTAAATTTAGTAACCACTACCATTCTATTTTTGGTCAATATAAATAATAACCTGAGTAGTTTTTTTTATCATAAAAATGGTAAATATGATTAATAATGTTAAAAATAAAATGATAGAGGTTAAAAAATGACCCTAAAATCTGAAAGAATTGTATTTTATGAGTTCATTTTATCAATAGCCGTCCAATATTCGATTATATGGATATTTTCCGCTTTGGGACTTATTATCAACATTATAATATTTTCTTTTCCTAAAAGTAAAAAATATCACTCTTATTCTTAATAACTATACAATTTTTAAAATTAAAATAACGAGATGATACATTAAATTATAAATATTAATTTAAAATCTAAAATATTTATCATCACCATTGTAATTTATTTTATATTTTATTGAAGAAATTATTACATTAAATTATTTCATAATGATGGCACACTAATTTTTCAATTAGTGTGAAAATAAAATAATAGATAAAAAATATTAAAAGTAATATAGTTTGAGATAATTAATTTAATAAATGAAATTAATAGATTAATATGATATTTCATGGATATAATAAAATAATTGGTAATAGTTTTTCATGTTTTCTAGATATTATTGTAGTCTATGTGAGGAAGAGTTCAAACAATTGATACTAATGATATATAATAATAAAAATTATTTTATTAGATGAAAGAAAATTTAAAAAAATCAATGATTAAAAAAATTGGTTTATGTATGGATTATAATATCAACCATTGTCTATTTATTATAATTCTTTCCATTTATAGTAAAGATATTGACCCATGAAGAGTCACAATCCATGTAGTCACTATAAGTGTAGAAGGGGTTCTTGAGGGGTTAAAACCAAAAGATGATGGTAACAAATCCATCAATACTTCTCTAATTTTTTTATAAGATTATTTATGCCCATAATCATCCTATCTTCTAATTAAATAAATTCTAATATATTTTTAAATGTAAATTAGTTTATATTAATTTTTTATTTTTAGAAATTCCAATGGTGTGTATCCCCTCTCTTATAAAAGGGAAGTTATTCTTCTCATTCCATCACTCTTCAAGAACCATCTGGTTCATCCAATACCTTCATAAATAATTATCTATAATACCTACAGTATTTCTATAGGTATTTCTTAGGTAGAATATTGACTATAGAATTATTAAGGTGTTTATCAAAGGATACATTCAAATATAGGAGGCACGGTTTTAACCGCATGATTTATTTTTATTTCTTCATCCATGTCCTCCAAATATTCTTCAACCATGATAATATAGTATCAAAAAAATATTATACATACTGAGATGTTATTATGTTAATATAATATCCTATATAGATCTCTAAAATCTATTAAATGGTAAAGGAATTCATCAATAGTGTGCACGACAGAGGACCTCCTAACGAAACAATTTTTTTTTCTATCGTCGTCTCTTGTGGATATTTATAGTAATGAATTACTGTTATATAAATAACATTCATGAAATATTTATCATTATATATATATAATATAAAACTTATTTTTTTACCTTTACAAACACTAGAACATTATAATGTTGTTCTTGCGTATTTGAGCACTACCACCTCTAGGAACCGATTTGATTCATTTTTCCACACCTCAAGACATGGATTAATTATTTATATGAATAATTAGAGAATTAATATCATATTTATGATATGGGGGTCATTTTTTATAGATAAAATAATACTTACCCTCTTTTAATTATGATTATGGAAATGTGGAAATGTTACTCATGCGTATGGATGGTCTACTATCTCTATGATTATAAAGTATTTAATTTTTCTTAAATATCATTCATGATTAGTTTTAAAATGATAATTTATTTAAAAAAATTATAATTATTTCATAATTATTGTTTTTCATATGTTAGTGTAATGTCCTCTTTGACCACACTCAAAATAACTACCTCATTTTGGACATCTGAACATAATATCATCAAAACACCCGATATGAATTTAACTGATTAAGTAAATAAATATTGAAAGGAAATTGATAAAATTAAATGAAAATAAAGTTGAAAAGTTTTCTAAAGAAATTATAAATTAGAATAAGTTTCTTATTCTGTAATATAAACATCAAACGTGACGATTCATACTCAAATTTTGGGATTTTCCATTAAAAATATACTTTAATGTTTTCTTTAGAAAATCACTATTTATTCAATATCCATATGATTTTTTTTCTAAAAATGATTCAAATATGGTTATAAATGTTTTCGTATGATTGTTTTAAGATATTTTTATCTATTGTTTAATTTATAATTTATTTTAATGGAATCTTTTGGTCGTTTTCAAAATGATTTACTTTGAGAATTTTCAGGAAAAATATTGAAGGAATTATTTTTTAACTTTTATGGTAGGAAAGACTATTCCCACAATCATGAATAAATATTATGTATAATCATCCTTTAAAATTATAAATTTTTATTTTCAAATAAAATGTTTTCTTTTATATATGCGTAACTTTTTTAAAATAATTTATTTCAAATGGGAAGGTTATTTTCCTCCATATTTTTTTAATGGTATTTAATAGTATTTCAATTCATCAAAGCTAACAACCCTTTTTCTAACATTTTTTTATGATGAAATTGAAGATCTATAAACTTTATGTTTGTTATGGTTCTTGGGAATTATTTATGGGGATGAGTGGTTACTTTATGAACCGAGGGTCGGTGAGCCCAATATCTCTCTCTAATGTGTTGGGTAAAGGGACATAATGAACAAATTTAGTTTCTCTTAATAGATTTTGGTAACAAACTATGATATTTATTCCATGAATAACCTTGATGGTTATCTCAATTTAAACATTAATGGTTACTCTTAGTATAACCATTATGGTTATCCCATTTATAATTTAAAATTATATATAAATGTTTCCTCATGTTTCATATATTATTTATATACTATTAGTATGTATTTTTATAGATATATTATGATTTCAAGATTTATAGGAAAATATATGATACTTTGTAATGTTGAATGGTATAACTTTTTGAAATAGTTAAAATTTGATTTTCGTAAATTCAAAGAAAAATTTATAAGTTTTATTTTTTTTCTTTATGATTTATTATTATTAGTATTATGAAATAATTTAATAAGATAAGGTTATTTCTAAGCTCAAAAGGAGTTATATTATCTATGGTTGTACATGGAATAAGATGATGTTGAACTTGACTAATTATGGTTTCTGCTAATATCTCTGTGAGACAAGTTCAAGCTTCTGGAGATTACTAAAAAAATCATGCAAGATGAACCTCCACCTAAAGATAAAACTAGAAATTATCTGACCCTTTAGTTTTACATTGAGATAATAATAGTTTCTGTAAGATTAAATTATAATTATATAAATATGTAATAAAATATTCATATGTATTGTTATATCAGGAATTTTTATGCTTTTTAAAATATTGTTTTTCTTCAAATGCTTAAACAGAATTATTTTTTAAAAGTATATTTTTTCAAGGAACTATGTTTATTATGATTGAATAATAGAAATATATAATGATTTCATTAATAAATAGTTAACATTGGAATAATTAGTATTATTTATGAAAATAATACCTAATATATCAAAAGACATTTTCTTATAAAAATATTTTTTCGGAATATTTTGGTTTCAAGTTAAAATTTAATTTATTATATTTATAATTTATTTTAAAAAGTCAACATCATTTTTATTTTCCATTATAAAATCATAATAACATTAATTATAATTTTTCTCAAAAATAATTACATTTTAGGTAAATATTGAGAATACTATTTTTAAAAATAATATATGTTTTATGACATTATATCATGAATTTTTTTGAAACCCTTTTTACTATAGAAATATATTTCTTAATGATAAACTAATTAATTTAAGGTAATACTTTTATATATAAAACCCACACATAAAAGTTTAGAAAACATATATTTTTTTTGAAGAAATAATTTTTTCTTTCTTTTATTAAAATTCTCACATGGTGAGATTATTATTTTGACTCAATTTATATATAAATGAATCATATTTTAATAATATAAAAAATTAATGTTAATATAATCAATTAACTTGATAATTTTATCCAAAACATAAACCTTATTCTAAGAATAAGTATTTTTCTAGAAATGCATTTTTACACATGATATTTGTTAAAACCAAAATTTATTTCTATACACTAATGGGAATTATATTTTTTAAAATTATTTAAATGTTTATAAAAATCATTTTCATATTAATTAATAACAAAAAAATTATATTTTATCTATTAAATATTTTTTCCAAAGGTGAAGGTAAAGTAACCATACTAAGTGTAAATTGGGATAAAATTAATGTAATGTACTGAAAAAGATTGATACATACAAAAAACAAATTATATTGAATGGTTGAGGGATTTTAATCCTCACCACTTTCTAAAAGACGTTACCTTCCATTTTTAGAGCCTTTCTCAATGAATAATGGTGGAATATCACAAACAAATTATGATTTTTTTACATAAGTTTCCTTTTCATCACTTATAAAAGGATACTAAATCCTCCACATTTATCCACTCATTCTAATTCCATGGTTGTAACACCCTGTGATTTTAAGAAATATTTTATTCAAAAAAATAATTTTTTTGATAGCTATGATTCATGAAACAACAAGTTTAGACAAACCGTGATATACTATTAAGATACATTTATCGCCTAGCATTTAGATTGTTGGGAATGAACTTATAATGACCTAAGTATATCATACATAGATATTCAAACATCATTAGATTAATATTCATTACATTATAGAAACAAACACCTATGGAAATTAATTTTTGATTGTATTTAGGAAATTTGAAACACAAGTAACAAGTCCTTAGGTAAACTACTTCATCTCCCACTATGATAATCATTATTACCAACATTATTATATATATCGTACATAATATGTTTATTCATAACCTAGGAAAAGGAATCATAAGAAATAATTATATCTTATTATCTAATAAGGGTAAACTAGAAATATATGTTGGCGTTATATGAACATAAGGGTATGATAATATGGGAAAAACATTTGAAAACCATATCATACATATAAAATATTATCATCCTAAGTCATGGAATAATGATTTGTATTTCATGAGATGTGAATCATAATAGAATCAATTAGTGTGACCCATGGGAGCATAAAAAGAACATAAGACATTTTTTTATGGTATACACATAAGAATAGAAAATCATTTCCATATAAGTCAAGAATAATTTCCAAGGTTATCATAATGTAATTGTTTCCCTCCCTATACCATCATAGTATTTGAGCTTCACTATAGTGACCCAGGATGAACATTTATGGATATTACGTCATTTTAGATGAATAGTTAGTATATTGGAAAAGTATATGCCCAACGACCATAATAGTTTAGTGTCATTGGAATCTTTTAAATAAAATATTTTATCCTGGTGAATGATCATTAATATCTCCCACAAAGTTATATACCATTAGCAATTCTACCAAAAACCATTCTTCATAACCTGGAGAGAGGAAACATACGAAGGGGTGAACATAGATTCTCAGAAAGGGAAAGTAAATAAAAATCATAAGCATAACATGAAAAAAGGTTTTGGAACATGAGCGTAACATTTTAAGGTCATAAACTTCGTATCAAGGATCATAATAAATATTGGAAATTTATAACACAAGAATCATAAGAAAATAATTAACTTATTCTATCAGAGCATAACATAGGAAATAAAAATGGTATTATAGAAAACGCATATAAAACCCGCTATTAAATGTGGCCTACCAAGACCTTTGTAACATGTTAGTCTTGGTTTAATCACCTATGTACTGGCTTCAGGATTGGGATTCCCTCCTGGGTAACATCTTGTTTCGAGATTGGGATGTCCTCTTGTGTACCCTTTGGTTTCGGGATTGGGATGCTCTCTCATGTTCCACATTGTTGTGTGCTTGGGATGTCTTATAGTGTACCCTGTTTTTTCATGATCAAGATGTTCTCCCTTGTTCCCTCTTGTTTTGGGCTTGATATTTTATCTTGTATGCCCTCTTTCTTCAAGATTGGTATGTTCTCATGTGTTCCCTCTTGTTTTTGGATTGGAATGTTCTCCCTTATTCCGTATTATTTTGGGCTTGGGATGTTATCCCACATACCCTTTGACTACATAAAATATTTATCATTACCCAATGCACGAAGGGCAATATAGGTCCTACCCATCTCATAATAAAATCATTCATACATGCTCCATGACATAATAAAACATTTATCTTATCAGGACCCATAAAAAGATATTGGTTCTATGAACATAAAATCAAAACCCGTTAAATGAAATGGGTATTATTAACATTTCATCACATAATAACCTATGTAAAATAGATAGGTTTCATTTCCATTTCATTGATGCATAACCCGGGAAAAAAAGATAGTTTCTTAAACATGTAACCCATGAAATAAACAGATTTGAAAAAGACAAGGACATTAAGCATAAATCAAACATACAAGGGATATTAATGGAACCCATATATCATTTCCTATAAAGGGATGAGTAAAATCAATATATTTCCTCATATATGGGAAATAATTTTTAAATATCCTCTAAAATCATTTCTTGAGAAAGATATCCTTTATTGTTTGAAAAAAAAAAATTAATACATAAAACCATTTAAAGATAATTTTATTAGAAAATACCTTGAAACATATTAATTCATTTTGAATAAATTTATCCATTAAAACTTATAAAATAATATTTCAAACCTTTTAAAACCCATATTCTTTTAAAATAGTCTGAAAACATATAAAGAAACCATGAAAACCTTTTGAAAACCATTTATTTTAAAAAAAATTGAAAATTTATTAATAAGGCCAGAAAAAACAATTGAAAAAAAATAATTTAAAAACTTCTAAAAGAAGTTTTAAAATATTTTCTAAACAAATTTTCATTAAAAAAACATTTAAAAACATTTTATTAAAGTTTCTTCTTTTAAAAATTAAAAGTATTCTTCTAAGGAATTAGGACAGGTAAATCCCTACAAGTCATATGTGGAAAAAATATAATTTTTTTGTACTGTAAAAAGGATAAAAATTCCTTCTTTGGAATATGAAAATAATATTCCTTTTAAGATAATTTTAAAAGAAAAAATGTGTAAAAATTACTTTTATTATTACTAGATAACGGAATAATAATCATGGAAACCCTTTTTAGAAAACATTGATTTTCTATCAAAGGAGAGGGTAATGTTGGGATTTTGTAAAAACACATTATTAATAATATTATGTACCAAAGAGTAAAAAATGGTACTAATACATGTGTATATCATGAAATAATAGAGGATAAGAAATATCATGAATATTCTTGAGTGGTGGATCATAATATTTCATCAAATAAAGCATTAACATAAACAATCCTGAAAAACAATGAGATTTTCTCAATAAACTCTTATAAGTTTGTATCTTGGGATCACACTCTCCATGTATGAAAATAATATTACATGAAACAAAATATATAATGAAAATAAGGATATTCTTGATATTACATTTGAAATATAAGATTATACACCTCTAAAAAGAGTTTATGTGGATAACAAAACATGAATCTCAAAGAAGGAAAATTGAGAAAAATTAGTTTACCAATTTGGTAACTTTTGAACGATAAACCCCATGAAAAAAGGATCATAAAATGGGAATGTGAATAAAAATAAATTTAATTGTAAGATACATAGACTACAATCCTGAGTATAACATTCACCAAAAAATGGAAAGAGTGGTGAACATTACATGTATCTGACAACAATTAAAAGTGAGATTAAATCGAATTACCTTGTGTCTTTACTCTCTCCATACTCATAATAGATTCATGTATGAAAAATATAAGATTATTATAAATATTTTATAGAATCAGATTATTATGCATAATACCTTATATGGTTTGATTATAGCCATATATTACCTGCTTGTTAATGATCCTATGTTAAAGTTTCACATCAGGTAAATTTATCTTTGTTCTTTCAACATGACTTAATTTATTACATCTTTGGTCGTTATACTTATATCATCATTCCAGAATGTAAGCCATTATATAAATACCTCGTATATACTTTATATTTTTATTATAAAATTCTCTAGAATATAGGACTATGAAATATAATAAAACGTTCACCGAGACAGTAAGTTGTACGTAAGCATGAATGATATTTCAGTATTTATTATAGTATTGGAAGAAAGTATATAAATGATATATATATATATTATTCAATTAGAATTAATATATAAATTCCATGTGGTGTGTAAATATATATATATATATATATTATTCCATTTGCATTAATATATAATATATATCATATATGTTCATTAAACCCATACTTAATACATTCCACGTGGTGTGTGAACGAATCACATCTCTTTAAGGGGGCTTAGTCCACACATCCTCAAATGAGATTATTGCATAAACACCAAATGGAATGTAAAGATATGTGTGTTTTAAATGGAATATATAATATCAAATACATAGTAAATAAAATAAATGAAATATATAAAAATAGATTCCTTCATAATGGCCACTATTATTGACGGTGAATGTGAAATGAACAATCATCATTTCATGAGGCAGTAGATCTCTATACATAGATACAGTATGTTCAACATCCATTATGTAGAGGTGTGTGTATGTGTAGGTCAGACACTTTTCATAAAAAAACTATTATATAGGGGATACCGGTGTTGTCACTCAAAATGGAATAAATATATTATAGCTCTAATACCAAGAAAAAAATAAACTATGAACCTTGTATTTGAATGTGTTTATAAAACGCGACAAAAAGTGAAAAAGAAAATATAATATCTGTATAATTTAGAATATATTTACTATAAAAAATGTATTCTATATGTTTCAACACATGAAACACCAAGTTACCTTACAATGCACGTGACATTGGGTTATCAGACATTTAACTCAACAATGACCTTCCTCTATAGCTTGTGTTACATCAAAAGCAACCTTCTTCAATGGATTTCACTCTAGATAATACCAAGTCTTATCGAGAAACAATCTTAATTAAAACATTATTATTTAATATAACAAGATATAATCTTGGTGTGATGATTATTATTTACAATCATATGAAAATATAGGGTTTAGAAAAATAAATCATTAGTTAAAAATAAATTAGAAAGGAATATAAGAAACAATTTAATATTGAAAGGATATTTTTACAGAAAACTATTTTTATGCTTATAAAGTTGTCTTAATATAAGAGATTAATTTAAGTAAAACTAGTGCATAATGTTAATTTGAAACATATGTTACATATTAAATATATCATTTTATATATTTATCCAATATATTTGGTAAGCATAAGATTAGAGAATACCCAATATTTCACATAAACCACAATATTTTTATTAAAAAAATTAACGCCTTTTAATGGAGAACATATATTAAATCAAAATTATGACACTTTTATGAATTTATTTTAAGAAAATAAACATTATTTTTTAATTCAGTGCATAAAAATTATCATAGGATAATTTTTTGGGGTTTTTCTGAGAAACATCAATGTTTGATTAATGTGAAAAATACTGCCTTTTAGTTAAAAACTGTATTTTTATCTAATTTGTTATTAATGCTAAATGATATTATAAATTTTTTAAAGTAAAATTGGTTCAATAATACTTATATTAATACAATTTAGTTCACCATAACCAAATTAACTTTTTTAAATTGAATATAAAATCATGAAAATATTTTGAACATTTTTCTACTTAAACTAGTTAATCCATTTTTCTGCAACATTAGCATTAATCATAATATTTTTGCTTTTGTGATTTGAATTTTGAAAATCTAATATAAAAAATTTTAATCAATATCATATTTTTGGTCTAATAAGTTCAAATTAATTATTGTAAAAATGATTAGTGAAAGTGTGTAAAATTAATTACAGTGATTAAGGTGTAATTAGGCTTTAAATTGAATAAAACCATATGTTTAAGAGCCCAAATGACCTAGACACTTGTTCAACAGCCATTGGATTGAAATATTTCTGCCATTAACCTTCCATTAGTTAATTTTATTGGATTTTATGAATTTTATTAGGTAATAACATGTGCACACCTAACTTCTCTTCAAGGATGCCATGTCAGTCCTTTTCCTTCCCTATAAAAGGCCACCACCTATACCCATTACTCACACGTCTCAAACCTCTTATGTTTGGCCATGCACTAAACAAATGGTCTCCCAATATCCTTCCCCTAAATATATAATCCTCCCTTTGGGATTAATACCTTCAATGTATTCCCTTTGGTTTAAACCAACAGAAGTTACCCGATAAAAAGGTAATGTATTCTCTCAATCTCTCTAGTTTCATTTCCAATCAAAAATAGTTAAAATATCATTATTCTATTAATTTGAAACAAACAATTATCCTCAATATAATAGTATATGGTTATTATTATATTTATACCTAAACTTACACACACACCACCATCTAATGGGTAACGAAAATAAGCTTTATATGGACGGTGAACTACTAGGTTATGAAATGATGATTGTTCATTATTCCATAACTAGCTATCATGGTGACCATTATGATATAAACTCTGGTTATATATGTTATATATTATATATATTATGTATTTATACTTATATAAAACTTTTTTATCACTAACATTTAGTAAATTCCATTTTATGCAAATAGGATAACACCATTTGAGGAAGTGTGGATTACTGCCCCCTCAAAGGGATGTGATTCATTCACACGATATATGGAATGTATAAATGATGGTTATAATTAAAAATATGATACATAAAAAACATATAAATTATATTCATGAAATAAACACCTTTGTGTAAATATATATATACATATATCATTTTCTTTATTAGCCTTTCTCACAATTAAAGTGTGATAATGTTATTCATGGACGTGTGGACTACCACCTCCTCGACATGATGGGATTCCTTTTAAATTACATAATTATATATATAAGTATATATGATTAAAAATTTGATATTTATTATATTATTGTCATTCTGGAAAGATTTCAATTTATTACCTTTTTTCTAGAATGATCACTTAAAATGAGAATGTTACTCATGCATACGTATGACCTATCGTCTCCATGATTGTAACATATTTTCATTTTCATAACCATATTTAATGATTGATTTTTAAAGTATAATTAATGTATAAATGTGATAATTATTTCATTGTTTTTATTCTCAAGATGTTATACAATTAATCCTATGACCACATTTTTCCAACATTAGTTGTTTTGACACATAAAACAAATTTGGTCAGAAACACCTAATGTAAACATAATTGTTTCAGTAGTTGTACGCAACAAGGTAATAATATAAATAAAATTAATTATAAACATGAAAAATATTCTTAATCATGTAGAAATATAACACAAGTTTATTATATAGGAATTTAAAAAAAATTCACCTAAAACTAAACACTATGTAAGGGATTTTTATCTCACGTTTTACATCCATGAGATAAATTTCATGTTCACTACTTACATATTTTGTGTGGTGTATCTACTTCCATTTTTATATTATATCATGAATTAATTTTACATTCATGGTATTCAATGCATTCATTAAATATTATTATTTCATAAGGTTTATGATTTAAAAATTATTCAAAGTGGTATGGGACACTTTGGAATGTTTAAATATTATTTTCCTCAATACTAATCATAAGGATCTCTCAATGGATTTTCCATTTGAGGAAATTATATTACCATTTTTAATTAAAAAATTTATTATCCTGTGGTTATTCATGACCATTTTTAAGTGTTATTACCATTTTTCCACACTTTGGTACTAAGATGTTTTTGGAAAATGTTTTTTAGAAAACCCGATGCTATATCTCTCTATAGTCAGAGAACCTAATGTGTCCTAAAAATCATGTTTTATTATAAGGTTTTAAAAAAAATTAATTTATTTGGTAAAGAAATTTTTACCATTTTAATTTATGAAATGTTTCAATGTAAGCTTCTTGTTTGTTTCCTAATGATTCATTTTCAAACATTTTTTATACAAAAGGAATATTCTTTTACCAAGTACGACAGGTACAGATTCATCTGCCATAATTTCATTATAGCCTTTTTTTAGGTTTGAAATGTTTATTTTTTAAAAAAATTATTATCAATTTTTTTTAAATCAAAGGATATTTTCCACAACATTATTTTTAAAAGTAAATCTTTTATTTCATCAATGACAATAACCCCCTATTTTACTCAACTAGGGTTTGTTTTATTGATGACATCCTTATTCTTCCTCTAGATGTTTTTTTATTTATTTGGCCATGGATAGTATTAAAATTCATTTCCTTGATTTTTTAAGTCACCTTGAAGTATTCAACTTACTTTGATCATAATGCTTTGAATTTCCCCTTATTATCCATTTCATTTTTTGTGGATATTATTATATCCTAAACCGTATACCATTTTACATATGGTGTCTAATTTGAAGATTATTTCTTCATCTGGGTAAATATTGATAAAAATGTTTCTCTTACACAATATGGATATTTGATATGGCAGATTGTTAAATCAATATTTTGATAGATGAGGAATATTCTGTACTGGTATGACACGCGCAATGCCCAGTTATAGATATCCCCTCAATGCATCGGTACTCTCATGGGATGAGTCGTTTGGCTATCCACTTTCGATGGGTTTTTACCCTACATTTTGTAAATCGTCTTTTGAAAGGTCTGGAAGATAAGGGTTCCATGTAACTCAGAAACATGTAATCCTATAATTAATTAGTCCCTTCTTTTTTTTCTAATATTATTCTTCCATGAGATTTTGCGTCGACATATCTATGGGTACATTTCATTTTTAGTTCATTGAATAATAGAATGTGTTTCAGTTTCCTAACATTCTATATTTACATTACCTTATCTATTTATTTAAATTCCATGTGATTCCAATTATTACCTCTTCTTATTTCATACATAATTTCATTTAGTTTATTGATTACATGGAATGTCCATTTAGTTATTCACCTTTCCGTATTGACTATTCTCATTGATTTGTTGTTGCTTTCTCTATATTTTTTCCTTACTGAGAATTTGAGCTAACCCTTATTATGTTTCTTTCCCTAAGAACCCAAGAAGATTACTATGAAAGATATGCATGGATTTACTATAATGATTATAGTTATCCTCGAAGCTACTTATTTAGAAAGAAGAAAAAAATTCAGCTGTAATCAATGTATTAAATTGTAATACAATACTCATTTATGTATCTGGTTTTCCAAGACTACTAAACTGATTGGTTCTTTAGGGATTGATTCCTTGTAATCATTCCAATGTATTTAGTATCATACACCGGCTCTGGGATATTTAGGGATGTGTTGCAATATTTTGTATGAAACGAAGGTTCAGTAGAAACCTTGGAAAATAGATTAAGGAAAACCTAGACAAGAAAACATAACCCTACGGTATAATTTGAATAAGTATAGATGAAAACACTATAATTTTTGTAAAGTATATATTTTGTGGCTCTTCCTAGCAATACATCCATATTTGGATACTATAAGTGGAAGTGGTTTTAAAAAATATATACCTAGGAGTAATAACTCTGACAAGGTGTTCCGAGCCTGACAAGGGTTAACCCGGTACATGACAATGGGCCCTACTACACACCTGGTTTGAAACACTCAGGGGATATTCTTAAGATAAACCATGTTTTCTTTACTGATAATTAAGAAGAATTTGAGAGGATTTTGATAAATATTAATCCAGATTAAACCTAAGGCGTTTCAGATTGAGGATAATGTGTCATGATTTATAAATACAACTAATGATATTATAGATAAACCCTAGACCATAAAAGGACCTATATAGAAATAAAATGGATGAGGTATTTATGTATTGAGGTTGCATTGAACCCCTAGTTAAAATGATATTTATAGGTTAACCTAATTTTAAAGATGTCGTTCATTTTCATATTTGTAGTTATATTAATATAGTTTTAGAAAAGGGCAACCTATAAGATGGGTAAAAACCAATCAAATGTGGAAAGGATATGGGACTTGAACCCATGACTGAAGGATAACAAGGGTTTAACACCAACCAGTGACGTACGTAATGTCTTTTTTAATTTTCATTTTTTTAGTTAAAAAACTAAACAAATAAATGTTAGGGATGAACCACTATTATCACTTTTTTGGAT
This sequence comes from Viscum album, assembly GCA_963277665.1. Classification (NCBI taxonomy): domain Eukaryota; kingdom Viridiplantae; phylum Streptophyta; class Magnoliopsida; order Santalales; family Viscaceae; genus Viscum; species Viscum album. The sequence goes on along the minus strand of OY728136.1, from coordinate 1,936,009,895 downwards.
TTGGGATTAATCTAATATCTAAATTAGTTTGGAAGATAGTTAAGGACAAATAGATAGACTTGTATCTCTAAAGACCATTTAAATGTCCCTTTTAATGGTTCATGCTTAAAAAATTCATTATTGGTAATTAATTCAAGGTACTAAAGGAATGAATTATAATTTGATCTACACACAACAAAAAGTAATGATTGTTCATTTGAAATTGAAACCTAAGAAGTAAGAATTTCTCATTATATTCTTAGTCATTAAAAGAATTTCCCAACATTAGGAAAATGACTTCAAAATAAAAATGATGTCCTAATAACTAAATTTCTTGTTGAAATAATGGCTTTCTATATCATCAATGATTTATGGCTTTGGGTCCCTCAACATTTTATTGATCACTCACTTGTTTGTGATTGATGACCACATTCACTTCCTATGAATATTTATGATTTTCCTCTAAGTATATATCTCTACATTCCACTAATGTTCTCCAACTTAGAAACCAAGTTACATTATAGCCAATGTGACCTTAGTACTTTACACTCTCTCTTTTCTATAGAAAGTTTCATGAACTCTTGTCCCGATGTGTGATTTAAATGTAAGAAATATCAAACAATCTTTAACAAATATTTAATTTCAATTTCCAGGAAAAAATTTAAATAAGGTGGGTATAATGTGACACCCATAAAAACAAAACTATGAACCTTTTATTCGATAGCATATATAACACGCCATCACAAGTACCTAAGGTAATATAATATCAATATAATTTATAATATATTTACTGTTTAAAATGTATTCTATATATTTCAACGCACGAAACATCGAGGTAGCTATAAATGCAGATGACACTAGGTTAGAATACATTATACTCAATAACAACCTTCCTATATAGATTGTGTTACATAAAAAAATGACCCTCTTCGATGCATTACACTATACACAATACTATGTCTTGCTGAGAAACAATCTATAACTAAAACCTTATTAATTAATATAAAAAGATATAAAAAGTCCGTTATGAATTGTATTAACTAACATGCGAAAATATATGGCTTATACAACTAAATAATTGGTTAAAAATAAATTAGAAATGAATATAAGAACCAATTGAATATTAAAATGATATTTTTATAGAGAACTATTTTTATGCTCACAAAGCTATTTTACCCAAATAGATTATATTAATTACAATTAGTGAGTGATATTTATGTAAACCATATGTTAAATATTGAATTTTTTATATATTCAAACAATATATTTGGTATGTAAAATATAAGGGAAAATCCAACATTTAACATAAAAACCTATATTTTTATTAAGGCATTTGTTACCGCATTTTAATAGAGAACCTATTTTAAATATTAATTTGGAACATTTTTTAAACTTATTTGGTAAAATAAACTTCATTTTTGAATTAATGACATAGAAATTTGTCTATTGTGAATTTTTGGTATTTTTCTGAGAAACTTTATTTTTTGATGAATAATGAAAAATACTATGTTTTAGTTAAAAATAACATTTTTTCTAAATAATTATTAATGATAAATGATGTTTTAAATTTTTTTGAAATAAAATTTGATCAATTATAAATCTATTAATACAATTTAGTTCATGAGAATCAATTTACCCTTTTTAAATTAAATATAAAAATCTAAAAATCTTTTGAACATTTTTCTACTAAAACTTAGTAAATCCATCTATCTATGAGATTAGCATTAATCCTAATTTTTCCAATTCCATGATTTTAATTTTTAAAATCTAAAATAAACCATTTTAATAAATATTAAAAAAATTCTAATAATATCAACTTATTTTTTGACAAAAATTATTAGTGAAAGTGATTAAAATTAATTATAGTGGTTAGGGTGTAATTAGCCTTAAATGGAAAAAACCATATGTTTAATGGATCAAATGACCTATACACTTTTACAAAACCTATTTTATGGACATATTTATTCAATTAACATTATATTAATGAATATTATTGGGTTTTTAAGTCTTTTATTAGCTAATAACATGTTCACACCTAACTTCTTTTCAAGAATATCATGTGAGTCCTCTTCCATCCCAAGAAAAGGTCACCACCTCTACCCATTCCTCACACCTCTCCCACCTCTTATGATTGTAAAATATCTACCCAAATAGTCTCCAAACATCCTGCCCCTCTTTTAGAAGAATCCATTTTTGGATAATATCATCAGTGGATGCTTTTTGATTTAAACTGAAAGATGTTACCCTATCAAAATGTAATGTCTTTTCTAAATCTCTCGAGTTTCATTTCCATTATAAAAAACCTAAATTATACTTATTAAGTTATTTTGAAACAAAACCAGTATCCTAAATATAATAGGATGTTTTTATGCTGATATTTAGACCTAAAAATACCCAAACCTCCATTTAATGGGTAATTAACATAATGTTTCTGTTGACAGTGAACTACTCCCTCACCAAACGACGATTGTTCATTCATCCATAACTACCTCTCATTATGGCCATTATAAAAGAATATATATATATATAGATGTTATATATTATATTTATTATTTATTTACCCTTTTTTAAACCTTTTATAATACATATATTTAGTACTTTCATTTTAAGTTAATATGATAACATTGTTTGAGGAAGTGTGGACTACCGCTCCTTCAATGCGATGTGATTCATTCACACGATACATGAAATGTTTAAATGATAGTTATAATTAAAAATATGAGACATAAAAAATATATAATATATTAATTACATAATTACCTTTTTAAATATTTATATATATATCATTTTCTTTATTACCCTTTAACACACTTAAAAAGTGATAATGTTATTCATGGATGTTTGGAATACCACCTCCTAGATATGATGTGATTTCATTTACAGTGCATAATTATATATATAAGTATATATGAATAAATAATATTATTGTTTTTATATAATGATAATTATGGAATGATTTGAGTTACTTACCGTCATTCCACAATGATCACTTGAAAATGGGAATGTTACTCATGTGTATGTACGGCCTACCATCTCCATGATTGTAACATACTCACATTTTCATATCCAGGTTTAATGATTCGTTTTAATGGTATAATTGAAGTATAAATATGATAATTATGTAGTGGTTATTTTTCTGTACAAGTTATATAATGAACCCTCTGACCATATTTTACCAACATTAGTTGTTTTGACACATAAACTGAATTTGGTTAAAAACACATGATGTAAACTTAATTCTGTCAGTAGTTGTACACAGCATGGTAATAAGTATAATAAAAGTAATTATAAACATGATAATGTTTATATAGGACGTATAAAATTAACATATTTTTATTATACATGAATATAAAGAACGTTCACCAGAAAGGAAACCCAAGGTAAGGGATTATCATCTCCCTTTTTATATCCAAGAGACAAATGCCATGTTCATTACATAAATCTTTGGTGTGGTGTATCTACTGCCATTTTTATATTATTTCATTAATTAATTTTCCCTTAATGGTATTTAATAATTTAATTGAATATTATTCTTTTATGAGTTTTATGATTTAAAAATGTTTCAAAGTGGTTTGGGACACTTGGGAATGTTTAAATATTATTTTCATCAAGACTAATCCAAATGTTCTCTATATGGAATTTCCATTAGAGTTAATTTTATAACCATTTTTTAATAGAAAAATAATTCTCCTCTAGTTATTCTGGTCTATTTTCATGTTTTAGAAACATTTTCTCACTCTTTGGTACTATTATTTTTTGGAAAATGTTTTTCAGGGAACTTGACTTTTTATCTCTCTTTAGTCAGAGAACCTATTTTATTCTAAAAAATTATGTTTTGTTAAAATGTTTTAAAAAAAATTAAATTATTTAGGAAATAAATTTTTACCCTTTTTATTTTAACAATTATTCAATGGAATGTTATTTTTGCTTTCCTAACGATAAATTTTCTAAAATTTTTCATACAAAACAAATATTATATTTACCTCATAGAATATGTATGGATTAATCGACCATTATTTATTTTAATCCTCCTTTTCAAGATTAAAAGGTGTATTTTTATGGGAAAATATTTCAAAAAAATTCCAAAAGTAATGGATATCTTTCTCAAGAGTATTATTAAAAGTAAACTTTTATTTCATCAATGACAAAAACCCTCTATTTTTCTCTACTTGGGTTTTTTTGTATTTATATCATCCTTATTCATCCTTGAGATGGATTATTATTGATTTGGACAAGGATATTATTCACATTCACTTCATTGATTCATTTTTTAGTAATCTTAATGTATTCAATCTCCTTTGATCATTGAACATTGAATTTTCCCTTATTATCCATTTCATTTTTCAGGGATATTACTATTTCTTAAACCATATACCATTTTAAATATGTTATTTACTTTGAAAATTATTTTCCTATTTGGTAAATATTGATAAATCCATATCTATTATACCATACAGATGTTTCATAATGCACATTGTTAAATCAGTCATTTGATAGATGGGAAATTTTCTATATTGGTGTGACACGACCGAGTCCTGGTTATAGATATCAACTTGACGCATCCGTAGTCTCATGGTATGAGTCATTTGGTTAGCAGCCTTATATGGGTTTTTACCCTTCATTTAGAAAACCATCTTATGAAAGGTCAATACGGTAAAGGTATCATGTACTTAGGAAACATTACATCTAATAATTAATTATTTCCTTCATTTATATTATGATATTATTCATCCAAGATATTTTGCATCGATATATCTCTAAATGCGTTTCATTTTCAGGATTTAGTTATTATTCATCCATGATATAATGAATCTATATATAAATGGATACATTTCATTTTCTATTCGCTGAATAATAGCATGTGTTTTAGTTTCCTAACTTTTTGTATTGATATTGCATTACCTATTTATTTGAATGGCATGTGATTCTAGTTTTTACCATCGCATATTGCTTATGCAATTTCGTTCAGTTTATTGACTACATGGAATTTTCATTCAGTTAGTCACCTTTCCATATTGACTATTCTCATTGATTCATTATTGCTTCTCCTATATATTTCCCTTACTAAGAATTTGAGATCACCTTTATTATGTTTCTTTCCCTAGGAATCCAAGACGCTAACTATGAAAATTATTCATGAATTTACTATTTGGATTAGAGTTATCCTCTGAGTTACTTATTAGGAAAGAATAAGAAAAATGATGTGGTAATCAATGTTTTCATTTCTAATACAATACTCATTTATGTATTTGGTCTACCAAGACTAATAAACTGATTGGTCCTTTGGGGCTTGATTCCTTTTAAACATGCCAATGTATTTATTAGAAGACACCAGATCCAAGCTATTTGGGGTCAGGTCACTATAGTAGGGGGTGGAGACGGAAAATAAATGGAAGAATATTGAGATAAGACATTACATCTAAATCAGGTAACACCTTTTAGTTTATACCAAAAGGCATCCTTGAGAGGATTTTTTCCAATGGGAGGATTAAAGGTCAAAGGTAGAATTATTGGGAGAATATTTTGGCCCATATTGTCCAAACATTAAAATTTTTAGAGGTTCGAGTTATGGAAAGAAGTATGGCCTTTTATAGGAAAGGAAAAGGACTCACTTTGTATTTTTAGAAACAAGTTAGGTGTGCACATGTTATTACCTAAAAAAGGTCCACCGAACCAACCAAACTCAATAATTTATGTTTTATTGCCGAACTATGGATAGGTAATGGGTGTTGGACAAGTATATTAGCCATTTGGGCCCATAAATTTGAGGATTAGTCCCAAATTAAGTTTAATTTCGATTTATCCAATGTGATTAATTTTAATCACTTTTACTAATCATTTTGGTAAAAAATTATCATGGCCTTATTAGACTCTAAATATTATACTGAATGAAATGTTTTATGTTGTATTTTTAAAATTCAATTCACATAATAGGGAAAATAAATATTAGTGTTAATCCTATAGAGGGCTTGAAATAGAGGGTTTTAAAAGTAGAAAAAAAAATTAAAAGTTTGTTAACATTTCATATTCAATTTCAAAGTGAAATTTATTATAATTAATTAAATTGCTTTAATAGATGGAATATTTATATAATTTTACCTTAAAAAATGTTATAATATTGTTTATCAATAATAATTAATTAATCAAAAAAGAAATTTTTAACTAAAAACAGTATCTTTCACTATTAATTAAGAAAATGATGTTTCTTACACTACTAGAGAGACGACCTGTACACACTGTTCAAAATCGTGGGTATATCCCCCAAAACCATGGGTATAGCCTATACCCATGGTTTCGGGAACCGTGGGCCTGATAGGGATAACAATAGGTGTCTAAGCCTATACCCATGGTTTGGTAGAACCATGGGTATATGGGTGTCATGATTTGGAAACGCACTGCACAACGTGGTACACACTGCCCCCACAATTTTCAAACCGTAAGGATTTATATTAATAAAATGGAGACGGTGGGAATCGAACATGGGACGCCCTGAAAGAATGTCACCCTCTCTGACCAACTGAGCCAACCACCTGTTTAGTATATATATATATATTTATATATTTATTTATATATTTATTTATTTATATATATAAATATATTAATATAGCCGCTTATCTAAAAGTGAGGAATCCGAGAATCAAACACGAGACTGGTTGGATGAGCATACGTCCACAAACCAACTGATCTGTGGAACTTTTGTGAATATATCGATACAGCTTTTGACTTATCATAATTATAATTCATTTATTAGAGAAAAAAATCACCGAGATTTGAACATCGGACCACCTTCAACAACACAGACTACCCGACCAACCAACGTACAGATATTACTTGTATTTATATGTGTATCTTGTAATCATATTAATCCAAACTGTGTTCCCCCCAAATTTTTTTTTTGTCCTGCATAATTGTTTTCCCATGGGAAATCTATTCCCATGGTTTGGCCAAACCGTTGGTATAGGTCTTCAAAATAAAAACCTTAATGCCCACTGTTTTGACAAACCATGGGTATAGGTCTTCCGAAAAAACCCTATACGCATGGTTATACCAAAACTGTGGGTATAAGTATTGTAAAATAACACCTATACCCATGGGTTTTCGAAACCGTGGGTATAGGTGCTTAAAAAATATATATACCCATGGTTTTCGGAAAAACCCTGGGTATAGATGACCTATACCCACAATTTTCCAAAATCGTGGGTATAGGTCCCCATATTATCCCTATACCCATGGTTTTCTAAAACTGTTGGTATAGGGGTATCCTATAACCATGGTTTCTTGAAAAACCGTCGGTATTGGCCCATTTTCCAATAGTGATAGAAAAATACCAAAAATTGAGCCAAGGATAATTTTGATGTTCTGAATTAAAAAAGTATATTTAGTTTACCAGATTAAATTTATAAATGGGACTAAAATTGATTTTATTATTGATGTTAGTTCATTTAAAAAACATTATTTTTAACATTAAAGGAATTTACCAAAATTCTTATCTTTCATTATCAATATGATTTATTTACATAAAACAGTTATAAAAAATATTTGGAAAGTGGTTATTGCTATTCCTATAACTATGTCTAATGGTAATGTTATAATTATCTGATTTAATTATTAATATATAGATATATATGTGTGTGTGTGTGTGTATTTCATTGAAACTCAGGGTTGGGTGAATCATACGCCAAGTCGGTGTTTCTTGTAGCACAAGCCAGGTTTGTATTCTATATAGCACATGCCAAGTCAGTATTGAGTGTAGCACAAGCCAAGTCAGTATTGTGTGTGAAGGAATTTTTGTCTTAGTGTTTTAAAATATATATATTTATATATAAGTATTTCCTATGTCAGATGAAATGAAAAATATTGAAAAGATTAATTAATTCCAAAAAAATATTTCACAAAATCTCAAGTTGTTCCATTCTACCCCCCTTAAAATGATTTTTCCCTCAAAATTATTTTGGGGTATCAAATTTTATATACTTGAAAGTTTCATTCATAAAAACCTAGATCATAAAAATCGAAACTAAAACTTTCCTTAAAAAGGGAAATTTGGAAAACTAATGGTTACCCAATGTAACATATTACTTGGTTTCCACATAGGAGATCATAGGTTGGGAATGAATGTTGAACAAGAAGGAACTGTGTAAATATTTATAAGGAGTGGTTGAGGTCCTCAATCACAAACAAGTGAATGATATAAGGAATGGTAAGGGCTTCAGAGTCATAAATATATGATCATTCCAAAAGCCATTGGTTCAACATTATTTAAGGTATTAAGAAAATACATTTTTTTCTTCTCATTATCCAATCATTGAGAAATTATTTTTATTGACCAAGAATATATGAAAATATAATTTCTTGATGTTATTCCCATTCTCATGCACAATCCCAACCTTTTTTAGTCCTTGATATATTTCCATGTCATCTCATACCCTATTTATTGACTGAGATTTTTTTTCATTCCTAAAGTACTAAAAACCCATGTGATCCATGATGTTTCATCCCATATGTCATAAGTTATCATCAACACCACATTTTTATAATAGGATATATAATATGCATAAATCCTTATGTGGTATGATAATACATAATCTTTCCCAAAAAAAGGTTAACCGTATAATCCTTTTAAAAGATAAAAAATCAAAACATTGGAAATAACTCAAAAAATCATCTTAACATTGATCCCCCATATATCACAATGTAGCTCTTGGTTTTCACATTCCAAACATTTTAATAACTTCTCATATATTCCCTTGAAACATGGTAACAACCATAATTAACATAAATTATTTTGGAAATCATTCATTATTCTTTATTCCAATTATTATTGGATATATCCTTTAAATCCAAGAAGTTTTAAACTTCATCCTTTATGACATAGATCACTTTTTCAATAAAAAAATATAGGGTAATCTATACCATCAAATTAATCTATTTATATCCAGCATATCTTTATCCAAACATCAATATCTCAATGCCAGGAATTAATTAAGGGTAACCAACCCTTAATCAAAATATCACTCTTCCAGGAAATAAATTTCCTAAGTCTTCATAACCATTAAAAAAGTCCTTTTCGATTTTTAATGAAAACATATATTTAAAATACATACACATATCATGATTCATATAACATAATCATTGAATTCCAAAATACTTCATTAATCCGCCTTTATTCTTAAACCAACAATCAGGTTTCATCAACTTCTTCCTTAATACCACTTTCCTAGAATATGAAATATGAACAATTTCTTAAGGTTACTTAACCTGAATTTAATTGTGCTTATTATGATTAATGTAAACAATGATGGAAGAACATCACATACCCACATGTCATTTTCAGTCTCTTCATTATCAAGAGAAAAACCATCACTTGTACCACCGTTCTGATTCTCTTCAAAATACATCCACATAGGGCATAGATTTTCATAATGCCCATAATTTCATCATATAAAGAAGTCGTAAACTGATAATACCTTATAAATTCCAACATTACCTTCCATTATGTCAACAAAACACTTAATTTTTTCCTTGCAGTTACTTGCATTGTGCCCTTCTTTTCCATCAACAAAACATCTTCTTGTTCCTCGAAGACATTCAATATTTGATTCTTTCCACATTCTTGAAATAAAGGAAAATGAAACATATTTTCTCCATGGTCCCCATTAACATAACTCTTAGCGAAAACCTTCTTTCTCTTCCTTGGTGATTCCAAGACTTAGTTAAGGTAAACACTATTAATCATATTCTATAAAGACAGATTAGGAATGATCACAACATGTTTCACTCCAATGATCATCCAAATTTACTACTCATTAGAAAATAATCCATCACATTCAACTTTAATTTATTTCCTATTGGTTCTCACTATTGACTGAAATCATAAGCATAGCGTGAGAATTACTTATCATAACAGAAAACTGCATAGTGAGGAAAAGAATTACTTATAAGAAATATAAATCATGTAACCTTCCATCCTCAATGAAACCCTAAGGTTCATCCTAGGTTATTCATAGGAAGCTTATATTTTCATATTTCATAATGATTCATAAAGAGAATATGGATTCCCAAAGAATATCCCGCAGGACTGTCAATCTAGGTGTGCATCAAGGCCCGTTGTCATGTACCGGATTACCCTAAGTCAAGCCCAGAACATCTTATCGGAGTATTTACCCCTAAGAACATATATAAAAAAGACATATAAACTTTTTTTATCCATAAATGGATGTATTACTAGGAAACCAATCATTCTATCCTTTACCAAAATTCCAGTACATTTTCCTAAACATTAACTCATCCATACACATATCCTTAGAGACATCCCTAGACATATCCTTCAAAATAAAACTAGGGATCTCATTATGGTTTTCTTATCCTATTTTCTAGAGGTTGACTAAAACTTTAGTTTGATATCAACTATAGAAACCCAGGCATAACATGTGTGGATATTACATCATTTTAGATGAATATTTAGTACATTGCAGAAATACATGCCCAATGGCCGTAATAGTTTAGTGTCTTTAGAAACATGGAAACAAATTCTTCTATCCTAGAGAAAGATCTTCAACATCTCTCTAAAAATATCACACCATTAGCTTTTTTACCCAAAACCATTCATTGTAACCTAGAGAAAAAAACATAATAAAGGGTTTAGCATAGATTCTTAATAAGGGTAAATAATGAAAATGTGTAAGCATAAATTGAACCAAATGGTATACAACATGAGCATAACATTTGAAGTTCATACCCTGCATATCATAGATCATAATAAGGATTTTAGAAATATAATTCTTGAATTATAAAAGAAAATATTGAACATAATCCATGATATAATAACATAGAAAAACTAAATGGGATTGTGGAAAACACATATAAAACCCCTAACTCTAGGTGGCCTACCAAGAACTTTGTAACTTTTTTGGATTGGATTAATGACATGTTTACCAACACTGGGATTGGGATTCCCTCATATGTACTCTCTTGTTTTGGGATTGGGATTTCCACCTCTATACCCTCTTGATTCAGGATTAGGATGTTCTCAATTATTCCCTCTTATTATAGGATTGGGATGTCCTCCCGTGTGCCATCTTGTTTCAGGATTTGTATGTTCTCCTCTATTACCTCTTGTTTTGGGATGGGATGTTCTCCCATGTACCCTAATGTTTTAGGATTAGGATGTTCTCCCATGCTCACTCTTGTTTCAGGATTGGGATATTCCCCAATGCTCCCTCGTATTTTAGTTTTTGGATATCCTCATGTGTACCCTTTGATCTCATAAAGCATTTATCATTACGTAATGTATTGGGGGGAGATATAAATCCCACCCATATCAAAATAAAATCATTTATACATGTTCCACAAGATAATAAAATATTTATTCTATTATGACCCATAAAAATACATAGGATTTATGAACATAAAATCTTAACTAATGGAAAAGAGACAGGTTTCATTACCATTCCATCAAATCATAACCCTATGAAAAGATTCTGGTTTTTAAAACATGAAACTTGTGAAAGAAATATATTTCATAAAGACCATGTCATTAAGAATAACACATTTGTATAAGGAATATGAATGGAAACCTAAGATCATTTCCTATAAAGGGATGAGTATCATTAGCATATGTCATCATAGATGGGAAATAATCTTTAAATATCCTCTATAAATGTTTATTAATGAAAATTTCATTTTTTGTTTGAAAAAATGATTTTTAAAACATAAAACCACTTGAAAATCATTTTCTTATAAAATATCTTGAATGTTATGTAAAAATTTTGAAATAATTTTCCTTGAAAACTTATAAAATAATATTCAAAACATTTTAAAATTTTTTTTCTTCAAAAACAAATTGGAAACATATAAAGAACGGTTTAACACATTTTGAAACCCATTTCTTTGAAAACATTGAAGGCTTCTATATAAGGCTTGAAAAGATTTTTGAAAAAAACGTTAAAAACATATAAAGGTAGTTTGATAAATTTTTTAAAACAATATTATTTGAAAAATACTTATAAAAACATTTTTTTAAATTTGAACTTTTTAGAAATGAAAATTAACATTCAATGGAATGGCAGTGGGTAAATCCGTTCATGTCATACGAGGTAAAAAGATCATTTCTTTTGTATGGTAAAAATGCTTGAAAAAATAATGAAGACTTTGGAAAGTGAAAAGAAGATTACTTTGAAGATATTGGAAAAATAAAAAAGGGTAAAAAATTCTTTTTCATATTATAGGATAATGGTATAGTATTTATAGAAACCTCTTTTTAGAAAACATAGATTTTTGGCCGAAGAGAGTGTAAAGTTTGGCTTTCCAAAAAAACATTCTTAACTATCTTATTTACTAAAGCGAAGAAAATGGTACCAATACATATGTGTATCATGAAATAACATATTAAAAATATACTAATTAATATAATTAAGAGATTGATCATAATTTTACATTAATGAATGTATACACATAAACGATCTGGAAAAGCAATTGGATTGTCTAAATAATATCTTATAACTTAGTGTATTGTGATCATACACTAATTATAAGAAAATTAAATTATAAGAAACACAATATATCATTTAAATAATTTTATTCATGATATGAAATTTTAAATTAAATTATATACACCTCAAAAAATAGTATAGTTGCATAAGAAAACATGAATCTAAAATAATGGAAATTGAGACAAAACTATTTTACCGATTTGGTAACATTTAAAAGCAAAAACCCATGTAAGAAGGATAATAAAATTGGAATGTGACTACATATAAATTTAAGTAAAATATAAATAGAATAAAATCATGGGAATTACATTCACCAAACAAATGAAAATAGTGTGGAACATAACATGTATCTCATGGAAATTAAAAGTGACATTAAATGCCCTAACCTTGTGTCTTGACTCTCTCTATACTCGTACAAGCTTCCTGTATAATAAATATAATTTTATTATAAATATTTCAAATAAGAATATTCATATAAATAATATCATATATCTTTTATTATGACCTTATATTATGAGCTTGTTAAATATCCTATGTTAAATATTCATTTCGGGTAAAATTCACTTTGTTCTTTGAATGTGTCTTAATTTGTTAGATCTTTAGTCTCTATACATATATCATGATTCCAAAATATAAACCATGATATAAATATCAGGTATATAAATTATATATTCAATATAATAAAAAATATAATATATGAGATTTTAAGGAAATACACTATTCATAAAGATGGAAAGATGTATGTATGCATAAAAGTTGTTTCCATCTTTACTGTCTTATTGAAAGAAAGTATGTAGATGATGTACATATATATATATATATATATGTAAATATATGAATATATATATATATATTATTACAGGAAAAACATTGTAACATATATATCATATAATTTCATTAAATCCATCCATAATACATTCCATGTCATGTGTGAATGAATCACATCGCTTTAAGGGTGCGGTAGTCCACACTACCTCAAATGAGGTTATCGTATTAACACCAAATTGAAAGTAAATATATTTGTGTTCTAAAATTAATAAATAAAATTAAATAAATATTAATAAAAATATATAACATATATCAACATATTTTCCATCATAATGACCACCGTGATAGGTGGTAATGGAGAAATGAATGATCATTATTTTGCGAGGTAGTAGTTCTCCGTACCTAGAAACAGAATGTTGCACATCTATTTGATGGAGGCATGTGTAAGTGTAGGTCAAAAACACTGTATAAAAACATCCAAGTATATATAGGATATTTTCTTGTCACAAATTAATGGAGTAAATATATTGGAGGGTGGAAAAAGAAAATAAATGGAAGGAGCCTGAGAGAAGATATTAATTGTAAATCAGGTAACTCATTTTTGTTTGTGCCAAAAGGATTCTATGAGATGAATTATGAATGAATGAAGGATTTCAGGTCGAAGGGATGATTTTTGGGAACCTATTTTTTCAGATCTTGTTCGAACATAAAAGGTTTGAGGGGTGTGAGGAATGAGTAGAGATTGTGGCCTTTTATTGGGAAGGAAAAGGACTCACTTGGAATTTTTTAAAACAAGTTGGGTGTGAAAATATTCTTACATTAAATATGACATAAAAACCCAAAAAAACACAATAATTAAAGGTTTATAGACTATATATGGAAATAAAATGGATGTTGGACAAATTTATTTCTCATTTGGACCCTTAATTGGATGGTTTGGTCCCTAATTAATCTAAATTTGGCCTTAACCACTATGATTAATTTTAATCATGTTTACTATTAATATTGGTCAAAAATTAACATGGTATTATTAGAATAAAAATATTAGACTGAATACAGTGTTGTATGTCAAATTTTTTAAATTCAATTTATCGAAGTGGAAAAATTATGATTAGTGTAAATCCCACAGACGTGGTGAAATAAGAGGTTTTTAAAGTAGAAAAAATTCTCAAAAGTTTATAAAGATTTTATATTAAATTTTAAAGTGAAATTAATTATAATGAATTAAAATGTATTAATAAATGTTATATTTATCTAATTTGGCCTGAAAATTTAATAATATCATTTAACATTAATAATTAATTAAATAAAATGTTAGTTTTTAACTAAAAACAGTATTTTTAACTATTCATCCAAAAATGAAGTTTCTCAGAAAAATCCCAAAAATCCACCCTAATAAAATTTTGACGTACTGAACTGAAAAATAAATTTTATATTAAAAAAATAAATTTCTCAATGTGTCTAAAATTAATTTTATTATTGAAGTTGGTTCATTCAAGAAAACACTATTTTTAACCTCAAAGAACTTTAACCAAAGTATTATCTTTCATTATCAATATGTTTTATTTGTATAAAACAATTATAAAAAATATTTAAAAAGTAGTTATTACTATTCCTAAAACTATTCTTAAATTTCAAGTTCTAATTTTTTTCATTTTATCAATTATATATAAAAAGATGTTTTATAGAAACTCTGTGTTGTGTGCATCGTACGCTAAGTCGGTGTTTCTTCTAGTGCAAGCCAGGTTGGTATTGCGTGTAGCACAATCTAAGTCCGTATTATGTGTAGCATAAGACAAGTTGGTATTTCATGTGAAATTAACTTTTGAATTAGTGTTTTAATATATATATATATATATAACTATTTATAGTGTCATGTGAAATGAAAAATATTGAAAATAAAAAATAATTCAAAAAAATTCAAAAAATCTCGGGGTGTTTCATTCACTACCAAGGCCGTCGTTGAGAAAAAATTCACATACTGAACCAAGTTCACTCTCTATTCCATTCATGTATATCTCATGAAATATAAATCCTTAATAAATGCATAAGATTAAGATATAGTTCACACTTGTCTCATAATGAAAACAAAATTTATGTATGATAAAAGATCATAGAACATTCACCATATCATAAAAAATGAAATGAAATGGGTTTTATAAAATTTTAACCATATCATAACTTGAATAAAATATATAGGTTTCATATTCATTTCATCATTTCATCATATAATAACCTCTAAAAAATAAAGCAGGTTTCATAATAAATTTATCATTGTATAAGCTCTGGAAGAGAAATAGGATTCATAAACATCATCTTATCATAAACACAAACCATATATAAAAATAATTAAAATTTTATACTAGGATTTTATCCTCATTAATGAATATATAACATCAACAAATTTTGTCTTAGATGGAAATTGATTTTGAATGGTAGATCAATTTAAAAGTTTCTTGAGGAAAATTTCATTTCTTCTTTGAAAAATTATTTTAAAAAATTAAATCATTTTGAAAATATTTTATATTGAAAATAAAATTTAAATATTAAAAGGTATATTCAAATAAAATAATTTTCATAATAATGTATCTTTCATTCATTCAGTTCAAATTGAAATAAATATTTTTTCACATTTTTGGTAAAATCACAACAGGCTTAATTTGGAAAGAGGCATGAAAATTACTTTCATTGTTTTTTTTAAAAAATAAAAATTGGAATAAAATGTCTTTTAAAAATAATTTGTAAATATTAAAACTTTTCTGAAGACTTTTTTATAAAACATGGTTCTAGAAGAAAACAAATTTCTGACCAAAGAGAGATATAAAGTCGGATTTTATAAAAAAATATTTTCTCAATTATTTTTAAAAGAGTATAAAATTTGTAATATTACAAGAAAATATCCTCAATAACCATAAAATAATAAAATGTGTGAGTTTATTAAGAGATTTATCATAATATTTTATCATCAAAAACATAATCATTAATAGTCTCACTAAACTATTGGATTGTAACATAAAATCATTACTTCTATAGTAACTTTGAATCCTAAGACATGGAAAGGAATAAAATAAAATGAAACATAAAATATCATGATAATAAATAAATTCATGATATTAATTGTTAAATGGTATGTATATACACCTTGTAAAGTTTGATAGGTGCAAAACATAACATATTTCTTAAAGAAGGAAAATTGAGTCAACAATCTTTTACAACTTTAGTAATCTTTTGAATCCTAATACACAATAAATCATAACATCAAATTAAAAATTAAATATAATGAGAATACTAAGATTCATTATATAACATATAAAATGTTACATATATACAACACACTAACAAAATGAGTTGTGAATATGTATATGCCTCCCAAAAAAAGGACATACTATAAATATGTTTCCTTAAGTCTTGACTTTTTTTGTACTCGTTAAAATGGCTATTATAAAAGACTATATGCTTTTTAAAAATAAATTATAGAACCATATTTATATATATCATACCATTTATGATTTCCCAATGACCTTTTATTACAAATTTATTAATAATTCCATGTTAATGTCACATTGTAGGCAATTATAGCTGTGTTTTTCTGGTATGTTTTAACTTGTTGTTTTTTGTCCTATTACATTGATCAAGGTTTCATCATATACATAATGTAAACCATTATTTAAATATCATATATATTCATTATATATGTATTTATATCAATCCATAAAATTTAGTTATATTAAATGAAATGCACTATTCATGGAGATGGTAGGTCGTACGTATGCATAAACATTATTCTCATTTTCTTTTCAGATTAAAAAAAAGAAAAATAAATGATATAAATTGAAATTATAGAATATTTTTTTATATAAAATTTATAAAATATTTTAATTAATCCCATCTTAAATACCTTCCATTTAATTTTTCAATGAATCACATCACTTTGTGAGGTGGTAGTCTTCTGTACACATGAGTGGTGTTATCATATTCCCACAAAATGGGAATTATGAAGGTGTGTGTGATAAAATAATTACGGAAGAATAATAATAACATAAATAAAATATGTAAACAACTTATACATCATTATTTTCATCCTTGAAAAGTGTTAATGGATAAAAAATTTTATCTCTTCATGTGGTTATAGTCAGTCGTACGCACAAATGATGATTTAGTAACTCATTCGATGGAAGTGGAGATGGTTGTAGGTAATTAACATAATATAGAAACACCCAATTATATGGGATATGTTTAGGTTTTTATATATACATGGTATAATAGTATTTTAAGTGTGTGGAGGAAGGAATAAAACTGAAATGCTATTTGATGAGCGTTTCTTCCTCTTCGGGTATCCTCCTTAGGTTTGCACCAAAATGCATCCTCGTTTGGATTTCATTTGAAAATAAGGATTATAAGATTAGTGGATGGAATTTTCAAATTTATTTTATAAGGTAATGATATATATATAAATTATTTAATGTGTTAAGAAGAATGGATATATGTTTCTTTTTATAAGTGAGGTGAGTGGCACACTTGTAATTTTTTTAAAATAAAATGTATACACACATTTTACTAAAGACGATACTGTTCATAATGGATCAAATAAGAACCTTGGATATGATAAGGTATGAATTTTTACATACAATGGTTTTCAGATAAGTTTATCTATTATTTTAACACTTGTCTTTTTAGTTTAACCATTGATAAATCCATTTTTTTCTTTAACCACTGTAATTAATTTTTACTATTTTCACTAATCATTTAGGTAAAAAAATTAATTTGAACTTTTTAGATAATATAAATTATATGAACTACAAATTTTTGATCAATTTAAAATAAATCCATTTGTGGAAGTATAAAATTTTAATTTAAAATCAATAGATCAGATGTGATGAGTATACAAGTTCCTAAAAAGAAATTGTGGAAAAGTTTACAAAGTTTTTATATTGAAATTACATATAAAATTGATTCAAAAGACATAAATTGGGCCCATGTATGAAAAATAACAAAAAATCATCCTCAGATAATTTTTACATGCGGATTTGGAAAATGAGGTTTATTTTTTCCAAATAATATTCTAAAAGTTTCAGTAATAGATTTTATTAATTTTTACAAAAACGAAACAATTTTTTTTTGATAAAATGTTTTTTTTTTCAAAATATATAAATATAATACTAAATATTACATAATTTATTATCAATATTTTTTATTTATATAAAAAAATTCTTCATAATATTTAAAAATTAATAATTACTATCCATAACACTATTTTTAACAAATATGTTGTAACTGTCGAGTTTGAACAAATATTTTAATAATATATCGTGGTTTTATTAAAACTCAATGTCATGTGTAATTCAATTTAACCCATCATATTTTTTAGTGAAATATTAAATTCATGTTGTTTTTAACTGAAGATATCATAGAAATATTATTTATTTATTGAAATATAAATTAATAAGGACTCAAGTATTCACAGTCTTCCCACCTTAAAATGATTTTTTTTCAATTTTCATTACTATGATACAATGAAATAAGGATACTTATGCCTCATCAGATCCCCAACTTCCCACATTTCTTCCTCAAACCAGTTGTTTCATAAAAAAATTTAACCACGTGAGTGGTATTATATCATTGAACATTCTATGTGTAATATATAATCTCCATCGATTGTTCCTAATAAGAGATATCTTTCTACAAATTTATGAATTATGATTTAAGTACATGTTAAGGGCATGGTGTATAAATACTCATGAGAGATACATGGAACACATTATAGACTAGAGAGATGTTTGGTGGATGCTCTGACCTATAGGGTACTATCCTAATGCAATCAATAATTTCAAAGGGACCGATATAACTAGGGATCATTTTTCCTTTCTTCAGGAATATCATAACATTATTCCATAAAAAAATTCTTATAAAAAAATTATTTCAAATATAAACTTATAGATCACTCTAAAAATTATCAGCATATTGTTTTTATCAACTTTAATCTACCATGATCTGTTCCTAAATGGATTTAACATTCTATTCCATTTATTCATCTATATTAGCTCCCAATATCTTCTTTATCCAACTAAATTCCATAACATATGAGATATACATTCATTTCCATAGAGATCTTCATAAGGATTCATCTCAATGCTCGAGTGAAAGCTATTTTTGTATGAAAACTCAACCAAAGAAAGTTGAGGATTATAACCATGTTTGAAATCCAAAGAACTATATGTCAATATAACCTCTAGGGTTTGAGTTTTTCTCTCAGACCGACCATCTATCTAAGGATGATACACAATGTTTAAACTCTACTCAAAATCAATATCCTATTGAAAACCTCACCGGAACAATGAGGGAAACCACTGATCCCAATATGACATAATGGAATTTCATACTCCACGAAAACATACCACTTAATTAATGTATATCATGAATAGTTGATCAAGAGTGATGTATTACCTTATAGTAATGAAGTGTGTTGAATTAATAAGGTGATCAAATACAACCCATATAATAATATACCCACTCGATGCTTTGGGTAGTCTATCAAGAAAATCCAGGGTGATGTTTTCCATTTCTATTCTGGTATGGGTAATGGATGTCGCATCCCCTTAAATAAATTCTCTCGACATTAATTTTTTGACATAACAATCACAAGAATAAAAAATATATGATATCTATATTCATTCCATCCCACCAGAAGTATTGTTTCAAGTATCAAAAGATTATCATACTTTTTGGATGATTATAGAATGAATAAATATGAGCTTGGTCTCAAAATTACTTATTAAAATATTGTATGGATAGATCACATACAAGTTTTATGAGTATTATCATTACTTATGGATAATTATTAATATCCATAAAATTTAAAACCTAATTGTATAGCTCTATATATTCCTTTTGTGACTCTTTAATCTTCAGGTAGACAGATGTTAGAACATTTAATTATGAAGGATAAAATTTTCCCCCATCCTTCTATATTTTTAGATCCATCATTTGTAAATCCATAAATTGTGGATCTTTTATAAACCACATAATTGATAATCTATCATGATACTTTCAACTCAATGCATATTCCATCCCACTCTCTTTCTAATAATGGTAATTTAATTAGAAGTCATGATCTTTAGTCTACTATAACCATATTATTTGGTTCATATTCATCTTCTATGTGAACACATAATTTAAAATTTTTATTGTTATATATCTCCCAATGTTATGAATAAAGATAATGCCTCTATATCATTAATGGAAAAATTACCATAGGTAACTCAAAATAATGAGGTGGGTAATTTTTCTCATGAATCCTAAATTTTCAGGAATCGTATGTTATAACCATGTAATTAGTCATAATAACACATCCCAATTGCATTTTGGATGCATCACTATAGATTTGAAAACATTACCACTATATGGTAAATTAAGAATAAGTGTGTTGACTAATATTATTTTGAAGTTCCTTGAATTTTTTTCACACTAATTATTACAGGGAAACATTTATCCCTTCTAATTTAACTTGGTTAGGGGATTAGATATTCAAGAGAGACTCTACAAGTGGTCTTAATTTACTTCATTTATATTTTAATAGATACTAATATCAACTATAAATACTACCAAAAATTGATCAAGAAATATATAAAGTACCTACTTATATAATTTATGAATATACTAGGGGAGTTATCCATAACCAATTCAATCACTATATATTCCTAGTGTTTATAGCATGTATAGAATGGTTTCCTATGTATATCATCCTTCTTAACATTTTATGATATGTAGAATAAATTTGAATACTAAAAAATCATTTAAATTTGTATATCTAATCAAATAGGTCATCAGTATGGGGTAAAGGATACTTTTTCTTTCTTGTAGACTTCTTCAACTCCTAATAATCCATATAGAGTCACATAAATCCATCTTTCTTATTGAGAAAAAGAATATGTGCACCCCATGGTGATACACTTTGATGAATGAACCCGTTTTCAAGGGTCTCTTTAAGTTTATTATTTAATTCCTACAACTTAATCAGGGGCATTCTATAGGGAGTCTCTGAAATTGGCGTTGCACCAAGTATGATTTTCATTAGGAAGTCAATGTAATGTTTTGGTATGTGGTTAGGAAAATATTCCGTAAATATATAGAAAAATTTATACATAATAGGAATATAATTAATTTCATCTTTCTCCCCAAATTTTTTTGATAAATGTCCCTTTTTAATTTTAATTAAGACACATACAATAAATATAATATCAATTTGAAGCTCATAATTATCATCACAATGATCAACGGTCATAGGTTTGTTTGGAATATCAAAATTTGCTTCCCTTACAAAGCAATTGATGTGGGATTTATATAGATAAATATAATTCATTCCTAATATAACAACAAATTTGAACAGATGAATAATGATGCTATTTTAAAGAATCTCATTCTCACATACTTCAACTAGAGAAGAATCGTATACATAAGATGTAATTATTATACCATTATTGTTTTTCACTACCAATTCCATATATAATTGTTTTATTTTCATATTTTTACCCATATAAAATTATATAGATATTAAATAATGCATATATCCAAATTCAAATAAGACATTAGAAGTTCTAGAGTGGATAGTAAGTGTACCATTTAGTATTTCATTATGCACCCCTAAACAAAAATAGTGAATGCATGAGATTTCCCCTTATACCCCAGATTAAGTGGTTGTTAATGTCAATCATCATCATCAACTGTCAGATTTGGGCACTAGTCAGCATAGTTCCTTTACTTTTTTATTGGAAACACTAGAGTGTGCACTGTTCATTCTATGCAGCTCACTATCAATTCAAATTTTTAGCTAAATTCTTCCCATAGATTTGGTAATAAATTTCCCAATAACCTTATCTTCCACACTTAATACATTTAAAAGTTTCCTTAACAAACGTTACTCCCTACTTCTTCCCAAAGTTTGAGAACAAGGTAATTATCATCTCTTACTATCCATGGTTCTTATATTTTCCCTTGAATTCAATTTCTCTCTTCATTTAAAAATCATGATATTAATCAGTAACTCCAACTTCCATTTCAAAATTTATAGCACATCATACAATATTTTTATAGATACTCAAGTCTCGTATGTCTAAAACCCTTTATAGACTTGGTTTTATGATAACAAATAATTGATCAACCTTATTTTCATGTTGGAAGATAATACAATTGGACCACCAAACAAGTCTTGTAAAATTTCCTCATAGGTAACAATAGATTCATCGTAATGGTATTTTTCTCAAGGAACTCCTTATCTATTTTCATAAAAAGAATATAAGAAAATTTATTATTAAAAATTAAGTTCTTAAACTCATCCCAATTATTGGAGACAATTTCATCGTATTTCCTTTTATTCTAGATTTGATCCCACTATTAATCTATTTTACCGTCCAAACATTAGACAACGAAAATGATTTTTTCATATTTGGGACGATAGAGAATGAAAATTATCTTTTCAATGATGTTGATCCATTATTCAAAAACTATTGGAGCAGAAGACTCACTGACAATAGTGATTGTATCCTTATGAAGGACTCAATGGAGTATATTTCCTTCCCTTTATCATTTGGAACACAAACATGATTCATTTACTAAGAAGGTTTCTTGAGCATAGAAACATGATTTTTATTCAAACTCACATAATGTTTGGATACTAAAGAGGACAGTCATTTCATTTTCCATCACACATAGCATTAACCTGATTCCTTTAGGTTTAATCCATTGACCAAAACTAAAAAATAATATTGTAAGAAACAGTTATCATAGATAGGAATCACATAATCCAGAGAAATCACTTATAGGATATCTAAATAATGAAACACCCTTTTAATTTATGACACCTATAGTTTATCATAGTAAATTCATAATCAACATATATTTAAATCATTTATGATGGTCTATAAAATGTTTGTGAATTTTCAATACATATCCCATGAGAGTGTCAAACCAAGTGTGCAACAACTCCCATTTTCATGCAAAAGGTAATGATAGAGTCCAGATAAATGTATATATTTCCAATCTATTAACCCTAGGTACTTATTTTTTATATCCACATACATTTGAAGTATCCTGATAGGGATTTGATTTCTTAGAAACCACTCACTCTATCCTTTTCCAAAATTCCATGACAGTGTCCTATACTTTGACTCATCCTTATACTTCTCCTTAAACAAGTCCTTTGAGATCTGACTAATGTTTTCTCATTATAGTTTCCAAATGATATCTAAAAATATTTTATTATACCAAATATAAAAACCCATGTTTATTATACATAGATATTATATCATATTTATATGAATATTCATTACATTATAGATACACGCGTATAAGGACCATAATAGTTTAGTGAAAATGATAAATTGGATTGAAGATAAACTATTCTATAGGTAAACTACATCATCTCCTACAATGATATTAATAACTAGAAGCATTTTTAGAAATATCATATGTAACACATTTTTCATACCCTCGGGAAAGGAAACATAAGAATGGGAGAGCTAAAATTCATTGTATGGGTAAAAAAAGAGATACATAAGTATAACGTGAACATAAAGGTTTGAGAACATGATAATAACATTTTAATACTATACCATGCATATAAAAGATCATAATATTGAGATATGGAATAAATATTGGATTTTCATAATACATGAATCATAAGGTAATGAAATAACATGATCCATGACAGCATGTCATCGGCATAATACATAGATTTTTTTACTACACATAAGAATAGAATTTTATTTCTTTATTAGTAATGGATCCTTTTAAATGTTATCATAGTGGAATGGTTTTACTGCCCATACCATCACAGTAGTCATGGATGACTCCCAAGACCATCACGTCTGAAGAAGTACCTTGCTAAACTGGGTTCACTCCCTATTCCAATCATACCATTATCATGAGATATAAATGTTTACCCCATGCATTGGAGTAATATATAGGTCACACATGTGTCATAATGAAAACTATAGTTTTCTGTGCAATAAGATAATTAAACATTCGAAATATCATGACCCATTAAAATCGATGGGTTTTATAAACTTTTCTTCTTATCATAACCTGTAGAAAAGTGAAAGGTTTTATAATCATTTCATCATTTCATCACAGTATAACCAATAAAAAATAAGCATATTTCATAAGAGTTTTATCATGTAATAACCTTTGGAAGAGAAATGTGTTTAATAAAAAATATTTCATAATAAGAATAAACTATTATGAGAATAAAAAGTGATGGTATCCATGGATCCAATATTGAATAAGGAATTTTTAAGAACAACAGATGTCATCATTTATGGGAAATGTTATTTGGAGGTAAATTACGTGGATAGTTTCTTGAGGAAAATATCATTTATACTTTGGAAAACAATTTCAAAACATAAAATGTTTTGAAAATATTTTCCTTCGAAGATAGAAATTAATATTTATAAAGGAATCATCAAATAAAATAATGTTTATGGATATTAAATGTTTCATTAATGCTTTAAATGTTAAAATAATATACTTCCCAGATTTTTGGTAAAATCCAAATGAGATGTATGAATATTACTTTCAAAAAAAATAAAAAATAAAACATTATAAAAATATCTCTCTAAAATCATTGTATAATAATATAAAATTTATGAAAACCTTTTTAGAAAACATGGTTTTATAAGAAAATGGATTTCTGACCAAAGAGACAAATAAAATCATATTTTCATAAAATTATTTTCTCAATTAATTTAAGTATAAAAGATTTGAAAAAATTTAAAATTACATTAAAAAATGATGATTAACCAAAGTATATGTAAATTCATGATTTTATCGATGTATTTAACATTAAATTTTATCATTGTATAAAGTCTCGATAACGATGAGATTGTAACAAAAAATAATTACCACTTTGGTAACATTAAATCATAATCCCCAAAAATAATAACATTTAATGGAATAAAAAATATCCATATAATAAATAAATTAGTGAAATTAAATTTTTAAGTGGATATATATACACATTGTCATGGAAATGGGGGAATGATGTAACATATGTCTCAAAGAATACATATTTAGATAAAATTTCCTTACCACTTTATTAATATTTTGAATCCTAATTGTAAATAAAGAATAAAATTAAAATAAACATTAAATATCATGAAAAAAATGGGATTAAATATATAACATGTCATGACACATCCTTGATATCTTTTCAATTATTTTTATTTTTAATTTTACTCTACATTTTTTCCATTGGATTTCCTTTGAGTCCTGGAGAAAAGTTGAAAATTTTTCTTGGTAAGTCCATGGAGAATTGTTGGTGCACGATTAATGCTAAAATGAGAAATGGAAAAAGTAGCTATGTGGTAAGATATGTTTGTTTAAGTGAGGGCAGCATTGTCACTGCATGGTTGGTCAAACTGTGTAGACTAACTATGAGGCATGTCCAGGTCATTAAAAAATTTGTTTTGGGTTTTCTAAATCTCCTATTTTAATCCCTAAAACCCATATTTTTCTTCCCACTCAAGATTATTTTCCATTGTAACCTCCCCTCATCCCTCTTCCTCCTCTATATATTTGATTTATTGGCTTATTTGGTGCAATTCCTTCAATATTCTTAAAGTAAGTTTACTTTTCCATTGTTCTCATCCTCTAGTCTAAGGTTTTCTTCTGATTCCACTAGGTTTTCTATTATCAAGTTGGTAGGGTTTCAATTTTAGGTTTAGATCTTTCTACTTTGTTTGTTCTTGATATTATAGTATTTATTATACTTCCTTTTGGTGAATTTGAGGTGCGGTGGGAGTTGTACACATGATTTTGGGGATTTCTACACCCAAGGTAAGTGATTCGGTGCCTAGAACTATTTGATGAATTTATAATGATTTATTGTGTATTTTGATGTGTTCAATGAGCTACGTTGTTTTTGTTAAAGAGGTTTTTGAATGGATTTGAAATGCATTTGGTTTTAGATTTACTTTTCTATATGAAAATGGGTGCATTTCTTGTGTAAATATTTATTATGCCTCTTGATGGTATTTTTCAAATTATGTAAGTGGATTATTAAATTGTGTAATTGATAAAAATAATGTTTGGAAATATTTTTGGTGATTTTTTATTTTTGAAAGAGTATTTGGGTGTGGAAGTGAAGGAATAATTTGTGTTTTTCCTTTCTTGTCTTGAATGATGTGAAAGCGATGTGTTATGTGACATGTGCAACATACTTGAGCACAAAGGAAAATCTGGGTAACTAGGTGAGAGGACTAGTAACTCTATGCTAGTTGACTCAGAAGTCATTCTTAAAAGATTAAACTAGAATGATTGATGACAAAAAACTATAACTAAACATTGGGGTGATTGGAGACCACAAGTCCATTATGGTGTCCCATCCTAGTGGATTGTGAATGAGAATGTTGTTTTTCATAGTTCATATGCCACATTCTATTGAGAAAAGATGTACCTTTTATCTCATTACTAGCTAGTACCTAGAGGGTTTTCCCATTACTAGTTTTATATGGTGATATCACACTTACCATAGGCATACGGTACACTTTGTGGTTATTTAAAAAGAAAGCATGTTTTTATTTACAATTTTTTCCATAAAATTGTCTCTATAATTTATTTCATAGCACTTCCAAGTTTATTTTTCTTATAATTCCCATAGCATGGAATCTTTTATGGGGTGGAATCCTGCTGAGCTTTATCTCACACCCTACTCACACCTATGTGTATAAGTGCACTTGGTTATGTTTGACAGAGGTAAAGGCAAAGAATTTGGATATGGTGGTTTGGGTTGCTAGAGTCATTTATTGCAAGGTGTTTTTAGTGGTGGCCTGAGGGAGATGATCCTGTTTTTATATTGTGGTTTTTGTGATTTTTTTCTCCTTTGTTTTAGTCCCTTTTTGGTTACTATTTAAAGTGTTGTAACTCAAATCTAAAAATTGGTTATGCCTTGTTTGGTTATATATTATGAGTTTATGTTTATTTGTTTTTATGGTTGGTTATGATAATGATATCAGGTAAAATCATTCCCATGCTTTATCATTCATACCTGGGCACTTATTTTCAACCCATGGGGATCAGGAATGCCCTTCGAGCCATGCCACAGATCAGGTTGGGCACCAGTTTGGATGAATACCAGACTTGGTTCAGGAAAAAATGGTAACATAGATGGTTATGTACTTTTGGATCGTTCTATTTGGGATGATTCTATATAGATTAGAGATAGGAATATCGTGGTGTTGGGTTCTAGCTGTGAGTGGTGTCCCAAACTATTACACCTCGTGGAAGATATTGAGTCACCATGGCGTGTTGGGATTTTTGTTTGACTCCTCCTCTAAGTAGGGCGTGTTGGCTGTAGATTATATCTGTACATTGGGTAGGGGTGAAGTAGTTTTGTCATTAGGTTGTCATAATGGGTTTGGCTTATTTTATTTGTTGTTATTGCTGGATATTGTCATATTTTATGTATTTATGGGATTTCTTGTGATTGTTTCTTTTTTCAACATGACACCACAAATAATTCCCTTGAAACTGTGGGATGAAGCCTGATAGAATTTTCCCTCATCACTTGATCAGAGTTTATTGAAATATATACTTTGGGTTGTTCTGGATTTGGGATAGGGAGTGGCTCATGGACCTACTCCACTCAAGGAAGCTGAATCTGGTCCTAGGAATAAAAAATCTTAATTGTTCCTTAAGAACAAACCTCATTCTTAATAAGGTAGCATGAAGACTCAAGAAGTGTAGGAGTGAATTGAGAAGATAGAGTGCATGATTTAATTTCTTGACACTCCAGATGAAGTCAGGGTGAAATGCACCTCGTTCTTGCTAGAAGGTCCCAGACCTAGGTGGTGGGAATCACTGATTCAAGATGAGAACCTTCAGAAGTTGAGTTGAAAAGTCTTCAAGGATGTCTTCAATGACCACTATTTCCTTGAGGTCTTGTCCTATTCTAGATCCTGATAGTTTTCTGATCTAATTTAGGGGTGTCAGTCGGCTATGGAGTATAAAAACCCTTTTCTTTATTACACACTTCAACATAATTTACTATATAAAATCATAACTTGATACAAAATGGAATATCAAGATGTCTAGTTTCGTTGGGGATTAAGAACATTACATAAAAATTAAAACATGAAATACACATCTGTATTGAAAACTTCTTTTACATGACCACACACATTCCTTTGTACATAGCTTGCATGGGAAAACCTGAGGATATGCATAAGAAAATGGTGATCTATAAAGACCAGTAAGGTAGTAAAAAAGACCTAACATGAAAAAATCAGTACATGATAAGAAATATGCATGTCAATGGAGCATAAGAGAAACATGAACATAAAGGAATGATAGAGCATGATTATCATAATATGTAAATGTGGCATCAACATTTAACATGATTATTTGCATGATCCAAGGCTCATTGCACATGGAGCATGAGTAAACCATCATTTTTATTAAATTATAATGATTAATACCTCATTTCACTTTATGTATCATGATACAAATCATTACCCAATGCATTGGAGCGCTATCAGGGCACACACTTCTTAATCATTTCATTTCATGCATAAGTGTGCCACATGGATCATACAACATTGAATCATTCAGAATAATCATTTATTCTGTGATAGAGGAATGTTAATGCATACATGAAACTATATAATCAATATGTAAATATTTTTCATGGTGATTTCCCTTTATAGATAAATTTTCATGGTGTTCACTACACAATGAGTTTGGATTCAAAAATCGCAATGCAATTTCAATAGAATAACGGTGTGACCTAAGAATTCAAAAAAAATGGTTGATGAGAGAGAAAGGGGTATATCATAAAATTTACATGAAATGGAAAGTAAGTGATTCAAATATATACATGTTCCAATATATTTAATGGAACTTAGATTCATAATATAAAATAATTTCTTGAATGGAAATGAGGGGAGAGAAATACCTTAGGAAATTTCAGTATGGTAACGGGTGTACATGGGAGGCATCAATGGGAGAGAAAGGGGTCCATAATCATTAAAACATAAGTAGGGAAGTATAAGAGGGTTTATAATCATACCCCACAATTTTTAATTGAAAAAAACAGTATAACAATATAAAGAAACTCGGAAAATTGGGAAAGAAATAAATCTATTACGTGGAAGTGTGATCCCAAAGGCTCGTGAAAGGATTGAGAGAGGATTATTGGGAACATGGGGTGATTTTTACGATTTTATAGAGTATGGTAGAGTTTGGTTGAGCTCAAAAGGCTTTGAGTGAAGTGGAAGTGGGTGTTGGGTTGTATTTATAAAGGAAAATAGAGGGAATTATTTATTATTTTGGTTTTGGACACAACACATTATAATAATCAAAACCACAAACCAACATATTTTTTTTCACATGGTTTTTTCTAAATGAGAGTGGAAAAAATTATTTTATATGTTCAATGGCCTAACTTCTTAAAATATTGGGATTTTTTATGAGGAGGTGAGCCAAACTCTCAACAAAATCATTTTAAAAGTAAAAAGGTTTTATAAGTCTTGGAGGGTCCACTTAGGCACCATAAAATTAACCAAAAAAATAAAAATTCACATAATATTAAATTTAAAACATATATTGGACGAAAAACCAGTTTATAGTATTTTATTACATCACTATTGGGTCATTATGATGTCATAAAACACATTATATATTAAAAAAATATTTAATTTTTACCCAAAAATTCAATTGTCTAAGAAAATTATGAAAAATTCACCATTGGATAATTTAGACGTCCTAATTCCAAAAATAATATTAATTTTATCTAAATATGTTTTTAAATATTTGATTTTTCTTTAAAATAAAGAACAACATTTATCAAAAATTAATGGGTTCTGTTAAAAATAGCTTTCAAACAATAATAAATATTACAATTGTATTCATAAAAATTATAAGATCATTTATATTAAATAAAAAGTAATTTAGAAATAATATTTTAATAAAATATTGTTTAATTCAAAAATTGATTAATTCATCAAAATATATTTCTTAATTTCATATTAACTAAAATACTATTGTTTCTTTAAAAACTATTTACATAGTAAAAATAATAAAATTAATGTATATTATTTATTATATAAAAAAATAATGCACATTATCATAGTGCTAGGGTATTTCTACCTGAACCCTTATAAAACCCTTATATGACCTAAAGGTAAGGTGTGTGATGGCAATAGACTCTTGGGATGGCTCAGATAATATCACTCGAGTGGTAATCTCATTCAACTTCTACTTCTTCCATAGGTAGTTCTGTTCAAGCATAATGTGTTGAGGTTCAGATTGGGCGTGGTCATGATCAAAGCCCAGTGATGCTACCTCGTTTCCGAGCTCCAACAAATGGGCTTCTTATGGAGAAATTCTCCTAGATGAGCCCATCGATTCCTTTTTCCATATAAATTGGATTTGTTAAAGCCCTACATTTATACTAATCACGTGATCATTGTTCAATGGATATATTATAAATGGTATCAATTCATAAAGGTATCTTAAAATCCAAAAATGTAAAACCAATGAATTTCATAAGTTAAATAACCATTTTACATAACAGGAAAATTAATTTGATCGAGAATAATTTTCATTGAAATTTTTTTTCATTGTTCCAATCTTACCCACTTAAGAAATTTTGCCCACAAAATTTTCTTTTCCCACATGAAAACTGATAAGGGTAACTCTTCTTCATCACTTCATTCGATTACCATGTTGCTTCTTCAAACTTGTGGGTTCATCACAACACCTTGATAAGGGGCATTGTATTTTTTCGTAGAACTTTTTCCCTATTATCTAAGATCACCAGCATATTTTATACATAGGATATATCATTATTTAGTGGTACAACCTCTGGATTAATTACATGTGATTGGTCAAGTATGTACTTTCTAAAAATTGATGCATGGAATACATCATGTACTTGACATAGGTTTTGTGGGAGTGCTAGTCGATAGGCCACAGATCCAATGTAATCAAGGATATCAAAAGAGATAATGTACCTCAGATTAAGATTTCCCTTCTTCCCATGTATCATAACTCTCTTCCACTATGATATGCATAGGAATACAATGTCACCGACATCAAACACTAGTTCTCATTGATGATTATCAGCACATATCTTTTTTTGAATCTAAGAAGCTTTAATTTTCTTTTGGATGGTCATAACCTTATCCCCCATTTCTTTGACCATTCTGAGACCTATGAGTTTTCATTCCCAAACTTCTTCCCAACATGTTGGTGTTCTTCACCTCTTCCCATAAATGTCTACAAAAGAGGCCATTTGGATTCTTGAGTGGAAACTCTTATTGTAAGGGAACTCAACCAGAGGAAGATTTTGATCATATCCCCTTTTGAAGTCCATTGAGCATGCTATCAGAATTTCCTCATGTTTTTGGATAGTCTTCTTAGAGACGCCATCAGTTTGAGGTTGACAAGATGTACTAAAGTTCAGCTCAGTATTCAGAGCATGATAAAGGCACTTCCAGAATGTAGAGATGAATCTTGGATCTCTATTGGATACAATAGATAGTGGTACTCTATGTAGCCTTACAACTTCTCTGATATATATCCCTTCCGGTTGATCCAATGAGAAATCCTCTCAAATTGTAATGAAGTGTGCAGTATTTGTAATACAATACACAACAACCAAGATAGCATTGTTTACATTGGATGTCTTCAGATGTCTAGTGACAAAGTCCTTGATAATGTTCTCCAATTTCCATTCTGTTATGGTTAATAGTTAAATCATCCAATTACACTATACCTCTCAGCCTTCACTTGCTGACATACAAGTCACTTTGATGTATACTCAGCGATCTCCTTTTTCATGTTATCCCACAAATAATTCTCTCAAAGATCTCAATACATCCTTGTGTTTCCTTGGTGAATGGATAAATTCTAAATATGTGAACCACCCAAAATTTCATTATTTAACTTTGAATTTGATGGAACATATAGTCTTTTCCCACATCTCATAATTCCTTCTTCATTAACTTTGAACTCTGAGGATTTTCCTTTCCTAATATTTTCATCATTATTTTGAATTCCCACATCATCCTTTAGAGCACCCATTAACCTTTCCAAAAGATATGGTTGAGAAATCATTTGAGAATGGATTAATGATGTTCCCTTCATTATGATTCTCATGTACATCTTCATAAAATCTAAGAAGATTAGATCCTTTTCAATTCTCATCAATGATAAAATCATTGGGTCCTTTCTACATAGAGCATATTCCACCTTATTTGCATTACTAGGGTGGTAATTGATTGAGCATTCATAGTATTTGATCATCCTAACCATCTTTGTTGGTTCATGTTCAACTCTTTCTCTGTGAATATGTACATGGAACTTTTGAAATTCATATATATTTCATACTTCTCTCCCAAGAGGTAATGTCACCATATTTTTAAGTCAAATATTACTCCATCCAACTCCAGATCATGTGATGGATATTTTTTCATGAACTTTCAATTTCTTTGAAGAAAAGGCAATGAATTTGTCATTTTTCATCAACACGCAGCCTAGGCCCTTCTTTGAAGCATCACTGAATACCACAAAATGTTCTCCACTTGTGGGTTGTGTGAGCATGGTTGGAGTGATAAGCTTGCAATTAATCTTCTTGAATATATCTTTTCATTCATCAGTCGAATAAAACATTACTCTTTTTTAGATATCTTAGTAAGAGGGTTGGAAAATTGTGATAAATTTCTCGCAAATTGGAGATAATATCCAACTAACCCCAGGAAGCTATAGATATCCATTTCTGATGTTGGCCTCGTCCATCCCTCAATTGTATCTATCTTCGAATAGATCTACAGATATCTCATTGCTTGGGATCATATGACCTTATAATGAGACTTCCTTCAATCATAAATCACACTTGGTTTACATTTCATAGATATTATCCTTCTGCAAGGTCTCTAGTACAGTGCTTGTATGTTCTTAATGCTCCTCCTTGGTTTTGTAGTATATTAAAATATCATCTATAAGGATTGCAAAAAATTTGTCTAGGTAATCTATAATTACTATATTCATCAAGCCCATGAATATTTCTAGAGCATTAGTAAGTCCTAAAGTCATCACTATGAATTCGTAGTACCTGTATCTTGTACAAAAAATAGTCTTGGGGAAATCCTCTATCTTCACCCTTACTTGGTAATATTCCAATAGCAAATCCACCTTGGGGAAGTATTTTGCTCCATTTAGTGGATCGAACGAGTCATCAATTCATGGTATATGATACTTTTTATTTATCGTGCTTTTTTTGAGCTCATAATAATTAATGCAAAAGCGCATTGACTCATCCTTCTTCTTGGTGAAGAGGACTGGTGCACCCCATGGTGAAGCACTTGGGCATACAAACCCTTTATCCAGATTCTCCTGCCGTTGTTTCTTCAGACCCACCAACTCCACAACATTTATTCTATATGAATTCTTTAATATTAGAAACACCACAGGTATAATATCAATTGAAAATTCAACATATCTTCTAGGAGGAAGACTAGAAAATTAATCAGGAAACACTTCAGCGAATTACCTCAAAATAGGAATGTCTTCAAGGATGGTTGCTTCCTTAGACTCAATCATCTGATCAAGATATGAATGCTCATAGGGAATTAATATCCATGCTTGAGATGGTGGTTCTAAAGAAGATTCATCCTCCTCCTTGTAGTTGTACAGAATCAAGGGGTCGATTCTCCATATGGAGAGTGATTTCCCTCTCATGGAAATTTATGTTGGCCCTATAAAGGAAATCCAAACCATGCCAAGAATTGCATAAAATTCCACCAAAGGGAGTATAATGAGGTTCCCTGGGAAGTTCAATCCATAAATTATGATATGGGAGGAGTTATATTTATGGGATGAAATGATTTAACTATTTTCTATTATCATCGAATTTTTTACTTCCTTGACTTTTGGTGGTGTTGGGATCATTCTACTAAACATTCGGGATATAAAAGAATGCATAGAACCAGAATCAAAAAGTAAATTCACAATTATTGAATGAATAACTAGCATACCTATCACCACTTTTTTGTCGGGGTTCACTTCGGTGTTAGTGATCGAAAAAGCTCACCCTTCCTGCCCTGTAAGTTGTTGTTTACCTCTAAAACCCCTTGTCTTAGGGAACTGGTTTGAAAGTTTCATGGTTATTCACATTTAAATCAATGAACAACGCATTTAGGGTCTAACGGAGTGTTTCTCTCATCTATCATTTCTGTGGGTTTTACTTGCAAGTTGTTAATAGATAGGTTATTTTATCTTCCACACCTAAAGTATTTTCTCATCCCCTTCAAGCAGATTCCTGGGTGCTTCATTCCATACCTTTGGCAAGTGGGGTGATATATTTTCTTAGCATTGTTGGATTTATTCATCGGACTGCCAGAATTGAAGTCCACCTTTTGCTTTTTATCCCCATGATACCCCTGATATTTTTTTATATCCATTTCGACTTTAAGGGAACATCGAACAATTTTCTCAGAGCTCTCAAAATCACTGATTGCTTGGGATTTCTGTAGGCTTGGCTTTATCCCACCAAATAAGTTTTAAACCTTTCATTTGGGGGTAATAAAAAAGAAGGATGCATATCATGAAAGCCTTGTAAAGTTTTTCTACTACACTTAAATGGATTCGTCATCTTTTTTCTTGAGGGAAAGTAAGTCCCTTTCCATCTTAAGTCAGAGGGTATGTGGAAAATATTTATTGAAAAATATTTTCTATAAATCCTTCAATTCCATTGCCTCGATCTCCTCTGTTGGCATAGTATTTTTTTTAAATGTCTCCCATTTATCATCTTCCCATTCTATACAATAAGCAACCAGAAGTACCTTCTCTTTTTCAAAACATTGAAGCATAAAGAAGATCTTCTCAATGGTGTTGATCCATTGTTCGGTGATTGAGGGATTAGACGATCTAATCAAAGTAGGAGGCCTTCATCTCATGAATATCTCGATTGTGGCTTGTAATTTCGTAGGGGGGTTGAATGTTCCTATTGAACATTGTTTCTATTTAAAACCTAAGTTAACTATGAGAGTCTCATGACAAAGTTCGTGATTACCACTCCCATCAGATTGGGCATCTCATTAGAATAGTCCATACATTTATTTTCACATCGGTTGTTAGCTAGATTCCTCCTATTACCAGCCATTGGCTGAAATAAAAGGAAAGTTAGGGGTAACACATAAAGGGTAATCCGAAGACAAAAATGGATGAATTATCAATTACTTTTATTTCAATTATTTATAAATTTATGGGCTTCAATATATGTTATCCATGATCTACTTTCCAAAATACATTCTTAGGGGAAATTATTTTAGTCCCTTAATAATGGTTTGTACTATGCTTATGAATTACCCAAACCATATCCTCAGAGAGTGCTGTAACCAAGAGTGATTTAAGGCCTGTTTTTTTGCACCAGTTCCCATTCAAGTCTAGATCAAAGCGGTGTTTTTGGGTTTTACCCCAAGATAAAAATGTGTCAGAGTCGCCTTTACCTTCTCATATCCAGATAGTGATGCATTTTATTAATAATCCACTTACTCAATACTCACCAAAATTTAGGTATGTTTTAATTATTATTATTATTATTAACCCTAAGGATTTCATTAGAGTTTTCTAATCCTAATCCCAAAAATAACTAAACCTCCCACAGATACCAACTATAACAACCCAACTCATTATTACACACATAAACATAATTAATTACATAAAATATTCACGTGATACAACATATAAGATCGATAGGTCATGTTTATTTGGGGATTAGAAACATTACATAGCAACCTATAACATGAAATACACATCTTTATTGAAAACTTCTTTTTCATGACCACACTAATTACTTCGTACTTAGCATTGCATGGGATAACCTGAGGACATGTATTTGAAAAGGGTGAGATATAAAGCCCAGTATGGGAGTAAAAAAGACATAACATGAAGAATACAGTACATTTTATGCAACAATAATATCTATGGAGAATAATAGAAACATGAACAAAAAGTAATGATATTGAATGATTATCATAACAAGGAAGTGTGGAATTGACATTTAACATGATTTTAACATGATCCAAGAATCATTTCACAAGGATAATGAGTAAACCCTCATTGAACATTAATTAAAATTAGTAAATTATCATTTCACTTGAAGTATCATGATACTAATCTTTACCCAATGCATTGGAGCTCTATCAAGTTCCACCCTTCTTAATCATTTCATTTCTTGAAAAAGTGTGCCACATGGATCATACAACATTGAATCATTCAACATTATCATTTGTTCCATGATAAAGAAATGTGGGATACATACATGAAACTATATAATCAGTAATTAAATGTTCATAAAGGTGAATACCATTGATAGAGAAATGGTCATGGTATTCACAACACAATGACTTTGGCTTGGAAAATCATGATGCAATTTCAGCAGCATAACGATGTGACATAAGAATTTATAAAAATCGTTGATGATAGAGAAATGGGTATGTCAGAATATATACATGAAATGAACAGAATTGGAGTTATATATATACATTTCCCAACATATTTAATGGAATATAGATTCATAATATAAAATAATTTTTGAATGTGAATGAGGAGAGATAAATCCCTTACTGGATTTTTTCATGGTAATGGGTGTACACGAGAGGCATTAATGAGAGATAAATAGGTCTATCATTTTTCAAAAATAAGGAGGGAAGTATAGGGGAGGTGAAAAATTATAACCCAATATTTTTAATTGAAAATAAAATGGTATAACAATATAAAGAAACTCAGACAAAAATGGGAAAGGAAGAAATCCCTTACTTGGAAGTGTGATCCCAAAGGCTTGTGAGAGGCTTGAGAGTTGATTCGTGGGTGCTTGGGTCACCTTGGGAGTATTATAGAGAGAGGAGGGAATAGTTTTTCGGAGCTTTAAAGGCTTTTAGTGAAGAATAATTTGTATCTTGGGTTGGTATATATATGAAAGGAGACGGAGTTCTTTATTATTTAGGTTTTTGACACCACACATTAAACTAATCAAAACCACAAAACAACCCATGGTTTTTGACCATGGTTTTTTCCAAATGGTAGTGGAAAACATTATTTTATAAGTAAAATAGCCTAAATTCTTAAAATATTATGCTTTCTTATGTGGAGGTCAGTCTCACTCTCAAGGAAATCATTTTAAAAGTTTAAATTTTTTATTAGTCATGGAGGGTCAACTAAGGCACCATAAAATTACCCAAACAAATCTAAAATCACATTATTTTAAAGTTAAAAAATATGTAGGCCGAAAATCCCATTTATGAAGTTTTCTCACATCACTATTGTGTCATCATGATGTCATAAAACAAATTATATATTAAAATGATATTTAATTTTTACCTAAAAATTCAACTGTCTCAGAAAATTATGAAAAATTAACCATGGGATAATTCCAACATCCGTATTCCAAAAATAATATTCATTTTATCCAAATAACTTTCTAAATATATTAATTATTACATTTAAAATAAAAACCGACGTTTATCGAGAATTAATGGGTTTTGTCAAAAACAGCATTCAAACCTTAATAAAAATTACAACTGTATTCATAAAAATAATAAGATCATTTATATTTAATAAAACGTTAGTCAGTAATAATATTTTATTAAAATATTATTTAATAAAAAATTGATTATTTCATCAAAATATATTTATTAATTGAATACTAACTAAAAATACTATTTTTTCTTTAAAAACTATTAACAAATTAACAACAATAAAATGAATGTATATTATTTATTCTATACAAAAATAATGCACACAATCATAGTGATAGGGTCTTATAACATATCCCCTTATAACACCCACATATGATCTATGGGTAAGGTGTGTTATGGTGACAAACTCTTGGGGTGGCTCAGATAACATCACTCAGGTGGTAATCTCTATCAAATTACACTTCTCATATATGTGGTTGCATTCAAACATAAAGTGTTGAAGATCAGTTGGGTATTGGTCAAGAGTGAAGCCTAGGGATGCTCAATCCTTTCTGAGCTCTAAAAAATGGGTTTTATATGGAGAAATTCTTTTTGATGAGGCCATCACTTCCTTTTTCTGAGAAAATTTGATTTTTTAAATCCTTATATTTATACTTATCATGTGATATATCTTCAATGGATATATTAGCAATAGTAAAAAAAATTAATGGTATTTTAACATTAAAAAACCTAAAACCAAAGAAGTGCATATTTTATATAACCATTTTACATAATAATACATTTAATTAGATCTAAAAGAATTATCATTGATTAAATTTTTGGTCATTACATGGAGTATGCCAGCCACCTTGTTGTGCTAGTTTAGTATGCACCCAAAATAGTTTCCATTGTGAAAATGAAGGCTCAAAGGATCAAATTAGGTTTGTAGCTAGGGAACTAATCTATGGTATTTTTTCATTTCAAAGACCTATGAAGAATTAGTTGACCGAGATTACATGGTGGAAAATTGAATGCAAGGGACGTTCAGGTAATTCTAGGATTATGTTACCAATAGATTGTGGTAGTTCATTGTAGAAGAAGAGAATGCATGTTGGGTAGGGGAGAATGGGTGTTGTAGTTCATGCCATCCTTCAAGATAGTTATCACTTATGGATTCTTATGTAGGGTCTGTTGTGTGCCACCTATGTGGGAAGGTGGGACACATATTACCTGTGTGTCTGTCCCGTCCTAAGTCTTGTCTGGAATGTGGATCTATGGGACACGTGCTGTGTTTTGGAAATGTGATGGGCCCATACCATAGTGGGATAGGATCTATTTCATCTAGAGGAATTTCATCTCATTCAAAGTTTTCCAAGATGGTGGGATCTTGATTTGGTGTTCATGGAGGTAGGATAAGATCCTCTTTCGATCAGAGCCATATCGGGGTAGGGCCACAGGTAAGTGGTCATGCTTAGACTCTGGTAGGGACCAGGTAGCTTCACGCTATCTACCAAGTGCCGGTAGGATATAATGGAGGTCCCTCAATAGTTTGAGGTTCCATTATGAGTTCATCTTCTAGAGTTTATATTTTTTTATACAAGTGCTTCTTCTTATTTTATCTATAACCGTATTATTAATATTTTGAACTTTCTAACTGACCTTATTTCTTTTTTGATGGATTTTGTAATGTTGTTAGGAAAGATAAAGGAGGGTCTCAGGTTCCCGTATTGTTCACTACTTATGTAGGGGGTTTAGATGGAATGGGATTTACAAATCTTGGATATTTACCTTTTTTATGTAATCGTTTTCAGGGATTGGCTGGTGTTTTTCCATGATCCTATCGATTATTATAGGCAGAGGGTATGTTTTGTGGCACCTAATGGGAGTACTAAGGTTTTCTCTTGAAGATTAGGATCCTCAGTCAGGTTCTGCTAGACGTCCACTCCTTGTGTTGGGTATTCTTGTTTTTTAGATATTTTCACTCATGTAGGAGGACAATGGTGGTACAGTTGAGGTTGGATTACCTCAGGAGGTGGATGAGTTCATAGTGGTATTTCTAGATGAATTTTCCAATTTACCCCCAGAGCAGGATGTGGAGTTTCTAATTGATTTAAAACTAGGTACACAACCCATATCTCTTCCCTCATATAATATATCCCCAATTGAGTTGATGTAATAAAATATATAGCTATAATTCCTTCGTAAGAGCATCTCTCCTTGGGGTGCTCTCGTCTTATTTGAAAAGAAGGATGATAGATCTCCCTAGTTATGTATCTACTATCGGATGTAAAATAAGGTTTCCATTAATAGCAATTATCCTTTTGGGATAGTGTTATGTTGGATCATTCGATTCTAGATTTGATTCAGTGAGAACATCCTTATGATTGATTGCGCCAATAGTTTGTGCAGTTTCTTCATGGTGGGGAGACATCATGTGATTGTTCATAGTCTACCGATGGAGTTCTATATTTCCAAGGTAGTTTTTGGTGTGGTTTTCTCTAAGGAAGTTTGTGATACAGGATAGCCACTAGTCTCATTGGGAAATTCATCTTGGGGATACCAAGATGTATTATGATTATTGTCAGCAATTTTGGTGGCTGGGTATGAGTAAGTACATAGTTAACTTCATATCGAGAGGCTATATGTTCCATCAGGTAAAAGTAGATCATCAAAGGCCCTCTGGTTTACATCAGCCATTACCCATTCCTACCAATACTTGGGACAAGGGTGCCATGTATTTCATTATTGATTTTCCTTGTACACCTTAGGGAAGGAATTCCATTTGGGTGGTAATAAACTATTTGACACAATAATCCAATTTCATTCTAATCAAAGATTTAGTGATATTAGATGAGCTAGGATGATTATATGTTTAGAAGTTCATAAGTCTCAATAGTTTTCCATCAGCAATAGTCTCTGATAGAGACCCTCATTTTACCTCATCTTTCTTGGATGGCATTAAAAAGTCATTAGGTTCACAAATCAAGATGAGTACGGCATACCATCCTCAAACAGACAATCATACGGAGTGGGAAACTCATATTACGGATGTCATGATTTGTCCATGTGTCTTAAATTTCAAGGGATCATGGGATATCCATTTGGGATTGGAATAGATTTTTTATAATAACAGCTACAAATCTTCTATTTCAATGGATCATTTTCAGGAACATTATGGTCATCCATGATATCCTTTTCTATGTTGGGATGAGGTTGGTGAGACCCCACTATTGGGGTCAAACCCTATGAAAGAGATGTCTATGAAAGTCAAGTTGATCAGGTAATGGATATTGATATCTCAAAGTCACTACAAATACTATATCGATCAGAGGAATTGTGCTCTTGATTTTTTTTTGGGAGACCAAGTGTTCTTGAAATTGGCTCCAGGTTTGGGTTATCATCATTTGGGAAAGAAAGGGAAGCTAACATCAAGGTTTTTTTGGACTTTCAAAAACACTGAGTTGGATGGTAAGGTGGAATATAGGTTAGCTTTTCCTTATTATTTTTCATCAATTCATGATTTATTTCATGTCTTGAAATTGAATAAATATAATCTATATCTATCTCAGTTGATGAATTGGGAAGAGTAAAAGTTAGTGCCTGATTTATCTATGTTTGAATGAACAATTCAGATAGCGGATTCCAAAGACAAGATACATCATAGGAAATATATTCCATTATTATCTATCCTTTTTTGGTATGGAAATGATATGAATGAGACTTTGGAGTGGATGTCGTGGGTTGGGAAAGAACGCCCATTCTTATTTTCTGGTCAAGCATCAAGTTGAATTTCCGCATATGGAATGTTTTTATGGCCTGGGTTATTGTTAGATCTCTGATATATTTTGAGGTATTTTTCTACATATTGATAGTATAAATTTTTGTATTTGAATTTCCTTTGAATATTTAGAAAATGGAATATTTTTGGTAAGAATACCATGGAAAATAGTTGCATCACCGTTAGTGGTAATAATGCACCCTGCATAGGTAATCGTGTAGTAGGTAGCCAGGTAAGGAAGAAGCTGCAGCATGACCAGTTCAACGCCATGTAACTCAGTCTAAAGATTCATGTAGTAGGTTCTTTTTATGTTAGTGTGGGTAAAATAGTTTCTAATGGTTTTTCAAATCATGCGGACTAACCATGTGTCCTATCTAGGTCACTAAAAATTGGGTTTTAAGTTCTCTCTCCCCGCCTATTTTAAGCCCTAAACCCCCTTTTTTCCATCCCACCAGGGATTTTCCTCCTTAGAAACCTCCCCTCATTCCCCTTCATCATCTGGATCTTCTATTTCATGTCTTATTTAGTGTGATTCTTCCCAGATTATTCATGTAATTATTCTTCTCCCTTGTTTTCTTCCTCAAATCTAGGGTTTTCTTCTGATTCCTTTGGAGTTCCTCTTCTCTAGTGGGTAGGGTTTTGATTTTATGGTGGGAACTTGATCTTTGGGGTTCGATCTTGATATTATAGGTTTGATCATTCTTCTTTACGGTGAGGCTATATTTTCACACTGAAGTTTTGGGATTTCTACACCTATGGTAGGTAATTCCATGTATATACATTATTTGAAAAAATTATTATGCTTTCCTATGGATGTTGATGTATTCTATGAACTATTTTGTCGGTTTAAAAGGGTTTTTTGAATGTATTTGATATAAATTTGGTTGGAAAATGGATTTTCTATATCAAAATGGGTGTATTTATTTTTTAAAATATTTATTGTGACTCTTGATGGTGTTTTGTAATGCATGTGGCATAATAAATTGTATAATTGATAAGAAACATGTTTTGAAAAGTATTTAGTGTTTGTTTGATATTTGAAAGAGTGTATGGGTGTAAAATTGATGGAATAATGTGTGTGATTCCTTGTTTAGGTTGAATTATGTGAATGATATGTTTATGTGACATGTGGAACATATATGAGAATAAGGGGAAACCTAGGTAACTAGGTGGTTAGACTAGGACTAGAATACTTGTCGAATCTGAAGTAGTTCATCCTGGATTAAACTATAAAAATAGATGATGAAAATTGTAACTAAACATTGTGATGATTATAGACCATTGGGCCATTGGGGGGGTCCCCTCCTAGTGGTCTGTGCATGAGAACAATATTAGTGGGGGTTTCTATGTCACATTACACTGTGATAGAAAGTACCTAGTGTCCGAATTCTAGCTAGTGCCGAGAGTATTTTCCGGTGAGTAGTGATTTGTTATGATATCACACTTAACATCATCATACAGTATACAATGTGGTTATTTTAAA
Organism: Viscum album; assembly: GCA_963277665.1. Classification (NCBI taxonomy): domain Eukaryota; kingdom Viridiplantae; phylum Streptophyta; class Magnoliopsida; order Santalales; family Viscaceae; genus Viscum; species Viscum album. The sequence goes on along the minus strand of OY728136.1, from coordinate 1,935,966,947 downwards.
AGCAGGCATGGTTTTCTTTATTATTTTTTTCATAAAATTTTCTCTTGAATTTCTTTTATAAAAAAATTCTAGTTTATTTATCATATAATGTTTATATAATGGAATTTTTTGTTGGGTGGAATCCTACTAGGTTTTGGATCACACCATACTTACACAATTGGGTGTAAGTAGACTTGGTTATGTTTGACCTAGTTAAAGACAAGTAATTTAAAGATGGTGACTCGGGTTTCTAGAGGCCATCCTTTTGAGGCTTTTTTGGTGGTGGCTTGAGTGTGATGCTCCTCTGGTCATATAGTGGTTTTTGGGATATCTTTGTTCTCTATTATTGTATTCCCCTTTTGTGTTTTTTATGTTTTGTAACTCAAATATGTACATTGTCTATGCCATGTTAGGTTTCATATTTTCATATTTAGATTATTTATTTTTTTGGTTTTTTATGATAATGAAATCGTGTAAAATCATTCTCGTGCTTTATCCTTGATTCTCGGGCACTTGTTGGTAGCCCATGGGGATCCAGAACACCCTTCTGGCCATGGCACATATTGGGTCAAGTGCTGGTTTAGAATAAAACATGGCCTGGTTCCTGACATTTCAAATGATGAATACATACCACATATAAAATAAATGAATGGTGAATTTGAAAATGCCTCCCATAAATAAGAGACATCAGGAATCCATTACATTAAGTGTTGAATTTCGTCATACTCATTAAAAATTTATGTATATAAATATAATATTTCTATAAATATATTAACAACCCATATTTATGTATATTTTACAACATATTATTTTCTTTTAGCATTTTATTACCCATTTATTAACAGTTTCATGTTGAAGTCATATTTCGGGCGATACCTACTTTGTTTTTCAAGTTTGTTTTGACTTTTTATTTTTTTCATCTTACTTTGATCTTAGTTTAATAATCACTATACTATAAAAGATGATATAAATATAATATATATATATATATATTCATTATATATTTAGTTATATTAATCCATTATATTTAATGATTTTGAAAGAAATACAACATTCATCGAGACGGTAGGTCACACATACGCATGATTGATGTTTCCATTTTTTTTTAAAATTGAAAAAAGAAAATTAAATGATATATATTTTCATTCCATAATAATTTTTATGTCAAATATATGGCATATTTCCATATACTTCATCCTTAATACCTTCCATGTAAACTATGAACGAATCACATCACTTCATAAGGACATAGTCCCCCGTACACACGAGTGGCATTATTGTATTCCCAAGTAATGGAATGTATAAAGGTATGTATGATATAATAATTAAATAAGCATAATAATATCATAAATATAATATATAAACAATATATACATAGTTATTTATTTTTTCAAGAGTTGGTAATAGAGAAAAAAACAACATCATTTCGTGAGGTGATGGTCTGTCGTGCACATATATGATGACTTTGTAACCCATTCGATGAAAGTGCATATTGTTTTAGGTCATGAAATTAACATAACAAAATTTTATTATATTTAATATAATGAGGTTATTATTTTGTAATGGTATAATATTAATTTAACTAATTGGTGGAAAAAATAAAACTAAAACCCTGGTTGATGAACATTACCTCTTCTTTGGGTATCCTCTTTATGTTTTCACTAAAAGCCTTCGTTGGTTGGATTTATGTAAAAAAATGGAAATCGGGATTATATAATTGAATTTGGGAAGTTATTTATGTTGTTTGTTTCTAAAAAAATAGGTTTAGATGTTTGAATAAGAGATGAGAGGGGTTTCCTCTTATAAGTGAGGTGAGAGACACATGTGTAATTTTTTGAAAGGAAAAAGTGTAACCACATTTTTCCCAATAAAAATGGTCATTATAGATAAAATAAAAAACATAGAGATTATATGGTATTAGATTTATAGAAAAAAAATTCATAAAATTTCATAGGTCTTTTTTCCATTGTCTTTAGTTTCACCCATAGTGAACCCATTTTTACCTTACCCATGGTAATTAATCTTTATTTGTTTCACTATTCATATTGGTCAATAATTTAGATGACCTAATTAGTTAAAATAAATTTTTATAATTAAAAATATAGAATATATTCTTCAAAATTCCATTAATATATGTGGAAATTTTTAATTTGAAATTAATCTCACACACATAATAAGAAAATTAATTTCTAAAAAAGAAATTTTTCGAAAGTTTTCAAATTTTTATATCTAAAGTCATAATAAAATTAATTCCAATAAAATAAATTAGATTAATTGATACAAATATGAACTAATTTATCATTGAAACCAATTTATAATTTAGTTTATCAATATAAATAATATTATTTAAATGAAAATTTTCAATTAAAATTATTGTTTTTCAATATTCATAAAAAATGAAACTTATCTATAAAATCCCAAAGATTCACCAGAAGATAATTTGGACATGGTGATTTAAAAAATGAATTTTATTTTATTAAATTTATTTTCCAAATTTTTGAAAAAAAATAATTTAAGATCTCGGCCTTTTATGGAGTCATATCAGGGCTGTTTTTAGGTATTTTATGTTGTTTTTATCATATTTGTTTTGGTCTTATGGATTGGGGTGCGTTTGGGAGAGTTTTTAAGAAAAATTAATGGATATAGGGATTTGAATAGTTTGTACATGGATTGAAAAACCATGCACCTAAATCTAGGAAACTGTGAAAACTGTGAAAAATTGGATAGAGAGGTCGGCACAGTGGGCGCACGATTTATCCTAACCCTGCACCCCTGCCCAGGAAACTGTGCATGTGGATTTTTATTATCCTAAAATTAGTTTTTAAATCACCTGAAGCCTCTAAACCTCTCAATTTCAACCTATTATTGGGATTGATTAATTATTGGCGATCCTATATCTTTTCAAAGAGATCCCAAGGTAATTTGAACAATGTTCTTTGAAATATAAATCTAAGATTGAAGATCCACTCTCTACCGAGTAAGTTGATTTCATCATGTTTCTTCTTCTATTGTTTCCTATACATGTTTATGATATTTTGATGAAATATATCCATTATTTTCATATATCTAAACCTATGTGTTAAGATATAGATATAGAATTGTGGATCTAGATATAGAGTTGTAAGATCTTGATGCCTTTGATCTTAATTTTGGGTTTATAGATTTAGATCTGGATCTTGATCGACGTCGCTGTGCCACTTGGATTTTGGGGATTTCTGTTGGGAAAACATCCATCAACAAACCAAGGTATGTGGTCTAAATATAACTCACATAGTCCTGGATTTGATATGCGTATGTGATATTGATGAATTTTTAGCATCCCTTAGTAGTTGATTTCTTAAATTGGGTTAATTAGGAACATGATTTGACATGTTGATACTTTAGTGATATAGATGATTAATTAATGATTTAATCACTGAACAAAGTGGCTTCCCAAATAGATAATTGATTTTAGGAATTTTTTTATAATTTAATTTTTTTTATTTGAGATATAGAATGTGGTTGGGTTTGATATATTAAATCAGGTGGAATTAATTATGAGATAATGTGTGGCTATGTGAGATAGTTAATAGTGAATTATTTATGTTTCATGATGTTGATTAAAGATAATTAATTATGAGATTATTTATGATAAGTTTAAATTCAACATGGATAAATAATTGTGAAGAATTAATTATGGAATATTTTTTTGTTGATTGATTAATTAATTGAAAAATTAATTAATGGGTTGTGTACTAAGTTTATTATTGGGATAACTAATGGACTTGGATATGTATAACTGATTTATGTATTAGTAATAGAATTATGTGGTTAATTCATTGGAATTAATTAATTATTTAAATAATTAAGAATGTAGTTGTTAGACATAGTGTTCTAGACCAATTGATGAGTTGGTATATGGACATGGTGTCCCCCCCCCAATAGTTAACCAAGAGCTTGGGATGTGGGGTGTTAGACATGGAGATCTACACCGAATGAGATTTGGGTTTCTTGACGTGGCATTCAAATTTTAATGATATTTGGGGTGCATGACATGGCTTTCAATGCCAAATGAAGGAAAATAATGAATCATGATTTAAATGGGAAACATGAATTGAAATTGGGTCAAATGTGATGATTAAAAAATAGATGACAGTGTGATGACTATTTAATTATGCATTGTAATTATTTATTATTATAATTTTATACACTTTATTTTTAATGGACTTGTTTTAGACACCATTGGAGGTGGCCTACTGAGTGGTACTCACACCCTATTTGGGACACCTGATCAGCACCCAAGGAGACTTATTTTTTTCAAGATAGTATTAGGGAAAGGACCTGGTATATGTTTCTATTTGGGAGTAGAGCAAGGGTTAGGCAATGACAAGTGGTTTGGGACCCACTTTGGAACCATTGTGTCTTTAGATTTAGTTTCATTACTGACACTTGACAATTTCATTTTCATATCATGATTTTCCATTTTATTTTATTATTGTACTTATTATTTTTCACAATCAGGTGAATTGGTATTACTCTAGTTATTTATATGATTCTGGGATTCTTAATTTTTTTTACTTCTGTTGGAGTTTTATTCGAATAAAGGAGGGTATAGTCTCCCCATGACTGACTTATCAAAACCTCTCTGCTATTCGGAACCCTCTAGTGTATTGGGAGGTGCGTTTGAGGTCATGTAACCTACTAGATCGGGGCATCATTTAGTGGCACCTGGGTCGTGACATTACAAAGTAGTATCAAAAGAGGTTTTCTTTTATTTATTCTTCTTTTTTATTACTATTTAGGGAAAGGTAAACCATAGACTAGGATAATTTAAGGATTGGTAATGAGATTATTCAGGTGAGTTTCCAACCCATGTATGGGGGAAAATCTAGATAATTAGGGTGGCATTGTTGTGATTGTTGTTTGTTGTTACTGTTGGATATTATTTAACCATGGGGGACGCACTTGTGGTGTGATGTGACATTTTTTTTAGAATTCTATATTATAGATTTGTGGCCTAAAAAGGTTGAAGATTTGAGTATTCATTCACCATTCTAGGTACACATGTCTATTTTGATACTCATCATTCTATGCACTAACAGGAAAATAGGTTATAGGTATGTTTTTTCACTTGAACTGGTTTTCCTTCTTATGAGATTGAAAAAACGATGAAAAATCTGAATAAATGGGGCTATAATGAAGAAATTTAAAAATGGGAAGGTTTTTATTAATTAATTAAGGAACTAATTAATTCCAAATTTTGTAGTTAATTAATTTTAGGAATCAATTCATGAGAATGTTCTTACCCTTGTTAACCAAGACAAAGGATTATGATAGTTAAGGGTAGTGATAGTGCCTCTGTGTTGAATGTGTGGTGAAAAAAAGGGAAAAGGACATGTTAAAACTTTTTGTGTTTCTTTATCCTCTTACATTAATTTTATAAGGTTTCATTATGAGACTTAAGACATTTGTTTGGATTTGTAGAGTTATGCCTACACAATGCTTATTGAGATTGAGACCAAGGGTTATGGCTCGAAATAAACATCCAAATGGGGAACTTGAGGTGCCATTGGTGCAAGAAGAGGAGGTAGTGGTGTAGTTTTAGTAAAACATTTCTCATTTCATGCAATTAAAGGGAAGAGACCCCGGGAATGTTCTAAAAATCATGTCTAATTTGACAAGGGAGTTTCAGTTGCAGCACCCTCAAAATTTTACTAGAGAGGGTGGATTCGAGAGAGATGAATTTGGGATTGAATCCATAGAGGTGATACATGACCATTTGGAGACTCTTGCTAAGAGGAGGGTTAATTTGGAAACTTATAAGCTATAGGGTTCAGCGAAGCCCTGGTGGTACATTCAGGTATGATCTAGACATAATAATGATATGTTATTGAAGGTATTTTATTGGAAATGTTCTTGGAACACATCTATCTTGAGACACTGAGATAGGATAAGGCTTTATATTTTATGCATATGACCTAGGGAATCATGTCCATAAAGTATTATGCCTAATGTTTCACATATTTATAGAATTTTTCTCCAACGTTGGAAGTAGATGAGGCTTCTTCGGAAAAATTTTGTCAGGACGGACATAGATGTCAAATTAAGTCCATGGTGAATATATATAGGCTGAAAAAGTTCTCAGAAGTGGTGAATGAGGCTCTCATTTCGAAGGTAAACCAGAAGGAGGATTTCAGTAAAATATAGGTAGTTATCACTAGATGATCATGCATTGTTCCTTCTAAGGGAAATAAACGATGTTACAGGAACCACAGTCAGGATAGTGGAAAGAAAGGTGGACAGATAGGAGGAATAGTTTCACTAGACATCACTCATGTTCTTTTTCACCAATGTGGTAGTCTGAGACACTATCGAACACATTTTCATCAACCATAAGTGGAGTTCTAGTTTTGTGGAAAGATGAGGCACCTATAGAAGTTCTTCTAGAGGCAGTGGCTGGTTAGTGCTGAGGGAGTGGTTGTGCATAGTCAAAGTGTGGGAAGGGGGTCTTCTACAACATATAGGTTTGGAAGTTGGAGTTCTGTTGGATGAGGTGGTCGAGGTAGTGGACATGGTTTATTAGGGTATGAGCACCCATATCAGCAGAGTAGTCCAACTCATAGGAGATAGATGGCGCCACATAGAAGTGGTGAATAATAGTTAAATGCATTGAAACCTACACTTTTGGAAAGCGAGGCTAGTCCATCGACGGGGAGAGGTAATATTCTATTAGCTTCTACTTTAGATAGTTCCTTGTTTGATATTGGTGCCTCTCATTCTTTGATATCTATAAATCGTGTTCATGGTTTGATCCAAGAGGTGGAGTCTGAGGGTGGAGTAAGGAATATCAATAAACTATTAAGGACACAGTCTGGAGATATTTTTTATACAAGTCATGTTCTCTAGAGACCAAAGAGTATCATTTTCATTGGGATATATATGCCCTTGATATGACAGACTTCGAAATGATTATGGGTATGGACTGGTTAGTCACATACCGATCCCACATCGATAGTTTCCATAGGAGAGTAACATTTGTATCTCCTAAGGGTGAGCTATATTTTCATCATGGAGAAATGGATATCCAGGCGAGCTGAGTGGGTCCAATTACTAAGAAACTAGGGGACCTCATAGCATAAGTTTCCTATATTTTTATGGATGATGGGGCAGTAGGTAGGACATTCTTCCACCAGTTTTCGAATAGTTTGAAGAAGTATTTTCGGAAGACTAATCAGGGTTTCCACCTATGCGAGGTGTGGAATTCACTACTTAGATCTTGTCGGGAGCTGATCCAGTGTATATTTCACCTTACAGAATGGCACTGACTGAGCTTCAAGATCTCAAGATGTATTTGGAGGAGTTAGATGATAAATTTTTTATCCTTCCCAGTATGCCACCATGGGGATCAATTGTCTTATTTGCATATAAGGATAAATGCGGCTTACATTTATGTGTAGATTACAAGAAGTTTAATAAATAACTGTGAATAATCGATATACTCTTAAACATATTGATGAGTTGTTTGAACAACTAAATGGAGATTATGAATTCTCAAAGAACGATTTGAGATCAGGGTATCATCAGGTGATAATTCGGATTTTTGAAATACTGAGGACTTATTTAAGGAGTATGTAAGGACTTTATGAGTTTATCATGATGTCATTTGGGATGAAGAATGATCCCGCAGAGTTTACTTCCTTGAATAATGTGATATTTCATCCATACTAAGATCAGTTTGTGGTGGTGTTCGTGGTAGAAATCTTGGTGTACTCTAAGACTCATGAAAATCATGACCAACATCTTTACATAATCCTGATTACACTGAGAGTGCATTAGTTATACACCAATATATCTAAGCGTCAGTTTGGATTGATAAGGCACACTTTTTAGGGAATTTCATCTAAGAAGAAGGTGTAGTAGTAGACCCAGGTAAAGTTCAGGCATTGGTTTCTTGGGAGAATCCAAAAAAATATATTGTTATCGAATGCTTTTTTGGATTAGCTAGATATTATAGGAAGTTTATCCAATAATTTTTGCGATTTGAAGTGCCATTTTTATGTTTGAAAAATATAGGGATAAGGTTTTAATGGATGGAATCATGTGATAATTCTTTCCAAGAGATGGAGAAGAACTTGACATTGTAAAAAATCTTGATCATTCCTGAGATTGGTGAGGAATATATTGTGTATTGTGATTCCTTTGGGATCGGACTCAGAGTTGTGCTAATGCAAGGGGATTGAGTCGTTATGTATGGGTATAATAATTTGAGGAAACCTAAGTGGAATTACCCTACATATGACCTTGTGTTGGTAGTAGTGGTTTATGCTCTTAATTTTTGGTGACACTATCTTTTGGGTGAAAACATTGTAGTTTTAATGGACCACAAGAGATAGAAGTACATCTTTTCAAAACATGACAAGGATCTTAGGCAGTGAAGATGGGTAGATTATATGTTGTCATTTGATTTTGTACTAACATATACACCCAGAAAGATGAATAGTGTCACTAATTATTTAAGGAGTAAAACTCAAATTCAGTTGGTGCATGAGTCGAGTTCAGAGTGAAGGATGATGACATTGCTAATTGAAATTCATGTGGTGGTTTAGGAGGGTCAAGAGAATATGCCTAGAGTTTTAGTCGCACTAGATTCTATGATTTTTGGGATGAATCGGGGAAAAGAAGTATGAGGATCTAGAGTTCTCATCCCCGATAGAAACCCTTGAAGGTGGGGGCATGCCTTCATACTGGCCGATAGATGAAGGTGAGCTCATCTATATGAAAAATTGGTTTTTTTGAGACTACGACCATGCAAGAGGATCCCATGTGATAATTTCATGCCTCAAAGAGGGAGGTAATCCTTGGGTGAAAAAAATGTATAGTGACCTTTGAGGATAGTTTTGTGGTCAGGCCTGAAAAGGGAGATAGTAGGGTTCATAATAAGGTGTTTCACCTATCAGCTGGTAAAAGTAGAGAATAAATGACCTGATGGTCTATTACATTCATTGCCTATTCTAGAATGGAAGTGGAATAATGTGACTATGGATTTTTTGGTAGTCCATCCAAAGATGCTTCAGAATAATGATGATTTTTCGGTCATGGCGGATAGACTGACAATGGTAGAACATTTTCTGCCTATGATGGAAAGATTCACATTGGAAATTTTGGTGGAACCGTATGTTTGGGAGATAGTTCATTTGTATTGGGATCCACAGACTACGGTTTCAAATCACGACTCATGATTTACTTCACATATCTGGCATGGCTTGTAGAAGGCCCTTGGTACACAGGTTTTGTTGGGTATTGATTTCCACCTATAGACAGATGGTCAGTCTGAGCGTACCATACCGGTGTTATAGGATATGTTGTGGGCATGTGTGCTTGACATTGATGGTTCTTAGGAGAAGCACTTGGCTTTAGTGGAGTCCTCATATGAAAATAGTTATCACGAAACTATACATATGGCACCATATGATGAACCTTATGGTAGGCCTTATAGATCACCTTTATGATGGTTAGAGACCAGTGAGTCAAAGCTATTGGGACTGAGTCTCATGAAGGAGACGTTAGGGCTGGTCTAGTTGATTCGAAAATGTATGGCTACAACATATAGTAGACAGAAGTCATATGCTGAGAGATAGAGATGACCCCTATAGTTTATATAGGGTGATTGATTATTCCTTAATGTCTCTCCTAGGTTGGGTTACCGCAAGATACAGAAGTAGATAATGTTGGTACGAAGGTATTTAGTACAATTTGAGGTAGTGGAGAAAATCAGTCTGATGGAATACGGATTGACCCTTCCATAGAAATTTAGCACTATGCATGATATTTTCCTTGTGTCACAACTATGACAGTATCACTCCAACCCCGGTAATGTGATATATGTGGATGATTTTGACCATGACATAGATGTGTCCTTTGATAAGCATCCAATACATGTTATGCATCACAAGGATAAAGTGTTGAGGGGAAAGATCATGCCATTAGTTCGCGTGTTATGGAAATATGGACACGTTCGAAAGGAAACTTGGAAATGGGAAGAAAAGATGAGGGTTAAATGGCCCAAAAATTTTGGCTAGGAATCATAGTGATGTTCGAGAGTGTTGATGAAGGATGATTTATTATATGGTGGGGAGATTGTAAGATCTCATCCTTTTATCGAGTCATATCAGCCCCACTTTCATGTAAATTTTGTTGTTTTTAAGAATATTTGTTTCTTATTTGTGGATTGGGGTGTGTTTCGGTGAGTTTTTAAGAAAAATTAAGTGACATAGGGCTATGCATGGTTTTCACACAGTTTGAAAAATTGTGTTCTTAAACCTAGGTAACCATGCCAACCATGAAAACCTATATAGAGAGGTCCGCATAGTTGGTGTATGATTTACCCTAACTGTGAGCCACTACACAAGAAACCATGCGTGTGGGTTTTTATTATCCGAAAATTAGTTTTTAAATCACCAGAACCTCCAAAACACCTCTATTTTGACCTATGATCGGGCCTGATGAATTCATGGTGATCCCATATCTTTCTATAGTGATTCCAATTTGATTAGAATTCCATTATTTGAGATATAAAGCCCGAATTGAAGATACTCTCTATTCCGGGTAAGTGGATTGAATCCAGTTTATTCTTCCATTCTTTCCTCTATCATTCTATAATCTTTTATTGAATGATATCAATTGTTTCCAAATACTTAAACTAATGTGTTGAGATCAAGATATAGGATTTCAGATCTTGTTCTAGAGTTACAAGATCTGGATGTCTTTGATCATAATTTTGGGTTTACGGATTTAGATCTATATCTTGATTTACATAGTTGTGCCTCTCTAATTTTGGGGATTTTTGTAGGGCTAAAATCCATCAAAAAACCAAGGTAGGTGGTCTAAATAATACTCTCATAGCCTTGTATTTGATATGTGTTTGTGAGATTGATGAATTTATCACATCCCTTAGTAATTGATTTCCTAAATTAGGTTAATTAGGAATATACATTGACTTGTGAATTCGTTGGACATAAAGATGATTAATTAATTATTTAATCATAGAACTAAGGGGCTTCCAAAATAGACAATTGATTTGGGGAATTTGGTTATGATTTGGGATTTGGTATTTGGGATATAGACTGTGGTTGGGTTTGAGAAAACTAATCAGGGGGAATTAATTATGAGATGATGTGTTGCTATGTGAGATAATTAATGGTGAATATTTATGTGTCATGATGTTCAATAAAGATAATTCATTGTGAGATTAATTATGAAAATTTGAGATATGGTCTGGATAATTAATTATGGAGAATAAATTATGGAATAATATTTGTGCTGAATGATTAATTAATTAATGAATTAATTAATGGGTTTTGTACATAGTTAATTGTTGTGTTTACTAATAGACTTTGATATGTTCAACTAATCACTGGATTAGTAAGGGAATTATTTGCATAATTCATATGAATTAATTAATGATTTAAATGATTGAGAATGTGGGAACTAGACATGGTGTTTTAGACTGATTGAAATGTCGGGTCTTGGACATGGCGTTCCTCCACAATAGTTAACCAAGCACTTGGGATGTGGGGTGATAGAAAATGGAATCTACACCGAATGAAATTTGGGGAGATTGACATGGCATTCAACACTGAATGAGATTTTGGGTGCTAGAAATGGCATTCAACACCTAATGAATTACAATAAGGAATTATGATTTAAATGGAAAACATGGATTGAAACCAAGTCTAATGTGCTAATTAATGAATAAATGACAATGTTATGATTATTTAATTATGAATTTTATTTATTTCTTCTTATAATTACATACATTGCCTTTTGACTGGACTTGTTTTAGATACTGTTGGTGTTGGCTTAATGAGTTATTCTCAGACCCTATTTCGGCAGCCTAATCAGCACCTAAAAAGATTTTTTTGTTTTAATACATGAAAAAGGAATGGCCATAGAATAGGTTGCTGTTTTAGAGTAGATCATGGGTGAGGGAACAGGATGTGGTTCGGGACCCTATTGTTGTTGTTGTTTCATTACAATTAGTGTTATTATAGACACATGAAACTTGTATTATCATATTTGGCTTTCCCTTTGCAGTTGATTATTGTTTTTATTGTTTTTTACTATCATGTGACTTCATATTGTTCTGGTTATTTATATGTGTCTCTTATTATTTATTGTTGTTTTCTTCTGTTGGTGTTTTATTCAGATAAAAGAGGTTATAGTCTCCCCATGAATGACTTACTAGATACCCACTTTTATTCGGCACCCTCTAGTGTATATGAAGGCGCTCTTGAGGTAATGTGACCCACCAGCTCAGGGAATCATTTAGGGCCACCTAGGTCAAGATGTTACAAATAATTTTATTATTTTTCACAAAATGAAACAAAAATCATTTTTTTGAGAAAATCGTATTTTTGAAACATAAAAATAATTTACAAAAAATTGTGTTTTTTATCCATATGTTTTCTTTATATAAACCCATTATATATAATAATTTAGAAGTAGTTATTAATATTCATCTCATTAGGTTTAAGAGAAAGTTTATAATTTTCATGTTTTAATAACTATATCAACAATATATCACGGTATTGTTAAAACTTAGTTTCATGTATAAAAAAATGTAACCCACTATTTCATATAGCGTAAGATTAAATTGGTGTTCCGTGTGATGAAATATATCAAAGAAATTAAATTATTCAAATTAATTATAATTCCTCAAAAATTTGATGTTAAATGAGAAAATTATGATAAAATATTGTTTACGCATTTAAAAAATGTATTTATCCCTTATTAATTATTTACAACTGAAAATAAAAATCATTTCAAAATAAAGGGAATGTTTTCTAAAAAAATATTTTTATTTGTTCGATGTATTTTAACTGAATGAATTAAATTGATCACTATTTTTGAATTATCTTACTGAAATTAATATGTTATTAATTAAATAAAATGTTTTAACATTCATCAAATATTTTTTTATTATGCATAGGATAATAATAAATTAAATTTTATGGTTAAAATTTTTTTTCTAAAAAGCAGTATTCATCAAATTTTTCACAATTAATTTAAAATTAATTCTTATTATTTATTGGTATTTAATTTGTTAAATATTATTCCATATTTTTAGATTTTTTTTACAATTTGATAAATAGGTCCCTTTTATTTTTGACAAATATGAACAGTACCCATTGTAAAAGTTATTACCACAGTAATGGATAAATAAAGTTAATATTGGTTAACACTTAATGATAAGGCAATAAGTTTTCATCCTAACTCTTATTTGATGAATTTAATTCTATAATTTTCAGCATGGATCCAAATGGAGTTGTTTATTGGAAATTTTGTCGTGGAAAGGAACTGAATAATATTTAAATCAAAGCATGTTACAAAATTTTGTTGTCTCAGATTTTAAAATATATTATGTGACTACATAGATACGTAAGAATGTTAAGAATGAATATAAGTGTCTATTTTGTTATTAAATAAATTATTTTCATCATATAAATTTATTTATAAAATTTAGAAATTATATAATGACCTAAAATTCTTATGAAACACTAATGAAATGGGTATCCAATTAATAAAAAATGGTATTAAAAATATTAAAAGTAATATAATTTGAGTGATTTAATGTGTACCAAAAAACAATTTGATGAATATAAAATATTAATATAATTTTAATATTTCTTACTCTAATAGAAACCTTGTATTTATGTCTTTTAACTCATATTAAATTCAATGTGTCAAAATTTCCAATAATGATAATTCATGAAAATAGTATTTTATTCAATTACATAAAAAAATAAAAAAAATAAAATAGGACATTATGGAACATATATGAACTAAAATTTTATTTATATCTATTTTATAGGTCATTTGAAACCATTTTTCTTGATAATCATTTTAATATATTTTAATATTTTATGATATTCCAAGGTTCCCCTCCCTCTTGATTATAAAAGGGAACCCACCTTTCTTTTCAACACACATCTTTAGACCTTCTACCTCGACCAAACTATAAATATTTATCTTCTAAACTATCCTAGATACATTATTTACGGTATTTTATTCCAAAACTACCAACCCTATATCCTTTAAGAAGATATTAAAAGGATTTATTTCAAAGAGGAGGTAATTCCCTTAATTGATCAGTTTCTTTTTATATATTATTTTACCTCATATAAATATATTTTATTCAAATTAAAAAAAATCTGAATAAAAAAACATTTTTGAATGTAATTATGACTATAAAACCACATTTCTTAATTTTATTCAAATAAAACAGGTCATGAAAATAATATCATTGGTGCGTACATACAACCTACCCTCTCCAAGAACGGTGTAGTTCATTTTCTTACATAAAATTTTATGAATGACTATAAATATGTATATAATTAATATTAATGATATTTTTATCATTCTTAAACTTCTATATATCATGTAACCATAAAAAAATAGAACTACCAAAACTACTGAAGAAAAACATAAGTGAAAATTTAAGCAGATATCACACAGAATAGTGATTTTAATAAAGAAGTGTTATCGAAAGTGTGATAAATGGTTTTTGAGTAAATCATATATGGGACTCATTCCATATACACCACTTGTTTATTTTATCAGGTATATATACTTAAGATATATGTATTATATGATTCTTATTATTATATTTATATGGATTTACATATCTATCTATGGTTGTTTCTATCGTGGTACTGGCGATTCAAATGTAACCAAAGTGGTAATGGGTTTTACGTAATAATATCAGTATCTTTCAAGACTATTTATGATTATGTTTTCCAATTATGAATTATTATGACTATATCTCATGAAAATCAATAATTTTATTGAACTCTAGTTATTTCTTCAAAATACATGTTTTTTATTCATTTTTTAACCTCAAGTACTTAACAAACTGAAAATATCTTATTAAGGAAACTCTACTTTTTTCACTCTTAGATCAAAAAACCATTTTATTCCATATACATGTTTTTTTAAATTAAAGAAGGATATTAATATTATAATATGGTTGTTTAAAGTCATTTTTCTCAATTTTTATTTTTTAAAAAATGGTTTAAAATTAATCTTCTTATCATTTTCCAAATGAGATATTGTTAGACTGTTTTATAGAAGTGTAAATGGATTGTTTTATTTTAACTTCTATGACATGAGTATACTTTAAATATATCATTAACAATAAAATATTTAAATATTCATATAAAATTTTACATATTTAATTTAAATTTAAAGAAATCATTATATTAAATTTATATTTTTACATTTTAAATAAGTTATTTAAAAATAGAAATTTAATGATGCACATGAATTTTTTTATGATCTATTAATTGTATTCATATTACCCAAAGACAAAGACCCTTGATTTAAATTAATATTTACTAGGAATATGATCCAAGGATATCATACTTATTTTTTCTCTTGATTTTTTATGTTTATGATAAGATATTTATGAAACCCATTCCTTTTCCACAGGTTGTGCTACGACGAATTAATGAAGGTTTATAAACCTATTCCTTTTCCATAGGTTATGCTATGAAGAAATGTTTATGAAAACCATTTTCATTGGTTTTAATATGATCAATTTTTATGATACTATTGAAAAAATAGTTATTATTTTCTTAATCTGAAGTGTGGTACCTATATAAACCTCCAACTAATTTGGTAAATATTTATATCTCATGAATTAAACAGGATAGGAATGAGGAGTGAACCCTATTTAGTAAAGGGACATATCCACTATGATAGTGTTTGGAGTGAACCTTGACTACTAATATGGTCTCGGGAGTGAACCATTATACTATGATGGTCTTATAAGTGATCATTGACTACTAGGAAAATTATTTAATATTCTTATGTGTATTCCACAATATTTTTTATTTTTACAATGTTATTCTCTCATGGATAATGTTTGTTGATTACATTATGATTTATGTCTTATGAACTGAAAAGGATTATTCCATTAATCCAGATTTTAAAGTTTGATATGTAGGTTTTGGATTTATAATTTTAAGAACTTTTTCCCATGCGCTTATTATAATTTTATTCTTATATGATCATTTGTATCTCCCTTTTTACCCTTATAGGGATTTTAAGACCCCCCTTTCTTTAGTTTCTTTCCCTATGTTATAAAGAAAGGATTTAGGAATAACTTGTATAAGAAGGTTTCTAGTAATAAATAACTTAGTGAGGCATGATTTATATCTTTAATGAAATATTTTTTTTTGTTTCCATGTTTACAATGGAACTAGTCGTATACAACTCTAGCATAGATTTTTATATTACGAAATGAATATTCATATGTTAAGATGTGATTTATATGAATGAAAATTTTAGGTCATTATATAATATCGCTGAAATCATTGTCAATGTATGTTCTCACCACCCTCCATATACCTTTTGAGGCTTACTGCCACATAAATACCAAGCTTCGGAGCCTTAAAAAGTTACCCAAGTGAAAACTTACAAAGGAAAGGTAATACTATCAACTGAAAATTTCTATGATCTTTTATTCTTCTACAACCATCAATCCCTCTGTACACATGAAGTTATGATAACATAAACATTTTCACTATGTTGAAATTTTATTTTACTAATTTAATATAAATTTATACTTTCCATAAAAAGCATTCGTAAAAATGAATATGTCATCATGTGTGTGTAAGGACTAGAACTTCCAGGAAGGGCATGATTTTTTTTCCTTGACCCCAAAAAATATATGTGATTTAAATGTATTTAGTATGTAAAAATAATATTTTTATCTTTAATAATGCTCTGTAATGATAATATATAACAATATATACGTAATAAAAATAATAAACTCTTATAATAACATTGACTACCTGAAATAGACTTATCAATGAACTGTTATTAATTTAAATATTTTCAGTATAACCTTTATAATTATGTACATAATTTAATAATAGAATCAAAATGGAAATAAACCTATAAAATTTAGAAGATCATGATTTATTTCAAAACACCTTTGAACACGATCGATAAATTAGAATTTTTACAATGAAATTAACCAAAGAACGTCAGGTGACCAAAGAAATGTGAAACTATATTAAAAATAATTATAAAAATATAATAAATAGACCATATCAAATTATATTAATATGAATTATTTTTTGGGTATATATATAATTAATTTAATTTAATTATTTATTAAATTAATTGAATGTTCAATACGCTTTCAGACACTCGGAAAGTGTTCCATCTCATGTCCACATCATTGATACATGATTTAGTGTTATGCTCAAATTTCATATTTATAGGGTGTACATAATACCCATGAATTTATTTCCATCATACTACATGATTTTATGAAGGTTATTCAAATAAACATTTCATTTCAAGATTTAAATTGTTTTTTATTCCAAAATTACTGAGGTCTTAATGATTTCATCTCAAAATTTCTTTCTTCAAGACACATTTATTTTATACAAATAATTTATTTGAATTGGTTTCTATACATAGAATTATATATTTAATATCATTTGTTATCTTTATTTATGTAATGTAAACATCAAAATTAATCATTATCGCATTCAATGGTTTTTTATTAAGTAGCTCGTTAATCCATAAGGATTATGTCTCTATCACCCTTCAGTGTGGAATGGTTTGATAATATGAAAAATTCTTCATTTTTTATAGTGTATATACTTCAAACATGACATATTATTTCATAAATTAGTTTCTAAATTAGAAAATTAATTTTCATTAATGCCCTTCATCATTTTGGTACATGATTGATGTCTTAAATAAATGATAATGAGTTTTTTAAAACTCAATAACTTACTTAAGTTATAATGTTTCTCCTTGAGATTCCAATTTTATTTGATACGGTATACCCTATTTTTATTTTAGGAGATTAACTCTGATTCCAATCTTCAACATTGGTTATTTTTTATCCTTTTTGAAAATAATACTATGTTAAAAATAATTCTTATCCATTTAAAGGGTGATTTACCCTCCTTTCCCATAATTTGTCTCTCCACCAATGTTCGTAATTTTTAGTAAGAAAACTTCAATAGTGTTATAAATTTTTAACATATTTTTTACCTTCTCTGATTTTCAAAATAAAGTTTTATTATCTTATTTTATATGGTGATTTTTCAACAATGATGTTTTAAAACATTATAAGGTGTCATATGTACCACCTTCATGACTTGTAAGTTTTGAATTCTCCTTATTTTTCTTCTTTTTATGCAATATTATTCTCATGTGCTAATTTTATTTTTTGAATATATCCCATATATTTATAACTAGTTTAATATATTTTTCATTTCTTTTATTAAAATGTTTTTAGTTCTATTTTAAATTCCAACATTCTCATAAACCCAATTTAAGATAAAATTCCTACATCATGTCTCATGTAAATAATCACAGTGTAAAATATTTTTAAACCATGTATAGCTTCATAAATCTATAATTGTTTTATGAATAACCATATTAATTAAAAAAAAATTTAATAAAACATAATATTATTTTTATTTAATTAAAAATATCCTTTACAGATTTTATAATACAACACACAAGTGAATTGATTTCATTCTTTATTATTTCAGATCCTTATTATGAATTTTATAAGTAGGAAATCTATGTTCATGTAAAATATTCACTCTGAAATTATTAATGATCAAAATTAATTCATTCTTTCTTCACTTTTGAAGCCGTAATATTTAGCCTTAATTTATGTCTTAAATCAGAATTGTGAATCCAATATACTTTTCATGGGTTTGAGCATAGATACGATTTACTTAATATTACTTTTATATTATGGAACACAAAGGCATGTACATATTATGATGTGATGGGTGGGTCCATTATAGAACAATAATTCATTAGGTAATGTTAATTTCTCATGCGATACCATGTATATAGCACAAGAAGTAACCCTAAGCACATTATGTATGGTGCATAGGTAGATATCCTAATCACACTCTATTATGATAAAAATTAACCCAAGCATATAATGATTATGATAATGGTTAGCCTATTTTACTATTTATAGTTACTATCCATTATTAATTATTATTATTTCACACTTTATAATGTTTCCACATGATTATAAATCCATGATCTTATGATGTCATTTTTTATTCCATTTAACCATGTTTATGATCATTCTCTTTACGATATAATGTTACGCCTATTGACTATAATGGTATGATTTCTTTCCATTATTAATCCCTTACAGGGATTTTTATCTCACCTTTTCCATTATATATTTTTACATCAGATATACCATGATGTTTTAGAATACTTATGGGAGTTGGAGCACCATTTTGAGTTTTAAATAAAGACTTTCTATTTATGATTAAGTTGTTGTATTTATGTATATAATTTTTATATGAAACTAGTTTTATCAATACTCAATATATATTTATGGGAAAATATTTTCAATAATATTGAATTAATATGTGTTTAAGTCTTAGTTTGTTTTAGATGGTATCAAATAAGGGTCTGGTTTTTTTTAGATATTAGAATGATGAAACTGTAATAAAAACACTAGGGATATTTTATAGTGATGAGAGTAAGTATTAAATAAAATTATATGATTTTGGTAAACATTAAATTTTATGATTTTTCATAGAATTAAATCCATTTATAGATACGGGAAAATTGATGCAGGCTCTAGTATAACTGTACCTTGGGGACATATCACTGATGAGGGAATTTTGGTATTAACTTTACTATGACCGTGTTCATGAAAAATTGGTCTAACTGATAAAATTAATAGAAATACCTAGGTTATATTCTATTGTAAATAATTCAATATTTATTAACCACAAAAAAGGATTAAATTTCTGGTTACTTTGATTGAATATGTTGAGAAATAGAAGATAACCTAACTTAAAGTAACATAGGCCATACAAATATTGATAAAGTTTAAACAAAAGGAATTATGATATAATGTGATGATGGAAATAGATAAAAGGTTTTATCTTTAAATCCATTTTACATTATTTATTACGATAAACCCCCAATTATTTTAAATTTTTTTCACTCATGTTAACACTTTTATTCTTAATAATGGTG
The DNA here is from genome assembly GCA_963277665.1 of Viscum album. Lineage (NCBI taxonomy): Eukaryota > Viridiplantae > Streptophyta > Magnoliopsida > Santalales > Viscaceae > Viscum > Viscum album. The sequence goes on along the minus strand of OY728136.1, from coordinate 1,935,946,934 downwards.
GCACCATAAGGAACCGAGTTAACCTTGGGTGTGAGGGACAATGTGATGAATGCCTCAATGATCAACCCCTTAGATTGAGATTTGGACTATTCAATTTGGGAAATTTTCTTATTCAAATTTAATGAAAAACTATTAGTAATGTAATTGTAGATTAAATCTTATAGGAACCAAAAAATATACAGATGGAGGTTTATGAAAATATAGGCATTGAAACTGATGAATGAAGTGATATTAGACCACATATTGATAAAAAAATGTTGGAAGAGGAACCAATTAAATCTACTCAAGGAGACTATAAAATAATTTTATTTTATTTAGTGTTAATAAATAATCAAACTACTATATGTGTATAAAGATGATAATTTGGTTGATTGAAGTGGAAATCATGCATCCAAAAGCACGACTAATGATTCAATGTATCAAGTGTGAAAAAAATGAACATTACTCAAGTTAATGACATAAATATAAGGATGATAGAAATGATAGACATGAACAACCAACTAAAAAAGTGGAAGCATGTTCAATGAGAAACAAAGTGGTGGATTATGATAACTAAACCATTTACTTATGAATTATGTATATTTGATATTTATTCTTTCCAATGAATGTTTTCTAGATTGTTTTATTTGTATGACACCATGGAGTTTTGTTTATAAAATAAAAAATATTATTATATGATGTATTCATTTTCAAATTTAGGTTTATTGGAATATCAATCATAGTAAGGGTATTTTAGATGGATTTGACATAATTCTAGTAATGGATTACGGAATTCAATATAGAATACTTATTCATAGATCTTGGATACATTCCTAAAACATCCTGATTATTAGACAATGGATTGGAATAAAGACTATATCCAGTTCTTACAGTGGGTAGAACATAATGTCCTTTCAAAAACAGATAACAACAACAGATCATCTTCATCATCATCCATCAATTCACTATTTCCACATATAAGCCCTAATGTTTCTATAGAATTTGATATTACTATTTAAATGGTCGATTTAATATGAAACCATTTTCCAAAACCTATAGTGAATCATGACATGGTGATTTTCAGAATAATGGTGGGATAACCAAATGACCCCAATGCTGGGAGTAGTTTAAGAATCGCATTCGATGCCCCAGAGAATGTCATCTCATATAGCGGTGTGGAAAATATTTCATGTATTGGAAGGTCCTATTTGGGAACCTTAATAACTACCCAATTTGAACATGTTGGGGAATCTATACCCCTCCAACCTTCAATGGTGAGGGCTTCACGGAGTTATCACTATATGGACAACAGAATCAAGTGGGAAAGAAGATGGGTGGTCGTATATTAAGTATGGTGACGTAGGTGGGGAATTAGATTGATAGGGAATGGGTTCTTGTGCAAGAGGTGGATACTCTAGAAAGGGTGGGGTGGGGTCTTAATGTGGATCTCAATGACACTTACAAGGAGGATCATTCTTCATCACCTTTAGCGTTCAACCTCAAATTTCAACTAGCACTACTATGTTTATAAACCACAGAAGATGATAGATAGATGTTTTTGGTTTATATTTTATAAAATACTAAATCACATTGCATAACATAGAAAAAGTTGTGATAATTTATCATTTAAATAATAACTATGAACTTTTGGTAAAATAAAATAGGTCTTCACTCCATACCTTGGAACGTATTTTACTCTAATGGTTAGGAAAAAACATAATATATATATTATTATTGTTATAAGTTAATATAGTTCATTTTTACCTATTTATAAGTAAAATATAGATCCATATTATTGTCAAACAAATCTATATTCATTATGGATGAACAGTTTTAATTACATGGTTGAAATTTATTCAAGGGGGAGAATGTAATTAACTAATTGATCATTATATAAACTCCATAAATAAATAATTTATATACATATATTTTAGTGTGATTCAAGAACTATAACAAGATAAAGTTAAAAGGTTACCATGATATACTTTGAATAATTAATATGACTACTAAACCTTATACTTTAAATTAGAATGTATAATATTGAAGTAACCCAATTGAAAAAACAATAATGGATGTAGGAAGAAATGTCATTTAGAAGATGAAGTCTTCTATAAAAATCAATATTTTTCTAATATTGGAATGGTGGTATCTTATTTTGGGTATTCCTTATACCAATACCAAGAAAAAATTAAGTAATTATGATTTTAGCGATAACATATATAGGAGAAGTTCAAGCTCATGGAGATTTCCATAAGATCCATGAAAGGTGAACGAAAACCCAAAACAACAATTAAAGATTATATAATGCTTAGGAATTTTGTAGAGATTATAATAGAGTTAGGTAAGAAGGAATTTTTATAACATGAACATGTAAAAAATATTTATATATACATATATATCATGAATTTTTATGATTTTTGAAATATCATTTTTTCACAATGTTTAAAAAATGAATTTATTTTAAAATTATGTTTCCATCAAATGAATTGAGTCAATTGTAATTTAAATAAAAAAAATATTTTTATTTCATTAATATTTAGGTAACACATAACTAGTTAGTAATTCATAAGGAAGAGAATACTTAATATATCAAAAGTCATTTTCCTAGAAAATATTTTTTCACTATACATTATTTTTAAAATTCATATTAGAGTTTATTAATTTTATAATTTTTATTCGATAAAATTAACATAATTTTTATGAATTAATGTAACAATATTATCTTAAGATTAATGTTTAATATTTTTTTGAAATAATCAAATTTTTTTAATAATGAAATATTCTGTTTGTAGTAATATTGTGACTTTTTAGATAGTATGCCAGGAATATTTTTGAAAATATTTTTAATATAAAAATTATATTTTATAAAGTTAAATTATTTTATAAAAAGACCATATTGATATATAAAACCCATGCATAACATTTTATAATATTTAGGTATTTTTTAACAAAAACTATTTTTCAGATGGTTTTTTAAATAAACTTTTCACATGGGCGGATATGATTTTTAACATGATTTATTATTGAATAAAACTTTTTGGAATAATAATAATCATTTTATTGTCAATATAATTAAAAAAAAGTATAGTTTTTTCTTAAACATAAATCTTATGCTTAAAATACAAGTGTTATATGCGCTGATACTAAAACTGATTTCTAAGAAACCATGGAAAATTTATTTTATAAAATTATATACATATTTGAAATAATAATTATCATATTATTAAATAATATTAACTTAAATTTTTTCCATTAAAATTAGTTTCCAAAGGTAAAATTTGACTTATAATGGTAGGTCTAAATTACGGTAAATTTGATTTAACATAGTTTAGAAGGTTGAAACCTTTGAGAAACTTTTTTTATACATATTGGTTTAGGATAGATTGGAATTAAATAATTACCATAACTATTATTGTAAGAATTTGGTTCTTCTATTGGGGTAAATATCCTTCCATTATAGTTTATATTAAAGAAAATGGGGGGAAAGAGGTCAAGGGCTGGCTGTCGGCCTAATACACGATGTGATTGGGGACTAAACATTTGTGTACTTTAAGGTAAACATCATGTATAGGGGGATACATGTCATGCTATCCCAGTACATGACCATATTAGGGTCTCGCCATGAGTTGTATGAACACGACACGTAGTCTCATGTACTCGCCAATCATTTTTTTGAAATTGATTAAATTAGAAATTAGCATCATTTTTCATCTGATGGATAGAATAATTTCCCAGTTACATAAACGACAGCGTCAGACATAATTTTTCTTCCAAATTGATCATTTGAACCCCATATTCCTTCACCATCAGTTGCGTTTGAACCCGATCGGTAAGCTCTCGATTTCTCTTGAGCCATTCTTCATGATTTTATCTCTCGACTATGTTATTTAAGGTTGATCTATTATCATCATTTTTTAGATCTATGTCATTCTAGCTTGAATGGGAGGTTGAGTGTGGACGATGAGGTAGGTGGTCTTGTACCTTTCTTCAATTTTCATGATGTTTATATAATCCATAGTGTACCACTCCTACTTTTCGGGTGTCTCTTGATTGAATAATAATCCCTGCTATTTCATATAGATGATTAGGTAATTAATTAGATAATTTAAAATCATCTTTAGGGTTTTGAACCATTATTTAGGGCCTCCCCATTGGTTTTTTTCCTTGGATGGACATTTGGTTGAAAACGTTTATGAGGCTTGACTTGAATTCCAATTATTAGGTTGTTAAAAAATTATTTCTCATTATATGAAATTCCCATGTTAGATACTTGTTGTTTTATGCCTTGTAATTTTATAAATTGAATAATAGGACTCTTATATGAATTTACCAAGTGAGTTATCCTTGTTTGGCTATTTAATAGTTTAATTTACATGTGTTGGTTATTATGTAAATTGTACCCATGTATGTTGATTATGTTAAATCCACGTGATTGTTTAATTCACATGTGCTTATTTTGATATAGGATGTGTATTGGAATTAAATGAAAAAAAATAGGTAATTATCAATAGGCGAGACACAGTCTCAGTAAAAAGACAATGTCGGGCTCTTATGACTAATTGGACCTTATATATCTTGGGTGAACCATTGTATCAGTTAAAAGATAATGGATGTGCCCAATATATTAACTATGTAATGGTCCAGAGAGCCACAGATAGGGAGGTTGGTCTCATTTAGTCTTATTGCAATTTTCGAGCGAACCTAGGATTCAATGAGGGGTACCAAAGCTGATCTCTCTTAGAAAATTATTAAATTTTTATTATGTCCGGAGTTGATGGTTACTTTTTTAAGAGGGGTAGTTAGGCCTAAACAAGACCTCGAGACTTTTATATAACCAATGGAATTGAATGAAGAAAGCGAATTTCTAATGATGTGTCTTTCAATCCAAAGCATAAGCTTGGATTCTATCTTCAACTATAATTGACTACATTGTCTTCTGAGACATTTGTTGTGCTTACATCTGAGTACCTACTATTTACCGCTTTCACTATTGTACACTGCCAGTTATATTTATTCATTGAAATATTGGCACAAACCATGGGTGTTTTCCAACTAGTATTTAGTCTCACACCCTATTTGGGTCATGTTTTAGGGCCCAAATAGATTATATGATTGTAGTTGTTGATTAAGGAAAGCACCCTTCTATAGGTACATTATGTGCCACTCAGCAGTAGGAGAGCATGAGACCGAGTCAAGGCATGTAATTCTTTCAAGTCCCTTTCTGTTTCTTTTTTTCATTAAGACATATATTATGTATTATTGTCTTGTACTTATTTTGGATGCTTTCTTAGAATATATAACATATTGCATCATCTTTTGTATAGAATGATGCTTGGTTATTTATCTTATCAGTATTCTTGTGTTTATTTTAGTTTTATGTTATTTACTGCTTCCACTATTCTATATTTATTATTCCATTGTGTTACACTCTGCCAATGAGGGAATAGTTTTCCCACTATCACAAAATAGGCCCTTGCTGCTAGTCGGAAGCCCCTGGTGTTTTGGGAAATCTGCTTGAGGCCATGTGTCTAATTGGGTATAGCACACCAGTTGAGTGGAATCTGGATCTAGGACGTTAAAATGTCGTATTAGAGTATTTTTTACCTAGATTGATTTAATATTTAGTGATGATATAACGGAAATGGAATTCAGTAATTATTTGTGCCTAGGATTAGGTACCCCGTGTATACGGAAAATCTAAATTACCTTGAATGAAATTGTATTTTTTGATTTTGAGTTATTACAGTTGATTTGATTTCATTTTTGGGTGACACACTTGTTTTTTACTATTATTATTGATATCATTTTGGTTCTATTTTATTGCAACCTGGTGAGATGAGGGTATTTCATCACATTCATCATATAGTCACTAGTTATAAATCACATTTCATGCATTCGTTCAATTCCATATAGAGTGAATTACTTATTGCATGTTGTTATGATAGATTTCGTGCTAGATATGCATGTTGTTATGATAGATGCCATGATAGATATGACTGCTATAGTGATATGTGTATTGGTATGTGATATGGTTGAATTGTATGGACACCAAACTTTTTTCCCTGAGGAGTATGGTCCCTCTCAAATCAGAATTTTGTGGATCAAATTTCATCCATGGGATATAGATTTTGTTTTTTGTGCTATATTTGGATGTTGGGCTTTGATTCGTGGGGATTATGGGCCCCCATAGATCTTAATTTTTCAAATTATTTCTTTTTTTAATAAGAGTAGTTTTGTGGAAGTTTCTAAGGATTTATATCTATAAACCCAGACAATGCAAAGTGTTTTCCTATGAGCACACACTATGTGTTCATAAATTTAGGAAGAAAAGAACTTTTTAAGTACATTCAATGTACTTTGAGTACACATCATGTGGTTTTTGACCGTGTGTTTGGCCATGTAAGAGAGAGAAAAGTTACTATTTTTTATCAGAACACTTCATGCACCCTATTTACACCCTGTTTAGTTTTACATAGGCAGAACCGTGTGGCTCTGGCCACGTAAAAGTACATGTCTAGAAGGGAAGACTTGAGTACATGTCATGTGTCAGCCTGACAGACTATGTCTCTAGGATGTTTACATGACCATGGAATGTGGATTTACATGGACGTGTAAGAGATTAATTATACACACCATGTAGGGTCCCTAAAAGTCATAAACCTTCTTCATTTACATGCCCAGGGTAGTGGGAGTACACAACCATGTAAGGGATTAAAGTGTACACACCGTGAATTGTCCCTATATGTTGTGTACTCATCTTTTGGTAACATTTGAGGATTTTCTTCTCCTATTCGGTTCTTTAGTGTTTGATCTATGTACCTTGATAAATGAGCATATACTAAGGTGTATGTGTCGGTATTTATAGATAAATGACACCACGATGACCACTAGTAGTACGCTAGGAGGGTGGTGATAATCATACCTCGGACGTGGTAGGTCATGGGATATCAGTGGACCCTCTAAGTTTGTCAGTTGTGGAAACAAATGTTATACTAGACACAGGTTCTGATGCACTTTTATATGAATGCATTATGAGATTCGTGAAAACCTTTTAGGGAGAACCACAGCCTGCCACGTTTATGTAAGAATTGACACGAGTGTTCCAGCTGCAACAACATCCCACATTTTCTATGGAAGGCATTATACAGGATACAAATTCATGGATAGATTCCATGTTATCAACATTTGAGCTTCTTGAGATGCCTCGTGAGAGGAGGGTCAGGTTCATGACATATATTTTGTGTGATTCTTCCAATTGGTGGTGGGATGTTACCACGTAGCAAGAGAATCAACGGGACATGGTATGAATAATTTTTTAGATAGTCTTCTATGAATACTTCTATCCCAAGATACTAAGGGTTGAAAAAGATTGTGATTTTATGAATTTATGGAAGGGTTCTCTATCAGTTGTGGATTACTATTCCCACATTACAAATCTCCAATGCTTCACATGAATTCTGTTTGGTGATGATCTGTTAAAGGCTATGTGATTCGAGGATAGTCTCAAGTACGACATCTGCTCGTAGGTGAATATCATATGGAAGACTATTGTATCTTCTATAGTTAACCAAGAGGTGAATACCAAGGAGAATCAGAGGTAATATGAAGATACATGGTAGGGCTGTTTTCCACTAAGATCTGGTAATGTTTCGACTAGTACTAGGAAGTGTCTCCTGTAGATTACATGTGGTGAATCTAGTAATTAGAACGTATCATACGATTGTTATGTGATGTGTTTCTAGTGTGGAAGAATTGGGAATACTAGACCTCAGAGCCTGATGGACCTAGTCAGGTTTCAAGATTGTGGAAATATGAGCCACTTACAATATTTCTCTAGAACGTTTCCAATATCATCTAGTGAGAGAGGGTCTGAACCAACTCGACAATCAATAGCAAGGTCAGCGGCTTCTCACTAGTTAGTAAAACGAAATGCGTTGGTGTGTTTAAGAAGAGGTAGTGGTAATGTCCTTGGTTGCCAGACACCAGGATCTTAGCAATAATAGGGCGGGTTAGCTCAAGGTATTTAGGCAATGTCTTAGGGTAGTGGTACATGCCAGAATTATGCAGTACAATAGACCCAGCAGGAGCAGGATCTCAAACCTTCTACAGTCAGAGGTACTATTCTAGTTGAATCTATTTTATCTTATGCGCATATTGATATAGGGGATTCACATAGTTTCATATTTTTGCCTCTTGTGGAGATACTAGGGATCCATTTTATCATTTTTGTTGATGTTATTAAACTATATAATTTGTTAGGGATCAGAACGGATGGTGTGCAATAGTGCAAGGAGTTCCCCCTTAATATTGGTGGGTGTCACTTCATTTGGGATCTATATGTCCTTCATATGATAGGCATTGATTTTATACTCAGAATGGACTGGTTAGTTTCCTTTCAAGCCTTTTTAGATTTCTATCAAAGTACGGTGAGTTTCATGTCACCAGAAGGCTGATCATTTATACACAAGGCTGAGTGGGATGTCCAAGTGAGCCAAGATGGACATCAGAATCATGGGTAGAGTGGGATGAAAGCACAAATTGACATTTTATATCTCGATTACCAGGGGATAGGTCAGATGGACTTTCCACATGTGGTTTATTTTTTAAAGGATGTCTTCCCAGATAAATTTTTAGTTTTACCTCCATTAATAGAGGTTTAGATATCTATCAAACTACCATTAGGAGCTTCATTGATATCCATTCCTCATTATATAATGGTTACGATGAAGTTAAAAGAGCTCAAGAGAAAGCTAGAGGATTTGGAGGTAAAGGGGTTTATCCGAACCAATACTTATTTGGGGGTTTTCGGTCCTTTTACAAAAAAGGTTGACGGTACCCTTAGGATATGAATGGATAATCGAAAATTAAACAAGTTAATGGTAAAGAATTGGGATCCTCTTCCTTGAATAGATGATCTCTTTGATTATCCATGAGGAGCTCGGGTGTTCTCTATGATTGATCTGAGATCTGGTTATCATCAAGTGCATGTTAGATCATTAGACATACCTCTCATTACTCTCTGAAGTGTGTATGGTCAGTATACGTATGTGGTTATCTCATTCGGTCTCGAAAATTCTCCATCGGTCTTCATGGTACTGATGAACCGAGAGTTACATCCCTATCTTGATTATTTTTTTGTGCTTTTCATAGATGATATCTTCACATATTCTCATAATCGATATGACTATGCCTGCATCTTGAGATCGTTTTGGGTACACTGAGAGAGCAACAATTATATAATAATCTATTATAGTTCCACTTCTGGATGGATCAGATTCACTTCATGGGTCACATCATCTCGGATCCAAGAGTATCAGTGAACCTAGAGAAGGTGATAGAAGCAGTTACTAGGGAGTATCCGAAGAACGTCTTTGAGGTGTGGAGTTTTCTAAGGCTAGCTAGTTACTACATGTGTTTCATACAGAAATTCTCATGCCTAGTATCACTAATGAATGGCTTGAAAAATAAGTGTGTGAATTAAGTATGGTTAGATTCTTGTGATATGACCTTCAAGATTTGAAATGGAGATTAACATCAGCACTAATGCTGGTTTTTTCAAATCCAAGTAGGAGTTACAATGTGTATAGAAATGCCTCAGGTATAGGGCTAGGAGCAGTGCTTATGCAGGGAACTATGTCTTTGTGTACGAGTATCAATAATTGAGGCCACGTGAGATGAACTAACCAATGCAGGATCACAAGTTAGTTCTGATTGTTCATGCCTAACACTTATGGAGACATTTCTCATTGGGGGATCATTTTGTGGTGTACACGGACCACAAAAGTATCAAGTACATCTTTACTCAGTGTGATATGAATTTAAGGAAACAAAGTTTGGTGGAATACCTTCAGTATTTTGACATAGATCTTTCTTACATGCCTAGGAAAGGAAATACAATGGCCAATGAACTGAGTAGGAGGACTCAAACATAGGTAATGAATTATGCCAGTAGCGAGTGGCAGCTGATGGTGTTGTTCTCTGAGATGCATCTGTAAGTGCATGACAGGAAGGGGAAGAGTTTTCTTACATCTTTAGTTGTTACCTCTAACTTACTGGACAGAGGGATGATAAGGTAGAACCCATATTTAAAAGGCCTAGTTCTATGGGATAGTATGTCTGGTGAAGAACCTCCTCCTGGTTGGACCATAGTAAAGTATGAGGTTTTACTGTTACATGGTCGTGTGTGGCTGTTAGAAAACATGCGTGATGAGCTAATGCAGGATTTTCATTCTTCAGTTTTGATCATGAATCCTGGTGTCACCAATATGTATATAGATTTACATCATTAATACAGTTGTCCAGGTATAAAGGGATATGTAGTGGGTTTGGTCATGATATGTTCCACCTGTCAGCAGGTGAAGGCGGAACACCAAAGACCAGCATGACTTTTATAGGAGCTACCCATTACTGATTAGAAATGGAATGATTCCATGATGGATTTGGTGATGGTTTTACCAAGGCCTCCCTAAGGTAATAATGTATTATGGGTTGTGGTTGACTGTCTAATAAAGGTTGGACATTTAGTGGCAAATAACGAAACTTTCAATGTATATGAGCTTAGGAGGTGTACATCCAGAAGGTTGTATAACTACACGAGGTACCTCATTCTATCATTTCAGATAGGGACTCTTGTTTTACTTATCATTTCTAGAAAGGGATACAAAGGGATTTGGGTATATATGTGTCTCTAAGCACAGCTTACTACCCCAAGACAGATGGCCAATAAGAGCGCACAATTCTGGAATTGGAGGACATGCTACGGGATTGCACCCTGAATTTTGGGGGTTCTTGGGAGACACACATACCACTTATTGAGTTTTCCAAGAATAATATCTTCCAGGATACTATTTAGAAAGTTACATATGAGGATTTTTATGGTAGCCCAGGCCAATCACCCATGTGTTTCCTAGAGGCAGGAGAGGTAGAAATGATGGGACCATGTCTTGTTCGAGAGACCACTAAGTAGGTTCAGTTGATTAGGAAGCAGATGGAAACTATGAAGTCTCATCAGAAATCATATCTTGATCGTCATTGATGACTTCAGAGTTTATGGACAGCGATCGAGTTTTCCTACATGTTTCACTGAGGTTGGGACACAAGAGGATCAGGTGTTAGGGTAATTATATGTCGAGATACGTCGGTCTGTTTGAGATTCTAGAGAGGGTCGGGCTGGTTTTTATCACATGTAGTTACCTCAGAGGTATAAGTCTATGCATGACGTCTTACACATTTTGGAGTTATGAAATTACATTTCAGACCCGTCTCAGACCTTTTATCCCAAAGAAGTGGTGTTTCTAGATGATGTGTCTTTTGAGGAGAATCCCATTTGTATTGTGGATCGTAGAACAAAGGTTCTCCATGGTCGGTCTATTCCTTTGGTATGGGTACTATGGGAGCATAGGTGACTGGGGGATGAGACTTGGGAGAGGGAGGCTAACGTATGATCACAATGGATGGAGTTATTCTTTAATGTTCCTTCACTACCCATTGAAGGGAAATTCAATGGAAAATTATTTCAAGGGGTAATTTCATAAGAACTCAGTTATTCCTTTGAGTAACGGATCCTTCCTTTACAGTTTATAATTAATAAAATACGTGGAATGATTTCAAGGGACGGCTATATGCCTATTAAACGATGTGACTGGGGACTAAAAATCATTTACTTTTAGGTACATGTCGTTTATAGAGGGCTACCAGCCATGTAATCCCAGTATATAGCCATGTAAGGGTGTGACCATGAGTTCTACTGACATGGCATGTATTCTAAAGTACACGCCGGGTATTCTTTCTAATTGATTAAATATAGAAGTAGTGTCATTTTTTTGTCATTTAGACAAAAGTCTTTCTCCTCATGCGAACAGTAATTCCAGATGGGATTTTTCTTCTTGATTGATCATCTGAACCATGATTCCTTCCCCGTTGGTTGTGTTTGAACCTGATCGGCAGGCTCTCTATTCCTCTTGAGTCGTTCTTCATGATTTTTCTCTTGAAAAAGTTGCTTAAATTGTATTGTTTATCATCTTTTTGTAGATATATGTTGTTATAGATTGAATCGGAGGTTAGGGCTGGACAAGGATAGTCATACTATGATGAGGTCGGTGGTCTTGTACCTTTCATGAATTGTCATGATGTTTATATAAGATGGAGTGTCATGAAACCACTTTTAGGGTGTCTCTTAATTGAATAATGATATTTTCTTTTTCCTATTCATGATTTGGTAATTAACTAGATAATTTGAAAGAATATTTAGGGTTGTGAACATTGATTTAGGGCCACCCCATGGGGGCATTTTCCTTGGATGGTCGTTTTGCTGAGAATGCCTATGAGAATTGACTTGAATTCCCATTATTGGGTTGTTAAAAATGTGACGCCCATTATATAAATTGACCACATGAGATACTTATTGGTTTAAGCCTTTGAATTTTTTAAATTGCATAATAGGCTTGTTACATGAATTTCAGATGTGAGTCGTCCTTGTTTGTCCATGTAATATTTTAATTTACATGTTTTGGTTATTGTGTAAATTGTTCCCATGTGAGTTGATTATGTTAAATTCATGTGATAGTTTAATTCACATGTGTTGCTTTTGATATGGGATGTGTATTTTAGTTAAATGATAAAAATAGGTAATTGGCGGGTGAGCCACAGTCTCGGTTAGAAGACAAGGTCAGGATCATGTGACTAATTTCACCTTATGTACCTTGGATGAGCCATTGTCTTGGATAAAAGATAATGGAAGGTTTCAACAAATTTACTATTTTATGGATGTGAGTGGGCCAAGGATAGGATGGTCTGGGTCATTGAGTCTTATTGAAACTGTCAATCACACCAGGGATTCATTGAGAGATATCCAGGCCGAGCTCTATTGGAAAATTATTAAATGATTATTATGTCATGAGTTGATGATTACTTTTAAATGCGTGGTTGTCTGGCCTAGGTAAGACCTCAACACTTTTATATGACCAATGGAATTGAATAATTAAATTTATTGACTAATGATGTTTTTCCAATCCAAAGAACAAGCTTGGATTCATTCTTCACCTATACTTGATTACATTATCTTCTGAGACATCTGTTGTGATTACTTTTGAGTACCTACTATTTAATACATTCATTATTCTACATTAATTGTTATATATATTCATTGATAGATTGGCATAGATCTTGGGTGGTTTCCTACTGGGATTTAGTTTCACACCCTGTTTGGATCAGGTTTTTGGGCCAAATCGATTATATGATTGCTGTTATCGATCATGAAAAGCACCATGCTACTCGTACTTGATGGGATACAATAGAGTATGAAAGCATGAGACCAAGCCAAGGCTTTTGATGATTCATAGTCCCTTATTGTTTCCTTTATTCTTTGATACATATATTGTGTATTAGTATAGTGTACTTGTTTTGGCTAATTTCGTAGAACATTTAACATGTTGCATCATATTTTGTATGGAAAGATTCATGGTTTTTTATCTTATCAGTATTTTTATATTTATTTCAATTTTATTATATTTATTACTTCTAGTATTTTATATTATTTATTCCACTATGATACACTCTACCAATGGGTGAATAGTTTCCCCACTGTCACACCTTAGTCTGTCACTGCTAGAGTCCACTTGGTTTGTTTAGGGGAATTAATTTTTTTAATTCATTTTAAGTATTTTCTATTATGGTTTTTTTGTATTCAAGTATTATGTTAATCCATTCAATATTGAAATGAAATTAAAAAATAACTCATTCCAAAACATTCTTAAATTTTATAGATAAAGTACCATAAGCTTTATTATCATAAAACTAAATTTACAGAGTAATTTCTAAAAAAACTATCCTCCCAGACTATAACATTCAAAGATAGTGGGTTGATATACCCAAAAAAAGATAGTAATTCAAGAGTCTATAAAAACACCTGATCATGGTTGTTTAATGTTGTTTAGGTGTTTCCATCATGGAGACACATCAAGACATAAATCATTTTAGATATTTCTCTATGTTTCTTATGCCATTGAAGATCTGGAATGTAGGGTTATTGGTTTTGGGTAGAGGAAAAGTCACATTCACCCCTCAAAATATTATTTACATTTATCTTACACTACGAAAAATCACCCTACCATGGATTCCATAAACTTATCCATGGAATCAATTGGTTTAAGTAGTTGAATAGGGATAATAAACTTAGAAAACATTTGTGTAGAGGTAGTCGGAGGGTTTGATATTATCACCTCACTGATGTATATAGTTAATATCTAGTGTGTGCTGGGTTAGGGAACTTTTTCTAACATATCTCCAGCTACTACCAAGGAGGAGTAAACTACTTGTAATCTTCATCCATCAAATTTACATTTAGAATTTACTTTTTCCCAATCCAATCAGGTGGTTTCATTCTTCTATAATTATTTAATAAATTATTTCCTATAGGATATAAACTATATAAGGGTTATTTAATACTATCTTTGAATTATACTTAGTAGGTATATTACCTCGGGGTAATTTAAAATTTAGTTATCTCACTTTAACAAACTTAACTCATGTTGGGCCAAATTTTTATTAGTAGTGGCTGATTTAGTTTCTTAAATTGGTGGGTTGGATATAGTGACAGCTTTCCATTTATATTTGGTTAATTCCCATTGTGTAGGATATATCCATATATTATATGGTCTCCTATGTTTTTAATCTTCCTCTATAAGGTAAGAAACCCATTTTTAGTGTTTCTGTGTGGAATATATTTTAGAGAGAGACATCCTCATCATCCTCTTATATATTGGAATTGTTCTATGATTTATCTATGAATCCAATGTTTATGACATTAAATAATGTTTAATACTTTAAAATAATTTTTAATTCATTGGATAGATATGTATATGATTTTCTTTTTGAGTATTCATCAAGGAAAAAATTGAAATCCTCTTCAATATTTTCCTTCATAATGGAGAAATTCATCATGTGATCCCTGTGAGGTATTTCTTTATCTTATCAATAATCACCATAAAGTGATTAAAGGAGACTACAACTTGGAGCCAATCTAGGGGTCCTTAATGGGTGTGTCCCGCTATAAGAGTAAATATCACAAAAAATATAGACCTATAGTTATTTTGGTTTGAATATTACCTTAGTCTATAGAATACCTTTTTCAAAATAGAGAGGTTGGTGGTGATATAAATTCCCATGGCCTTAAAATATGGGTAAGATTATTTCTTCATTCATTATATATTGGATTCACTGGGGAATTTATTATCCCTTTGGTGATGGTGGTTTTAATAACTTTTTCATCCCTACGGGCTCGGGTAGCTATCATATTGAAGTTGAGGTAGTTATCACAATTTCTTTTTTTATTTTAAATTTTTTGGTCTTATCATGGGTTATATATAGAATAGGATCTAAAAATTATCTACATTCATTGATGTTTTTTCTTTAATTATGTTCTCTTTCCTTATATGAGAGGCCCATTTGTATGTCTAAGCAGTATGACACAAGAGATCATCGATAACCTTCTCTCAATGATTATGATGTTTCTGAGCTGTAAACATAATGAGATTCTACTAGATCTACCGACAAAAATACATCTAACCCAACCTTAAAATATGGACAAAGCTGATGAAACTACCTAAATTCTTTATCATTGGACTTTTCTACCTCTGGATTGAGGTAAAATTTAGATCACCTTCACCCCATCCACTGATGTATATAACATATTGGGCATTATAAATAATCTAGAAGAGATTCTTCAAAGAACTAATATATGCCTAATAAAGATATCCACACATTATTCATGAATTTACAAGTCATGTAGCTGAAATAATATCCAATTTGATTTGGTAGTGGAGTTTACTTATCTCCGTGACATGGTTGGAATACACACTATAAGGAAAAAATCATTTTATAGTGTTTGTTTGTTTTCCATTGATTTAGAAGTAGGTTGTGTATGTATTAATCTTTAAAAATATATGGAATGTTATATCGAGAGGAGGTTATAGTACAAAACATAACCAATATTTTATCTTTAGTTACCTACTTACTCATAACCATAAAATATTTTTTATATTCATAGAGGGATTAATTATCTTGTTCAAAATAGAGAAATAGGTTTCTAATAGCCTTCTCAGGGGAATCATGAATGTTTGGAATCTACTCTTTTTCATTGAATAATTTTCAATCTAATGTTTTAGCAAAAAATTGAATGTTTCCTTGGATTATTCTTCAATTGTGGTGATATGTCCCTAGTTTTAGATGGGGCATTATGTATCATTATACATAGTCTCTCGAGTGACTCTACATAAGAGGGAATTCTCAAAGTGGAAATAGAAATGGGATGTAATTCTTGTAAAAATGGGATGTCTTTAGGGGAAGTACATTCCCATTTACTTCCACAGGGAATTACTACATGTTTATATTCATATTTTCAATCATGGGGGGGAATCCACTATGTCTCAATGTCTTACTATAGGGAGGAACATCACAATATATTCCAGGGGGCAGACCTCTATGGTATATGGTTATGCATTGATGGGTAGGACCTTTATGGTTAACAATATATGATTAATTGGTAAGGGGATAAGCTTCAAACTAGATTATCCTCATGTTTTGATTTAGATAATGATTACTCACACTAATAAAAAATATCTCATAATCTATATTTATGATCCATTTGGGGGAACCTCTATAGATGGTCATTTAGGAAGGAACTATATATCTACTAATCATAGTATAACATTGAGCTAATATATAACTATAAATTCCTTACCCTTCTTGATATGATCTTTTGGATTATTAGGATACTATCTAGATATTTTTGAGACCCTCAAAAACATCAACATTGGTAATGTTAGGGATATTTTCTTACACCATGGTCTTTTGTTTCCATCGATGAGATTTATTCTTAGATGTTCTCTATCAGGGGGCTGAGTTATTTCATTACACATAGCTTAACATTTTAGATGGTAGCCCTCTTAAGTTTCTCACACATTTTTTAGAAATGTGATGATAAAAAATTTTACATTGATCATTGAAATGAGACCTCTTTTTATGCCATTGGAATATACTATTGAACTCCTTCAGAATAAGAAGGAATGTGAGTCTAACACTTGGACTAAAGAGGAGTAGAAACATAGGAATAAATCTCTGATACCACTATAATACACTATAAATATATTGTGGGTTTTTAGGGATGTAATTCCACCTTGATGTTGTTGTTAGAGTATGCTGGAAAAATCCATCTGTGATATAGATATGATCTAGGTCTCATTATTTATTAATTATTAATACATGTAAAAAATCATTTTGAATAGAAGTGAAAACGTAGTCCTGATTTTGAGTATCCATCATTGTATTTCAATGAGATGATCCAAAGTTTGTATGAGAAAGAATATGGGCCTACATTTTGTTGGTCTATAAAAAATGTCATTGGCCATATTCCTAATTACTAGGATACGATATTAACATTGAATGAAATGAGAATGGGTATAAGACTTATCTTATACGGCCACTAGGATGTGAAGATAATATTTTATAATAGGAAATAGGATATAAGTTCCCTCAAAATTAGAATGGGAATATGGGTGCAATTCTATCCCTTAGTTGATGTCATGATATATAGGTGGCCTTTATATACCAGGGGAATAATATGCCCATACCCCTTATTGGATATCATAATATACTGAAATTATCCTCACGACACAACCCAAACACACAAGCAAGGTTATTCAAAATGATTAGGTATATGAGTCTTCCATTTAGTCTCATTTAGTGTGTGATTATGGTATTCCTCACTTTGAAAAACAATATTGTTATTTTTCTAGATCAAGTGATTATTTATCCTGTTTTTGGACCTCCTATTAGGTTCCTTGATAAGAATTTTTTGTTCTAGGAACTTTATAGAAGCCTCCTTAGTGTAGATTAAAGGAACTAGGGCAGCACAACCTTGAAAATGGTGACTAATTTTGATAATATCCATATAAGGTGTCTCTTAGTAATTAGAGAGTCAACGGTCCACCTCTTAATATTCTTCTATATGATAAGAGAACTAAACATTTTTGTACTTTAGGGAGAGCCTCCAAAAGCTATTAGTGGTGGTATCAGGAAAAAACTTCTTC
Organism: Viscum album; assembly: GCA_963277665.1. Lineage (NCBI taxonomy): Eukaryota > Viridiplantae > Streptophyta > Magnoliopsida > Santalales > Viscaceae > Viscum > Viscum album. The sequence continues at coordinate 1,935,928,869 of OY728136.1, read as the reverse complement.
TCTTTGTTCCATTGTTGGTTAAACAACCTGGGAGACCTAATTTCCTAGATTCTCCCACTCAAAAAAATCTAAATTACGGATGCTACCATTCATATGTTACTCTCAACTTATTTTATTTTTCATATATCATTGATGGGATTAGGTAGGTGTCGTCATCAATATCAAATTTGGTTCCTTAACCTTCATCCCATTCATGGAATATATATTTCTATGTCATTAAAATTAGATGGAATATACTATGACATAACAATAAATTCATATTGGAGGGATATTTTTAAGGATTCCTAAAAGATTTGATCTATTATAAAACCAAAATAAGAAAATTCATGTGCATCACAAACAAGATTTTGTTCAATCAATTACATTATAAATAAGGGGATTCATGTTAGCTTAAAATAAAAGATAAATTGTTATACCATGGATGTTTCGATTTTTTGAGGACCTGCTTCTTAATGTCAGAGGGTCCCTAGGAATTTTCCAGTGACCTTATGGTATGGTCGTTGATTAAGAGGTTGGGAGATAATGTGCATCATACCCATTTGGTGGAATTATTTCATGGACTCTCTTATATATTAAATATATATCTATAAATCCATATTATTTCCTAATGTTTCACTGATAATAGTTGTGCCTGTTATTGATTATTTTTAGGAATCAACATGAACATGATTATGTATTAGAGATTCTCTACATTAATAACTCTATAAATATATTGAATGTTCTCCAAAATGGAACCGCATATAGATAAAATATGTTTTATGACTATCTATTATTAATTAATGATTCTTTATTTCAAATATTTGTAGCTAGGATCTCTATATTTTTTCATCATCAAGATTGGATATAGGTTTTAATGGTGATGGGATCGAACCTTTCAATGAGGATTCCTATGTATCCCTATCAATTTAATTATAACCCTTGAATTTTGGTTTCACATAATAGGGAAAAGTGATACATTTTAATGTCATGTAACATTGAGATTCATAGATACCTTTATGGTCATACAACCATGTCCATTTTAAGTCACTTTTAAATTCACTCATCTAACACCACTTCAATGAAATATAATTTCATATGGAGTTGACACCCTCGTGAAGTTTTCCTAGAAGTAGTGGGTATGGGATATGTGTGTGAAAATACATTTCGTGATGTTTCATACTGAATATTTCCAATATATATTGGTTTTCTTGAATAGAATATGCCATTATGAGGAATTGATCTTCATATGGAATATATACCAATGAAATAATATTTTTGGATATTGCATGGGGAACATTGTGTGGTAAAAATAAGGTTGTGAAAATGTTTCAGTTTGAACATAAAATAGGAATTTAATATATCATTGTTAAAATGAATCAAATCCCCCATGATTTTTGGTGTGCAATTTAGAATCATGTGATAATACCAAACATTGTAGGTTAACATCATGTGAATTGGACATTTTTTATAGTTTTACATCATATGACTATGAAGTCCATGTTATGAAATAGTAGATAATAGAGGATGGTGTTGGTTTTATCCAATGGAATTCCATTTCTAGTCTATCTCACATGGAATATGGAATTTTGAATATGGAATCACTTACATGGTATATAGACCTTTGATAATTGATATTTTCACATATAATATGGAACTTTGAGGATTTATATACTTGTAGGGAACACAATACATTGAGGATGGATTCATAGTAGATTTGGCCTCCAGAATATGTTTTAGGGATTTCTAATGAGTGGACTATAAATTTTATTATCTTGGAATCTGGAACCTTGAAGATAGAGTTATGTGTTAGACCTTGTAGGATTCCATGAAAAGTGTCTAATTTCTATAAATTCTTTGATATAAATGGAAATATGAATAAACCCATGGGTAATTTTACCCCATGAGGAGGAGTTGTTGGGGATTTCATGTGATCCTCCTAAGATGTGACCTAAAATAATAAGTGAAGGTTCTTCCAAAATACCTTTATCTCTCAATATATAATTGATGATTCAAGGTTATGAAATATTTAATTGTAATTTAGTTGGGGATTATACCCTAAAAGGATCCGTGAGACTGTGGCTCATTGCGTGGATGATGTTGAAAAGGTTGACACATTAACAACCAATATTGGTATACAAATTAATGGAATATCTATATAGTATCCCCATAGTATAAGTCCCCACTATCAAGGGAGTACATGATCAGGACAAACCCATGTACCCAAATATCCTAGACTTATTTTCATAGAATATGTGTATTATAAAGGGAATAATTTATTGAAGGGGGACACTTCATCCTTCCTGGGGGTTTGTTATTTTATTTTCAATATTTTTGGATGAATATTCGATAGATGGTTTCTTAGGTTGGAATTATAAGTAAAGGGATACTCCACCTTTAAAATTAGGGTGAATATGGAACCCCAATTTGGGAGTAGAAAATGGTGGTTTATCTAGGTGGACCTGGGAGAAGAAACCCTTTAAAGTATAGGTCCTAGGTAAGGTGACTCACTAGTAAGGGATGATTAATAGTTTTTATCCCTTGTGTGGTACCTAATGAGGAAGATATAAATGAGGTGATTTGGTTTTGTTGAATTTAGAGGCTCTTCTCCCTATTATAAGAAAAAATGGAAGAGTGGATTTTTTTCAAATAATTTCCTTCAGATGACTCATTTTTTCTTATTTTCGTTAATTCCTTTAGTTTTAAATCTTTATAAAAATTAATTTGAGGTATAGATACTCGATAGAAGTCATAATTGAGTATATCTTTATAGCCCCTATCAATTTCCAAAGGGAATCTGTGGGGGTATATTTATGGACTCCAGAAAACTAATAGAAAAAACTAAGTGAAAAAACACCACTTAGTCATTGTAATGTTGGGTGATTCACAATAATGACCTACTTGATCAGTTTAGATATGATATGGCCTCCGCACTGGGGGAGTTTTACACATGTGAAATTCAACCTATGAGCATTCAAAAAGTCTTGTAAAATAACCCATGTAAAAGGGTCATTAGGATGAAGAATTGAGCATGTGTAAATTTAATATTTAAACATAGTTAAATTATTCGAAAAGTGTGGGAGTATGAGCAGGAAGATAAGGATACCATTGTAAAAGTTTTTAGAAGAATTATTAGACGTGTGCCCCAATTTTGATTCCCCTTAGAGAGACTCTTCAAGATTGTTTGAAGTCGTCATTCTTCATGAAAAAGAGGAAAATGGAAGTGGAGAATATCATACGGAATAATAATTGTTTTTCAGAATACCAAAACACTAAGTAATAATTCAGGAGTGAATGGATGGTTTCTATAATATATAGAAAATTCATTTGGAATTTAAAAATGGAGTAACGGAATATGATATCATATATTAATTCTATTTAATTATCACATTTGTTTTCACAAAACATTTCATGCTACACATGGTATGAACTGAATAGATACGTATAACAAGATTAAATAATGATTATTATATTATGTAGTAGATGTGGGAGTAATATAAAAATATATGTAGCTATTTAAAAATATAATAGAAAAATAAAATTGAGCATTTCAATTTTTAAAATAAAATGAACGATTTATATAAGACTCCATTTTTATATCTGGTAAAGTTAAAGAGTGATGTATTGAGGATGAAGAAGAAGGAACTACACTAAAACATATTTCTATTATTATAAGGAATTAAGAAGTGTAATTATAGTTTAGAATTATCCTTACCTAGAGAAATTATGTGTTGATTCTCAGATATTGGGGATGAAGAATTTTACTCCCTCTTATATTGAGGAGTTTATTACATATGTAATTGAAGAAGTTATGTAAAAAAGTGAAGTTAAAAGGTTTATCAATTCAATATATATGATTCAATATAATTATCATGCTCAATACAGATAGACCATCATTATTATAAAATATTTATAAGACCCTTTAATCTATAAATTTTCAAATACTTTTCTTTTCACCATGCAAAAAAATAAAATAATTGAGACCTAACATGGAAAAATTATAATTCCTTTCCCAAAACAAAATTTGACACATACAACGTGTATTGATATTATTTGGGATTTTGAAACATTTTTAGTTTTTTCTCCTTTTGTTAGACCTTTGTAGAGAACTGAGTAAAATATTATCATCATGTACATGATTAGTTTTATGCATTTGTATTTATTTAGTCTAATGGATATGATATAATGATAAAAAATTGAACTTTTTAATGTTTTAAAAAATATCCATTTGGATAAGAGGATCAATAAAAAGGGAAAATTTTAATCGGTATAATTTTGACTCACCCTACCCTCTTAGGGTTCTTTAGGTTATCCCGAACCCAAAAAAATACTAAATCCTATAAATTCTTACTTATTATTTTTTCTCTATATCTTGTTGTATTTTTTGTATATGGAAAAAATGATAATGAATCGTTTATTTAGAGAAACTAACGATGATGATTTAGAATTTGAAATGATTAGATTACTTTAGTTTTATGGAAAGGATGTGATGAAATAAATTATTCAATATAATGATTTCAAAAATCCAACTAAGATATATGGTGATTCTATGGTGGAGAGGATCTTGATTTTTTTTCTAGAGGAATTTCACAACCAAACTACTCATTATGATGTTATATTTGACATATGGAGGACTCTAAAAATTACTTAAGGGAAATCAGTAGAAGAAAATAAGATAAACAAATCCAATTGAAGTGAAGACTACCTTCTTTAAAGAGTAAAGAATAAGAGGAGAAGGTGGAGTCCTGAGAAGATAAACTCTCTAAACAAGGTGATTAATCCTAAAAATATTGATAAATTATAATTTTAGGTTATTTTTGAAAATAATGGTAAGTATAAAAATATAGAATTACCCTTGTATATTTATAGAAGGATGAATTAAAATGATTAAATTTCAATTATAACAGTTCATTAATCCAAATAATTTTCATACAGTGACTAAAAAGATATAAAAGACTTACATAAAAAAGAAAAAATGCATTAAGTAGATTTAACATTTATTACAAATATATAAATAGTGAACAAAATGATGTGGAGAGTTGAGGTTTCCTTATATGTAAAGTTAAAAAATATGTGTGGAAAGATGGTGGACCAATGTGATCTACTTTAAAAAAACGAAAAATAGGTAGGTAATAGGCCTTAAAGAAACACTTGAAAGAAATAATTCTTTCTTTCAAGACACTTTTTGAAGAGGGGAGAAAATTTTCATAGGAAGTTGACTAATGTATATGTAGGATTATATCCTGACTTCAAAAGTAAATAATAATATTATGGATTTTGAATCTGATGTTTGATCCTCAAGGGTAAAATGGTTGTTAGAGATCACTATCAAGTTCTAGTCAATAAATGGATTGTAAAAAATTAATAATGTTGGAATTGTTGAATAATTAAACGTATCCTGAAAATTTGGGATTTAAAGAGTATATGAAAATTTTATTTTTCAAATGATATTATTGTTGAAAATTTGGACACACCAGAAGGTTGTGTCTATAATCCTAAGGGGTCAATGGTAGAGGAAGAATTGTTGCAACAACATCTCAAAAAAATTAACAAAAGGGGGTATGTTTTTGTGAGATATGTTTTATTTCTACTAATTATGGACTTATGGAAAGATATTGAAACATGAATTGATCTAGAAGGGCCATAATAAATTCATCCATTATAATCAAAATTGATAAGAACAAAAATTAAATGATTATAGGTTTATTTGGAAAATAGATTTACTTATTTGGATGGAAAATATGGATCTTAATAAAAGGTTCACCAAAACAACAATTATGTTATACTCATAGAAGCCCTCATGTAAACAAAAAATATAGAAGAAAAAGAAGAAATATTCTCATATTTTGGGGAAGATTGATGTGCATGTCAATAAAAACTCAAAAATATCAAATAAGCCTAATGTGGAACTCATAGAAAATAAATAGGAAAAAATGAATAAATACATAGTGGTTTCTCAAATAATTCCATAAGGAAACTAGTAATGTTTATAAGAACAATTTGATTTAGAGTTTTTGAGGTTCTTAATTTGTATCCACTCTGATCCAAAAATAAAAAATGGTATGAAGTCCCAAATCTAAATCAAAGAGGTGTTCTCAAGATTCTAATTTAATTTCTATATTTGATTCTAAAATATATATTAAATGGTAAAAAAATATGTAGATCCTGATATTGAGTTAAATAATATTCAATGACTTACTAAATGTTATTTTGGAATAAATAAAACATAATATATTAACAAGTTACATGATTTCATATTTCAAGTGGTATCCAATGGCTATAATGAGAAGTAAATAGCTCTATATGAGATTTTGTAACAATTAGGATTTTATGATTATCTTTTGTTACACTAACAATGTGGTATCATCTAATAGTTTTCAAGATAATATAATTGTTTGATGAAAAATTAAACTACCAATATTTAGTTCCAAGTACTAAAAATTATCTCATTATATAATGTCAATATCTAATGGCATTCAAGTGTATGTAGTGATATGTACTCAATGGTTGTTTGGCAATATCCAAAATAGAATAACCCCTATAAAAAATGGAAGGATATTGTATAATTCTAGTATAAAAAGTTTTTCAAAAATGGGTTGTCTTAGTGATACAATATGTATTATGTATCATGTATTTGTGATTTATTGTTTATTTATTTATGGTTTATTGTATGTGTTTATGATTTTAGAAATATAAAACTACTAGAATTTATTAAAGTATGTAACTAACATGTATTTTATTAGTGTTGCAGACATAAAATCCATTTTCATACACTGATCTCTAGATCCAAAAGATTAGAATTTTTTTCAATGAATAAATGAAAAGCTTAATTTCAGTAATTTTAAATCATTGTTTAAAATGTGTTTTAAGAGTAGAAAGTGTAATGAAGCATGAATGGTTGTAATTCTGAAACTATAATAATCAAAAAGTGGCTTAGAGGATGAAATTAGATTATAAAATTGTGTTTATAAAATGAGTAGTATCATCAAGTGGAATTAAGGTTTAAGTAAAAAAAATATTATTTAATTAAATTTAATTTCATTAATAGGTCCAAGAAGATACACTGGTTCAATCCACAATAGGTCCATCCTTAGGATATCGTGTTTTTAAATGGAGCCAAAAGGTTCAAGATCCAAATTTATTCTATAATGGTTAAAATAATTTATTTTTTAAAATATAAATCTAAAATTGATGACAAATACTTGAGGTTTTTTAATGTCAACTAGTGATATAAAATGTTTCTGGAGTGATTATATATCAAAAGTGGAGAGTGATCTCTCCATATATTGATTTCAAGGAGGATTAGAAAATTTTCAGCCCAAACAAGATATTTTTGGATAATATATATTATATCGGAAGGGTGATTTATATTTTCAAATGGGGATTAAAATCTAAGATAGGTACCCCTATGTATCTTTAGTGAAATAAGGGAAGTATACTTGAAGAAAAATATGGTAAAACATAAATGGGGTAGTATGAATAGAAATATATGTATCTAAAGACTTTGTAAATATTTATTGTTGAAGGGGGGGTAAAGGTATTGGACGGGCCTTTGAATTTTTATGTTAAAGGTGGTAAGTATAAAAAGTATATAGCTATTGTTTATTTTTTATATACATGAAAAAAGGATTCATTTATAATAGTATTAACAAAAAAATCAAAAGGGGAGAAGGTTTGAACCAAAGGTGTATTGTATAAGATTTCCATTCAATCACAATATTTGTTTTCAAAAACTAAATAATCATTCAAATTAAGACTTTGTAATATGATAATGTTCATTGAAGAACTATAGAATAAGTGCAGATGGTGGAAATTTTCCTTGTGTAGAAATACTAAGAGACACGACAATGATTTTTTCAATTAAGGATAAGAAAATAGTGTGCATTGATTTCAAGAAGTCTGATGATGGAATGAGTTTAAAATGATAATGTTATGATAAAAATTGAATGTATAAAGAAATAACTATGACACAAGGAAATATACAATGATGTGACATGAGTTGAACATAAAAAAATAGAAAAGTCCACTTATGCTTAATATTCCAACTTAAAAATGTATGTTTTATATTTTGGTTTGTAGGAATTTGTCCCTCGATAATATATGAGAAAAATTATTGGTTTAGTCATGGTAGTTAAACCCACACTACAATTTTTTATTTATAAAAAATAATGTTTAGTAATTAAGATTGAAATGGAGGATAATATTCAAGGTGAAATCTGTTAAAACGTTTCATGAGATGAAGGTAAGAGTTACTCTAGATAAAACATAATATATCATATATTTAAAAAAATGGTTTTTGTTACTTGATAATATACATAAATTTAACAATAAATATGGATAAATGGAATTTTGGAAATCTGGATATTTATGTGTACATGTTCCATAAAAAACCAACCATGGTACAATAGACACAATAATAGCATATTATTATTTAGGTTCATACCCTAATATCAGGACAAATATATAAGGTTATGAATGAAATTTTAAATATTTATGGTTGGATGAATACCTCCCTTACATAGAAGATGGTTGGGTTTAAACCTTTTTGATAAAACTAAGGAATACTCCGTAACTCATTGGGTGCTTTGTAAATGGTGTAATTTTTATAGAATGATAGGAGTTTGTGTTTATTGATACTACATATACATTTTTAATGGAAAATTATAATTTATCATAATTGCTTAAATGGTTGAAAATTATTTAAGAATTATGCCATGATACATAGATAATTAAATTGGAATATAATTTTCCAATAATAGTATATATGATTTTTTGTCCAAATGTTTCTACAATAGTGAAAACCATTCCAAAAAATCACTATAGTTGTGAAGAACATTCCTTGAAGGAATAATTCACTATTTTAAGGGGTTATTTATATAATATATTCTATATTAATCTAGAAATTATGAATAATGTAATGGTTTGTGGATATAAGGATTAATTCCATTTTATTAGAACATTTATAGATACATTATATCGTATTGAATGCCTAGAATGATCTCATTAGATTAAAGGAAAAGGAATCAATGTCAACATTGGAATTAATTTCTGAATTATGAAAGAATATAAAACTAATTATAGTATCTCTAAAAAAAGTTAAATTCGAACAGAACTGTAATATCCTATAACATGATGAAATTCTAAAATAAGCATATTGTATTGATAATGTGCATGACACACAACACCAATCTTATAAGAAAATATTACACCATGATAATTTATGATAACTTTTTTTAAATTAGTTAAATATCTTTAATATACTCCATTAAATGAAATAATAAGTTTATCTTGCATTAAACACAACCATGTGTTTATCTTATGATATATGCAATGCCAATTTAAAACAAAACCTGAAATTTTAATAAAATAATAATATTTACTATAATAGTAATCACCTTTACATTGGAATAGTTGGGTATTAATAGTAATAACTAAATTATAAAAATTATGTTCATTCTTCTATTAGAAATAATATAAGAATCATTTAAAATAAAAATAGTTTTTTTCTGAAAAACATTTTTTTCAGAAAGACAGTTTAGACACCATATGCGCACATAATTTAAAATTAAATTTTATGATTTTTAGAAACATTATTTGAAAAAAAAATTGTAAATCAGAATAAAAAAGATATCTTAGGGTAAATTTTTTAGATTTTTTTGAAAAATTCCATTTTTTTATGAATATTGAAAATGTAGAATTGTAATTGAAAAGTGCATTTTTGTTTAAATTATTGTTAAAGTTAAATTTTTTTAAATTTTTTAAAAGTAAATTTAGTTTCATTTTATATCAATTATTCCAATTTACATCACTAGAATCATTTTAAAATTTAATTCTTATACAAAAACATCATAAACGTTTGAACGTTTTCTCTTTGAAAACCCCTATTTCTCATCAAATATGTAGGATTAATTTTAAATTAAATTTTATAACTTCTGTGAATAGAATTTTAAAAAATGGATTCCATATATTTAATCAATATAATTTATATTATCTAATAATTTCTACTTAATATTTTCACCAAAATGAATTTTGAAAATAGTAAGACTTATTTAACACAATTTAGGTAAAAATGTGTTTACCTGGGGTTAAACTAAAAAGATAAGGGTAAAATGACCAACCAATTTGTCCAATATCTATTTAATGGAAATATTTCAACTCGTATCACCTTAGTCATGGTTTTTATGAGTTTTGGGGACACTTTTCCTTGATGGTGACCTATATATTAAGTTAAGTAATGAAAAATACAAAAAAGGAACCTTCCTTTTATTTTAATATCAATAAAATTTTGGGATAGGGTGAAAAACTAAATATGTTTGATTATAAATATCATTTTGAAATTTTAATGATTTTTTTATCAATGAAATTTATTTATAATTTTATATATGAATTAATTACTTTAAATTCATAAGATCCACCAACATAGGAATTATTTAAGAAACATGTTCCATCCAGTTTTCAATAATGATAAGAAAAAAATGATGGAATTACTAATCATTCTTTTATTGATATTAAGTTCTATTAAAAGTGAATTTTGATGCTTCCAGAGTAAAAAAATCATGTTTAGATATTCACTTCTTAGTGTAAGATATGAATTGGAAATTGATTGATGAATAACCAAATAATGAATTTTTTCTTATGAAATAGAAAGGTATCAAGTAATTTTTTTATTTATATTATTATAAATTAAAATAATTCATAAAATTTAGTGAAAGGATCATAAAAAATAATTATCCTACTACATTTATATCTGATGAATCTGATGGTCTTTTAAATCATCAAAGAATTATGGTTTTGAGGCCCTTGAGATTCCATTTATTTTTCACTTTATTATGATCAATGATCTGAATAACTCTCTATAATTATTTTAACTTTCCATCCCTGCCCATATCTTCACGTAAAAAAATATTGTCTTGCATAGAAACTGATATATGTTACTTCGGTACTTCCCTTTCCCTCTTATTAAGAGGATATCTTATTAACCCTTTATTATGTGGGTTTTCTAACAATGGTATTTCCAAATAAAAAACCCTTGATTTCCATGATAAATTTTAAATTTTGAGGCTACAATTTTTATTAATTTGGGGAGAATAGAACACCCTAAATTTTAAAAATTGGAACACTATATTTGATAGAGTTTACTAAGGTAAACAACAATATTATTGTAACAAATATGACTATGTGACTTCATGATTAATTTATTTTTTAAAATAAATTCAATCTATTCATTATCTAGTTTAACATGAATCACGGAATTTATCTTGTATTACACAAAATACTGAGTTTAGCTTATGTTACATGTAATACATGGTTTAAAAAAAGTGACATATTATTAAAATATTATTATTTAATATCATAGTCATCATCCATCCAATAGTTTTGGAGGATATGAATAGTAATTTGAAAATTATAAAAAATATGGTTATATATTGATTTGAAATATAGTAAAAATCATTAAAAAGAAGAAAAGAAATGTTTTTCGAGAAATATTAATTTTTATAAAACAAAATGTATTCTCTATTTTTACAAATAATTTAAAATTTATATTTAAAAATTTTAGAAAATTTATATGATAAGATAAAATTATTTTATTTACATCATACTGTCACAATGTACATGGGGTTAATTTATGGTACTGAATTTTAATTGAAATCGTCTTTTTCGTTTAAATTTATAATGAAGTTAAAATACTTTTTTAATTGGTTTCAAAGTAAAATTAGCTAATTTTTTTCAATTAATCCAATTTTGGTTATTTGATTCATTTTCATATAAAATTTTGATATAAAAATATTATAAACTTCTGAACATTTTCTATTTCAAAAACTTTCCATCTTATCTCATCTACATGATTAATTTTCAATTATTTTATATTTTCCCACAACTATAAATGGAATTTTAAACCATTTAGTCTATATTTATAATCAGAAAAATATATATAAAACAATTACGTGAATTATAATTTTTTCCAAGTCTACTACTGAAAACAGAAAAAATTATTTACCGTGGTTAACATAAAAATGGGTTTACATGGGGGGATAACTTAAGAAATTATTCCGTAAAATTGCCTTACAATTTCTAAAACAAAACTTCTTTGGAAATATTTAGACCATTATCGCCTTACTATCTATTTTTATGAGTTTTTTGTGTATTTTCTCATGAATATGACCAATATAATAAGTTAAGAAAAGAAAGGGACAAAAAAAAGGAACATTCCTTACCATTAATATCTATAAATATATTTATAGGGAAAAAGTAACATATGGTCGATTATAAATACTATTTGAAAAGATAAATGAGTTTTTTATCATTTTAATTTATTTCTAATTATTACAGATTAAATTGTAATGTATTGGAACTTCCTGGTCCATTACTTTTCCAAATTCTAGTGTTTGGGATGTCATGGACCTCATCGGTGAGTTAGGAGGGCATCAATGTCGGTGGAAGGGTGTCCCCTATCGGTGCCATTGATCAATCTCACCAATTGGTGTGTCACTGATCATTGCCACACCTGAATAGTGCCACCGCGGGGTGTCGGGGTTCTTTCCCTTATTTTCCTGTAATTCCTCCTTTGACCGTAAAACTTATTAAAATCCACATTTCAAGAATTTTTAAGTCGTTTCAAATCCCAAGAGTCATAAATTTAAATTTATAAACTATCAAGAGCAGTTTAATAAATGAAACATGTGAAACCGCCCACCCACGTGGTCAATCCACGACCCTTTTTTTAAGCACTTTGAAATGGCATATCTCGTAACTCTCTGATTAGGCCTTTATCACCAAGATATTCTTCCTCAGTCCCTTTTGTTCCCTCTTAATGCACTTGAAGCCTTTCCTCAATAGATGAGTCATGCACCCATGTTGGAGCCCTTCCCACTCAACCTTCGTGGAGTTTTTTCTTCTGCTCACGCGACCATAGTAATTTACGCAAGGATAAAACGTCAATCCTCGATCATCCAGGTAGAGGTTTTTCCTTCATTAATCATTTTTTCATTATACGGGAAGGGTATGAGGGGGTTCCCTTTGGACGTAGATGAAACCTACTTTAACAAAGATAATGAACAGTCCTTTTAAAGAATAAAAGGGTGGGAATGATGATGTTTATGTTGATGTGTTACCTTTTTTGTTTTTTCAATTGTATGGGGATATTTTCACCAAAAATTGTGGTCGTTGGTGGTCCTTTCTTCCACACCAATGAAAATCTATTTCCATTATACTCTGTGATTGAATGGAAGCAATATGGAAACTGATTAATCATGTAAAATTTGTCGAATAATTAAATGTCTCATAAATAAGGAACCCTTGTGTGATCACCCTTGTTAACCAAATGGAATGAATGGACTAAATGAATGGTGTTGGATAGATCTGAAAAAATTCCTAGTACTATTCTGGGGATATGATTGGTTATTTTGTTTGATGGTTTTGGGGTGATGGGGATTGGAATGAGACCCCTGGTTGTCCAGTTATTGGTTTTTGAATCGGAGGCTATGTGGAGGTATGTTGGTGCTTGGTGTGGTTCCAGTACTTTGAGAGATCTCACATATCCCTTTTATTGTTATGACTTTCCATGAGAACCATGTGTGCATGCTTAAAATCATTTATGACCATTTTTCCTTCAGTTGTTGTTTTGGCATGTGGTTATGAATGTTAGAAGCCCAGTAGTGGAGGAATATTTTAAATTGTAATAGTTGAACATGATAATAAGAACGGGTACAATGGGGGATTTGTTTTCTAGAAATGGATTGTGTTCTGGTTGTGGCTATTGCATATTTGTGCATCTTGGGATAACAGGGAGAGTGGTTGTGTACGGGTTGGTTGGTTGTTTGGGAACCCTTAGGTTGGGATGAGTGCTTGATTACATATATGTTTAAGATTTAGTTCTTGTGTTTCTTATAAACACCCCGCCCATGTTGAGTACTTTGTGATGACCACCCCATTTCATGGGGGAGGGTGTTTTCCCGACATTCTTATGAGTGGATGGTTATTATATCCTCTCTACTCCCTCTTCAAGGTAGCCTAAGATTCTTTGGGCAGGCTGCGATGGCCTAAATATTATTATGGGCCAAGAATCATTGGGAGGGGTGGTGTTGTGGTGGTTGGCCCAAGTGTGTGCGGGAAGGTTTTTTCCCAAGTGTCTTCGGGATAACACCCATGTGTCTTAGGGCATGGAAGTGTTCATTCAATCCCAGGTGTCTTCGGGTGTGGTGGTGGTTGTTGTGGCCCTGGTGTCTCTAGGCATGGTTATGTGTGGTTATGGGTGGTTGTGTGGGGTTGTGTGTGGTTGTGTGTGTTTGTGGTGGCCCATATGGTTGTGTTTGGGGGCGAGATAGATGTTTGATTGTGATGTCCCATATGGTTGTGGTTGGGGAATCAGTGGGACTGTAGTGGAATTTATGGGGGAGGTCTGACGTATAGGATGTTCTAAATAACCAGTGGGAAAGCGGTGTGGGGTACCCAAATATTGATATGTTATTACTATTACTTTACATAACTTTCATTATTTGGGGAGTGTGCCTTGGTTATAGTAGGTTGATAGTTTTCATTTCTAGGTGTTTTGGCAACCTCTAATTTTCTCACAGGGCATTAGAATGTCTCCCCAATTTTGCATTAGGGCTTTTGGTTTCCCAACATAGTATACTTGTATACTCACCCTATGTATGTAATACTACATTTAGGTTTTCCGAAAGACTTTGAAAACTGTGATGGACCTTAAAAGCTCGTACATTGGGAGTTTTCATTAATGTTTTTCCCTTTATTTTGGTACTTTCCATCAAAGTTTCATATACTATGTATCATCTTATTTATGGACAATGCATATGGGAATGGATTTTTGGATTTACTTTTATTTTATTCTTTGAGTTGTTTGGAATCTACCCTCTTATCTCGCAATATTATTAAATAAAATTGGTAATTCCTTCTATATTACTTGAGATTTTATACCTTTGGTATCAGTTTCCACTTCGGGTCCTATCGATGGTGGGACTTGGGGGGTCATTACCTCTCCTTCAACTTGAAGAAGGGTCTAGCAGTTTGATGTCCCTTCCCTGATCATGGTGAAGGCAGATCGTGAAAGAATTGTATTAGAGGAGATGTTAGAGATATAGGATGGAGTTCTGGGTTAGATATAGTAATGATTATATGGGATGGTAGGGAAATAGTGTAAGTATGTCTTGGTGCATGAAATAAGCTAGGGAAGACCGGCTAGGACACAGGATTTTAGGGCTCCTTGTGATCCGATGTATGGACTCTTGTCCTACCGAATGACCAGGTGACGCTACACTGATTACTGGGTAGAGACACTAAGAAAGGTACATGCATCATAATGACTTGTTTTCTTGTGTGTCTTGGTTGTTTTGGGAATTTAAAATAAAAAAACATTAATCAAAATTTAAAAGGAATCTTATACACTACTCAGGCCTAGGCATTCCATGTTTACCTTATTTATATGACACCTGGATGTTGTCTATGAGTAGTTCATGTGATCAATACCTTGGAGGATGATCTGTTCAAACAGCAGAGGATTGACCACAAGGAACATGATGAAAAGTGGAAGAAGTCTCTACGTTCTTTTCAACGACAGACCCTCAGGAAGTAAGAGGGTAGTGTTTCCGACTTGGAGATAGAGGGTTGGAATGAGGAGCTAGTGATTACCTTTAACTTGATTTGTTCTCCAAGTGAGTACTGGGTTTCGCTATAAGTTAGTCAAATAAGGGGATGAGTGTGTCATTGGTGGACGCTCTACCTTGGGGAGATAATGGAGGCTGAGTTTTCATGGGCTGACTTCGAGAAGGAATTCCAGGAGAAATTCCTTTCTTCTATGATAAAGGGTGAAAAGAGGCAATAGCTAATCTCCCTACATCATGGGAGTATGTCGGTAAGGGATTTGGAGGTCAAGTTCAAGGATCTCCTTCGTTTCACTCCAAACCTCTTCCTGGATGAGGAGTCACGGGCCAGACACTTAGAGGAGGCCCTCCGACCACCCTTCAATATGTTTTTACCCCCACCACACTACTTACGTACATAGAGGTTTAGAAGAAGTCTAAGGTAGTAGAGAGGATGCACATGTTGAGAGGTGTGCTGCAAAAGGGGAACCAGTTGAGCTCGTCAAAGGGGAAGGTCATTAGCAGCATGCCTCCAGCATCAGGTTCTTCCGGGTTTCAGCCAGTGGGGAGTAGACCCTAGTAGTTATAGTTTTGATATCTCGGTCCTATCCCTTTAAACATGGTCCTAGGACTGAGGATCTTTCATTGTGGAGGTTTTGGGCACATCCAAAGTCGGTGCCTGGTTCGAGCTCAGTACATTATGGGTGGTCAGGTTTAGTTCCCACCTCAGAAGCACTAGTTATCAGCCAGACCTTTTCATCAGCAGCAGGGAAATTAAGCACCCACACCACTGAGGGAGAATGGTACTGAAGGAGTCTTACCTCAAGGCGCTCCTCACAGACCATGACCAGTGTATGGACGGGGAGAAGTATGAGAGACAATGGGAATATGAGATGATCATGGGAAGTTGCACGCTATAGAGGAAGCAATTCCAGCAGGTCCAGAGGTCATTCGAGGTACGATCAGGTTGATTAGTACACTTTCATGTGCCTTTTTTAATTCATGAGCTTCAGAATACTTTGTTGCACCCAATTTATCCCAAGCCTTAGGTCTATATGTAGAGAGACATTCCATTCCTTTGGTGTTGACCATGCCAGTTGAAGTTCAGACCAACATGTTTGATTCTTTTCGGGGTTTCAAACTAATTTTGGGGCCGCATCAATCTAGTGGGGATCTCATTATACTATAAATGCAGACATACAATGTCATCCTAGGCATCGACTGGCTGTTTTCTATGCATGATGTTATCGAATGCTTCCATAGAGGGGTTGTGTTCTTGAATACGGGTGGCCACCATGTAGCTTTTGTTGGTGAGTATGGTTTCTAGGTGGGCAGCTGACATGTGGAGACCCTTCTTTCTTTAGTAGCCGAGATGTTAGTGGATTCTGTGAACATAGAGATGATGGAAGTTCCGAGAGTTTTCAGAGAGTTCCTGTACATTTTTCTTGAGTATGTTGTGACTCTACTCCCCTTGACATGACGTTGAGTTCCGGATAGGCATACAACCCAATTTCCTTCTGATTTTGATGGTTCCTTATCAGATGGCACCTTCTGAGTTTTCGGTGTAGCGACTCGGGTTTTTGGCCCTGTCAGACTTTGGAATATTTCTAGGAATCATTCCAGAGCTAGGCGCGAAGACGGCGTGCGATTCTGAGGCCCGGTGTGCCCGGAATTAATTTTATAAAAATATTATGTTTTTTATACTATGCACGTGGCGGGGGTGTGATATCTCCTAAACGGTAGCTCAGAACGGGAATCTGAGGTCACAGTTGCGTCCGGAACGTGCCGTTTACCCTAGGCGAGGTGTAAACTTTGCGGGCACGGGCCTGCGGTGAGAAACGCCACCAGGGGCATTTTCGTAAATAAGTGGCGAAGTTAGTGTGCGAGCGTCGGCTCGAATAACTTCTGAACGGAGTCTCGGATGGAAAATCTGAGTCCGCCGTTGCGTTCAAAATGGCACGTTTACCCTAGGGGTGACCTTACTTTTGTTCGCATCGGGCGTCGGGTCCGAGGCGGGTTTGGCGCCGACGGGCAGCTGATATAAATATCAGCCCCCCCCCCCCCCCCCCCGCCCATTTATCGTTCCTCTCGACGTTCTTCGCCGTTCTTCGCCGCCACTCCGCCGAATCGAGCAAACGAAGCTCCAACGAGCTCGGAATTCGACGGCAGACGTTCCAGGAGCGCGCAGCGGAAGCTCTGGAGCGCGGATCTAAGGCAGAACATCGGCGTTTCGCCCGCGAGGTAGGCATTTTGAGTTTTAAAATCCCAGACCCCGTTTATGAGTTTTTTTTTCTTCAAATCGTCCCAAGGCTTGTATAGTTCGGGTTCTGAGCTTTCCGAAACTTGTTTCGGATCTGATTTTGGAGCACCAGGGTGCTCCCGGGGGTCCCCGGAAGTTTTCCGGCAGAAATCCCGGATTCCGGCGGCGGCCATGGCGGAATCCGGCGAGGCCGGGCGGCGGCGCGGCGGAATCCGGCGGCGGCGCCGTGGTTTCCGGCGAGGCTGGCGGTGGTTCGACCAGGCTTTTCCGGGGGTTCTTTAAACCCCCGTAACTCGCAAACCGAAAATCCGATTTGCGAGCCGTTTGCGGCGATGCGTTCCTTGCGTCGATACGGACCTTTTGAACTAACTTTGATAATTTTATGGTTTGGGATCGTAGCCTGGGAGTTAGAAACGTCGTATAAAATAATAATATTTTATTATTTTACGACTTCGGGTCGTTGTAACTTCTACCCAGAGCGTCTGAATGACGTTCCGTCAGTGGCGTTGAGACCCTGATGGTACGACGGACTTTTTGAGTTGGTTTACGGGTGTTGGGATTGAGAACGGGGTACGGGCCCCATGAGGCCGAGTTTTGGCGTTTGCGGAGAAACGCAGCTTTTGCACCAGGAGTCCGATTTTGGCGGATGAATAGTCGATCCTGTGTGTTTTTCCGAGAGGATCGCAATGGTGTGATCCGTTCGATGAGTTTTGGAATCCAGGCATGGGCCCCACCCAAGCTGGGCTTCGGTGAATAGTGCCTTTTTCACCGGGTGTCCGTTTCGGACGAGCGAGTAGTCGATTCCGCTTGTTTTTCCGAGGGGATCGTTGTGGTGTGATCCGCTCGATGGGTTTCGAGATCGTTGTGTGGGCCCCGCACGAGCTAGCTATGGTGAACAGTGCCTTTTTCACCGGTGCTCCGTTTCGGGCGAGTAAACAGCCTATCCTGCAATTTTTTCCACGTGTAACGCGAGGGTGGCCTCGGTTTTGGCCTAGGATATGCGCAGTGTTGCGTTGTGGCGGGTCGCTTGGGCTAGAGACGTTTGGACCAGCAGTGGTTGAGGGTTCTCCCTTGGTTCGTTCCTACGAGGGTTCGTGTGGCATCACAACCTTTGTATGGGTTTGTGATCCTCTCGATGGGATGTTTAAACTGTTAGAGTTGTGGTATCCCTCTGGTGGGCCCAGAGCGGATCCTCTAGCATCTTTACCCAAGATCGGGTTCTTGGTATCGTTGTGACCGCTTATTTACGGGCGGTGATCCCCTATCTAGCAGGTTAACCCCGTAGGGTTTGTGGAATCATCGGAAATATGATCCCCTACGCGGTGGGTCGTGCATATTAGGGTTGTGGCATCGTCGGGTTTACGATCCCCTACTCAGCATGATGTTTATAGTAGGGTTGTGGTATCGTTGGTTATGTGATCCCCTACTCAGCGCGTGGTTCCGGTAGGGTTGCGGCATCGTCGGTTCGATCCCCTACATCACATGTTATACCAGATAGGGTTCCGGAATCTTTGTGACCATCTTTTAATGGGCGATGATCCTCTATCTGAGTGTTGAGCTTCCGTCGAGTGCCAGATCGGGTTGTGGTATCCCCCAGCGGATCCTGGGTGCGATCCCCTATCTGTGAGAACTACGTATGCCAGATCGGGTCATGGTATCCCCCAGTAGACCCTGGGAGTGATCCCCTATCTATGAGATACGTATACCGGAGTGGGTCTTGGTATCCCATAGCGGACCCTAGCGGTGATCCCCTATCTGAGGAGTTTGGTGGTTATGTTGTTTCAGTGATGTTTCCTCAGTGATGTTATCCGGCGAGCGTGGTCTCTCGGGTGAGCGTCTGAGATGTTTGATTGGGACCCGATGGAGTGTATCTCTTGGATTAGTGTCATCTGGTATGACAGTGATCATGGGGTGTATTCTCCTTGTTGTGGACAGTTACTGGTGACGAGGTTGGTTCCTCTAGTGGCTTGGTGAGTGAGCTGAGTATATCTGGGTTGTTCAAGGTGTACGTATGGGCATACACCTGAGCTGAGCTGAGCTGACTTGTTGTGTTTAGCCGAGGATGGTCACGAGATGGAGTTTCTCTCTCATCTGGGTTCCCTCTGGCTGGGTTGAGCGGACTGTTGCCTTTCAGTTGCTCCCTTAGGTTTTGGGTTTTTGGGGTGCCTACTGAGTATGTTTATACTCACCCCTGCACGGGCTTTTCCCGCACATGTTTGTGTCTTGTGCAGACCACAGGCCCTTCGACGGAGTCCCAGGAGGACCCGAAGCAGGCGGAGCTTAGTGAGCGTGTTGACCGGGGTGTTTACCCGAGCTGTGCCGAGAGAGCTTTCTGGCGGGTGTTTGTGGTAGCGTTCCCCTCGTCAGAGCAGGTTGGACGCGCTTGTAGTTTTCTTTTTGTGGGCCCTATTTTTCCCTTCTGTACTTCTGCTGTACTCTGGTTTGGGATAGTGTATGCATGCTTTTACTTTTCAGTTTCTATATCTCTCCATTTTTGCATGGAGGTGTTTGTGGGTGCGTGTGTACAGGTACCATAGGCTAATGTCTCTCATGTGTGTGATAGCCTACTCGGCACTGGTCGCCAGCCCCTGGCCTATTGGAGGTGGGCTTGGGGAGTCGCGGATCGAGCCCCGTTGGGTCGGGTCGTGACAGAGTGGTATCAGAGGAGGTTCCACCTTTGGGATCTCAGAGCGTAGCTGGTCTAGCTGTGATCTTGGTTCGGGTTGCATAGCGGCAGTGTTAGGATATTTCGATTTCGGCTTTCAGGCCAGAGACTCCAGTGTTGTTGTGGCGGCCGACGTATCCATACACCAGGACTCTGATAACCTGCCTTTCGACTCGGGACATTCGTACACTGGTCGCAGGAACATAATGGTACATGCATCATATAGGACTGTGCTGTGTCTTGAATGTATTTTAGGACTCTGATAACCTGCCTTTTGGGTTTTCCTTGTCCTTCTTGAGTCAGCTCTCCAGATATACTCTTTGACTGTGGTGTGTCTTCAATATATTTCAGGATGCCTCCACGAAGACAGCCAGCGAGGGTTCCGCAGTAGGAGTGTGCTGATGACCCGCCCCGTGTAAGGGCTGTGGAGCAGGGCGCGGGTTCTGAGGTTGCACCTCCAGGTGGTCTGCTAGTTGATCCACCACCTGTCGAGCAACTGGTTGTGTCGGCGGTGCAGGACGAGGTTGCGTGTAGGCTGAGTGTGATGCACGAGTTCCAGAGGCAGTGACCTCTGAGGTTCCGGGGTGATCCAGACCCCCAGGCAGCTGATGACTGGCTTGAGGCAGTCACCCGGGTTTTCCGCCTAGTGAGGACACCTCCAGATCAGATGGTGGTCCTAGCGGCGAGCCTTCTACATGGTTCTGCTGGGCGATGGTGGAGTTTGGTGACACAGTCCCATGATGAGGAGACGCTCACGTGGGCAGAGTTTGAGCGGCTCTTTAGGGAGGAGTTCTATCCGGTGACGTTGAGGTCAGTGCGGATCCAGGAGATTCTGCAGCTTCGACAGGAGAGCATGACCGTGTCAGAGTACTCAGCAAGGTTTACAGACCTATCGCGCTACTCCCTAGATATGGTTCGAGACCCATTCTTTAGGGCTCGGACCTTCGAGCAGGGCTTACGCAGGGACATCGGGGAGGTGTGGTTTCCTTGTGCCTGCCCACCTATGTTGGGGTGCTGAAGCGAGCGTTGGTGGTGGAGAGTTTTCTGGCTGACCAGATTCCCCCTGTTAGTGCTGGGCACTCGAGATATGAGACTTCATCGGTCAGATCGGCATCTGGTAGCCGACGACAGACTCATGGGTCTGGATGTGGCCGACGTTTCAGGAGGCGACCCAAGGATAGCGGATCTGAGCCTCAGGGCTCACAGGGCTCGCAGGCCAGCTTTGGTCAGCCGCCGTAGAGGCGGTGTTACGCTTGCGATGATCGGGGACATCTTGCTAGAGATTGTCCGACCCGACCTGCTGTTGAGAGTGAGCCTGTCAATGGACCGCTTTGGCAGAGGCAGCGTCTCGAGCAAGGAAGTCCGCAGGGCGGCGGACGTGGCGGCGGAGCTAGTGCAGCAGGAGAAGGTGGTAGGCAGTACCAGTTGCCACCACCCCCACCCCCAGGTGGTCCACGCCAAGCTCAGGGAGCTGGTGGCCGAGGGCGAGGACAGCTGCATGCCCTGGAGGCAGTCACCCAGAGGCACCGCAGATGGATAGAGATACGCCTTGTGTCTTTTCTACTTACTGCAGTAGTTTGTCAGACACTATTTAGCGGTACTCTTTCCATTTGTAGCTTGCTCGAGTTTTGTTCAGGGCGTTGGTAAGACCCTGTGTGGGTGTTTGTTGGTGAGCTCGTAGGTGTGTGAGACCCAATTGAGAGTCCAGTCGCTTTCCTTGTGCTTAGGGATTTTCGGGGACGAAAATTTCTAAGGGGGGGGAGGATGTAGCGACTCGGGTTTTTGGCCCTGTCAGACTTTGGAATATTTCTAGGAATCATTCCAGAGCTATGCGCGAAGACGGCGTGCGATTCTGAGGCCCGGTGTGCCCGGAATTAATTTTATAAAAATATTATGTTTTTTGTACTATGCACGTGGCGGGGGTGTGATATCTCCTAAACGGTAGCTCAGAACGGGAATCTGAGTTTACGGTTGCGTCTGGAACGTGTCGTTTACCCTAGGCGAGGTGTAAACTTTGCGGGCGCGGGCCTGCGGTGAGAAACGCCACCATGGGCGTTTTCGTAAGTAAGTGGCGAAGTTAGTGTGTGAGCGTCAGCTCGAATAACTTCTGAACGGAGTCTCGGATGGAAAATCAGAGTCCGCCGTTGCGTTCAAAACGGCGTGTTTACCCTAGGGGTGCCCTTACTTTTGTTCGCATCGGGCGTCGGGTCTGAGGTGGGTTTGGCGTCGGTGGGCAGCTGATATAAATATCAGCGCCCCCCCCCCCCCTTTATCGTTCCTCTCGACGTTCTTCGCCGTTCTTCACCGCCACTCCGCCGAATCGAGCAAACGAAGCGCCCACGAGCTCAGAATTCGACGGCAGACGTTTCAGGAGCGCGCAGCGGAAGCTCTGGAGCGCGGATCTAAGGCAGAACATCGGTGTTTCGCCCGCAAGGTAGGCAGTTTGAGTTTTAAAATCCCAGACCCCGTTTATGCGTTGTTTTTCTTCAAATCGTCATAAGGCTTGTATAGTTCGGGTTCTGAGCTTTCGGAAACTTGTTTCGGATCTGATTTTGGAGCACCGGGGTGCTCCCGGGGGTCCTCGGAAGTTTTCCGGCGGAAATCCCGGATTCCGGCGGCGGCCATGGTAGAATCCGGCGAGGCAGGGCGGCGGCGCGGCGGCTTCCGGTGGCGGCGGCGCGGCGGAATCCGGCGGTGGCGCGGTGGTTTCCGGCAAGGCTGGCGGTGGTCCGGCCAGGCTTTTCCGGGGGTTTTTTAAACCCCCGTAAATCGCAAACCGAAACTACGATTTGCGAGACGTTTGCGGCGACGCGTTCCTTGCGTCGAGACGGACCTTTTGAACTAAATTTTATAATTTTATGGTTCGGGATCATAGCCCGGGAGTTAGAAACGTCGTATAAAATAATAATATTTTATTATTTTACGACTTCGGGCCGTTGTAACTTCTACTCGGAGCGTCCGAATGACGTTCCGTCAGTGGCGTTGAGACCTTGATGGTACGACGGACTTTTTGAGTTGGTTTCCGGGTGTTGGGACTGAGAACGGGGTACGGGGCCCACGAGGCCGGGTTTTCGCGTTTGCGGAGAAACGCAGCTTTTGCACCAGGAGTCCGATTTTGGCAGATGAATAGTTGATCCTGTGTGTTTTTTTGAGAGGATCGCAATTGTGTAATCCATTCGATGGGTTTTGGAATCCAGACGTGGGCCCCACCCGAGCTGGGCTTCGGTGAATAGTGCCTTTTTCACCGGGTGTCCGTTTTGGACGAGCGAGTAGTCGATTCCGCTTGTTTTTCCGAGGGGATCGTTGTGGTGTGATCCGCTCGATGGGTTTCGGGATCGTTGTGTGGGCCCTGTATGAGCTAGCTACGGTGAATAGTGCCTTTTTCACCGGTGCTCCGTTTCAGGCGAGTAAACATCCTATCCTGCGTGTTTTTCCGCGTGAAACGCGAGGGTGGCCTCGGTTTTGGCCTAGGAGGTGCGCAGTGTGGCGTTGTGGCGGGTTTCTCGGGCTAGCGACGTTTGGACCAGCAGTGGTTGAGGGTTCTCTCTTGGTTCGTTCCTATAAGGGTTCGTGTGGCATCACAACCTTCGTATGGGTTTTTGATCCTCTCGATGGGATGTTTAAACTGTTAGAGTTGTGGAATCCCTCCGGTGGGCCTGGAGCGGATCCTCTAGCATCTTTACCCTAGATCGGGTTCTTGGTATCGCTGTGACCGCTTATTTACGGGCGGTGATCCCCTATCTAGTAGGTTAACCCCATAGGGTTTGTGGCATCATCTGAAATATGATCCCCTACGCGGTGGGTCGTGCATAGTAGGGTTGTGGCATCGTCAGGTTTACGATCCCCTACTCAGCATGATGTTTATAGTAGGGTTGCGGTATCGTTGGTTATGTGATCCCCTACTCAGCGCGTGGTTCCGGTAGGGTTGCGGCATCGTCGGTTCGATCCCCTGCATCACGTGTTATACCAGATAGGGTTCCGATATCGTTGTGACCATCTTTTTATGGGTGATGATCCTCTATCTGAGTGTTGAGCTTCCGTCGAGTGCCAGATCGGGATGTGGTATCCCCCAACGGATCCTGGGTGTGATCCCCTATCTGTGAGAACTACGTATGCAAGATCGGGTCGTGGTATCCCCCAGCAGACCCTGGGATTGATCCCCTATCTGTGAGCAACGTATACCGGAGTGGGTATTGGTATCCCCTAGCGGCGATCCCCTATCCGAGGAGTTTGGTGGTTATGTTGTTTCAGCGATGTTTCCTCAGTGATGTTATCCGACGAGCGTGGTCTCTCGGGTGAGTGTCTGAGATGTTTATTTGGGACCCGATGGAGTGTATCTCTCGGATTAGTGTCATCTGGTATGACAGTGATCATGGGGTTTATTCTCCTGGTTGTGGACAGTTGCTGGTGACGAGGTTGGTTCCTCTTGTGGCTTGGTGAGTGAGCTGAGTATATCTGGGTTGTTCAAGGTGTATGTATGGGCATACACCTAAGCTGAGCTGAGCTGACTTGTTGTGTTTAGCTGAGGATGGTCACGAGATGGAGTTTCTCTCTTTTCTGGGTTCCCTCTGGCTGGGTTGAGCGGACTGTTGCCTTTCAGTTGCTCGCTTAGGTTTTGGGTTTTGGGGGTTCCTACTGAGTATGTTTATACTCACCCCTGCACGGGCTTTTCCCGCACATGTTTGTGTCTTGTGCAGACCATAGGCCCTTCGACGGAGTCCCAGGAGGACCCAGAGAAGGCAGAGCTTAGTGAGCGTGTTGACCGGGGTGTTTACCGGAGCTGTGCCGAGGGAGCTTTCTGGCGGGTGTTTGTGGCAGTGTTCCCCTCATCAGAGCAGGTTGGACGCGCTTGTAGTTTTCTTTTGGTGGGCCCTATTTTTCCCTTCTATACTTCTGCTGTACTCTAGTTTGGGATAATGTATGCATGCTTTTACTTTTCAGTTTCTATATCTCTGCACTGTTGCATGGAGGTGTTTGTGGGTGCGTGTGTACAGGTACCTTAGGCTAATGCCTCCCATGTGTGTGATAGCCTACTCGGCGCTGGTCGCCAGCCCCTGGCCTATTGGAGGCGGGCTTGGGGAGTCGCAGCTCGAGCCCTGTTGGGTCGGGTCGTGACAGTCAGAGTCACGGATTCAGATTGATGACTAGATGAAGAAGGGTTTTATCTGACCAACCATGTCACCATGGGGTGCTCTAGTCATGTTTGTGAAGAAGGAAGATGATTGTATTGGGCTATGAATAGACTTCCAAATACTAAATCAGGTGACGTTCAAGAACCATTACCCTCTCCCGAGGATCGATGACCTATTTTACTAGTTGACTAAGGCAGGTTGGTTCTATAAGATCAACCTGCAGTCTAGATATCATGAGTTTAGGATGATATATGGTGACATCTCATAGACTGCTTTAATCTTTTGGAATGGGCACCTAAAGTTCATATTCATGTCATTCGGTGTTATGAATGCACATTCTATGTTCTTAGGGCTCAAGAAATTTGTTTTCCATGAGTTTCTGAACTGGTTTGTGGTTGTATTCATCGATGAAATCATGATCTACTCAAGATCAGAGGAGGATCATGGTGAGAATATGAGGATAGTTTTGGAGGTCCTTTGAAACCACCAGCAATGCAGGAAGATTCCTAAGTTCAAGTTCTGGACATGATAGGTGCACTTCCTTGGAAATTTGGTGTCATGGAATGGAATAGCGGTGGACCCATTGAATGTAAAAGCGGTTGTTTCTTTGGAATCACACAAGTATATAGCAGAGGTACATAGTTCCTTGGGACTGGTAGTTTACTACCGAAGGTTCATACCCAACTTCTCTTGATTTCCAGCTCCTTTGACATCTTTGACTAGAAAGGACCAGGCCTTTGTGTGGAGTGAGAAGTGTCGTGTAGTTTTCCACTATCGAAAGGAAATTTTGGTGAATTCTCCATTTCTCAAGTTCTAAGAGGAAGGGGTGTTGTTTGAGGTGTTTTCTGATGCTTCTAGTCTTTTCTTGGGGTGTGTGTTGATGCATTCGTGGGGAGTGATCTTGTATGGTTCTAGGAAGATACATCCTCATGATCGTAACTATTCTACCCATGACCTAGAGCTTTTAGCAATATTTTTCATGTTGAATTTGTGGTGACATTACCTCATCGGGGAGAACTTTGTAGTCTTCATAGATCATAAGGGTTTGGGGCATATCTTTACCCAGGTGGACCTAAACTTGTGAAAGAGTAGGTGGTTGGCGTTTCTTTAGGACTACAACTTCAAGATCTCTTACACTGAATGTAAGGGGAATATTGTGGTCGATGCCTTGAGTATGAAGTCGTAGAGGGAGACATTTTGGGAATCTATGGATGCTTGAAAGGATATGGATGAGTCACCTTCCAAACACCTAGATGCAAGGGTGGATGGTGGAAGAGGTTGTTTGTTTCAGATGATAGTGCATTCCTCTATGTTGCAGAAAGTGGAGGAGTCTTAGTGAAGAGACTCAGAGAGTAAAGTGATGTACTATCAAGTTGACTAGGGAAATTCTCCGGAAGGGTGGTTAGAGTATTTTCATAATCGGATTATTTTCTATGGGAATTTGTTTTTCTTAGCAACGATGCACTTGTGAGTTCTCTATGAGTTTCATAACTCTCCCCTAGCGGTACACCCAAAAGTTTCTAAGATCTACCGAGGCATGAGGGAACATTTTTGGCGGCCCATGGTGAAATTGGAAGTGGGGAAGTTTATGGCAAGGTTCCTAGTGTTTCATTAGTTGAAGGCTGAACATCGTGTCCCAGGATGTTTTTTGTAGCCCTAATATGTCCTCGAGCGGAAGTGGTACAATGTCTCAATGGATTTCGTCAAAAGACTACCAAGGGTTCAAGGAGGCCGTGATACTATCTGGGTAGTGGTAGACCAGATGACGAAATCAAATCACTTACTAGCGATCAATGAGTCAAGTGTTGTGGATGCCATAGCACAAAGATATGTGGATGAGGTGGTGTGGTTTCATAGAGTTCTAAGGTCCATAGTCTCAGATCAGGATATATGATTTACTTCACAACTCTAAAAGGGATTGAAGCATGATTTCGAAACCCACATTTTCCATAGAACTTCTTTCTACCCTCAAACTGATGGGAAGACAGAGCGGA
The DNA here is from genome assembly GCA_963277665.1 of Viscum album. Taxonomy (NCBI): domain Eukaryota; kingdom Viridiplantae; phylum Streptophyta; class Magnoliopsida; order Santalales; family Viscaceae; genus Viscum; species Viscum album. Next base: position 1,935,901,246 of record OY728136.1, on the reverse strand, counting down.
CCATCCAAATGTTGGAATATATACTATGAGCATGTGTTCTGGACTTCAGAGGATTGTGGGTACAACACTGTCCTCTGGTAGAGTTTTCTTAAAACAATATCTATAACTCTACCATTGTCATGGCACTATTGGAAGCCTTGTATGGAAGGTCATTTCATTCAACCGTGTTTTTTATAGAGGTTGGGGAGGTAGGTGTTCTTGGCCCGAAGGTGGTGTGGATCACCACAGAGACGGTTCGGCTTGTGCATGAGAGGATTAAGGTTGTTCAAGACTGGTAGAACTCATATGCAGATCATATGAGGAGACCCTTAGTGTTCGATGTTGGGGATTACGTTTTCTTGAAGGTCTCCCCTTAGCGTAGGTAGCGGAGGTTTGGCAGAGGGATTAAGCCTTCTCCCAGGTTCATCAGACCCTTCGAAGTATTGATATGAGTCAGTGAGGTGTCCTATCAACTGGCATTTCCATCGCCCCTAGTGAAGGTCCAAAACGTCTTCCATGTATCTCAACTCCATTGGTATCTACACGATGACTCTCAAATCCTCAACTAGAGAGATTTGGATATCGAGGATGATGCGATGTTTGTGGAGTGACCGGTGATGATCAAGTACCATAATGAGAAGGTTCTTCATGGATGAACCATTCCCTTGGTTTGTGTGTTGTGGAGGTATGGTGGCCTTGAGGGGAGAACATGGGAGCGAGAAGCTCATATGTGCACCCAGTAACCAAAGCTATTTTATGTTTTTGTTCAAATCCTTAATTGATGTTCTTGTTTTTGTGACTTGTTGTGATGTAATTATTGACCTTTTTTCAATAAGATGAGATGTTTACATTGTTCTCTATGTGTGTGTGAAGGGTCATGACTATGGTGAGGGGAGTAGATGATCCTTAATCGAGACGCATTAATTTGGTTGTGATTAAACTGATGCGGTAAGGTCAGGGTTGTCCAATGCAGATAGTATCTTGAGATGGAGGAAAGAACTCCATGATTCGTCTACCGAGAAAATGTGATCCTTGGGGTTCGTATGGTTATTTGGGGTTGTAGCTATGGGTAGGTGTTCTTGGATGTCAAAGGTCTTGTTCCATCCTTGGAATAACTCACTATGGTTTATCCTTGAAAGGTATCTTATTAGGTGGTTATTCAAACCCCTCTCTTTTCTTTGGGTTTACTCTTGAATTCTCAAGGGTGAGAATAGTTTGATAAGTATTTGATGTAGTTTCCCAGACCTTCTTTGTCCATTACTCTTCCAAATTCTAGAGTTTGTGGTGTCCTAGACCCCATCAGTGAGTCAAGAGTTTGTTGTTGTCGGTGGAAGGGTGTCGCCTATCGGTGCCACTGATCGATGTCGCACCCAAATGATGCCACTGTGGGGGTGTTGGGGTTCTTTCCCTAGTTTTCCCATAACACCTCCTTTGACCTTAAAACTTATTGAAATCCATATTTTGAGCAGTTTTAAGACTTTTCAAAGACCAATAGTCATGCCTTGAAATTTATTAACTATTTGGAGTGGTTTAACAAGTGAAATGTGTGAAACCGCCCACCCAAATGGTCATGAAAAGACCCATTTGTTATGATATTGGAAATGGCATATCCTGTAACTCTTGGATCGGGCCTTTATCACCAATATTTTCTTCCTCGGTCTCTTTTGTTCCCTCTGGATGCGCTTAATGTCCTTCCTCAGGAGACGAGTCCTGCGCCCATGTTGGAGCCCTTCCCGCTCATCCTTCATGGAGTTTTTCATGCTGCTAACGCGACCACAGTTCCTTATGTTAGGATAAAATGTAAATACTTGATCATCTAGGTAGGGGTGTTTCCTTGGTCTCTCTTATTTTTTTCATCATTCGGGGTGGGTATGATGGTGTTCTCTCAGGAAGTAGGTTATACCAACTATAATGAAGATAATGAATATACCTTATTAAAGAATAAATGGGTGGGAATGATGATGTTGATGTTGATGTGCTATCTTTTTTTGTGTTTTGAATTGTATGGGATTATGTCCACTGAAAGTCTTGGCCATTAGTGGTCCTTTCTTACACACTAATGAAGCTATGTTTCCTGCATAATCTTTTGTTTGAATGCCTGCAACATGGAAACTGATTAATCATGTAAATTTGGCAGAATAAGTGGATTCAAGATGAGTAAGTAACCTTTGGGGGACCACCCTATTTAACCAAATGGAAATAAGGGACTAAATTAATGGTGTTGTAAAAACCTGAAAAACTTCCCTTTTCTGTTCTGGTGATATTAATGGTTGTTCTATTTGATGGTTGTGGGGTGATGTGTATGGGAATGGGACCCCTGGTTGTCAATCTATTGGTTTTTGAATTAGAGGTTGTGTAGATCTGGTATGTTGGGGCTTGGTTTGGTTCTAGTACATCAAGGGATCTCACATATCCTTTTTGTTATTAGGATTTTACAAGATAACAGGGTGTGAATGCTTAAAATTAGGCTTGGACGTTTTTAATTCATTTGTTATTTTTGATTTTGGTTATACCAGTTAGTATCCTGGTAGTGGATAAATGTGCTAAATGGAACCAATTGAACATGATAATGATGACATGTACAATGGGGGATTTTTTTTCTAGAAATGGGTTGTGTTCTGGTTGTGGTTGTTGCGTATTTGTGGATGTAGGGATAGCCGTGAGAGAGGTGGTGTATGGGATATTTGTCTGTTTCAGAACCCTTAGGTTGGGATGAGTGCTTGATTATCTATATGTATAAGATTTAGTTCTTATTTTTCATATACAAACCCCACCCATGTTGAGTGTTTTGTGATGAACACCCCCATTACATGGGGGAGGGTGTTTTTTCCAACATTCTTATGTGTTGCTGGATATTAGATCCTTTCTACTCCCTCACCTTGGTAGAAAAATATTCTTCAGGCAGGTTGTGAAGGCCTAAGGATTATTATGTCCCAATACTCTTTGTAAAGACTGTTTTTGCATTGGTAGGCCCAGGTTTGTGCAGGAAGGTTTTTTCCCAAGGGTCTTTGGGATGAGGTACAGGTGTCTTCGGGCATGGAAGTGGTCGTTCTGGCAAAGGTGTCTTCAAACATGGTGGAGGTTTTTGTGTCCTAGGTGTCTATAGTCATGGTTATGGGTGGTTATGTGTGGTTGTGGTGGCCCATATAGTTGTGGTTGGGGGCGGGATACATGTGTGATTGTGATGGACCATATTGTTGTAGTTTTGGATACCTCTATTTTTTGTCACGGGGAATTATAATGTCTCACCACTTTTGCATGATTGATTTTTATTTACCTACTGAGTATACCTGAATACTCACCCTACATATTTGGAAATACTTTCAGGGTTCCGATAGGACTTTGAGGACCATGCCGGACCTTACTAACTTGGACGTTGGGAGTTTTTGTTTTTGGTTTTCCTTTATTTTGGTCTTTCCATCATAGTTCCATGTACTATATATCACTTTATTTTTGGAACATGCATATGGGAATGGATTTTTGGATTTACTTTTATTTTAGTCTTTGGATTTTTTAGGGATTTACCATCTTATCTCCTGATATTATTAAAAAATGGTAATGTCATCCATATTATGTGAGATTCTATACCCTTGGTGTCAGTCGCCACTCCAAGGCCAATCAAAGGTGGGACTCGGGGGGTCATTATTTCTCTTACAACATGAGGAATGATGGTTCTGGCAGTTTGATGTCCCTTTCCTCGTCTTGGTGAAGGCGGGTCATGATAGAATGGTATCATAGGTGATGGTTGAGAGATAAGATGGAGTTCGAGGTTAGGAATAGGGGGGATTACAAGGGATGGAAGGAAAATAGTGTTAGGAAATCTTGGTGCGTGAAATAATCAAGGGAAGACCAGCTAGGACATGGGATTTTAGGGACCCCTGTGATCTGATCCAAGGACTCTAGGCCTACCAAACAATCAGGAGAGGCTACACTAATTGAAGGGTAGAGATGCTAGGAATGGTACATGCATCATAACGACTTGTGTTCTTGTGTGTCATGGGTGTTTTGGGTATTTAAAATAATTAAATTTTTAAGATAAAATTAAAAGGTATATTATACACTACTCAGGCTTAGTCATTCCTGGTTTACCTTACAGCTATGTAACCTAGATGACGACCATGAGTAGTACGGGAGATCGGGGGCCCGGAGGCTGATCTGGTTGATCAGTGGTGGATTGACACATAGGAAAATGATGAGAAGTGGTAGAAGAATCTACATTCATTCCAATGGCAGACCATCGGGAGGTACGGGGGTAGTGTTTGCAACATGGAGACAGAGGTTTGGGTCGAGGATCTAGTGATCACCATTACCTTGATTATTTCTCTAAGGAAGTATTGGGTTTCGTTGGCTATTAGTCAGATGAGGGGATCACCGCTTCAGTGGTGTACCGTGTGGTTGTGGTTGTGGGCGGGATAGTCGTCTGATTGTGATGGTCCATATGGTTGTTGTTGGGGGGGGGGGTGGGACTGTAGTGGAATTTTTAGGGGAGGTATAACCCGTAGGATGTTCTAAATAACTAGTGTAAAAGCGGTGTTGGGTTCCCAAATATCGATGAGCTATTACTATTACTTTTCCTAACTTACTTTTTTGGGGAGTATGCCTTGGTGAGTGTGGGTGGATAGTTTTCCTTTCTATGTTTTTTGGATACCTATACTTTTCTAATGGGGAATTAGAATGTCTCCCCCCTTATGCATGACAACTTTTGGTTTCCCTAATGAGTACACCTGTATAATAACCCTATGTAAGTAAAACTGGTTTCAAGTATCTAGAAGGTCTTTGAAGACCATATCGGACCTTACTGGCTCAGATGTTGGGTGTTTTCATTTCTGTTTTTCCATTTTTTGGTACATTCCATCAGAATTTCTTGTACTATGTATCACGTTTTTTTGGAACAATCATATGGGAATAAATTTTTGGCTTTACATTTATTTCAGTATTTAGAGTTGTTTAGGTTTTACCATCTTATCTCATGATCTTATTAAATAAAAATGGTAATTCCTTCCGTATTACATGAGATTCTATACCCTTGGTGGTAGTCGCCACTCTAGGGCCTATCAAAGGCTAGACTCGGGGGGTCATTATATAAAGACCCGGAATTTCCATTTAATATTTTTTAATATATGAGAATTTTACGAGTCCACAAAAACTGACAGTGCATGATTCTGAGGCCCTGAGTGCCCAGAATGAATTTCATAACTTTTTTTCAGGTAAGTTTAGTAAGTGTACAAGAAGGTTTTTGTAACTTTTGAACTAGTGCTCAGAATTTAAGTTCGAGGGCATCGTTGAACTCACAGCGCTGGTATTCGCTTAAAGAGACCTTTACCTCGACCGCAGTAGGTCGAGTGTGAAAGATACTTTTTGGGGCTTTTCGTGGGAAAGAAAAATAAAATAAAATTTTATTTTATTTTATTTCTAATAAACCTCCCATGAGAATGTTATGAAAGTGGGACCACGAGGGTTTAAAACCTCCCATTCTGAATGCTCGGTGGTGGGGACCACCTGAGCTAGTAAAATCCCTAATTCAAAGCTTGGTGGTGGGCACCACCCGAACCCCATTAATGAGAGAAAAAACCCCTCAACTCCCTACATTAATTATGCCAACTCTCCTTTAATTAAATAAGATAATTTGATATTATGCCAACAAACAAAATAGATAACTTTTTCTATTATGTGGACTACTTTTCATTTTGGTGGAATTCAAAGGAAAGGGTTGGAAAGAGGAGAACTTGGAAGAACACATCCACTAACAAAGAGCTCCTCCAATGAAGAACACTGACACACGACTTCGACTTCTTCCTCGGCACATCCTCCAATGGTGGACATCTTTAACAATGAAAACCACCTCCATCGAAGTGTGTTAATCTGATGAACGATCTTGGGATCAGAGTCGTGTGGTGGGCGCGACGAACATTGACAACCTCGACTTCTCTCATAGACATCAGTAATAAAATGAGATAGGGGTGTGTTTTAATTTGATCAATGTTAAATTTCCTATCACAATGAATCATCTTCCTTTATTTGTATGCTACCGCCCTAAAGTGGAGGGTACTAGCCAAACAAACATGGCCCGACCCCTCCGCAAATCTTGTGGATCTTTTGTGTGATATTCGCGATGGTGTTGGCGACCGGTGCTAGCAGTTGGCACTGGTGGAAATCTAGAATCGCGATGAAGGCGACGAATGATGGGCGGCTGGTCAAGCCGACCTCCAATGAAGGCACGGTGCTACGTCACCCACGGCCTCCACTGCCTAGCGGCCTATGCCGCCCCACGGCCGCGCGCCGCCCCGCGGCTCACGCGGCCTCCGCCGCACCATGGTACCCGCAGCCTCTGTTGAACCGCGGCACCCGTAGCCTCCACCGCCCGGTGGCCTCGAGCCGCCCCACGGCACACATGGCCTCTGCAGCCCCACGGCACCCATAGCCTTGCACCGCCCCGTGGTACCCGCGGACTCCACCGCCCTGTAGCCTCCGCTACCCCGTGGCTCTCGCAGTCTCCGCCGCCCGGCAGCACCTGCATCCTCGCATCGTCCCGCAGCACCCACAGCCTCCACTACACCATGACACCCTCATCCTGTGCACAGCCCCATGGCACACATGGCCTCGCGCCACTCTATGGCCTCCGCCACCCCACGGCCTTCGCGGCGAACATTGCCTCCTCACCACCTAGGTAGGTCCACTCAATGGGCCTGGACGAACCCAACAGGTCGGTCCGAGTTGACCCAAACTGGGTCAGCCCAGGCCTGGTCGGTATAGGTCGGTCCGATTGGGTCAAACCAGACCCAGACCCACTTCAACCCATTTACTCTCTTTTGGCCATAACATTGGCACAAGGCATCCGTTTGACAAACCATCAATGGCACTATAAACCATGGAGTGAGACTGTCCTTTTGGTATACCCCATTAGAGATTTGGATAAAGTTGGGGAATGGTCGAGTTGGATCGAGCATGAATCCAAACGGGCCCTCAGGACTAAAAGGCTAATAACTCTTAGATCAGGTGTCTGATTGTCGCATTGTCTGTTGAATTGAGACCCCAATGATGTGGCGGTCCTTTGGGATACTTTTTCATGGGACTTCGTGGAAGTTGGAGTATTGACTAGTGGCTCGAGGAGAAGACTTCCCCAAAGATGATCAAGCCTAGTGCAGGGACCCAGTAGCTAGTTGTGACTTTAGAATGAGATCCTCTGTGGGTATACGATTGAGGGTCCCACATGGAACCGCTCTTGGATTCCATGCAGGACTACTCTAGTGATCCTGTGTGGGTCAGCACCGAGCGATCCTGTGTGGTTCAGCACCTAGTGATCTTATGTGGGTTAGTACCGAGCGATCTCGTGTGGGTCAGCACCGAGCGATCCGGTGTGGGTCAGCACTGAGTGATCCTATGTGGGTCAGCATCTACAGATACATTGTGGGTCTGCCTATTAATAGAGTAAGATGATTCAGTAGTTACATCTAATCATCTCTACTACTGTACCTAAGAAATACCTAGTGTGTCCTAAGACCATACTTGTGTGGTACTTTTCTTTGTGGTAATACCTTGGTGGTATTCTTCTGTGTGGCATACTTGTGTTGTACTTGCATTCATGGATTTCCTTCCTTTGTGTAACAGTTGAGCTTTGGGCTTTGAGTTGGACTCTGTGTTTTTCTAATGATTGATACAGGTTTACTTGATAACTCATGTATATGTATGGGCATATACCTAAGTAGGGTTTTCAGTAGATTCCATTCTCTGTGGATTATCCTTGATGAATTTTTTGAGACCTTGACGGTCTCAGGGTCCCTACTAATTATCGTTATACTCACCCCTACACGGGCTATGCCCGAACACTGTTGTGTTTTGTGAAGACGACGGATAGTGCTAACTGAGGACGAGAGTACCAGGACTAGAGGTGGATTGGAGGTGGATATTAGATGAGGTGAACCGTAGAGACGGTCGTTCGTGTGTTGTACCAACCCTTCAGGTAGGATTCGTGGTGGATGATCTCGGAGCTGCTTTTCACCTATCAGCCTTCTTGTACTTTCCATTTTTCCTTGAACTTTCCGGTTGGGTTTGTATTTTTCCCCCCTTTTACTTATTGTACTCACTATATTTACTATTCAGTTTACTTGAGTTTGTATCTTGCTGTGTTCATGGTTGTGTGTGTTATAGGTTATAAAGGCAATACTTTCCCAGTTTTAGGGAATACGCCTTTAGTGCTAGTCACCAGCCCATGGCCTATGGAAGGCGGGTTTGGGGTTGTCACAGCCCAGGCCCCGGAAGACAGTATGTGACAAATTGGTATCAGAGGATTCGGTCCTATAGAAGAACTAAGACTCTTATCTTTTCTATGTGAATCAATAGTGTAAGTGTTTTGAGTGAGGTTTTTAGTTTAGGTAATCCAGTGATGGTGTGGCAGCCGACGTATCCATACACCAGGACCCTGACTTCTGATTTCTGACTCATTTCATGAAAACATTGATTGCATGTGTGTTTTCAAGAGTTTTATTTGTGATCTCTTTGAGTCAGCTCACCAGTTATAACTTTTGACCGCGGTGCACCTGTTTCTTTTCAGGATGCCTCCAGGAAGACAACCATCTAGGGTTCTGAATGTAGTATGCACTAATATCCCACCGAACGACGAGGCCTCAGTGTAGGACCCTCTTCCAACAGAGGCACCAGTAGAGGCACCATCGGTACCATTACCTGTTGGGCCACCGATGTCACCAGCCCCAGCAGCAGACGGTGCAAGATTGTTGAGTGTGTTGCACAAGTTCCAGCACCAGAGTCCACCCAGGTTCAGGGGAGAGATGGACCCACAGGCGGCTGAGGACTGGCTGGAGGCTGTAGTGAGAGTCTTTCAACAATTAGGGACACCAGTAGATCTGATGGTGATCCTTGCCGCTAGCCTTCAATAGGCAGCAGCAGGAAGATGGTGGATCTTGATGCTCCTGGTTCACAATGAGGTGATGATTCTCTGGGTAGACTTCAAGAGCCTATTTCGGGTAGAGTTTGTCCCAGTGACTCTTCACGTAGTGCGCATAGAGGATCTACTTCGTTTCCAGCAGAGCAACATGACTATGGCAAAGTACTCAGTGAGGTTCACTGGCCTCTCACACTACTCCACAAATATGGCACGGGACCCATTCTTTATGGCATGGACCTTCGAAAAAGGGCTCAGGTGAGAGATCAGGGATTCAATGATTTCTCTTAGCATCCCAACACAGGCAGGGGTGTTAGAGAGAGCCCTTTTAGTAGAGGGTTTCCTTACCGAGCAGTCACTAGCAGCAAGACCCACAACTAGTCATCATGTAGCGTAGTCTTCTGTAGCCGTCAACAGATAGATGACATAGAGGTCTAAGAGGACCAGACCTACAGGTGGATGACCGCAGGATTCATGGTTGGTTGTGTGAGGCACTCGAGGTAGAGCCAGTCATGCCAAGAGCGAGCAGTGTTACACATGCGGCGGCCAGGGTCACATGGCTCGTGACTGTCTGACCCACCGTATAGATGATCTGTAGACTGTTGAGGGACCACCCATGTAGAGATAGAGGTTCGACCGAGGAGGTCCGCAGGGAGCAGGCGGATGTGGACGAGGAGTTGGTCGTGCTATTGGCAGTGGGCGACGATTCAAGATGTTACCGCCACCTCCACCAGGTGGTCCACCCCGACTATAGGGACCAGGAGGACAAGGGAGAGCTCAGCTCTAGGTAGCTGAGGCTTACGATCACGATGCTCTTGAGATGATACGAGGTACGATATGTATCTACTCCACCTTAGATGCAGTACTTTCAGACACAGGTGTCAGTCATTCTATTATTTCCACTTCCCTCGTTTGGAGTTCGGAGACTCTGACAGAGTCATTGGCTTGATCCTTACGTCTAGAGACTCCTGCGGGAGCAAATTCAACAATTACACACTAGATTCGGTAGTGTGATCTTACACTAGGATTCGAGAGATTTGGCTGGGATCTCCTAGTAGCAGCGTCAAGGCTTTTCGACGTTATCTTGGGTATGGATTGGTTATTTATAGTCCATGCTCAAATTGATTGTATTAGGAACAAAGTGTGGTGTGTTCGCACGGATGGGACCAGGTTTACCTTCACCGGTGAGAAGGGAGCCTTTTCATCACATGATGGACTTACCCGGAGGAGAGTGCAGCCGATCACTCATGAGTTGGCTATCCTTACCCTCGGAGCAGTTGATGTGGGGAGTCCGAGTTATCCTATAGTAGTGGACCAGTACGCGGATGTATTCCCTGATGATGTTCCAGGTCTAACTCCTTGTATATGTGGACTTTTACGTTGAATTGTACCCTAGGACGACACTGATATCTACACCAGCATATTGGATGGCTCCTTTGGAGCTTCGTGAGGTGCGGGTATAGTTGGAGGACTTACAGGGGAAAGGGTTCATTCGGACCAGTGTTTCTCCTTGGGTAGCCCCGATTTTTTTTCCAAGAAGGTGTATGGGTGCTTGATACTTTTTTTTGACTATCGGCGCCTGCACCAGGTGATTATGAAAAACAAGTACCCACTTCCGAGGATTGACGACCTCTTCGATCAGTTGAAGGGAGCACGGTGGTTCCCGAAGATAGACCTCATATCAGGCTACCAACAACTCAGAGTACAAGATGAGGATGTGCAGAAGACATCTTTTAGATGTTGGTATGGCCATTATGAGTTCTAAGTTATGCCATTCGGTGTAACCAACATTCCTCCAGTGTTCATGGAACTCATGAATAAGATCTTTCAGCCATACCATGATCTCTTTATGGTAATCTTCATCGACGACATTAGGATCTACTCGGCTACTGAGGAGGAGCATGCTTGTCATTTGCAAGTAATATTGGACACACTCTGAGAGCACCATATTTATGGTATGCTCTCGAAGTGCTAGTTCGGGATCCGAGAGTTTCACTTTCTAGGACACGTCATCTCAGAGGCTGGAGTTGCAGTGGATCCAGTGAATATTGAGGCGCTACATTCTTGGGTGCCACCGAGGAGTGTGACAGAGGTACAGAGTTTCCTGGGTTTGGCTGGACACTACCATAGGTTTGTTCCAGATTCCTCCAGATTTGAAACACCTCTATCAGCATTGACGAAGACGGGGAAACCATTTGTGTGGTCAGAGATATTCTAGTAGAGTTTTTAAGAGCTAAGGCAGAGGCCAATTAGTGCCCCCATATTGAGGATTCTAGAGGAGGTCATAGGGTACAGAGTCTACTACAACGCATGAGGAACCGGACTCAGATGTTTCCGGATGCCGGAGCGACCAGTGATCGCATATGGTTCTCGACAGTTGAGACAACATGAGCAGAACTACGCTACCAATGACCTGGAGTTAGCAAAAGTGGTCTTCACCTTGAATATGTGGCGACATTACTTGATGGGTGAGCATTTTATAGTCTCCTAATATCACAAGAGTCTCAGGTATATCTTCTCTCAAAAGGACCTGAACCTGAGACATCGATGTTGGCTTGAGTTCCTCCAAGACTATGACTTCGATATAGTCTATACCCCTAGGAAGGAGAACGTTGTAGCTGATGCACTCAGCCGGAGATTTGTTATATAGATTCTAGGTGAGGCAACAGAGAATTGTCCGCTTTGCAGATATCCTTTGTGGAACGCGATGGATCAGCTTTTCTTCAGTTTCTTATAGCCACTCCCCCACTTCTCCAGTGAGTTAGGGCGGCGCAGTGTGGGGAAACTGACTGCGAGACACGATGTGGTCAGATATCCATAGGACAGGCACCTGATGGATTTTCTGAAGATGGGGAGAATGTATTCCTCTTCAGAGGATGTACCATGGTACCTATATCACTTAAGAAAGAAGTATTGAAATAGTTCAACACATCCACTCTAGTGGTACATCCAGGAGTGGTGAAGATGTACCAGGATCTCCGATGACAGCACTGGTGGCTAGGAATGAAGAAAACATTTTTAGAGTTTGTCTCTCAGTTCCTCACTTGTCAGTAAGTGAAGGTGGAGCATCAGGTACTAGCAGGCTTGGTTCGGCCTTTAGAGGTACCAGAGTGGAAGTGGGATGAGATATCCATAGACTTCGTGACAAAACTACCACGTACATCCAGTGGTCATGATGTGATTTGGGTGATCGTTGACCGACTCACCAAGTCGGCCCACTTCCTACTGATCAGAGAGAAAGGTTTAGTAGAGAGCTTGGGATGCCTCTATGTGTAGGAGATTGTTCGGCTACATGGAGTACCCTCGACAATTGTCTCTGATCGTGATTCATGTTTTACTTCCCAAATATGGAAGGGGTTTGAGGAGGCTTTTGGGACGTAGCTTCATTTAAACATCTCCTTCCATCCTCAGATGGATGGTCAGACTAAGTGGACCATTCAGACCCTCGAGGACATGTTGCGTGCTTGAATCCTCGACTTCAGTCACAACTGGGAGGATCACTTGACATTGGTGGAGTTTTCATTCAATAACAGCTATCACTCCACCATTGGGATGGCACATTTTGAGTCATTGTATGGGCGACCTTGCATATCATTTTTGTGCTGGACTGACCTAGGGGAGTCAGAACTGGTGGGGCTAAATATGGTACAGTCTACCATAGAGAATATGCAGATCATCTAGGAGTAGATGAAGACTACATAGAGTAGGCAGAAGTCGTATGCCGACAAGAGATGGAGACCTCTGGAATTTGAGGATAGCAACCACGTCTTTCTATGGGTCTCACCTCGATGAGGATTACAGAGATTTGTCCGAGGAGGCAAGTTATCTCTAAGGTTCATTAGACCTTTTCATGTCCTCAACAGAGTTGGAAAGGTGGTTTACCGCTTAGCTCTTCCACCTCAGTTGCACCGGGTGCACGACTTCTTCCATGTATCCCAGCTAAGGATATATGTGCATGACTCTTCTCACATCATCGACCATGGAGAGCTGGACAATGATGATGGGGTGATATTTATGGATGTTCCAGTGGAGATTGAGGATCGATATAAGTGGATCCTTCATGGGCAGTCGATACCTCTAGTGTATGTACGTTGGTAGCAAGGGAACCTCCAGGAGAGAACATGGGAGCGGGAGGCTCTGATAGGTGCTCAGTACCGCCACTTTTTCCCTTAGATTGAGTTGTGTCTTACATGGATGTAAAGCTCTGAGGTGGGGAGAATGTAAAGACCTGGAATTTCCATGTAATTTTTTTAATATATGGTAATTTTACAAGTCCGCGAAAACTAATGGCACGTGATTCTGAGGCCCAGAATACCTGGAATGAATTTCTAAACTTTTTTTCGAGTATGTTCAGTAAACATAAGAGAAGTTTTTTGTAACTTTTGAATCATTTCACAGAATTGAAATCTGAGATCATCGTTCAACTCACAGCGCCGTTATTCACTTAAAGAGACCTACACCTCGACTGCGGTAGGTTGAGGGTGAAAGATAGTTTTTGCGGTTTTCCGTGGGAAAGAAAAATAAAATAAACTTTTATTTTATTTCTAATAAACCTGCCATGTGAATGTATTAGAGGTGGTGACCACAAGGGGATAAAACCTCCCATTTTGAATGCTCGGTGGTGAGAACCACCCGAGCAAGTAAAACCCCTAATTCAAATCTTGTTGGTGGGGACCTCCAGAACCCCTTTAATGGGAGAAAACCCCCTTAACTACCTACTTTAATTATGCCAACTCCCCTTTAATTAATTAAGATAATTTAAAATTATCCCAACAAACATAATAGATAACTTGTTCTATTATGTGTGATACTTTTCATTTTGGTGGAATTGAGAGGAAAGGGTTGGCAATAGGAAAACTTGGAAGAACACATTCACCAATAAAGAGCTCCTCCAACGAAGAACGCCGATGCATGACTTCGACTTCTTCCTCGAGACATCCTACAATGGTATATATCTTCAACAACGAAGAACTGCCTCCATCGAAGAGATGTTATCTGACGAATGAGCTCGGGATCAGAGGCGTGTGGAAGGCGCGACCAACGTCGACAACTTCGACTTCTCTCATCGACATTAGAAATCAAATGAGGTAGGGGTATGTTTTATTTTGATCAATATTAAATTCCCTCTCACATTGAATCATCTTCCTTGAGCAATATGCTACCGCCCTAACATGGAGGGTATGGGCCAAACAAACATGGCCCGACCCCTCTGCATATCTTGTAGATCTTTTCTGTGATCTTCGCGATGGTTTCGGCGACTGGTGGTAGCGGTTGGCACCGGTGGAACTATAGAATTGCGATGTAGACGACGAATGAAGGGTGGTCGGTCAAGATGGCCACTAGTGATGGCATGGCACTCTGCTGCCTGTGGCCTCCACCACCCCGCGGCACCTGTGGCCTCGCACCGCCCCGCGGCACCTGCAACCTCCGCCGCCCCGCGGCACCCGCGGCCCCCACCGCCTCACTATACCTGCAACCTCCCCCGCCCCACCTCACATGTGGTCTCTGCTACCCCGTGACACCCTCAACCTCTGTCGCATCGCGGCACCCACGGCCTTCGGCCGTCCCGTGACACCCGCGGCCTCACACCGCCCCACGTCACCCACAGGCATCGATGACCTTCTAGGCCCACGCATCCTTAGCACTACCCTGCACCACCCAGGCTGGGCCGGTAAATGGATCGGGATGCACCGTGGGCCAGTTCAACCCAAATTGGGTCGGCCCAGGCCAGGTTGGCCCGACCGGGTCGAACCAGACCCAGACCCACTTCACCCCATTTACGCTCTTTTGGCTATAACATTGGCACCAGGCGTCCATTTGAAAAACCATCAACTGCACTGTAAACTTTGTATCAAGATGGTCCCTTTGGTATAGCCCATTGGCTATTTGGATAAAGTTTGGGAATATTTGAGTTGGATCGAGCACAAATCCAACCGGGCCCTCAGGACTAAAAGACTAATAACTCACAGACCGAGCGTCTGATTGACACACCGTCTGTTGCGTTGAGATTCCTATGATGTGGCTGTCCTTTGGGATACTTTTTTCATGGTTGTTGAAGTATAAACTAGTGGCTCGAGGACCAGACTCTCTCAGAGATGAGCAATCCTAGTGCGGGAACCCAATAGTAGGCTGTGACTTGAGAAAGAGATCCTTCGTCGGTCTATGATTGAGGGTCCCATAAGGAACTGATCTGGGATTCCATGCGGTACTACTCTAGAGATCTTGTGTGGGTCATCACTGAGTGATCATGTGTGAGTCATCACCTAGCGATCCTTTGTGGGTCAGCACTTAGTGATCTTGTGTGGGTCGGCACCGAGCAATCCTATGTGGGTCAGCATCGAGCGATCCTGTGTGGGTCCATATCTAGAGATCCTTCATGGGTCTGCCTCTTAATAGAGTAAGATGATTCAGTAGTAACATATAATCATCTCTACTATTATACCTAAGAAATACCTTGTGTGAGATGAGATCGTACCTATGTGGTACATTTCTTTTGGGGTGATACCTTGGTGGTATTCTTCTGTGTGTCTTACATGTGTGGTACTTACCTTCGTGGTTTTTCTTCCCTTGTGGAACAGTTTAGCTTTGGGATTTGATTTGGACTTTGTGTTTTCCTCCTGATTGAGACGGGTTTACGTGATAACTTAGGTATATGTATAGGCATATAGCTAAGTAGGGTTTTCAGTTGATTCCACGATGTGTGGATTATCCTTGATGGATTTTTTGAGACCATGAGGGTCTTGGGGTCCTTACTGAGTATCATTATACCGACACCTGCATGGGCTATGCCCGCACCCAGTTTTTGTGTGTACAAATGATGGACAACACTGACTGAGTACGAGAGTACCAGGACTAGAGGTGGCTCGGAGGTGGACATTATATGAGGCAAACCGCAGATACGGCCATTCATGTGTTGTACCTACCCTTCAGGTAGGATTTGTGGTTGACGATCCAGGAGCTTCTTTTCACCCATCAGCCATCTTGTACATTCCAGTTTTCCTTGTACTTTCTAGTTGGGCTTGTATTATGGCCCCTTTTACTCACTGTACTCACTCTATTTACTATTCTGTTTACTTGAGTTAGTATCTTGTTGTGTTCTTGGTTGTGTGTGTTATAGGTTATAAAGGAAATGCCTTCCCAGTTTTAGGAAATGAGCCTTTGGTGGTAGTCTCCAGCCCCTGTCCTATGAAAGGCGCGCTTGGGGTTGTCACGGCACGTGCCCCAGGGGACAGGTCGTGGCACATTTTTTTTAAAGGTTGGGTCCGAAGCCTCATTTTTATTATTAATGCAAAGCAAAGACCTCTTTAACTGGGTAGAGGGAGACCCATTACATAGCCCGAAGGCCCAGTGGGCATTTAGCCCATTACATGACCCGTAGGCCCATTTTTTTGGCCCAAAGCCCATTCTGTGAATAGTAATGCTACAGTACCTGCGTTGCTACAGTACTGCACAGTACCCGCCACCGCTACAGTGCTCTGCCGCCGCTACAGTGCCCGTCGTTGCTACAGTGCCGCCTCTGCTACAGTACGCTACAGTACTGCTATAGTACCTGCGCCCAATGGGTTTTGAACCCCCATTTTTCATGTAGATTTAAGGGGTGCTTACCACTAAGCCAAACCCCAACTACAGGTCGTGGCACATTATCTCAACTTCAACTTGATGAATAAAGTTTCCATCAGTTTTATATCCCTTCCCTCATCCTGGTAAAGGTAGGTCGTGAAAAAAATAATCACATTAAATTCTTAAAAGACCCCAACATTGTAATTTTTTAGTTAATAGAAAAATAAAATAAATGATACTAACAATATTAAGAGTAAAGTAAATTGAATGAATAATTTTGTTCCATTAATTTCAGAGAAAATTATATCATTTTATACATGTTCTAACATAATATATTCTAATTCCATCATATAATTGATATTTTTAATTTCAATTTAAATTAATAATGTCAAAATTGACATTAATGATATTGTTTAGAAAATATTATTTAATTATAAGATTTAAATTTACTAAAAATATTATATTCTTCTAAGTGATTTTATTTTAAAAAAAATTCAACTAAATTCCTTTCCTGGAACAATTTTACATTTATAGTGACTATATTTACCCTAAATTACAAAAACTATGTTAGCATTGTTAAGATTAAAATGATGTTTTAGAACGTGGTATGCGATTTTGTTAAAATTAATTTTAAACACATAAAAAAATTTATAAATCAGATTTAATATTTATAATTATTTTATTCCAAAATTTTCTAATATGTTTCATGTTATTTCAATCAAAGTAGAAATTACCTAGGTTAAAAATACTAGTTACCGTAGTGAAAACCAAAAATGGTAAATGTAAGGAAACTTTGATGTAAAGGAACAACATGTTTAAAACAAGTTCTATTTTTTGTGTTAGAGGTATGTATTTACCATATCATCCCTTTTAACATTTATTTATCAATTTTTGAGCCACTTGTGGTGATAGTGACCTCCCATTATAGAATATTTTTGGAAATTTAAAAAAAATCCACTTCCCCTCAATTTTAAATGGGTATTTACTCACCTCACTTATAAACACATTTCAACAGGTTTGGCTCAACTAAACCATTCCCAAATAGCTTCCCAAATTCCATCATTTCAATATAGAAGCCTTATATTGGAAAAATATACATTCTATTAAGTCTTTTGTGCCAAACTGTGTAGGATACCAAATGAAGAGGTAATGTTATTCAACAATCATTTTTAATTTATTTCGTCCTCCACACCCTTAAATTATTATTAATCTATTTTTATAAAATATCATAATTTGATTAAATATAATTTTATCTTTTTATGTTACGGGAATGGCCTAAAACCATCCCTACTTTCGTCGAATGGATTACAAAATCAGCATTTGTGTGTACGGCGGACTACCACCTCACAAACTGATGTCAATCATTTTTTCATTACCACATATCACAATTGGGAATGATAATGGGTAAAAATTATATATATGTTATTAAAAAAATAATTATAACTCTTAAGTAATTATATATTATAATCATTTTTAAATTCCATTTCATGGGGAATATGATAATGTCGCTCGTGTGTATAGTGGACTACGACCTCGTGAAGTGATGTGATTCATTTTTCACTAACTCGTTACATAGAAGGTAATAAGGATAAATTTATTGAATATTTGTGACATAAATGACCTTATTCAGATATCAATTAAAATTTTATCATTATTAAAATATAGTATATCATTTTACTTTTTTACACTTAAGGATGATAACATTGTTCGTGTATGTCTGGAGTACTGACTTTACGAAGCGAAGTGACTATTTTTTCATCAGCACAACACATGGATGATATATATATAATATAATATAATATGGTATTTATGATATATTTATTATCATGTAAACATTAAATATTACTTACCAAATTTCTATAATGATCTTTCAAAAATTGAAACGTTACTCACGTGTGTGTATGGCCTACCATCTCTATGATCATGGAGTACTTCATTTCTCAAAATAATCTTACATGATTGGTCATAAAAGTATAATTCATATAAATATATGATTAATATATTAGGATAATTATTGTAGATATTATAGAACAATATAATATTCTCAATTATCATATCTTTCATGATGAAAGACACATGAAAAACCAAGTCAATCAATACATGAAACAATGAAAATAATGAATATTTATTAACGGAAAGGTGATAAAATGTTATAAAAGGATCATATATGATTTTAAAAATATTAATATGGTCATGTTATAAGTTATATGATACATTAAAACCTCTTTATAGGAGGTTAAATCACATTAAATGAAAAGAAAGCGTGAGGTACGGGACATCATCTTAATTTCTATTCATTGAGGAGTATTTTAATTTTATGAAAAAAATTTCTTTTATAGTGTATGTAATACCCATTTGACATGTAATATCCATTTACATTTATAATTCATGGTATTTTAAGTTTATATTTTAATTATTTCATCCATGTTTTTTTGACTTGAAAGTTATCCAGTGGTAAAAATTATTGTATAATCTTAATTTTTTGCGATTGTTAACATAATCTTCAAACAGTCACTTTCTTGTGATACTTTTTATTGTACATTAAAATTATGTTAAATATCCATTTTATTGAAAAGTTGATATTATTATTTTATAATACTTATTCTTTTTAACATAAGGTTTTTACTTTGATAATTATTTGATTAACTGTGAAAGTGTTGAAAAATCCTAATCCATTACCCAATACAGATTTTTAATGATTGGGGACATTATTCAAGAATTTAATCAATTATTTGATATAAGAGGGATTCATTTAAAAATAAGACATTTTATGGGCCCAATTATAGATATCCACTCGACGCATTGATACCTATCATTAGAAAAATCATTAAGCTAGCATAAAATCAGTTGGCCAAACCATATGGGTTTGTACCTAGTAGTATTGAAATATCCTAAGGATATATCATGACTGTAGAGGTATCATATTACTTTGACTTGATTTCAAATAATTAATAATTTCTACTATTTACAATTAATTTTTTATTATTATCCATGAGATTTTTGTTATGATATTATCTTTAGATGCATTTTATTCTCTATTTATTGATTTAATGGCATGTGATTTCTTTTTTTACCTTTCCATATTAATTATGACATACCTTATCATGATAATAAAGTTATTTAAATGGAATATTTGTTTATTTACATACATTCCTATATTTATTATTCTTATTTATTCATGATATATTTTATTTAAATTAACTCCTACTAAGTATTTGAGTTAACCCATATTTTTCTTATTTTCCCAAGGATTCTATAAAGTATACTACAATTGATGTGCAAGGATAAGCTAGAGAGAATAATTTTATTCTCAAAAAAAGTTTTGTTTTAATTTTTATTGTTCAAGTGTAATAAAAGACTCATGTATCTATCTATTTTACCAAGACTACTAAACTATTCGATCCTTCAGGATTTGATTTCTTATATCTTACGTCAATGTAATTATGCAATCAATCTCTCTTTCCTACTATGGTTTGAGGTACTACATATCCAATTTGAGAAGAATAATATAAGAGAAAAGAAAGGATTCCATTTCAATAGCTATTTTAATAAGATAGTAAAGACTCAATGAAGAAAAAGAATAACATACATTATTATATCGAATTATTAGATAATAAACGCAATAAGATAATTATTGTTTAAAATTTCCCTCATGTTGAAGAGGTAAGTGTTCTTGATTATATATTCAAAAAGATGAATATTAAACCATACTTTATATAATATTTTATTATATACAGGGTAAAATAGGATGAGTATAGTGATTTCAATCCTAAAAGAGAATCAGATATTGAGATATGACATAATTAGACTCACATAATTAATAGATACAAACCATATTGTATAGAAATAGTAAAATAATACCAAAAAGTCTATAAAATATTCCAAGCCTAATCTCTGAGTAGTGCATAAAATGGAAATTTTATGGAGTTCCCCTTTGTTTAGTAATATTAATTTTCTAAAAAAGTCATCACAAACAATGTGTAGTTCCATTATCTTTACATTGATAAGTTTTAAATGTTCTATACAAGTATTAGCCCATTGTGATGAATAATATTAAATAATAGCATCCTTTTCATGGTTTTATCTCTATTTATATTATATTGGTGTCATTATCATGACAGAATTGGGAGAGATTGAAAACTCTTATTCTAACATAGAATAAATATTCCTATGACTAAGAGGATCAAAAACAGGAAAATACCTTAATTATTATTCACTTTGATTAACCCCTTGTATCAAGGTGATTCAGTTTAACCTGGTCTTAATAAAAAATACAGGACTCTCACTATATTTTAGATAATTCAACTCTTCTTATTTTTTAAAAATCATTATGAAAAATGACCAGTCATCCTACAAAGACCATGAAAACTTTCCTTTTATATTGATTCAAGATTAGGATTATGACATGGTCTTGTTTATACTATAGCGCCATTTGATTGTATCAGAAAACATTCTCTAAAAAATGGAGTCAATCAGGATGTTGGTTTCTAAAAAATAAATTCATTAAATAATTTATAAGATAATTTATCTTACACTCCCCATGATTAAACTTCTATATTTGGTTCTAAAACATAAACATTTTTCATTTATAACAAGAATTACAACCATATTTAAAGATTAAAGGCCTCGTGTCTTTGGGAACTATCCACATTGTCCATAATCATCTTATACATATACTATATAATTTAGTAAATTTCATTATTAGGGACCCTTTATAAACTATTCACTAACTCTTTATCCCATATGATCACCTATGTGAATAGGGACCTAAAAGAAATAACTATTCTAAAATGCATTATAATGGGTAAATAATTAATAATGAGACATAGAAAATTATTAATAGATCATAAACCATTGAGATAAAATATCACGAGATGATTGGTATGATTAATAAAAATATCTTGAGATTATAATATGTGAAAATAAATAATGATAGAATAGTCATAGATTCATACATAAATTCCATTAAAGAATAATATTGAAATAATTACATATACCTATCAAATAATTCCACGGGTGGATACAACACCTATTTTATACACTTTACACTGTCCTTAATGGTAACCCATTCCTCGTAACATTGGAATATGGCTTATACATTATCATTTCATCATAAACATAGGTTATAGATCATTTCCAAAACATCATAACATGTGTTCTATGCCCACTATTCATCCCCCATTTATAGTAAATCATGAGATTTAAAATCCCTCAATCACTTAAGAAGATATATATTTTATTCCCACCCATTACATTGTAATACAAAAATAATATGTTTTCCAATTGAAAATGATAATAATTATAAATCTATCAAATTATCGTCATGATTAACCTCTTAAAAATAGAATGGTATACTTTATTAATCTAGTTACACACCCTTTAATCAATATAATAAGATTTAAAATATTCAAACTATAAGGCCCTGGCCTTAAACCTTACTTAATATTGAATTAAATGAATAATTCACATTGAGGATCTTTTCAAGTTTAGAGTTTTAGAGAATTAGGACCTAACTATTACATCTTAAAAGATTAAAAAGTAGTCACTTCTACTAAATTTCCATAAAATAAAAACTCTTAAAAAGAAACATGTCTAGTTCCATGTATTAGATAGCATGACTTTCCCTTAATCCCATCCTTGACCCTATTCCACATTAAGTCCTGTGAAAAACATTTCAAAAAAAACTTGGGGTGAGCATAAAAAGCTCAGCAAGGGATACACAAAGAATGAAAACTGTTAGTTTTTCAAATCAACAAGTAAACCATGAATAATTTATCAATGTAATACCTTTCACCTTTAGGAAGTTGTAAAAACTCTTCACTGAATAAAATATCATTACTTACCCTATTGTAACCAAAAGATTACCATAAAACCCATATAAAGAACACATAACATATAAAGCTAACTTGGGAAATAAACATACTTAAATGGAATAACCATACGGTCGACTTCCACACATACTTAATGGAATAGCCATACGGCCGACTTCCATACCCAATGCATTGGAGGTTATAACTTAACCACCCGTCCTGGTATTTACAGCACCACCCGTCATACGGTTTATCACGTAACCACCCGTAAAATGTCCAAGTACCATCATTACACATAAAATATTGAAAATATAAACATTTCAATAACAACATTTCATTTTCAATCAAGATAAGTAATTCCAAGATATTGAATTAATCAATCAATTTTCAAAAATCATTTAAAAGAGATTTTTGAATCAAGGTGTCCCATACCACTTTGAAGATTTTATTGGAATTATAATTTTAAAACATTAATGTCCATATAAATAAATAATGAAAACCATTTTGAAAACATGTACATTAAAGATATAGATATAGTATAATAAATCATTAAAACATTTAAAACGATATTTTTGTTAAAGAGTTTTTAACAAAATGAGAGACACTTGAATACAAATAATTGTGGAATAACATTTAATCTGAGATTTATAATATCATGAGAATAAAGGGATTCATGATATAATATGTCAAAGGACAGTATACACACCATATAAGATTGAATTGGTGCATAACAACAATGAAGTCTCAATGGAAATGTAAAATGAGATGAAATCCATTATAAAGAAGGTATCCTTAAATTAAGGATAATTAAATCTCATAATTATGTGTGAAAAATATAAATACACCCAATATAAGTGGATATTAAGTGTAAAACAATCAATGGTAATTCACACATATTCAGAGGATGACATATTCAATAACTACATGTTGAACCCAAAGAAATTGAAATTGGGTTAAGAAGTTCCCTTGGTAAAATTCGACAGCCTAACGGCGTAACATAAAATTTTACAAAAAGGGTTGACGAGAGAGATAAAGGGGATCTCATCCCTTGGACATAAAATTTACATAAATAAGGATATATAAGAACATATCCCAACATAATATTATTTGAATTAAAATACATAACAAAATAAGTCTTTTAAAAAAATAGGGTGAAAGGTCCCCTTACCGAGTTGGGTAACTTTCGAAAAGTACACCCCATGAAAGAAGGGTCATACAATGAAGATGTAAATACCCATAAATGAAATTATACTACAAAAATTGTTTAATAATGTGCAGTACATACACCAATAAAAGGAAATAGTGGAAAATGTGGCATAAATGTCATGGGAATAAAAGTGAGATGAAAAATCTCTTATAAAAACTCGGCAGCCTAACGACGCCACTTAAAACTTCCAAAAATGGATTTATGAGATCAAATAGGGTCTCCCATAATATGAACATAAAAATTAAAGTATTAGGAATATAAAATATCATCCCCAAACATAATAAATATGGGCTTAGAAGAAATGACATAAAAGAGAGTACATAAAAAGAAAGAGAGAGGTTGGATCCCTTACCTCGGATCTGACTTGACTCGATCGTTCTCTAACATCCTAAATAATAAACATGAGTTAATTTAAACTTGATTAAGAACCTTTTTCAAGTTCATTATTCCTTTTATATCACTTATTGCCATGTTATATGCATTATTTAATCATTTAAGTTAATAATGTTTGTTTTGTCGATATTTGGTTCTTAAGTTGAAGGTGGACTTCTTACAATTACATGTTGTTCGTGTGGTCAAAGGTTCATTATATCCAGAATGATATTCATGATTTGTATATCATATATATCATATATATCCATAATATAAAATTATTTATAATATTACATAATCATTTAGATTTAATAAATGAAAAGCACCGTTCATGGAGACGGTAAGCCGTACGTACGCATGAATGCTACTTTCATTTCTATGTCATTTTAATGGAATTAAATACAAATGATTGGTATGTATATTTTAATTCCAGAATTATATTAATCATTTATATATAACATAAATCATATATAATAACTTTAAATCCATCCTTTATACATCCCACATATGGCATTAACGAATCAAATCACTTTGAGGGGCGGTAATCCGCACTTCCTAAAATGAAATTATCGTGTTTTACCCACAATGGAAACCATAAAGTTATGCCACAAAAGAAAAATAAATAATATTAAGTAAAAAAATAAACATATTATATAGCATATATAAATATAGTTACATCTTAATGTCCACCTTTGAAGGTGTTATATGAGTGTTGAACAATCATCGTTTCGTGAGGTAGAAATTCGCCATCCACAGAAACAGTATGTTCTTTAACCATTAGATGTAGGTGTGTGTAAGTGTAGATAGAATTATTCTTATAAAAAAATCCTAGTATATTTAATATACTAGAGTTGTTACAAAATAAAAGAATAAAAATAGTTTAGGGGGTTGGAGAAGCAAAATAAAACAAAAGAACACAAGAGAAGACACTACCTTTAAATCGGGTAACTCTTTTTGATTTGAGCTCAAAGGCTTCCTTGGGAAGACTTCTGCCCAAAGTGAGGCTTGTAGGAGTAATATAGGGATGTGGAGAGACAAAATGGGCAGGGGTGTGCCGAGCCAAAGGCTTGAGAGGTGTGGGTAAGGAGGTAGAGGTGGGGGGCTTTTATAAGAGGAGACGAGGGGCACTCTTGGAAAGTAAGGAAATGTTACTTTATTTTAGAATGAGTTTCGGATTTTAAAGGACCCACATTGATGTGTTTCAAGGATAAGGTGATAAGGGTTCTAAATCCACTCATCCAATAGGTTTTGGACTTGTGTAGGTCTTAGACTTTATATTATCTTTCCATTTTATTTAAATCGTTAATTAATGAGGTAATCGCTGCATCATCATGGTGTCATAAATAATTTAATTTAGTTAAGGTATATAAATTATAAAAAAATACTATGATTTACGAAATCTTTTTAGCTTTCCAATTAATATTTATAGTAAAAAATCTGACTTTTATAACCCCATATAAAAATTGTTTTAGTAAAATAACACAAGTTTGTGACATTTTAATTTTAACATTAAATAAATAGGTATTAATGTCATTTTCCTACCAAAGTGGCTCCATGGGGTCCCCAAGTTGACCCATGGATTGTATTGGTCTTCCATGATACATAAAATGAGGGTAGGGCATGTGTCTAGGTCATTTAATATTATTAAAACATTATTTTTACCTTAAATTACACTAATTACCTCTAATCACAATTAATAAACTTAAAAGTTACTATTCACCAAAAAATTATTTTAATCCCATTGAACCACATTTTACTTCTTAATGACAACCATGTATGTAGGATTTTTTAAATTCAAATCACAGAAGTGGTAAAGTTTTATTTAAACTAAAACAATCAGTTTCTTTAACTACCACTTAGTGGTTTCACTATTCATCAAAAATTGAAATTTTCCGAAAATTACCAAAATTTTACCCTAGGATATATTTGATATTCCAAATTCAAAAATGATGTATATTTTACAAAATTAAAAACATATAAGTTACATTAATTAATTTAATAATTAGTTCCCGCTGTCAGAGCAAATAGCGTGTTTTTATGAAACAATAAGTATCAAAAGATTGACACTAGTGTAAGTCCAATTTCAAGATGAAATTAATTCCAACGACCACTATTGGATTAAATGGTAAAAATATATTATAATTTCACTTTGAAACCAATTAAAAAGATAATCTAATCATATAAATTAATTAGATTAAAAAGAGGTTTTGAATTAAAATACAACATTTTTCACTATTCATTAAAAAATGATCTTTATCGGAAAAATACCAAAAATTTACACAAAGTAAATTTTGATGTCCCGATTCTAAAGAAGAGTTTTATTTGGTCTAATAGAATGTATAAGAGTGACCAAAACTATATTTAATGACGGTTCGCCATCAAAAGGTGATAAGTGGACCTTTATCCTTTATTGGATAAATGTAAAAACATTTAGAAAACATATATAATCATATTTTAGTTATTTCTATTCATACCCGCCAATCCAATGGATACGTGTTAACAAACATTTAAAATAATTTTATTTTATTATTTGAGTGCAACGTAGGATTTCAAAGGAACTCGTTGTTGCGTATTAGGTAAGCCATCAAGCATAGCGTTCCCTTTAAATTAATATTAACATTTTATTCAAAAAAAGGGATAACTATAAAAATTTCATATCCTTTATTTACCTGGGGTGTTACATCCTTCCCCCCTTTTGAGAATTGCGTCCTCTCAATTTTAAAATTGGGCTTGGAAAACTTCATTGAAAGTCCAACATCGGAACAAGAGTCGGTAAAACAATCACTTTAAAAGAAAGAAAGAGAAGTATAGAGGTCACCCGAGTGAACCCACACTAGGATTCCATGTAGGAAAACATGGACATGGAGGAGAAAACATAGGGTCTTGTTCTGATGGAGAGTGATAGAAAACATGGTTAGGATAAAGTTAACCACAAGAAAATCACAAACTTGTGATGGGTTAAATAGTATTTCGATTCCCCAGTAGGAAAAGTTAATAGACAACATTTTTTTATGTTACTTTTTATTGAGGAATTTATTCATAAGGAAACATAATTACTTATCATGTTGGCTTTCAAATTTTATTAGATTTCTTACACAAACTAATATTTTCTCCAAAAGACGAGTATTTAGGAAGACTTGATCACATTAAGAGTACTATAATCAACTTCTAGAGAATCACCTATTCCATAAAAGAGAACTATATACTTCCCATGTCTTTATAATTTAACCAAAATCAAAACCAAAAGGTTAGTACAAGATCAGATAATCCAGAAAAGGATAACCCTTTATAAAAAGAAAATCTATTCTTAATCTCCAAAATTTGTCCAACAAAACCCAAAGTTCAACGAGGACCATTCGATAAACAATTTGTCCATAAAATTATTCAAAGTAAACCAAACTAATATTGAAACCCAAATATTTGAAGATTTTAGTCACATAGTCTTCCAAGATAAACTGTAACATTTATCTCCAAACAACATCAGTTTCTCTTAAAGTCTCATATTGAAAAGTAATTAACCTAATCACATATCCTCCATGATTGGTTAATAAATTTCTATAGATAACACAAAATCAACTTACACTTAATTCATAAAATCATCTAACTAAAAAGAGTCAGTCAAACTAACCAGGGACTTCACGTAGTCCAGTGGTAGGCGATAAATACCAGTCGCACTTTGGTTGTGGGTTCGATTCCCGCAGCTTTGTCTGACTCGACGGGTTGTCACACGGTCTGCGTGTTTTCCTTTTTCCAAACTATATAATTCTCAAATCATTCCCCAAAAAGAGATAAAATCATCAAAAATAACCATAACATAATTTAACCTCAATTTTATCTCATGCCTTTCACTTTCCATCGTAACATATAGTAACCCATAATTACCTCAAAAGTAAGGATCATATAAACCCAAATGGTTCTTTATAACTATGTCCACAAAAGAATAGATAACTATTCCTTGAATAAAATTTTCATATATCAAACATAAGGGTTACACATACTATAAAAAGTCTTCTAATGTAACCCCATCATCAAAAGAGACTTAATACTCTTAATAATTTCACCATAACTCTTAAAGTCCTTATATGTTGACTTCTTACTCATTCAACATTCTTCATGATCCATTAACCATTCCTTTCCAACTTATTCTGAAATAATCCTTTCCTTCAAACAAAATCATGAATCATATCCTAAGATTCCAAAATAGGAAAACAAATTTTATGAAATAATCCATACCTTTGACTGGTCATTGTCAATTTCTTCATCCTCAATCGGAATGGCATTAGGTATTGGTAAACAAATATTTGTACGATCTTGGTGATCCCATTCCCGAAACTTCTTCATAGGGAATGTGTTTGCATAATGACCATGCACGCCACATTTAAAACATTCAATTGATCCCTCAGAAAAAACTTCTTTCCATTTCTTCGAGTAAACTGGATGCTTCCTTTTTCCATGGCAGGTTCTTGATTTATGACCTTCATTTCCACATCTATAGCATATTTATGCCCCTTTGAAACATTTTCCTAGGTGTTTCTTTCCACATATTTGAAACATAGGTTTTTGAACACACTTACCTTTATGATTGTTACCTGTAGATCCGTAGGGATTTTTTTCTCGCATATATGATGCCTTATAGAAATCACCAAGGTTTAGGTGGTAAATCATGACTCCAGATAGTTGGTTGAGGATAAACACAAGAGTTCTCATTACAGCTCCCATATCATTTAGTTTCTCACTCAGAAAACTGTCACAGTTTCCTTCACATCCACTGTTACTTTGGTGCCTGCTAGATCCAGTCATTTACTAAAACCAAAAAGGTCAGTGTGAGTATATCAACAAAACCATCATGTACTAATGAATAAGATAAACAATAAGATATACTTACTCATTCACTTTATCTAAAACTAGGACTCTTTCTGAAATCCTAACCATTATTGTAATGTCACTTATGCTTAGAGAATACCCTAACCTCTAAAGTTATCTAAACCGACCTTTGATACCAACTATAAGGCCCCGGCCTAAAACCTTACCTAATATTGAATTAAATGAATAATTCAAATTGAGTAACTTTTCATGTTTAGAGTTTTAGAGAATTAGGACATAGCTATTACATCTCAAAAGATTACAAAGCAGTCACTTCTACTAAATTTCCATAAAATAAAAACTCTTAAGAAGAAACATGTCTAGTTCCATGTATAAGATAGCATGACTTTCCTTTGATCCCATCCTTGACTCTATTCCACATTATGTCCTATGAAAAAAATTTCAGAAAAAACTTGGGGTGAGCATAAAAAGCTCTGAAAGGGAAACACAAAGAATGAAAACAGTTTGTTTTTCAAAGCAACAAGTAAACCATGTATACTTTATCAAATTAATACCTTTCACCTTTAGGAAGTAGTAAAAACTCCTCACTGAATAAAATATCATTACTTACCCTTTTGTAACCAAAAGATTACCATAAACCCATATAAAGAACACATAACATATAAAGGTAACTTGGGGCATAAACATCCTTAAATGGAATAACCATATGATCGACTTCCACACATACTTAATGGAATAGCCATACGGCTGACTTCCATACCCAATGCATTGGAGGTTATAACGTAACCACCCGTCCTGGTATTCACGGCACCACCCATCATATGGTTTATCACGTAACCACCCGTAAAATGTCCAAGTACCATCATTACACATAAAATATTGAAAATATAAACATTTCAATAACAAAATTTCATTTTCAATCAAAATAAGTAATTCCAAGATATTGAGTTAATCAATCCATTTTCAAAAATTATTTAAAAGAGATTTTTGAATCAAAGTGTCCCATACCACTTTGAAGATTTTATTGGAATTATAATTTTAAAACATTAATGTCCATATAAATAAATACTAAAAACCATTTTGAAAACATGGACATTAATGATAAATATTTAGAATAATAAATCATTAAAACATTTAAAATGATATTTTTGTTAAAGAGTTTTTAACAAAATGAGAGACACTTGAATACAAATAATTACGGAATAACATTTAATATGATATTTATAATATCATGAGAATAAAGGGATTCATGATATAATATGTCAAAGGATAGTATACACACCATATAAGAGTTAATTGGTGCATAACAACAATTAAGTCTCAATGGAAATGTAAAATGAGATGAAATCCATTATAAAGAAGGTATCCTTAAATTAAGGATAAATCAATCTCATAATTATGTGGGAAAAATATAAATACACCCAATATAAGTGGATATTAAGTGTAAAACAATCAAAGATCATTCACACATATTTGAAGGATGATATATTCAATAACTATATGTTGAACCCAAAGATATCGAAATTGGGTTAAGAAGTTCCCTTGGTAAAATTCGACAGCCTAACGGCGTCACATAAAATTTTACAAAAAAGGGTTGATGAGAGAGATAAAGGGGATATCATCACATGGACATAAAATTTACATAAATAAGGATATAGAAGAACATATCCCAACATAATAGTATGTGAATTAAAATACATAACAAAATAAGTCTTTTAAAAAAAGGAGGGTGAAAGGTCCCCTTACCGAGTTGGGTAACTTTCGAAAAGTACCCCCCATGGAAGAAGGGTCATACAATGAAGATGTAAATACCCATAAATGAAATTATACTAGATAAAGTTTATAATAATTTTCATTACATACACCACTCAAAGGAAATAGTGGAAAACGTAGCATAAATGTCACGGGAATAAAAGTGAGATGAAAAATCCCTTACGAAAACTCGGCAGCCTAACGGCACCACTTAAAACTTCCAAAAATGGATTTATGAGATCAAATAGGGTCTCCCATAATATTAAAATAAAATGTAAATTATGAGTAATATAAAATAACATCCCCAAACATAAGAAATACAGGCTTAGAAGAAATGACATAAAAGAGAGTATATAAAAAGAAAGAGAGAGGTTGGATCCCTTACCTCGGATCTGACTTGACTCGATCGTTCTTTAACGTCCTGAATAATAAACTTGAGTTAATTTAAAATTGCTTAAGAACCTTTTTTAAGTTCATTATTCCTTTTATATCACTTATTTCCATGTTATGAGCATTATTTAATCATTTAAGTTAATAATTTTTGTTTTGTCGATATTTGGTTCTTAAGTCGAAAGTGGACTTCTTACAATTACATGTTGTTCATGTGGTCAAAGGTTCATTATATCCAGAATGATATTCATGATTTGGATATAATATATATCATATATATCCAGAATATAAAATTATTTATAATATTAAATAATCATTTAGAGGTAAGAAATGAAATGCACCGTTCATGGAGACGGTAAGTCGTACGTACGCATGAACGCTACTTTCATTTCTATGTCATATTAATGGAATTAAATCCAAATGAGAGGTATGTATATTTTAATTCAAGAATTATATTCATCATTTATATGTAACATACATCATATATAATAACATTAAATCGATCCTTTATACATCCCACATATGGCATTAACGAATCAAATCACTTTGAGGGGGTGGTAGTCCGCACTTCCTAAAATGAAATTATCGTGTTTTACCCACAATGGAAACCATAAAGGTATGCCACAAAAGAAAAATACAGAAGCTTAAGTAAAACATAAACATATTATATATCATATATAAATATAGTGACATCTTAATGGCCATCTTTGAAGGTGTTATATGAGTGTTGAACAATCGTCGTTTCGTGAGGCAGAAATTCGTCATCCACAGAAACAGTATGTTTTTTAACCATTAGATGTAGGTATGTGTAATTGTAGCTCGAATGATTCTAATAAAAACATCATAGTATATTTAATATACTTTATTTGTTACAAAAGAAAATAATAAAAATAGTTTAGGGGGTTGGAGAAGCAAAATAAAACAAAAGAACACAAGCGAAGACACTACCTTTAAATCGGGTAACTCTTTTTTATTTGATCTCAAAGGCATCATTGGGAAGACTTATGCCCAAAGTGAGGCTCTAGGAGTAATAGAGGGATGTGGAGAGACAAAATGGTCAGGGGTTGGTGAATCCAAAGTCTTGAGAGGTGTGGGTAAGGAGGTAGAGGTGGGGGCCTTTTATAAGAGGAGAGGAGGAGCACTCTTGGAAAGTAAGGAAATGTTACTTTTTTTAGAATGAGTTTCGGATTTTAAAGGACCCACATTGATGTGTTTAGAGGATAAGGTGATAAGGGTTCTAAATCCACTCATTCAATAGGTTTTGTACATGTGTAGGTCTTAGAATTTACATTATCTTTCCATTTTATTTAAATCGTTAAATAATGAGGTAATCGCTGCATCATCATGGTGTCATAAATAATTTAATATAGTTAATGTGTAAAAATTATAAAAAAATTACTATGATGTAGGAAATATTTTTATCTTTCCAATTAATTTTTATAGTCAAAAATATGACCTGTATAACCCCATATATAAATTGTTTTAGTAAAACAACACATGTTTGTGACATTTTAATTTTAACATTAAATAAAAAGGTATTAATGTCATTTTCCTTCCAAAGTGTCTCCATGGGGTCCCCAAGTTGACCAATGGATTTTCTTCGTTGGCCATGACACATAAAATGAGGGTAGGACATGTGTCTAGGTCATTTTATATTATTAAAACATTATTTTTACCTTAAATTACACAAATTACCTCTAATCGCGATTAATAAACTGAAAAAATACTATTCACCAAAAAAATTATTTTAATCCCATTGAACCACATTTTAATTCATAATGACAACCATGTATGTCAGATTTTTGAAATTCAAATCACATAAGTGGTAACGTTTCATTTAAACGAAAACAATCAGTTTCTTTAACAACCACTTAGTGGTTTCACTATTCATCAAAAATTAAAGTTTTTCAGAAAATTAGCAAACATTTACCCTAGGCTATATTTGATATTCCAAATTCAAAAATGATGTCTATTTTACAAAATTCAAACCATATAAGTTACATTAATTAATTTAATAATTAATTCCCGCTGTCAGAGCAAATAGCGTGTTTTTATGAAACAATAAGTATCGAAAGATTGAAACTAGTTTAAGTCCAATTTCAAGATGAAATTAATTCCAACGACCACTATTGAATTAAATGGTAAAAATATATTCTAATTTCACTTTTAAACCAATTCATAAGATAATCTAATCATATAAATAAATTAGATTAAAAACAGGTTTTGAATTAAAATACAACATTTTTCACTATTCATTAAAAAATGATCTTTATCGGAAAAAAAACAAAAATTTACACAAAGTGAATTTTGATGTCCCGATTATAAAGAAGAGTTTTATTTGGTCCAATATAATGTATAAGAGTGACCAAAACTATATTTAATGACGGTTCGCCATCAAAAGTTGATAAGTGGACCTTTAGTGAAAATTAGAGTATATATGCCTAAAATTGAATTCTTTTCGTATTTTAAGCCTTTATCCTTTATTGGATAAATGTAAAAACATTTAGAAAACATATAGAATCATATTTTAGTTATTTCTATTCATTCCCGCCAATCCAATAGCTACGTGTTAACTAACATTTAAAATAATTTTATTTTATTATTTGAGTGCAACGTAAGATTTCAAAGGAACTCGTTGTTGCGTATTGGGTAATCCATCAATCATAGCATTACCTTTAAATTAATATTAACATTTTATTCAAAAAAAAGGATAAATATAAAAATTTCTTATCCTTTATTTACCTGGGTTGTTACACAAAAAATATATAATAATTGGTATATGGATAATTTGGAAGTTTCCATAGTCAATTGAAAGTATAGTATTTATTGTAAACCAAGAAACCCCGAGAGTGGTTGAATTCGGGTGTGATCCAAATAATGATTTTTATTTTTCTCATTCAGTTTCATTTTAGGATATTGTTATCATGTTAAATGAAAAAAATTCAACAGATTACTCATGATGGTATTCTCACTAAAACACACATAGATATAAATAAAGTAAAGAAAACACAAAACATGAAAATTTTATATTATTTTTAAAAAATGTCTAAGTACAAAGAGCACAATATAATAATGTTTCAATGTGATAAAATCACTGGATATTAATAATTTGATTGGATACAATTTTTGATGAAAACCCACTCAATACTATGCTAAATTTATTTACAATATTTATGGTTTGGTTACTCATCAACCAATAGAAAATCCCTATTTTTTTACATCCAATCAATACTGTGATAAAGCAGTGATCAATTTATAGACTTGAGGGTATCTTATGATTTGTTTTTTAAAATCTATTTTCTTGAATATTTAAAAATTTAGATGATCAATTTTACTTCTCTGTGTTATTCTCTATTTCCTCAATGTCGGAAGAGATCAGCATTATATTATTACAGTGGAGGTGTTTTCTTCTAATATAGTAACATTTGTTTTCTAAAAATAGAAATTTCCTCATTATAAATATCTTGGTTCCCATTATCCAATACTATATCAAATATAGGAATATAATTCCCTATTCTTCCTTTGTGGCTTCTCATTTTGATCTAAACTAGATATGTCATAAGAATCCTTCACATCTTTATACTTTTTATAAATCAGATATAGGATTATATTTCTTTAGATGTACTAATGATATGGTTCAAACTCAATTTCTAAATTCACTATAATATGTATATTTTATACTATTCATCACATAAAGTTTATAAAAAATTATTTCTTTTTTGTAATCTCTTAATGAAATCCATTTTTGGAATAGTTCTTTGTAAAATACCCTTCAAGAAATTTCATTGTGGTATTACCTATTAGAAAATACCTTCATTTCCCTCATTCAGTTACACCATTCATGGTCTTTCCTATCATTCCCAGATGTAAGTTTTTCTTGATTTTACTTAATTTTGAGTTATTTTATATTTTTTGGGTGTTTTTTCCATTATCAAGTGTTTATAGGTGATTCAACAGCTCATGGGAATCAACAAGGGATCTATAAAACACTATAATGAATATATTATGGATATTACAAAGTAATACAATTTAAAAAATATGATGATGACTATTCACACCCTTACATAGTTTCCTACTATGTATTGGTAGTCCCACATACTATGCCACAACCTAAAGAGGTCATGCCATAGCGGCTTGCCTTGGTACCGTTAGGTCTAACTAACAAATTTTTTCTATGGTGAATGAATTTGGATACATTTTGTATGGAGTCTCATAAGAGTAGGAAGTGTGTCATGTTAGTGTGTCAGATAAGGGTCAAATGTATAGGTGGAATGATAAGGATGTGGTGTATATGCCTTGCCATAGTGCTGAAAGATGCATCATGGAGAGTGTCCAAAAATGGACACTACACCATTTGTAATAACCAAGGTAATGTTAGAATAAATAATTATCATGTATTATTAATTAGATAAATTTCATAGAGTTATATTAAAAACAATAATATCAGGTTATTTTTTATTCAAAAGGAAACAAATATTTATATCAAACAAAATTGTATTTTCTTGAATTTTATGGTTTTATTTAAAAAATTTATTTCCATATTATATAATTATTATTTTTAAAAATTAAATTTATTTTTAATTCACCATGTCATAAATATCTTTAGATTATTTTTTCTGAATTTTCATTAAAGATTTATTTTTCAATGAATTATGAAAAATAATAATTTAATGGAATATTTTATTTTATTTTTGGGTATTTACAAGGTAAATTTGTATTTTTGAATATTTTAGGATTTTCATTAATTAATTTTTTTATAATAATACAGTTATGGTTTTTGAAAATAATTTTACACTTGAATTTAGTATAAAGCATTTTATACATTAAAATGCATTTTCTGGAGAAAACAAATCATCGTTTTTTGTCAGTTTAATTTTAAATTAACTTTTTTTCACTTATGTGTATTGAATATTTAAAAAATTATTTCAAATATAGAATTATGAGGTTTATATTTTGAAATTTTTACCATTTATTTTTTTCATTGTGAATAATAACATTAGTAAATTTATGCCACAAAGATAA
Organism: Viscum album; assembly: GCA_963277665.1. Lineage (NCBI taxonomy): Eukaryota > Viridiplantae > Streptophyta > Magnoliopsida > Santalales > Viscaceae > Viscum > Viscum album. Next base: position 1,935,865,431 of record OY728136.1, on the reverse strand, counting down.
AGGTAAATTATGAAATTTAGGTTAAAAATAACATTTTAAAGACTCAAAAATGACCCGAACACTTGATTTAATTTTATTAGATGAGTATATCTCATACATAAACATCAATAATGTTTAATATATGACTTTTGTTCATTTTTTCCATGATTTTAACCTTTATATTATTTTATTTAAAGAAAAGTCAAAAATGTTATTCTCTTTGTTTTATTAACATTGAATTTTTAACATAGGTAAAAAAAGAAGATATGGTTGGTTATAAATATTCATCTAAAATATAAATTATTTTTAGTTTTCATGGTAATTTATTTTTAGTTTTTAGTGATGAATTAAGTACATTAAAATCATAATAAACTATAAATTAGTAATTGTTCAATTAATTGAAAATTAAAATTAATGATATTAAAAGTATTAAAAGTAATATAAAATGAATTAATTTGTGTGTTAAATTAGTTTTTTAGATAAAAATAACTTATTAATATTTTAATTTCATTCTTGTATTGATGCTTTCAATGTCAAATTAATTTGATAGTCTTATAATTGACGTTAATGATATTTTATAATAAATAATATTTTTTAAAATGATTTAGAATTCCAAAAAACTTATCATCATACAATTTAATTATATATGGATTATTATATCAATAATTCTCCTTTTATGAGGCGTTTTTATTTAATATTAAAAATATTTTCCCCTAAATAGTAAAATACTTTTATGTCATGATAATCATCAAAAGGGTTAATCGGGACTAAAACAAAATGATAAGGATAAAAATATCACCTAAACATGAAAAACATTTATCATATGAGGGTATTCAACTCATTATCATCCAATATTTTAAATACATAATTTTAGATCCATTTTTAAAGGAGATATAGTTTATATTAATTTTATATCATGTGTAATTCAAAAAGTGTGTCACCCATTACTTATAAAAATTCAGCTCATATCCTCTTTTCATCACATATCACAAGCCTTTTGGTTCAACAAATAACTAAAAAATTCATTCCTTATATCTCTAATCACATTCTAGAGGCCTTTGTTAGATCATAAAACCATCCAAGGAAAACTTTTGTTGCAAACCTTGAGAGGTCGTCCGAAGAAGAGGTATCGTTCTTAACCGAGCATTTTGTTTCTTCCACCTACATGAAATATTCATTAAGAATGATAATATAATTAAATATTAAAATAACATATAAATATATTTTATTATTTTAATATCGAAACCTATATCAATATTTAACCTCAATGAAAAGGCAAAGTAATCTATCATTCAATTGTTTGGTGAACTATAGCCTCACGAACCAACGTAATACGATTTCCATCCCCAACCTTCAAGGATGGTTTTAATGAATGATTTAATAAATATATTTGAAATTAATGATATATTTATAATTATATAAAGTTTATATAACACATATTTTTCTTACCTTTTCATTCAATGAAAAATGATAACATTTTTCGTGTGTACGTTTGGACTATCACCCCCACCAAGAGAGGTGATTGATTCTTCATCACCACATCAGAAGGATTATATATATAAGTATATTTAAATAAATAATATTATATTTATGATATTATTATCATGATTAAAATAAATAATAATAATAAACTTCATTCTATAATGATCGTTGTAAAATTCAAACATTACTCATTCGTACGTACGGACTACCATTTTCATTATTGTATTGTAGTTCACTTTTCATAACCATATTTAATGTTATGTTTAAAATTTATAATTGATGTAAAAAATCATAATTATTTGATGATTGTTATTATATATATGATTTAATATTGACCATGATTACCATATTCAACCTATTTTTTTCAATTTGGATATATGAGCCGAATATTGTCAAAACAATGATCACGAATTTAATTGAAGAAGTAATTATATATAACATTATAAAGAAAAAAATAAGAGGAATAATGAACACAAAAAAGGTTATTAAGAAATTTATTTATTAACATAACTCTATTATTCAGTAAGATAAATAATGTATATGGAGATTTGGTCTCATGGAAAGAGGTTCTTATCAAAATGCACTTTTAAAGTTTCCTTTCTAATTATTTTTCATCGATGTCCATATTTTTAAGAAAATTATTTTATTGATGTAAATTAATGAATTATAATGGAAATTTTATGTCTCTTTTTTTATTTATTTAAAATTTTCTCATAAGTAGTTGTATTATAAATGTTATATGGAATATTTTAAATTTCATGGAAAAAGATAAAAGGAGTTTTCTATTTTTACATGTATATAGACAAATACTTTTCCTATAACCATAACAGTTATATGATATTTTAATTTCTTTATAGTCTTACAAGATTTCATAAAATAAACCCCCTCATTTCCTATGTTTTGGATATTTTTAATAATGATTTCTAGACGGAATGGATATTTCAATATCTAAAAATGTTTTCTTATGGGTGAAAAGAATGTTTTTATTATGAAATAATTTTTGAGTTATGATTATGCTATGTTTTAAGGGGATTATTAATAATTTTGGGTGGTACCATTGTAAAGAAATTATGGTTGGGTCTAAGATATCCCTCCAAATCATTGGGAAGGATTTCTGTTTGGAAGTTGACCATAAGGGTTATTCCAGGTACATATGTGATGATTATTTCATGTGTAACCTTAATAGTTACTCTAAGTGTAAAAGTGATGGTTACTCCATGTTTAACCACGAAGATTATTCCATATTTGTGTGTGATATGGAGATTTTTTCTCAAGTTACCTATATTATTTTTATATTCTTGTTATGGGTTTCTATGTAAATTGTATTATTTTTAAAAGGTATTCAACAAGCTTGTTTTTAGAAAGGTAAAGTGTATGATGCATCTTAATGGTGAAAATGAAATATTTACAAAAAGGTTTTTTTTTATTTTTCATGATTTAAGAAACATTTATTATTTTTATTTTTCCATTGATATTTATAAAGAAATATTTTGTGAAGATATTTGGGGATATTGGTTGATTTCATAGGTAAGAAAATATTTATTTCGAACACCATTTTTATTTTGATAAAGAGAAATATTTATAATTATTTTTAGAATAATGGTTTATTTATTTCTTTCTATATGCCTTAATAAGATGTCAATGATTTAAAAAAAAAATTCATAGGGTTTAAGGATGGGTATGGGAACATAATAATTCATGTTAAAAGTCATGAATATTTTTCATCAAAATAAAAAATTGATTTATTTTAAATGTTTGATATTATTGGAAAAAATTGATGCTTTATAAAAGTGTACACTTTGTAATATATATGTTTGATATGGAAGGGTTATGACTCGATTCATTGAAACTATAAAACTAAAGATATTTTCAGGATAAAATAAAGTGAATTTTTATTTAATCACATAATATTAAGTAGTTTTTAAGGTTGGGACCAAATAGTTGGTATCATAGGTCATTTTAGATAACTTTAGAGGTAAGGATAATGATCCTGAATACCATTAAGATATTTTAATTTATAGCTATCATGATAGGGAATTTTATTATTACCTTATTTATTTGTTTAAAATATTTCTATTCATATAGTTCTTCAGAAAATTAAATAGGTAATTTCAAGTAATAAGGTATATAGGGGATGATATCCTTCCGAATCAACAACGTAGAATGGTTGGATTTGGAACATAGTAATTTGATGCCCATATGGATTGGTGTAGGATCGAAATATAGTATGAGATGCTCAATATACAAGAGGGGGGTGAATTGTATACTTTAAAAATTCCTTTGGAACCTTTAAAGTTAGTTATGAATAACTAAAGTTTCCTTAAGAAAAGGAAAGGGCTTAGTTTAACAAAGTTAAACTAAGTAAATTCACAACACCTCTAACACCGAACTAAACTTCGAAAGAGATTCCAAAAGTAGGTTCCGGAAATATGGTTCCGGAATTTGAAACTTAACAAAAGTTACAATATGAGATTCTACCTTAAAGCGTATAGAATCTAAATGAATCAGAGTAAGTAAGGATGTATAAGAAAGTTATACTTTCCTTAAGATACAAAATTGCAGCGGAATAAAAACAAGTAGTAAAACTACTAGTAACAAGATAATAGTCTTTTAACCCAAAGAGAAGGGTATCCAACAACCTTGGATAAAGGTCCCTTGATTTATACTTTCAAGCAATTCTGTCTTACCCACACCAGGGTAAGCCCTCGATACGAAGATCGGAGTCTCTGTCTTGCTATCCCCGCAAGACCTCAACTTCAAGGTAGTTGGCAACCTCTGTCCTCCTCAGCAAGGAAGCCCTCAAACTTTAAGGTAGTCGGCACCTCTGTCTTCCTATCCCCAGAAGCCCTCGAATGTAATCACCAACATTCGGAGTCGCACGAAGCTTTGAGAGTTAATAAGAGTCTCTCTCTCTAGAAATCACTTCAACAGCATGTATGCACAATGTCCAAATTGTTCATCCATCCGTTGCGAGCTTTTTCAAATGAGCTCCTATTTATAGGTAAGATTGGCTCCTTCTCCAACGGTCATATTTTCTTTAAAGATCGGAGGGACCTGTACACGTGTCACTTAGACAACGGTTAGTTTATAACAAAATGGACGACATCGTTTTATAACAAAACAAGTGTAACAGAATGTATGACATCGTTTTAAATTCTAACATAAAGGTTCGGAATGAAAACTTCGGAGTGAAGGTTCGGAGTGAATAAATTCAGAGTGTATAAAACAATGATAATCAGATTCTGTTTAATAGATGAATTCGGAATGAGAATTCGGAATAGGAATTTTTCATCAGAAATCGTAATGAGAATTCATCATCAGAATTCGTAATGAGAATTCGTCATCAGAATTCGTAATGAGAATTCTTTATCAGAATTCGTAATGAGAATTCGGAATGAGATTTCTTCATTAGAATTCGTAATGGAAATTCTTCATTGGAATTCGTAATGAGAATTCGGAATGGGATTTCTTCATTAGAATTCGTAATGAGAATTCTTTTTCAGAATTCGTATCCTGAATCTGGAATAGAACTTAGTCAGAGTTCATATCCGGAATTCGGAATGAAACTTCCTTATACTTCTTGTCCAGAATCCGAATCCTAAAACAGAATGCTTTATATCAAAGTTTCAATGATTCCGAGAAAATGAATCCGAAACTTATACTTAAGAAAAATATGGAAGAATATATGATAAGTATAATTTTTCTTATAAAAGCTATTTTCCTTAAGAAAGCAATTTTTCTTATAAAAGAAATTTTCCTTATAAAAGCAATTTTCCTTATAAAAGCAATTTTCTTAAAGATAAGGTGTTTGTGATTTTCAAAATAAGAAGGAATGGAAAAGTCATAAGGAAAACCTTATTGACTCAACAATCTCCCCCTTTTTGGAAAGCACAAACATCCTTACGAAAAACAATGATTCTAAGAAGAAAGAAACATATTAATGCTTATCTCCCTTGTTTTAAGGATATAGATGAATACGACTAACTCCCCCTTAGGCTTTGAAACTCTAAGGATCTTATTCAGATTTTCGGAGTGACATTTCATAAGAAGGTCTTCTTTAAGAAAAACTCCCCCTTAAACAAACTCTTATTAGAGTTCTTTTTTCTTGGGTATTTTTCCTTTCTCCCCCATTGATAAACTCTTATTAGAGTTCCTCTTTTTCTTAAGGATCTTTTCCTTCTCCCCCTTTGTGATTTTCAAAAAGAATTGGAAGGAATGGAAAAAAAACTTAACAAAGTACCTGAGATATTAGTAATAATAACAAACGAAACAACAAGCACAATTCTCATTAGATTTGAAATATCAGCAACAAAAGAATTACAACAAAAAGATCGGATTGGGTTATTTCGGATCTTTTTCCTTAGACATGAGGCCCTTTAGAATAGTCTTGATTTTCTTGAGGTCTTTATGATCTTCTTCGACTTTCTTCTCTAAGACCACTATCTTTGTGGATTGAGCTTCAATTATTTCTTCCTGAGCCTTCAACTTTTCTTCCTGAGCTTGGATCTTTTCTTCCTGAGCCTTCATTATTTCTTCAAAATCTATCTGATGATCCCTTTCAAATTTCCAATTTTGAGAAACTGAATTGAGCTTCCCATTCAGATCCCTGACTTCTTGGATCCGGAAGTTCTTTTCCTCAGTCAACTTCTCTTCAAAGGATGCAGTCAGCTCATTAATCTTCTTGTCCTAAGTCTCAAAGGCATCCTTAACATTATCTTGAAACTCATCGAAAAGCCTCATCTCTTCCACAGTCTTCTTAGACCAGCTTGTCATCCTCTTGCAAGATCTTTTATGGGCTTCGTAACCAATAAAGAAGTTTTTGAACTGGGCTTCAATATCAACACACTTATCCATAACCATGGATACGGAGTCTGTTTTCAGATTCAACGCATGTTGGAGCATCTGGCATCGTGAATCAATACTTGAGAAGGTCGGAATGGTTCCCACCAACTTCTTCAAAGACTAAACAACAAAGTCATGCCCCAACGAAGATGACTCCGAATCTGAAATCTTGCTCGGAGAGTTTTCTTCCTCAATAAGCTCCAACTTCCTCTTAGAAGAACTACCAGCTGCCTTTCTCATCCTCTTTTCTGAACTCGGAGTATCAGCAAGAATTTGTTTCCCCTTATCTTTTTTCGGAATTGAAATCTGTTCCGGAGATCTCTTCTCACTATCAGAGACTTGAACAATATTATCTTCCTCATCAGCAACTTCCTGAACAGTATCCTCTACATTTTCCATCTGAGCAATATCACATAAAAGTTGTTCTTCTTCTCCATGATAGGCAACTTCTTCTTCTCCTTTCTCTTCTTCCAATTCAGGAGTAACTAGCTTTGAAGATTGAGCTTCTGAAGTCTGGAGTGATAAGTGTTCCAAAGGAGTTCCCTTATACTCATCTACTTGTTTTAGCACATCTCCTGTGTCACTACTTCCTTCAGCAGCTTCTTCTACTTGTTCCACTTGCTATATTTCCTCAGTATTCGTAGCAATAGCTTGTTCCAAAGCAACGATATTTATTCCTGGAGTCTGAGGTAGAGATTCCAGGGAGAAAGATCTCGGAACTGGAATTTTTGCTGAAACCATTTCATTGAACTTCAACGACGCTTGGACTGCCTCAGCTTCTGACATTTTCTTCTTAAGCTTCTTTTCCTTAGCTTGTTTCTCAAGCTCATCAGCAGCTTTCTCCTTCAAGGCTTTAGCCTCCGCAGGGTCCAATCCAAACTGCGGATCCCCTTCTTTCCTCTTCTCTTTGTTAGCTCTCCACTTTGTAACAACCTCATCAGGATAGGTCTTCTTCTTCTTAGGCTTTGGTGGTGCGGAGTGGACTTCCTTAGACTTGGTATTTTCTCCTTGTTCTTCCACTTCTTTCAGCTTTCTCTTCCTTACTGGCTTGGATGATTCCGGATCAGCAGATTTCGGAGCTATTTCTTCTTGAGGAGGTAGATCAATAAACTTTCCAGACTTCTTGTCAAAATCTATATTCATTCTTTTAAGCGTGCCATCACTAAGCAGCATGATCTTGCAAACTCTCGTCTTAGATTTGCAAGCCTCCTTGAAAGACTCAAAACACCGAACAATCAACATGGAGAGGATTGCTGGATATATAATAATCTGAGCTCTCAGATTCCCCTTCTTCAAATTCTCAATATTAAGAAGAATATGCTTCATCAAGTTAAATTTCCTTAGATTTATCAGGAAATCTAATATATATATCTCACTCTTCTTCAAGCTATCCTTATCACCTTTTCTTGTTACGATAAGTCCTTGCACCCATAATTCCAGAATCTGGAAGTTTGTTGATAGAGTTGCAATCTTCGGAGCCTTGTCATCAGCCAATCCGAGAGTTTCTAAGGCCTTTTCCATGTTGAAACTACCCATAGAGTCTGGAAATACGTGAGAAATAAACTCAGCTTCACCTTCATAACTTAACCCTACCAAGCTTGCAGCCTTAGTGTAAGAAAGTTGATATGTCATGCCATACGATTTGAAAGAAAACTTCTCTCTATCATCTTCCTTAAAGAAAGAAACGGATTCATAAAATTCGACAAGCAAATCAGAATATACTTCATCTTGATTCCCGGTTTTAGATACCGCAACATCCTCCCAGCCATTCAACTTGATGTTCTTTGAGATGATAGAATCGTAGTTGCTGAAGAAAGTCGGATGGACTAACCTTTCTCTGTAAACTAACCACGGAGATATAGGCTTGGTTGAAGACATTTCTTGAGATGCTAACTCTGCAGACATTCGGATTAGAAGTTCTCTGGGAAGTTCGGAACGGAGAAGACTGAAGTTCGGAACGGCCTTAAAACAGAGTGGCAGATATTTAGAACGCGAAAGCTTGAAACCGATGTGGGACTAGAATTTAGGTCCCCTTTATATAGGCAACGAGATGATGGTTGACATTCTATAGTTGATCTAACGGTTGGAATGAGCTGCGATCAGATCTGACGGTTGAGAGCTCGAATCCGATCTTTTTGAGGTTTTATTAAAACAAAGAATTAAGAAAAACTATAATCCGAAAACATAATAAAATGCCAGCAAGTAAAAAACTTGAGTAAGGAAATCATACCTTTCGGATTAGCTTAGGAAAGTTATTCGTAATGGGTAATATAAAGATTACTACGAAAAACTCAATACGAAAAACTAAATATGAAAAACTCAATACGAAAAAGTAAATAGTAAAAAAAACTTGGTACGAAAATCTAGTTATGAAAGTACCAGTAAGAAATTTTCCATTCTGGAAATTCTCAATAAGAATACTTCTATTCCAGGAGTATTCTGTGCGAAAATATCCATTCTGGAAAATTGTAGTTCCGGAAGTTCCATTCCGGAAATCTTCTTTCCGAAAAGTTTTGAAAACAAATTTTGAAAAACTTTGTTAACGAAACAATCAAATGTACTCCCCCTATAAAAAGGAGTTTATTACTATAAGGAGACTTTTTCAACAGAAAGTTAATTAAGGAAGATTACCTTACGGTTATCAATCCTAACTTCTGTTTAATATATTCATATCTATCAGAAGGCAAAGATTTTGTGAAAATATCAGCAAGTTGATCTTGCGTTCCGATAAACTGAAGAATAATATCTCCTTTAAGTGTGTGATCCCTAAGAAATTGATGCCTAATATCTATGTGTTTTGAACGGGAGTGATGTGCAGGGTTCTTACTAAGAGAAATCGCACTTGTGTTATCACACAAAATTTGAGTTTTGGTAAAACTCACGCCATAGTCTGTGAGTGTGTGTTGCATCCACAACACTTGTGTACAACAACTTCCAGCTGCTACATATTCAGCTTCAGCAGTGGAGAGTGCTACAGAATGTTGCTTCTTGCAGGACCAAGAAACAAATTAATCTACTAAGAAATGACAAGTTCCGGATGTACTTTTTCTATCCATTCTACATCCACCAAAGTCAGCATCAGAAAAGCTTTTTAGAACGAAATCATTTCCAGATGTATAAAATAATCCTAGATCCATGGTTCCCTTAAGGTAGCGAAAAATTCTTTTTACTGCCTTTAAGTGAGATTCCTTAGGATTGGATTGATATCTTGCACATAAGTATACTGAAAACATTAAGTCTGGTCGACTAGCTGTTAAGTAAAGTAGACTTCCTATCATACCTCTAAAAGATGTTTGATCTACTGGTTTCCCAGCTTCATCAAGATCTAAAGAGTTTGAGGTACCAATTGGAGTACTTATACTCTTAGTGTTGTCATAACCATACTTTTTAAGAAAATCTTTAATATACTTATGTTGAGATATGTAAGTTCCTTCTGGTTTTTAAGAAATTTGAAAACCAAGGAAAAATGTTAACTCACCCATCATACTCATTTCAAACTCAGATTTCATTAGACTAGCAAAAGAGTCAGTCAAAGATTGCTGAGTTGAACCAAATATAATGTCATCAACATAAATTTGAACAATCAAAACATTTTTCATATCTTTCTTTATAAAAAGGGTTGGATCTGCATTTCCCTTAACATAGTTATTTTGAAGCAAAAATCCAGTGAGTCTATCATACCATGCTCGTGGGGCTTGTTTAAGGCCATACAAAGCTTTGGTAAGTCTAAAAACATGATCTGGATGTTTTGTATCTTCAAAGCCAGGAGGTTGTTCAACAAAAACTTCCTCTTGAACATAACCGTTAAGAAAAGCACATTTCACATCCATTTGATATAGTTTGAAATTAAAGAATGCTGCAAAAGCAAGTAGAATACGGATAGATTCAAGTCTAGCTACTGGATCATAGGTTTCTTCATAGTCTATTCCTTCTTGTTGATTATAACCTTTAGAAACAAGTCTAGCTTTGTTTCTAACAATGACTCCATTTTCATCACATTTATTTCTGAAAAACCATTTTACACCAATAACAGAAGTTTCCTTAGGTCTTTCTACCAATGTCCAGACTTTATTCCTTTTGAATTCATTTAGTTCATATTGCATTGCTTTGATCCAATCATCATCACCTAAAGCTTCATCAGTGCTTTTAGGCTCTAATTGGGAAAGAAATGCTAGATGTTCTACTTCATTTCTTAAGGAACTTCTAGTCCTTACAGGTTGATTTACATCACCAATGATACTATCACTGGTATGATTCTTAAGAAACACCTGATTTGGGTTTTTTAAAACCTGTTCATAAACATAGGGTAGAAAGTCTTCTGGGGTAAATGTTTCAGAAGTATCTTCTAGAACAATTTCCTTATCAGAAGGTTCTTCTATCAAAGGTTGACAATCAGTTTTTGAAAACACATCTGAAGATGTAAGTTGGGATGTTTTAAAAACAAAAGGATCTGACTCATCAAATTTTACATGTACTGTTTCCTCAACAGTGCAAGTATTTTTATTAAAAACTCTATAAGCCTTAGAGGTTGTGGAATAACCTAATAAAATCCCTTCATCTGATTTTGGTGCGAATTTATGTAAGTTATCTTTAGTTTTCAAAATGAATACTTTGCAACCAAAAACCTTGAAGTAGGAAAGTCTAGGTTTTCTACCATTCCATAACTCATAAGGAGTTTTATTAAGAAAAGGTCTAATCAAAACTGAATTTATATTATAACAAGCAGTACTTACAGCTTCAGCCCAAAAATGTCTAGCAATAGAATATTCACTCAACATGGTTCTAGTTATCTCTTGAAGAATTCTATTTCTTCTTTCAACTACACCATTCTGTTGAGGAGTTCTAGGTGCTGAAAAATTGTGAGTAATACCTTTCTTACTACAAAAAGTTTCAAAATCAGAATTTTGAAATTCTCCTCCATGATCACTATGAATAGTTTTCAATGGAAGGTTTTTCTCATTTTTAACTTGAGCTCTAAAACTTTTGAAATAGGAAAAAGCTTCAGATTTCTTTGCTAGAAAATAGACCCAAGTAAATCTAGTGTAATCATCAACTAGAACAAACACATAGTATTTGCCTCCAATACTTCCAGTTTGTGTTGGACCAAAAAGATCTATGTGCACCAACTGTAATGCATCGGTTGTTGAGACTTCACCGATTGACTTAAAACTAGATTTATGTTGCTTGCCATATTGACAAGGATCACAAACTTTAGAAGAATCAAATCTAAGCTCCGGTAGATCCTTAACAAGTTTCTTATTAGAGAGTTTACATAGGTTTCTTATATTACAGTGTCCTAATCTTCTATTCCATAACCAAGAGTGATCTTCCATTGCACTTAGGTAAGGTAAATCTTGGCTCCTGAGGTCTTCTAAGTTTAAGGTGTAAACATTCTCTTGCCTATTGGCTGAGACAATAAATTCTTCCTTGGAATTGTGTACTAAACACTTATCATTCCTAAAATTCACAAGGTAACCTTCATCACATAACTGACTTATGCTAATGAGGTTGTGCTTAAGACCTTTAACAAAAAGAACATTTGAAATCAAGGTTTTACCTAAAAGAACAATATTACCAATACCAACAATCTCTCCCTTAGCATTGTCTCTGAAAGTTACCTTTCCTCCTTTCGTTTTGATAATCTTTTCGAAAAAACTTTTGTTACCAGTCATGTACCGGGAACATCCACTATCCATGTACCATATATTTTTTCTGTAACTTTCTTTATTTTCCTGAAATTAAGAACAAAGTTAGATTTTCAGAATCCAAACTTTCTTGGATCCGAGATTTCCAGACAACAAAATTTTAGGTATCCACATTTTCTTAGAAAAGTAGGCTTTGTGGAATCCTAGAGATTGGGTTTTATTTAAGGAACAATTCTTTGCCCAGTGACCACCACATTGACACTTGGTACAAAATGGGGCACTTTGAGGAACAAAATAATTGTTACTGAAAACTGGTTTTGCATGGGTATAACCAAATCCGGATTTATTTCTTAAAGGTCGTATTTGAGAATACATCTTATCAAAATTTTCCTTACCATGGGTAAAGTTTGATAAACACTTCTTTAAGGAAAAAAATTCGGACTTGAGTTTTACAACCAAGTTTTTATCCTCAAAATCATTAGTTTTAGAACTAGAGTTAGGCTCGAAAATATTTTTATTAGAAATTACTTTTTCTAATTCTTTAGAAAGTTTATTCTTCTCAGAACTTACTTCCTCAAGATTTTATGAAATACTTTCAAAATCAGCATTTTTCTTATCAAGATCTTTAGAAAGATCTGATATCTCTTTTGTAAGAATAGAATTCCTAGAGTTTTCCTTATCAAGTTTCTTACTGAGTTTGGAATTCTCAATATCAAGAAGTTCAGCAAACCTAGAGACTTCTTCAAAAGTAGGTAAAGTATTTTCCTCATCATAAGATGATTCTTCATCAGAAGAGTTATAATACTTACTATCATTAGTATTTAAAGAAACATTGGTCAATGATTCAGCATTTCATACCTTAGCCATAAGACAATGATTATCAATAGGTAAGCTGGCTATAAGACCAAGATTCTTCTGTCCTGAAGATTCATAATCAGAAGATTCATCTAAAGACTCACCACCACTGGCACTCCAGGTGTCATTAGCTTTCAGAACTTTCTTAGCTTTGGCTTTATAATACTTCTTTCTGTTCCTATCTGAATGTCTTTCCTTTCTTTCTTTCTTTTTGAGCATAGGGCAATCTGGTCTAATATGTCCAACTCTTTTTCATTCATAACAAGTTACTTCTCCATCTTTCTTATCTTTCTTGTCCTTCTTCTTATACTTGGATTGAAAGTTTCTCTGTCCAGCTATCTTGTTCATCCTTCGAGCAAGATTGGCTAATTCATTTTCAGAGACTTCACTCTCACTAGATTCGGATTGGAAAATGACTTTCTTAGACTTGGATCTAGTTACTCTCTCAGGAGTCTTAGCTTTCATCTGATTTGAAGTTGTAGTAAATGCAACAGTACCATTTCCATTCTTTTTCTTGATGATGTCAGCATCTCTCTTCATTCTTGTTTCATGTTGTAGAAGAGTTCCAAATAATTCATCAAGAGTAATTTGAGTTACCTTCCTATTCTCATCTATAGCTGTTCTCTTGGATTCCCACTCATTGGGCATAATGTCAATTATCTTGTCCACAAGAGCTTCATCATCTAAACCTTTCTCTCCCATAGACTGCAGACTGTTGACAATGGTCATAAACCTTTGTTGAACTTTACAGATAGGTTCTCCATAAGGAAAATTGAAGCCATGATATTCATCTCTAAGCATAGCTCTTCTAGTCTCAATCACCTTAGAAGTCCCAAAGTGTGTAACCTCTAACTTCTTCCATATACAATTAGCTGCTTCACAAGAAGAAATTTGGCTATATATATTTCTGTTCATTGAACATAGTAAAGTATTGCGTACCTTATAGTTGAGTTGATATTCTTGCTTTTCCTGGTTAGTAAAGGTTCTGACTTCCTTGTCAGGAATTTTATAATCACCAGTAAGCATAACAAAGTTATCTACTCCAGTATTGATAACAAATGTCTTCATATGATCTCTCCAGTATTCATAGTCATTACCATCAAATATAGGTGGTCTCGTAGGATTCAGATTGTCAATAGATCCAACATTAATTCCTGTCATACTAAAAAAACTTTGCACACAAACTTGTTAGTAGCTTAGAATCGTAATCACAAAGTTCGGAATGAGAAAAGTTCAGAATGGATAAATCGGAATGACAAAGTTCGGAATGGAAAAGTGAGCAAGAAAAACTTGTATGTGAGTACAAGTATTTCAGTAACAGGCTCTGATACCAAATGTAAGATTGGTATAGAGTAAGAGGTTTCCAGCCTTTGATACCAATTGTAGGATCGAAATATAGTATGAGATTCTCAATATACAAGAGGGGGTGAATTTTATATTTTAAAAATTCCTTTGGAACCTTTAAAGTTAGTTATGAATAACTAAAGTTTCCTTAAGAAAAGGAAAGGGCTTAGTTTAACAAAGTTGAACTATGTAAATTCACAACACCTCTAACACCGAACTAAACTTGGAAAGAGATTCCAAAAGTAGGTTCCGGAAATATGGTTCTGGAATTTGAAACTTAACAAAAGTTACAATATGACATTCTACCTTAAAGCGTATAGAATCTAAATCAATCATAGTAAGTAAAGAAGTATAAGAAAGTTATACTTTCCTTAAGATACAAAATTGCAGGGGAATAAAAACAAGTAGTAAAACTACTAGTAACAAGATAATAGTCTTTTAACCCAAAGAGAAGGGTATCCAACAACCTTGGATAAAGGTCCCTTGATTTATACTTTCAAGCAAGTTTGTCTTACCCACACCAGGGTAAGCCCTCAATACGAAGATCGGAGTCTCTGTCTTTCTATCCCCGCAAGCCCTCAACTTCAAGGTAGTTGGAAACCTCTGTCCTCCTCAGCAAGGAAGCCCTCGAACTTTAAGGTAGTCGGCACCTCTGTCTTCCTATCCCCGGAAACCCTCGAATGTAATCACCAACATTCAGAGTTGCAGGAAGCTTTGAGAGTTAATAAGAGTCTCTCTCTCTAGAAATCACTTCAACAGCATGTATGCACAAAGTCCAAATTGTTCATCCATCCGTTGCGAGCTTTTTCAAATGAGCTCCTATTTATAGGTAAGATCGGCTCCTTCTCCAACGGTCATATTTTACTTAAAGATCGGAGGGACCTGTACACGTGTCACTTAGACAACGGTTAGTTTATAACAAAATGGACGACATCGTTTTATAACAAAACAAGTGTAACAGAATGTACGACATCGTTTTAAATTCTAACATAAAGGTTCGGAATGAAAACTTCGGAGTGAAGGTTCGGAGTGAATAAATTCAGAGTGTATAAAACAATGATAATCAGATTCTGTTTAATAGATGAATTCAGAATGAGAATTCAGAATAGGAATTTGTCATCAGAAATCGTAATGAGAATTCATCATCAAAATTCGTAATGAAAATTCGTCATTAGAATTCGTAATGAGAATTCTTTATCAGAATTCGTAATGAGAATTCGGAATGATATTTCTTCATTAGAATTCGTAATGGGAATTCTTCATTGGAATTCGTAATGAGAATTCGGAATGGGATTTCTTCATTAGAATTCGTAATGAGAATTCTTCTTCAGAATTCGTATCCTGAATCTGGAATAGAACTTAGTCAGAGTTCATATCCAGAATTCGGAATGAAACTTCCTTATAGTTATTGTCCAGAATCCGAATCCTAAAACAGAATGCTTTATATCAAAGTTTCAATGATTCCGAGAAAATGAATCCGAAACTTATACTTAAGAAAAATATGGAAGAATATATGATAAGGATAATTTTTCTTATAAAAGCGATTTTCCTTAAGAAAGCAATTTTCCTTAAGAAAGAAATTTTTCTTATAAAAGCAATTTTCCTTATAAAAGCAATTTTCCTTATAAAAGCAATTTTCTTAAAGATAAGGTGTTTGTGATTTTCAAAATAAGAAGGAATGGAAAAGTCATAAGGAAAACCTTATTGACTCAACAATTGGTTTATGCCTGATATAAATATTTTTGTAATATATACTAGATAGAATCTAGATATATGATTTAGGAACATGTTAATAGTGGATCATATTATTATATAATACCCTACATATTTTAGTGGATCTTCTGACATAGTGATTTATGGGGGTGGATTAAATCACTAGAAAAGAAATTTTATGTCATGGGTTATTCAGATCATCAAAATGTAAATATTTATATTTACTATTTTGAATTTGAATTCAGTTAATGGTGAAAATTTTTAATAATACTAGGGAAAAAGATGAGAATAATATATTTTAATGGGATATATTTAAAAAAAATTTCTTTGAAAATTTATCCCAATGGATGTTCAATTTATGATGGTAAAATAATTCTTGGAATAGACATTGAAGGAGGAAGAATATGTGGCCACTTATGAAGAAAAATTCATCCAACAAAAAACTTGTGAACCAAATATTATACATGGTGATTAGGGTAAAATTCATCTATTTTACTCAGTATTTAAGAAAATATATTGAAGGGAATTAACCTCCTTTGAATTTAAAATTTATGTGAAAATTGTTTTATATTTCGAGAAAGTAGAAATTGATTTTTTTTTATGATCTGGTGTTTTACAACAATAAGTATAAAAATAGTTCCAGGTGCCCTAAAATGGGAATAAACCCATAAAAAATATTATGGTAAGAAAATAATGTCTCTAGTTTGTGATAGGTGCAATAAAAAGAACACAAAGGGATGCATTGTGAAATCTAAGAAGTTCTTATAAAGTGCTAAGTAGGTCCATATGTCTCCTGACAGCAATGAAAACGATCATGATAGTGGTTACTCCAATTTCAATAAAAATACATAAATGTTTTTTAAATTTCATGATGTGGATCATTATGAATTTAAATGATTGAAGAAGGAAAAAAATGGGAACTAGTTACAATATGAGTAAAATGGAGTGGTAAAAACATTTTCACCTACTTTATAAGATTATAGGAAATCAAACGACATGGTAATAGGTAAATTTATTTTTTATTTAGATTATTGTAATGTCTTGTCTGATTCAACGTCGACGCATTCTTTCATATTCAATAATGTTTCAATTAAATTAGAAATTTTACCTTATGAAATGAGGCTAGAACGTATGGTGAAAACACCTGGTAGGAGTATTAAGGTAAAAAGAAATTATAAGAGTATTCATAATATTGATTATTGAAATACATTAACTGAAAACCTTTATGTCTATCATCTAGTACTATTTGATGTCATTATGAGTATGTGTTGTCTCTATATGTACCATGCCACGAATAATTATATAGATAAGGATTTTGATTTTGAGAAATAGTCATAGCTTTTATATAACAATTAATCCATAAATTTGATAACATATCAAGATGTTGATAAAATGTTAAAATATGAAAATAAAGATTATATTTAACTTATTGCTAAAAATAAGGGAACTATTCAAATTAATGATGTGAAAGTAGTAAAAAAAATACAAGATGGTTTTTCTAATGATTTTTTAAGTGTATTACCATATCAAGAAGTTCAATTTAATATTTTAATAGTTCAAAATTCTAATCTAATTTCAAATCCACCATTTTGAATGTCATAAGTAGAACTTATAGAATTTAAAAATTAGTTAGATTATATGATATAAAAAGGTTTAATTCATTCTATAAATTCATCATGTGGTGATCCTTTTTTTTAAATAAATATGTTCTAATGAAGCTTTTCATTTATTATAGAGCTGTGAATGACATTATTATTATGAATATGTGTCGGTTGCCTCATATCAAGGATTCATTTGATCAGGTCAAGAGATATCCATCTTTTTCAAAGTTTGACTTAATTTATAAGTACCATCAGTTTAAGGTGATGTATTATGACATTATAAAAATATCATTTCAGACTAGATACGAGGAACATGATTTTTCGGTTATTCATTTTGATTGAAAAATTCCTTTGATGTATTTGTGGATCTTATGAATAGAGTATTCAATGGTTTCTTAGATAAGTTCATGGTTTTTTTTAATGATGATATATTTATTTATTCATAATTTTATGAGGATCATGAAAAACATCAAGGAATTATTCTTTAAACCCTAAATGTAAATATTCTCTATGAGAAATTTAGTTGATGTGATTTTGGGAAATTGAATATTTTATTCCATGGAAACATATTCAACAAATATGTCATAACTATTGATACCACTAAAAATAAAGTTGTTGATGAATGGAAAATACTTTAAAATTTTACTTATATTCAATTTTTTCTTCTATTATTTATCTATTAGGTGAAAATTATTGAAAATAATTCATGGAAAACTACCCCAATGATAATGTAACATGAGAGAAAGATAGGGGCATATGGACATGTAAATGTGATGAATGTTTCAATGAATTGAAAATAATATTATTGAATGATAATTTTTCTATCATACCATAAAGAAAATGTTACTTTTTATTAAGATTGATACATCCTTGAGAGGTATGGGTTGTGTTTTAAGGAATAATGATTAGGTAATTTCTGGGTCTTCATGAAAATTAAAACAATTTTTTAAAAAAAATATCCTACACATAACCTTGAACAAGAAGCTAAAATGTTTTATTTAAAAATATGGAGACATTATATATATGTAAATAACTGTGAAATATATATTGATCATGAAATTTCTATGTTTATATTAACTCATAAATAGTGGAACATGAGATAAAAGAGATGGATCGAATTGATAAAGGATTATAACTACAAAATTCATTACCATCCAGGTAAGGAATATAATATAGATGGTACCTTGAGTGACAAAAGTAATTATATATTAACCATGTTACATTTGGAATGTGAAATTATTTTTAGTGATTTGAATATTTTTTTACTATAAATTGGGCATATAGATGCATCCTTTTTTATCCTTCATTACAAGTTTCCCTATTATAATGAATTAAGAAATCTCATAAAGATAATCAAGTTTAATAGGAAATAGTATAATATGATAAAATGGATAATTTTAGAAACTTTAGTTTTGATTTACAAGGTGTTGTCTACTTTGGAAAATGTTTATGTGTTCCTTTTGATTCCTTGTTGAAGAGAGGATTGTCAAGTGAAGCTTGTAGTTTCCTATTTTTCTTTCTTCTTAGAATAATTATGATGTAAATTACCTTTGTAAGTATTATTAGTGAGTTGGAATGAAAATATATATTTATTTGTTTACAATGAAATATTTGAATTGATAATTTATTAAATAAGAACAAAAATTACCGAAGGGGATGCATCAACCTTTTCTAGTGTCGAAGTGGAAATGGGAAATTATATTCCTGGATTTCAGTATTGGATTTCAAAATAAATATCAAGGTAATAATTTGATTTAGATTGTTTTTGGTTGACTAAATAAGTCTTCCCATTTCTATTATATTCAAGATTCTATATCCTTAAATCATCTTTATTGATTGTACCTTAAATAGATAGTCAGGTTAAACAGATTTCCCATCTCTATTATATTTAACTATGATCCCAGGTTTTCTTCATATTTTTAAGGGACTTCAGATGTTTTTGGGTACAAAATTAAATTTTTGTGGAGCTTTTCATCCTCAAGATAATGGACAGTCCAAGGGAATGATTCATAACATAGAAGACATGATTCGGTGTTGTTAAATGGATTACTATGGAATCTGGGATTAACATCTTTAATAATTTTTGTTTTCTTATAATAACATTTCTCAAAATAGTATACAAACGACACTTTATGAGTCATTATATAGAAGGTGATGTTGGACTCCAAATTTTTGGGATAAATTTAGATAATGTAATTTTATGGGAATAATGTTGGAAGAGGAAATGGAAGAGAAGATAAAAAAGATTCAACAAATTATGAGGGTGTCTCTGATAAAGAAGAAAATTTATATGGATAACCGGAGGAATGAAATTTCTTTTTAGGTAGGTGGTCTTGTTTTTAATATGATATCTACATAGAAAAGTGTGATATGTTTTCGTAAAAAAAGGTTAGATAAGTCCATGATTCATTGAAACATATAAAATACTGAAGAATATTTTTTTATTTTCCTATAGAGAAGACATACCTTTGAGTTAATCATATGTACACAATGTTTTTCAAGTTTTGATATTTAAAAAATTTGTTCCATATTAATCTCACATTTTCAACCCTAAAGTAATTTATTTGGATGATAACCTTTCATATGAGGGAAAAAATATTTAGATTCTTGAAAACATATGTTATGTATTTTGGAAAATTTTAATTCATCAATTTATGGTTTTATAGAAATACTATATTGTGGATAAAGTGACATAAGAATTTTAAAATTCTATGATGGAAAGATATATCCACATGTTTAATAAGTGAATAAAATTATGACATAATTTCCAAAAAAGGGTAAATAATGTAAAAACTAAGGTTATTATAGAATAAATCATTAATAATAATTATTAATTAATTATATTGTATAGAGTTATGTTCATTATAAGAATATTATGTTATTGTTTAGTCAAATGGAAAAAGATTTATTTCAACCAAATTGGATTTTCATGCATTATATTGTTTTGTTTAAAATAATTATTACAAAATTATTGATTTTTAATTTGATTAAATTAACTTCTATTTATTCATCATGTCAAAATTATCATAAAAATAAGTTTTTAAAAAAAATTATTTTTTAATGTATTGTGAAAAATATAGACTTTTATTAGAAATTGTATTTTCTTCTCAAGTATTTGAAAGGTTAAATTCAATTTTGAATGATATTTAAAATTTCATTAGTTTTTTTATTTAAAATAATCTAATTATGTTTTTTATAATTAATTATATACTTGAATTTATTATATAAAAAATTATACTAAGAAATGTATTTTTCTGAAAAATTATTTTTCATCAAATTTTGTTGGTTTAATTTGAAATTAATTCTTCCACATCATTGTTTTGAATGTTTAAAAATGGAAAAAAAAAATTAGTAATAAAGAGTTAAAAATATTTTAAATAGTTCCATTTTATTTTTGGTAATTATAAATAGTAACATTAACAAATTTATATCACCTCGGTAAAGGTAAATCAGGTAAATTAAGTTACAAATAACATGATAAAGATACAAAAATAACCATAACACTTGCTCTAATTTTATTTAATGGGTATAAATCATCCATAAACATCCATATTTCTAATATATTTCCTATTATTTCCCTTTTACATGATTTTGACTCTTATTATTGTATATAGAGAAAATTGAAAAATGAAAATCTCTTTGATTTATAATATTTTAATCTTTGCTATTTGGTTAAAAGGAAGATGTGTTCCATTATAATTATTCATTCAGATATAAATCATATTTTATCCAATTAACTTATTTATATTTTTAATTGATGAATTAATTTCATTAAAATATTTCACAATGTTGAGAGGGTAATTACTCAATTAATAGAAAAATATAATAATTGATTTCAGAAATATAAATTGTAATATAGTGTTAAAATAATCATTTTATCCATAAATTATTTTAGATATAATAAACTTATTATATTGTTTTAATTTATTATATTCAATTTCCATATTTTCCTAATGATTTTAATTTCAAATAAATTAAAGAGTGTCAAAATTTATATTAATGATATTTATAATAAATAAAATATTATTAAATGATTTAACATTCCAAAAAAATCTTATATTCATCCAGTAGAATGGTGTATGGTTTATGATACCACCCTTGGTCCATTTTTGGGACATTTTTCATTTTATGGTAACTATATTTAACCTTAAAGAGTAAAACACATTGTTATCATGGTAATCATCCAAATGGTTAATAGAGGAATAAAACCAAAAGATAAGTGTAAAAATATAACATAAAATTGAAAAAAATTTATTTTATGAGAGTAATTTTACTCACACTCATAGTATATTTGAAATATATTATTTTGGGACCATTTTTCCATAATAATTAATTTATATTAATTTAATATTTTGAGTATTTCCAAATGTTTCCCTCCAATCACTTATGAAATGGCACAACCTCTTCTCTTTTATTTACAATTAAAAAGAATTTTTCTTTATCCAATACCTTTTCAAATACATTCATTGTATCCCTCCTAATATCCTTGAGGACTTTTTCATCACAAAATCAACCTAGGAACTCAATTGGTGTAAACAATAAGAGGTTTTCTAAAGAATATGTATCATTCTTAAGGGAGTATTTTTGCTTTATTAATTCTCCCACATCCTTCAAATATTCCACTACCAAGGTGATATAAAAATATCATTATTTTACATATAATTATACATTATTATGTTAATGAAATAACCTTTATCCATCTCAATCCTTCCTCAAATGGTAAATAAATCCATCTTTTGTGTGTAGGATGAACTACCACCTCACGGACTAATGTAATTTTGTTTCCATCACCAAATATGATGGATGATTATGATTATAAATTTAATGTATATAAATTATATTAATGAAATATATATCATTGTATAAATATAATATAAAACCTATTTTCTTACCTTTTCAATCACTTAAAAATGATAACATCGTTTATGCATATGTATGGACTACAACCTCCATGAAACGATGTGATTCATTATTCATCACCACATAAAATAATATATATATATATAAGTATATTTAAAATAAATAGTATGGAATTTATGATATATTGATTATTCTAGAAAGATAAAATAATAATTTATTTCAGTAATTATCATTGAAAAACGGAAACGTTACTCATGCATTTGTACTGTCTACCATCTTCGTGATAATAACGTAGTTCATTTTTCATAAAAATTTTTAGGATGGTTTTAAAAGTATAATTTGTGTAAAAAATGATAATTAAAAAATAAATATTGTATAATAAATTATGGAATGTTGAACTCTTTAACCATATTCAACCTATTGAACTCGTTTTAGACATATTTTTTTAATATCATGAAAACATCCAACGTGAATTTAATTGATTAAATAATTCTTCAAAACATGGAATTAAATAAAAATGAACATAAAAGAGGTTCTAACTAAATTAAATAATTATCCTAAGTTTATAATTTAATAAGAATATGAATATGTGTGATGATTCAGACTTGATTTAAGGGATATTCATTTAAAATCCTCTTTTAATGTTTCGTTTGAAATTATTTTTAATCCATGTCCATATTTTTTTAAAATTATTGTATATATGGATATTAATGATGCATAAATTACAAATATTTTTATTTTTAATTTATTTCTATGGTTTTCAAAAGTAATATTATTAGTTATCTTGTATGGAATTTTGTAACTTTGTTTATAGAAGATGAAATGAATGTTCTATTTTAACATATATGTCAATAGTGAATTGTTCCCACCTATATTACTATTAAATTGTATTTTTATTACTTCATAAGGTTTCATGTTTTCCGAGAATAAAAACCTTCATTCTATATATTCTGATTATTTTTAGAAAGGTTTTTAAAATGGTATGAATATTTTAAAATCTAGAAATGTTTTCTTATTTGTGGAAATAATGTTTTTATGATGAAAGATTTCATGTTTTATGACTATGTAATGATATGTGGAAATTATTTATTACATTGGGTGGTTCCATTATAAAATTTAGGACACTTTAAACTATTATATCCTTCAAATTAATTGGGTTAGATTTATTTTATTAAGTTGAGTCTGAGGGTTATTCCAATTATAATGTGGGGGTTATTTCAAGTGTAGTTGTGATAGTTATTGGAAGTGACATTGTAATGGTTAATCCTTTTGTAACCAAGAAGTTTAATATATATGTAATATAGATATTAAAATGATGTTACAAGTGACCTATATGAATCTTTAGTGCTTTCTAGGGGTTTTTATAGAAGTCTTATAATTTTTAAAAGGTAAGAAATGTGTTTATTTTTGAAATGGGAAACTATATGATGATTCTAAAGGGTGAAAAGTAATGATTTGTGAAAAAAATTCATGGATCCTTCATTACTTAAAAGAACTATTTAGGAATTATATTTTTCATTTAAAATTTATTATGGAATTTATTAGGAAAACCATTGTGAAAAAAAAAGTTCCTTTCTTATGTAATAAATTCTATATTTTGAACTCAAATTTTATTTTGAAAAAATAATGTTTTTATAAGTATTCATATAATAATGGTTTTTTAATTATTTTATGTGCCTTTATGAGATTTTGGTGAATATACCATATTTTAAAATAAATTCATAGGGTTTAAGTATGGTTTATGAAAAATAAGTTTTCAATTTTAATGTCGTGAAGATATTTCATGAATAGAAAACATGTTTTATTTTAAAAATTTTATGTTATAAGAAAAATTGATAATGAATTAAAGTTTAAAATTTTTAATATATGAGTTTTATATATAAAATTTATGAACTCATTATCTATAACACTAAACTTGAAAATATCCTCAAGATAAAAGAAATTGAATTATTGATTAAGGAAATTAGATTCACATCTTATACCATAACATAGAGTATTGCACTATAGTGACTTGGGGGGAAAGAAAAATTAGAACAAACATCTCTAGAACAACCACACCATATTCTATATGGATATATTTTAGGTGTTATTAGGAAGGTACACCATGTCATAGCCATAATGGATATATCATAGAGAAATTATTCAAATATTTGTGTTAAATGTTAAATAACTTCTTTCCCCCCCACATAATTTTAACCTATTTACCTATCCTATCACACTCATTTCATGTTAACTATTTACCATTCAATCCTATGGGGAGACTCCACTTAATCCTATTTAATTTAAGGATTATAACTTTGTATTTCAATAATTCTCTCAAGTAATCTTCACTTTTTGTACCTTATTATTATTTTATCCTCTTTATATTAAATTTATATTATGTTACTTTTTCGCTTATGAACCATATACATCTTATTAGGGTTTTTTTGGTTATAAAGTTGGATCATATTCGGGTAATTTATGTTCAATGACCCCTAAAGGGTGGTTCTTTATTTGTTTGGTTTTCACCATCGAAATTTTACTGTTATCATTCATTTTTAATTTTTTTTAGGTAGGTTTTTCTTAGATTTTTTGTTATTTTTCAATTCATTTATTTCATGGATTTTAGATTCTCAATTTTAATTCAAGTATAGTTGTATATAATTTTTTAGAAGAAATTATAAATTTTAAAAATAAATAATTATTTTGTAAAAATAATTTTCCCATGGATTTTAAGTGTTCTTTTTTAGTTAAATTATTTTCATGCGAAAAGTGTTTATAAAATTTTACAAGGGGGTCCTTTCAATTTTTTATGATAATTATCAGCCATGGGACTTAATTTAATTATCAAGGAATTTACTTTTATTTCTGATGAATATTTTTTTTATTTTTAATGTGTATATTTTTTCATAGTTTTTTAAAGGACATTTTACTGTAAATTATTTTTGATGGAAAATGAATCAGTGCGCTGAGTCATTTTTTTAGTAAAGTATCATTTGGTACCTTACATAACTTCAACTTTAATTTTTATTAATGGATGTGATAAAACAGAAACGAATCAAGGGGGCCTAAAATGTTGAATACCAAGGGAATCACCTCTCTTAATGTCAGGAAATCCAAGACACAGAGAGAATAAAATAGTAAAAAAATAAAATAACCCTCTAAGATAAGCTGTGAAGACAACAAAACACTGCCTGGTTCCCTTCATGCCAAGTGTGAAGTAGGATAGCATGTTCCTTAATAATGAAATTATGTCTTTGAATATGGTAGGTAACATAATAAGGCACGATGATCTATCTCTACTTAGACTGAAGGATGGTCACATAGTCAGTTTCAATAAGTAGTAAATTGATATTGTTATTACTTAACAATTCCATCCCATCTCGAATTATACAAGACTATTCTATTAAGTAATTACCAAGACCAAAATACGCAGTGAATGTGAATATGATCAGGAAGCCATAATAATGAACAATAGCACCTCTATGCATAAAACCATCATATTAGGATCCATCAATATAGAGCTTGAAATCGTTAGATGGAGTTTCCATATGGATCCAATATCCCTTGAGAGATGGCCACTACCTAATAGAATAGGTAGTGAAAACATTAATGAAACACCTAAGAGAAGGTGTAGAATAAAAACATTTAATAAGGGGATTTAGTTCAACTACCAAGAAACACGTTCTAGAAACTAGGTAATGGCACGTAGTGATGACCCCATCATGGAGATATTTGTTCCTAGCTTCCCATAGTCTACAATATCCTGTCACCAAGAGAATCACCCATGCCTTCCTTTACAAAATATCTCTAGAAACTCTATTAAACTAGATATGAGGGAAATAATTACCACACAAGGGAAAGGTGAGAAAGACCAGTCTAATAACCTAACACATTCCATATAGAATAATCCCAATCACCTTAAAAATATATGATAACTTAATTCTTATAAATGGTACCTATAATAGGTGCACTTTGAGGCAGGATGGACCCCCTTATGCTTGATTTGACCATCTGGGGGTATGTAGAAGTTCTTCATTCTCCACAATAGAAAATAATAATTTGAAGGATGGTATTTACAAAAAATAATAGAGCCCCATGCATCCTGAACATGGGTTCCAGGTTCAAAACCATGACATACTTTAGTATAAAAATCATAATTTGACTATAATATGACACTAAAAATTGTTTAATTTAAACTGTCATACCATCATTGTGCCCCTTATTTATTTCTCATTCTGGGTGGTGCTTCATGTATGTATTTATTTAATGATGAATGATAAGTGGTTGTTCATTGATAGGGGTGGAGGTGAGGGTAAGTTATTATTTAGGTTTATTTTTATTTATTACTCACATCCATGTTTATCTATCATGGGAACTCGTGTATAAGGGTATATTATTCAATATTAGAATAATGTACCTCCCATAAGATATGGGTGTCACAATAACTAGTTAAGTAATTTATGTGGCACCCCCATGGTCCATTGATGATATTATATATCCATTTGAAAATATTTATATTGATTTTATCACTATATGATATATAATTAGTACATAAAGTGTATTTGATGATGTATTCCCATGATTGGTGGTCTTAATTGGGTGATTTAGGTATCATATTGATTGTATCCCCTTGTGATGGTGTACTTAGTGTCACCCCTTTTAATTGTTTTCTTTTTATTTTTTCTCCATTATATTATGGTGAAATTTTATTTCATATATTTATTTTTCATAGTGGGATGGGTTTTTAGAATAGATTTTAAGGGTTTTTTTAGAAAATATGTTTTAAAATGGAAGTAAGAACGGTTTATTTTTTTCATGCCATTTAGAAATTTTTTTAAGAAGATATTATAAAAACATTTAAGATATATATATTATGAATATAATTATATTTTAGGTTTTGAAAATATTTAAGAAATAAATTTTATATTGGTTTTCAAAATGAAAATCATTATTTTTAAAGGGAAAAGTACTAGGTTTAATTTCAGTGTAACGATAGTAAAAGGAAAATAAATATTTTCAATTGTATTTCAAAAAAGAATCCATTTCATGTTTAATTAATTTAATTTCAAATACTCCATGGTGAGATCCTATTAGGCCTATTAGCTCACACCCTTCTTACACTCTCATGTTCATGTACATGGAAGTTATATTTTTTTATAGGTTTCGAGTTTTGTTTTAGTTTAATTATATTCTATTTATCCATCGATCATAGAGTTAGAATAAAATGAGTGACCATGGTTTATATAGAGTTATTCTTATTGTGGTTTCAGTTTTGTTAACTTTTTGAAAATTATTTTATTGGCCAATAATTAATCTCTTTTTTTCTAATTTCTTATTTAGTATCTTACTTATATGCATATACTTCTTTTATTTTTAAAGGGTCTGCAATGTATGGAAAACTCATGTATAATTTTTTGTAAAACGCCCACTATGTTATTAACACTAATTTTATATTAAAAAAAATCCCTAGAGGTGTTTTTTTATTCAAAATAAATAGAATCTATCCATTTGGGATCAAGAATGTTCTTTGAGAATAGTTAGGATTTGGTTTGAGTAATGTACCGGGTAATCGCCAGATGGTTTTTGGAAAATATTATCAGAGACTTTGTTTTTTGATATTCTGGGTTCTCAGAAGGATTTATTGTTATTAAGGGAGTATTTTAGTTTGGATATATGGATCTATGGAAACAAAAGGTAGATTCAGGTATAGTCTGGCTTTCCCTTTCTCATTTGGAACCTCATGTTTTTTTGGATGATCAAAACTTGAGTCTTGGATTTTGATTTTATTCTGAAAAATTTTAATAGTATTTTGATATGGTAAATTAGTGTTTGAACCCCAAATGAATTAATAATGTTATTTTGGGGGGTTCCTTTGATTTTTTTTGGTGTAAGTAGATAAATTACTATGGTAACATGGTTTACTCAAGTATTTTGATAAATTATGTGGAGACCATGTAAATGTTTCTAAGGAATTCGTAGTGCTTTCTTATAGAAGAAAATTTGTCCAAAAATATATGTGTCTAAACCTCACATCTTTATTCACTACTTATGTATTGGTTTCATTGACTTATTCTGGTGTTCTATTTATTTGAAATTGATTCCCACTTATTTGAGATGGATTTAAGAAGGCTTTTTTATTGTCAAGGTGGATCATTTCTTGATGTGTGATATTGTTCGTTTTTTATTGATATTCTAAAGGTGTATTTTTAGAAAAATAATAAATTTCACTAAACATTTTATTTATAAAAAACATTAAGGTGGGTCATTTGGATAGGAACTTCTATGAAAAATTATTATCTAACTAATTGTGACCTATATAATAAAGTGTTTCTGTGTGTGAAAATTGAATTTCATGGAAAAATGTTTTAGTTTAAAATGAGTCCATATAGATATTTTTAAAGTGGATATGGTTTTTTTGAAATATCCTTTGAATTATTTAATTTTATTATGAAATCCAAAAAATAAATTTTATTTTTAAAAAATTAGAACATTTATTCGTAATTTATTTTAACTCTTTTTTTGAGTCTCTTCCTCGAAGGGATGATTTTAAAATATAGTCTAGAAATATTTTAAAACAATAGTGGATTTTATGAGATTTTTTACAGTAAAAATGGAAGGATTATAAAATATTTGGTTTGAATTTGTGCTTTGGGGTGATGTTTTCTTAATGTTTTATACTCTTAATTTGAATGAAACTAGATATTTTCAAAACTATTTGGTTGTTTTATTCTAAAATTTATTGGCGAGAAAATTTCATTTGTTTTCAAAATAACAATGGATGTTTAAAACACATGGTTTTTTTCAAATATACAATTTTTTAAATGATTTTAGAGATACATTATAAGGGGGTTATGGGATGAAAAAGAAATGTTTTGAAATTTATTTATTGTTTTAGTGAATTTTGTATTGGAATTTGTCCATTAATGTAAAATAGAACCATTATATTTAAATTATAAGGGATTTCATGGATAATTTCATGATTTTAAATATTTAAAGTATTCTTCCAAAAAAATCATGGTGTAATGTATAATTATTGTCTTTTAGGCTAATCCTCATTGTGAATCCTTTAATCTCTTAGAAAAGTCCCCTTAGTTTTAGACATTACAAAGACTCTCAATATGGTGGTTGAATTGCAATGTTTCATTCTTATTGATCTTGTCTTGGATTTAATGAATCTTCCTTAGTTATTGGTAACCCTTCTCTCAAGCATTCTAATAGTGATTATTTTAAGCATAATTCTTTGATAAACAATCTCTATTATGTTGTAGTCATTTTAATTATTGTAATCTTTTACACAATCTCAATAAACTTATAAATTTATTCCATGTAATTATCTATAAATACTAATCAATCCTATAATTTTCCATGTTTCCTTAATTATGGGTATCTCCCAGAGACTTCAAATGAACATTAAGATAAATGGAATTAATTAATTACATAATTAATTAACTGTGTCTAATAATTAAATAATGTTCATAGAAATAATAAATAACAAATTTAATTTAGTTGTATTTACTATACATTTTCATATTCTTTCCATATTATGTGTATAGTCATGATCTTAGACCAGCTTGTGTAAGTGATTATTTTATTAAATTTTCAATTTCATGGTTTTTTTATAGTTTGTTAAATTAAATAATAGAGTTTGACCCATTCATGTACACTTTCTATTTAAGGGCCTCCATTACCAAAAAATCATTTATGTAAACCACTATAACCAATACTTTATTTCCCATCACTTTCATATGAGGAAAATTATATTATCAATGGAGCACCCAATAGAGTTGAAGAAGTTCATGTTCAAATCCAATGTGAAACCAATCTTTTATGTACACATGTAAAAGGCAGAATACTACAACTCAAACCAGGATTGGTTTGTATATTTTTTTAACCTATGGTTAAGGTTTGGTTTATTTTCCACTAGATAAAACAAACATTAGATAATATCATGATAATTCCACTTTATTTGCTTTTAATTTTCAATTGCACGATTTATTTTTTATTGATTTTTAAATTAATAGGAAAATTAATTTACAAGAATGCAGTATGGAATTAAAATAAATATTATAATAAGTGTGAATGTAAAAAACAAATTTTATATCACATAAGTAAATTACAATTATTATTAATAAGTATATAAAAAAGTTAAATTGGGAATTTTAAATAAAAAGATAAAATTTCCATAAATAAAATATTAAGTTCGTATAGTCTTCCACTACTTGGATAGAAATTGAAACATAGTTCCAGGTACTTTATTAACCTCTATTGGGGTGCATTAAATTAGTGGGGAATTTATGTCATGAGTTTTTTGTAAAAATAACAAATCTTTCATTAAGTGGTGATCTCTTCTATGAGTCTTAGTGAAACTAGTAGGCAATGTGTTGAGGAAATCCTAATATAGATTTTCAATATTAGAGATTCCTCTCAATGGATCAAGTAGTCACAAGTTAATCCAATTGGCATGTTACCCCTAAAAAATACCTTCATGTAGTTTTTTAGACCTCCAACTATGATACTAAAAGTGATATATAGATCATTTCCAATATCATATCTATAACATCCCAAGTAAGTAATGAATAATAGATATTTTTATATATGTCTATTAATGATTAAGATAGTGTTATAGAGGCTTAAAATGAAAATAAATACAATCTTATGCATGGAATACACTAATATTCTTAAAAGATTGTTTTACTGCCTTTTGATGGCAAACCATTTTTGAATCTATATTTTGACAATTTTATAAACTATGTTTGTCAAAATAAACTTATTCTTTATGATTGGGACATCAAAATTTACTTTGTGTGAATTTTTGGTATTTTTCTGACAATGTTCATTTTTTAATGAATAGTGAAAAATACTGCATTTTACATCAAAAATGCTTTTTAATCTAATTTATTTATATGATTAAATTATGTTTTTAATTGGTTTTGAAGTGAAATTAGAATATATTTTTACCATTTAATCCAATGGTGGTCATTGGAATCAATTTCACTTTGAAATTAGACTTAAACTGGTGTCAATCTTTTGATACTTATTGTTTCATAAAAACACGCTATTTGCTCGGACAGTGGGAATTAATTATTAAATTAATTAATGTGACTTATATGTTTTGAATTTTGTAAAATAGACTTCATTTTTTGAATTCGGAATATCAAATATAGCTTAGGGTGGATTTTAGGTAATTTTCTGAAAAACTTCAATTTTTGATGAATAGTGAAACCACTAAGTGGTACTTATAAAAACTGATTTTTCCGTTTAAATGAAATTTTGCCATCATTGTGTTTTGAATTTCAAAAATCCAACATACATGATTTTCATTAAAAAGTAAATATGTGGTTCAATGGGATTAAAATAATTTTTTGGTGAATAGTAACTTATTAAGTTTTTAATCACGATTAGTGGTAATTAGGGTAGTTTAAGGTATAAATAATGCTTTAATAATATGAAATGACCTAGACACATGACCCAAACTTAGTTTTTGTGTCATGTCCGACCAATAAAAGCCATGGGTCAACTTGGGGACCCCATGGAGGCATTTTGGTTGGGAAATGACATAAATAACTTTTTATTAAATGTTAAAGTAAAAATGACACAAACAATAAATGTTTTTCGAAAACAATTTTTACATGGGGTTATAAAGATCAGATTTTTGGTTATAAATATTCATTAAAAAGATAAAAAGATTTCCTACATCATAGTATTTTTTTTATAATTTTTAGACATTATATATATTAAATTATTTATGACATCATGACGATGCAGTGATGACCTCATTATTTAACGATTTAAATAAAATGGAAAGATAATGAAAAATCTAAACCCTACACATGTCCAAAACCAATTGGATGAGTGGATTTCGAAGCCTTATCACCTTATCCTAGAATTATAGCAATATGGAACCTTTTTAATCCGAAACTATTTTTAAAATAAGGTAACTTATATTTACTTTCCAAAAGTGCCCCTCCTCTCCTCTTATAAAAGGCCCTCACCTCTACCTCATTTCACACACTCCTCAAGCCTTTGGCTCGGCCAACCCCTGCCCATTTACTCTCTCCACATCCCTCTCCTCGTCCTAGAGGATTTCCTTTGGGCATAATCCATTCAAAGGAAGCCTTTAGGCTCAAATCAAAAGGAGTTACACTTTTAAAGGTAATTCATTCTCTCATGTTCATTTCTTTTATTTTGCTTCTCCAACCCCCTAAACTCTTTTTATTTACTTATTTTGTAACAACAACAGTATCTTAAATATACTAGGATGTTGTTATAAGATTTATTTGAGCTACACTCTCACACAACTACATCAAATGGTTAAAGAACATACAGTTTCCGTGGATGGCGAAATTCTGCCTCCCGAAACGATGATTGGTCAATACTCATTTAACACCTTAAAAGGTGGCCATTATGATGTCACTATTTTTATATATGATATATAATATGTTTATGTTTTCCTCAAGCTTCTGTTTTTTTCATTTTTTTCATACCTTTATGGTTTTCATTATGGGTAAACACGATATCTTCATTTTAGGAAGTGCGGACTACCGCCCCCTGAAAGTGATTTGATTCGTTAATACCATATGTGGGATGTGTAAAGGATAAAGTTAATGATATTATATATTTTATTGTACTGGAATTATAATATACTCTTATATCATTATGATTCCATTCCAGAAAATACGAAATAGAAATGGAAGTAGCGTTCATGCGTACGTACGGCTTACCATCTCCATGAACGCTGCATTTCATTTCTTACCTCTAAATGTGATGTAATATTATAAATACATGTATATGATGAATATATATGATGTATATGTTATCCAAATCATTAATATCATTTTGGATATAACGAACCTTTGACCAAATTAACAACATGTAAGTGTAATAAGTCTATTTTTGACTTAAGAACCAAATACGGACAAAATGAACATTATTAACTTAAATAATTACATGATGTTCATAACATGGTATAAAAGGAATAATGAACTTGAAAAAGGTTCATAAGAAAGTAGAGATTAACTCAAGTTTATTATTCAGGAGATTAAAGGACGGTCGGGTCAAGTCGGATACGAGGTATGGGACTTCGTCTCAATCTCCTTTCATTGAGGCATATTTTATTTTATACACAACTTTCTTTTATAGGGTGTATAAACCCCTCTGACTTTTAAGTTTATTCAAAATGAACCTTTTTTATACGAAGCATTTACTAAACGACAAAAGGGAATGTTTTTGTCGTACGTATGCGGCGACAACAACTTCTCCGCCGTCGTGACCGTTATTTGAGTTTCGGATTCCTCTACAAGCCATACCTTATTTTTAAAAGAAAAATAAATACCATGTTTTACTTTTCTTTTATTTTGGTATTGGAAATGATTTTCACATTTTTTTTTGTGTTGTATTGATATCTTGTGATTGAAATGTGGAAATGTTATGTTTCCTTTATGCATGTTTTATGTGATACGATTATGTTGTGGTTCTTGGGCATTATTATGAAGACAGGTGGTTCCGTGATAAACTAAAGGCGGGTGAGCCCAATATAGCTCTCCAATGCATCGGGTAATGCGAAGGAGTGAAACGTTAAGGTTTCTCCGAAGAGATTTTAGGGAATATACTGTGATGGGTATTCCAAACGTAACCAAGAGGGTTACTCCCTACTTAAGAATGTTATGAATGCCTCAAGTTACCTTTATGTCTTATGATTTCAATGATTTAGAAATGATTTGATGAGGTATGTTAATGTGATTATGTTTTATGGGTAAAGTATTATTTCTCTCTTATGTATATATGTACCCATGTTTCCTTTACATGTTTTTATAACCCATACTGAGCTTTTTATGCTCATCCCAAGTTTTTTTGAAATGTTTTCACAGGTCAAGGGAAAGGTACATGATATGATGATAGTGTCAAGGAAGTGTCAAGAATGAATCCATGTATTATTTTAAATATGTTTCCATTGATGAGAATGAAGAATACTATCTTTATGTAACCACTTTGTTTATATGTGGAATGTAATGCAATTTTTATGATCTAATTCTCTAAAACTCTAAACCTGAAAATATCCTCAATGTGTAATCTTGTAATAACTCAAGATTAAGTGAGGCTTAAGGCCGGGGCCTTATAGTTGGTATCAGAGGTCGGTTTAGATAACTTTAGGAGTTAGAATTCTATTAAACGATTATCTAAAAATATTTTTTTTGAAATGATATAGCATTTGAAGATTACTATGTTGCTTCATCTAAGACATGTTTGTTCAGAATGGTTTTCCGCAGAGGAAACAGGGAAGCAGTGCTAGGAAGGCATACAGAAGGAAATAACCTTCCGAATCAGCATCCTGAAATGGTCGGAATTGGAACTGAATAGCATGTTGCAGTAATGGCGCAGTTTACTCAAGCGATAAATGGTGGTGGTATCCATGCACGAGATCATCCAGATCAACCGCAGAGGAACATGTCAGTGGTGGAACATTTCATGAGGCAACATCCACCATCATTCAGAGGATCATCTGACCCTGTGCTAGCGGAAGGGTGGATTAAAGCACTGGAGAAGATTTTTGATGTCATGGGGTGTTCAGACAATCGAAAGGTTAGTCTTACTATTTACTGTTTGGAGGGTGAAGCAGATCAGTGGTGGTCTATGGTTAAAAATATCAGGGATGCCGATGAGATTGATGCTCTTGACTGGGATGAATTCAAAGGTATGTTTCTTGAGAAGTATTTTCCTAAGGCTGTTCGACTTAGGATGGAAAAACAATTCTTGGAATTGAGGAAAGAGGAAGACTCAGTGGCTGCCTATGAAGAAAGGTTCACTCGATTGGCAAGGTATGCTCCAAATTTTATCTGATACCTTGATAGTAAAATAAATCATTTTTACTCAGGATTAAAGCCAAAATATCGAAGGGCATGAGCTTCTCGTGAGTTTAAAAGTTATGAAAAGCTTGTTCGATGTGCTGAGAAGGTGGAAATGGAGTTTGATGATGACCAAGTGTTCTATAACAACCATCAGAAGAAGAGACCGAGGTGGCAGGAGAAAGGTAAGAATTCTTCAAAAAAGTCTGATGGTAAGAGAACTAAGTTTCCAGTTTGTGATAAATGTGGCAGAAGGCATGCTGGGGAATGTCTTCTGAATTCTGGAAAGGGCTACCGATGTGGTAAGATGGGACATAAGTCTCGTGATTGCACTGAAAAGGATCAAGGTGAAGGTAAGAACAAATTTGATTTATAGTTAGTGAAATGTTATAAGTGCAATGAGATGGGTCACTATGCAAACGAGTGTCCGACAAAGAGCTTGAGTGATGGGAAGCAGTTAGACTACAAGTAGAAAGGGGTGGTGAAATCCTTTGCAACTACTTCAGCAGATGTCGGGCCATAAAATGAAGTTGTATCAGGTACTTTGTTTGTTTTTTCAGATTATGCCAGTGTGTTGTTTGATTCGGGGTCTACACATTCTTTCATCTCTGAAACCTTTTCTAGTAAAATGGGAATACCATCTCAAGAAATGACTCCTGAACTTTTTGTAAAAACACATGGGGGAAATGTTGAGGCAAAAAGAATTTATAAGAATCTTCCTATCCTTATCTGTGGAAAGAACCTACTTGCAAACCTTATTGTTTTACCTCTAGTAGAGTTTGATGTTATCCTGGGTATGGATTGGCTCTCTATTTACCATGCTAAGATTGACTGTAGAGCTAAAGAAGTTTCTTTTCAGAAAGACTTTCAGTTTATTTACAAGAATGAACCCTTACTTTTGATAACATATCAAGAGGCCAGGAAACTTGTAAAAGATGGAAATGAATGTTACCTTGCACACGTCGTTGAAAATAAAGGAACTGTTCAGATTAATGTTGTGCCAGTGGTAAATGAGTATCCTGATGTTTTTTTTTGATGAGTTTCCTGGAATAATACCATATCGGGAAGTTGAGTTTATTGTTGACTTAGTTCTTGATGCTAAGCCAATTTCAAAACCCCCTTATCGAATGGAACAAATTGAACTTTTAGAGTTGAAGGAGCAATTGCAAGATTTATTAGATAAAGGTTTCATTAGACCTAGCACATCACCATGGGGTGCTCCTGTTTTATTTGTTAAAAAGAAAGATGGTTCTATGAGACTTTGCATTGATTATAGATCCTTGAATAACATCACTGTTAAGAACAAATATCCTTTGCCTCATATCGATGATTTGATTGATCAGCTCCAGGGAGCTCAGTTTTTTTCAAAGATTGACCTGAGATCGGGGTACCATCAGCTTAAGGTAAAGGAGGTAGATATTCCGAAGACCATGTTCCGTAATAGATATGGACATTATGAATTTGTAGTTATGCCTTTTGGGTTAACCAATGCACCTGCTGTATTCATGGACTTAATGAATAGAATTTTCCATGAGTTCTTGGATAAGTTTGTGGTGGTTTTCATTGATGATATTTTGGTGTTTTCTAAAAGTAAATAGGATCATGAAAGTCATTTAAGGGATATCTTTCAAACCTTAAAAGAAAAGAAATTGTATGTGAAATTCAGCAAGTGTGAGTTTTGGTTGCAACAAATTTCTTTCCTTGGTCACATTGTTTCTAAAGATGGGATAACTGTTGATACTGTAAAAATAAAAGTTGTGGAAGACTGGCCAAGACCCACAAATGTAACTGAGATTCGTAGCTTCCTTGGTTTGGAAGGCTATTACCGAAGGTTTGTTAGAAATTTTTCACGGTTATCTAGTCCAATGACTAAGCTAACTCGGAAGGGTGTTAAGTTTATCTGGACAAAAGAATGTGATGATTGTTTTCAGGAATTGAAAATAAGATTGGTGAATGCTCCAGTTTTGGCACTACCTTCCAGGAATGGTGAGTTTGTTATATACAGTGATGCTTCATTGAAAGGACTTGGTTGTGTCCTAATGCAGAATGATCAGGTAATTGCTTATGCTTCACGACAGTTGAAAACTCAGGAGGTAAATTACCCTACACATGATTTGGAATTAGCTTCTGTTGTTTTTGCTTTAA
The DNA here is from genome assembly GCA_963277665.1 of Viscum album. Taxonomy (NCBI): domain Eukaryota; kingdom Viridiplantae; phylum Streptophyta; class Magnoliopsida; order Santalales; family Viscaceae; genus Viscum; species Viscum album. Next base: position 1,935,828,141 of record OY728136.1, on the reverse strand, counting down.
AAATTTGGAGGCATCATTTGTATGGAGTAAAGTGTGAAATATATACTGATCACAAAAGTTTAAAGTATATATTCACTCAGAAAGAATTGAACATGAGACAAAGTATATGGCTAGAATTAATCGAGGATTATTATTGTACAATTCATTACCATCCGGGAAAAGCAAATAAAGTGGCTGATGCTTTGAGTCGAAAAAGTAATGCTTCATTAACAATGTTGCGTTTGAAACGTGATACTTTGGTTAAGGATTTGATGAACTTTGGCATAGAATTTGTTGGTGCAGGAAGTCCTTCTGTTTTGTTTCAGGTATCAGTGAGATCTTCTCTATCAGATAGAATCAAGCAAGCACAGAAATAAGATAGTGAGTTGCAGAAAAAGGTAGAGCTGATTCAGAAAGGTAAGTTGCCTGAATTAAACATTGATAATGATTGTGTTTTGAGATTTGGGAAGATATTGTGTGTGCCTTGTGATTCACAGTTGAAGAGAGAGTTGTTATGTGAAGCTCATAGTTCTCCGTTTTCAGTTCATCCGGGCAGTACTAAGATGTATAGAGATCTGCGGGAGTATTACTGGTGGGATGGAATGAAAAGAGATATTGCTGATTTTACCGTGAAGTGTTTGACTTGTCAGCAGGTTAAAGCAGAGCGGAAGTTACCGAAAGGGATGCTTCAGCCTTTACCAGTTCCAGAATGGAAATGGGAGAATATATCCATGGACTTTGTTGTGGGATTACCGAAGACATCTCGAGGTAATAATGCAATCTGGGTTATTGTTGATCGCTTGACCAAATCTGCTCATTTCCTTGCTATACGAGATACTTTTTCTCTTGATCAACTTTCCTGTTTGTATCTTAAAGAGATAGTCAGGTTACATGGAGTTCCTCTCTCTATTGTATCTGATCGTGATTCCAGGTTCACTTCTAACTTTTGGAAAGGCCTTCAGAAGTCGTTGGGTACTGAATTAAATTTTAGTACAGCTTTTCATCCTCATTCAGATGGGCAGTCAGAACGAACAATTGAGACATTGGAGGATATGCTACGAGCTTGTTCTATGGATTATCAGGGAAGTTGGGACCAACATCTTTCTTTGGTTGAGTTTTCTTATAATAACAGCTTTCATTCCAGTATACAGATGGCACCATTTGAGGAATTATATGGGAAGCAGTGTCGAACTCCATCATTTTGGGATGAAGTTGGTGAAAGGAAGCTGATGGGACCAGAATTGGTAGAAGAGATGGCAGAAAAAGTTCAGTTGATTCAGAAGCACTTGAGAACAGCTCAGAGTAGGCAGAAGAGTTATGCGGATAACCGGAGGAAGGATCTATCTTTCGAGGTAGGTGATCATGTTTTTCTCAAGGTTTCTCCTTGGAAAAGTGTGATGAGATTTGGTAAGAAAGGAAAGCTGAGTCCAAGGTTTATTGGACCATACGAAATTCTGGAGAGAGTTGGATCAGTTGCATACCGAGTGGCTTTACCTCCGAGTTTATCTCAGGTACACAATGTTTTTCACATTTCGATGTTGAGAAAGTATATACCAGATCCATCTCATGTTTTGAGTCCAGAGGTAGTTCAGCTGGAAGAGAACCTATCTTTTGAAGAACAACCGGTCCAGATTCTTGACCACAGGGAGCAAGTGTTACGGAATAAGGTGATTAAGCAGGTAAAGGTTTTGTGGAAAAACTACTTGATGGAAGAGGAAACATGGGAATTTGAAAATGCAATGAGGGATAAGTACCCCCATTTATATGATAAGTAAATAAATTGCGGGGACACAATTTTCTAAAGGGGGGAAATATGTAACATCCCAAGTAAGTAATTAATAATAGATATTTTTATCTATGTCTATAAATGATTAAGATAGTGTTATATAGGCTTAAAATGAAAATAAATACAATCTTATGCATGGAATACACTAATATTCTTAAAAGATTGTTTTATTGCTTTTTGATGGAAAACCATTTTTGAATCTATCTTTTGACAATTTTATAAACTATGTTTGTCAAAATAAACTTATTCTTTATGATTGGAACATCAAAATTTACTTTGTGTGAATTTTTGGTATTTTTCTGACAATGTTCATTTTTTAATGAATAGTGAAAAATACTGCATCTTACATCAAAACTGCTTTTTAATCTAATTTATTTATATGATTAGATTATGTTTTGAATTGTTTTTGAAGTGAAATTAGAATATATTTTTACCATTTAATCCAATGGTGGTCATTGGAATCAATTTCACTTTGAAATTAGACTTAAACTGGTGTCAATCTCTTGATACTTATTGTTTCATAAAAACACGCTATTTGCTCTGACAGTGGGAATTAATTATTAAATTAATTAATTTGACTTATATGTTTTGAATTTTGTAAAATTGACTTCATTTTTGAATTCGTAATATCAAATATAGCTTAGGGTGGATTTTTGGTAATTTTCTGAAAAACTTCAATTTTTGATGAACAGTGAAACCACTAAGTGGTACTTATAAAAACTGATTTTTCCATTTAAATGAAATTTTGCCACCATTGTGTTTTGAATTTAAAAAATCCAACATACATGGTTGTCATTAAAAATTAAAATGTGGTTCAATGGGATTAAAATAATTTTTTGGTGAATAGTAACTTATTAAGTTTTTAATCGCGATTAGTGGTAATTAGGGTAGTTTAAGCTATAAATAATTCTTTAATAATATGAAATGACCTAGACACATGTCCCAACCTTATTGGTTGTGTCATGGCCGACCAACACAAGCCATGGGTCAACTTGGGGACCCCATGGAGACATTTCGGTTGGGAAATGACATAAATAACTTTTTATTAAATGTTAAAGTAAAAATGACACAAACAATAGATGTTTTACGAAAACAATTTTTACATGGGGTTATAAAGATCCGATATTTGGTTATAAATATTCATTAGAAAGATAAAAATATTTACTACATCATAGTAGTTTTTTTATAATTTTTTGACATTAATATATTAAATTATTTATAACATCATGATGATGCAGCGATGACCTCATTATTTAACGATTTAAATAAAATGGAAAGGTAATGAAAAATCTAAAACCTACACATGGAAAAAACCAATTGGATGAGTGGATTTAGAATCCTTATCACTTTATCCTATAATTATAGCAATATGGGACCTTTTTAATCCGAAACTCTTTTTAAAATAAAGTAACTTATCTTTACTTTCCAAAAGTGCCCCTCCTCTCCTCTTATAAAAGGCCCCCACCTCTACCTCATTTCACACACTCCTCAAGCCTTTGGCTCTGCCAACCCCTACCCATTTACTCTCTCAACATACTTCTCCTCATCCTAGAGGATTCCCTTTGGGCATAATCCTTTCAAAGGAAGCCTTTAGGATCAAATCAAAAGGAGTTAAACTTTTAAAGGTAATTCATTCTCTCATGTTCATTTGTTTTATTTTGTTTCTCCAACCCCCCAAACTCTTTTTATTTACTTATTTTGTAACAACACAAGTATCTTAAATATACTAGTATGTTGTTATAAGATTTATTTGAGCTACACTCTTACACAACTACATCAAATGGTTAAAGAACATACGGTTTCCGTGGATGGCGAAATTCTGCCTCCCGAAACGATGATTGTTCAATACTCATTTAACACCTTCAAATGTGGCCATTATGATGTCACTATTTTTATATATGATATATAATATGTTTATGTTTTCCTTAAGATTCTTTTTTTCATTTTTGGCATACCTTTATGGTTTCCATTATGGTTAAACACGATATCTTCATTTTAGGAAGTGCGGACTACCGCCCCCTGAAAGTGATTTGATTCGTTAATACCATATGTGGGATGTGTAAAGGATAAAGTTAATGATATTATATATGTTATTATACTGGAATTATAATATACTCTTATATCATTATTATTCCATTCCAGAAAATACGAAATATAAATGGAAGTAGCGTTCATGCGTACGTACGGCTTACCGTCTCCATGAACGGTGCATTTCATTTCTTACCTATAAATGTGATGTAATATTATAAATACATGTATATGATGAATATATATGATGTATATGTTATCCAAATAATTAATATCATTCTGGATATAATGAAACTTTTACCAAATTAACAACATGTAAGTGTAAGAAGTCAATTTTTGACTTAAGAACCAAATACGGACAAAATGAACATTATTAACTTAAATGATTACATGATGTTCATAACATGGTATAAATGGAATAATGAACTTGAAAAAGGTTCATAAGCAAGTATAGATTAACTCAAGTTTATTATTCAGGAGATTAAATTACGGTCGGGTCAAGTTGGATACGAGGTATGGGACTTCGTCTCAATCTCCTTTCATTGAGGCATATTTTATTTTATACACAACTTTCTTTTATACGGTGTATAAACCCCTTTGACTTTTATGTTTATTCAAAAGGAATATTTTTTATACGAAGCGTTTACTAAATTACAAAAGGGAATGTTTTTGTCGTACGTATGCGGCGACAATGACTTCTCCGCCGTCGTGACCGTCATTTGAGTTTCGGCTTCCTCTACAAGCCATACCTTATTTTAAAATGAAAAATAAATACCATGTTTTACTTTTCTTTTATTTTGGTATTGGAAATGATTTTCACAATGTTTTTTGTGTTGTATTGACATCTTGTGATTGAAATGTGGAAATTTTATGTTTCCTTTATGCATGTTTTATGTGATACGATTATGTTGTGGTTCTTGGGCATTATTATGATGATGGGTGGTTCTGTGATAAACTAAGGGCGGGTGAGCCCGATATAGCTCTCCAATGCATTGGGTAACGCGAAGGAGTGAAACGTTAAGGTTTCTCCGAAGAGATTTTAGGGAATATACTGTGATGGGTATTCCAAACGTAACCAAGAGGGTTACTCCCTACGTAAGAATGTTATGAATGTCTCAAGTTACCTTTATGTCTTATGATTTCAATGATTTACTAATGATTTGATGAGGTATGTTAATGTGCTTATGTTTTATGGGTAAAGTATGATTTCACTCTTATGTATATATGTACCCATGTTTCCTTTCCATGTTTTTATAACCCATACTGAGCTTTTTATGCTCATCCCATGTTTTTTTGAAATGTTTTCACAGGTCAAGGGAAAGGTACATGATATGATGATAGTGTCAAGGAAGTGTCAAGAATGAATCCATGTTTTATTTTAAATATGTTTCCATTGATGGGAATGAAGAATACTATCTTTATGTAACCACTTTGTTTATATGTGGAATGTAATTCAAGTTTTATGATCTAATTATCTAAAACTCTAAACCTGAAAAGATCCTCAATGTGTAATCTTGTAATAACTCAAGATTAAGTAAGGCTTACGGCCGGGGCCTTATAATATCTGTGTAATAGGATATTCCAAATATTATGGTGAGGGCTATTAGGTTTTGAAAAAATAGTGGTAGGTTAATAAGTTAAATTAAATTTATTATAAATTTTTTTTATCTATATAAAGTACTAATTTTTTTCTCTAATTTATTATAGAAATGGCCACCCACTCAACTTTGACTATGTAACAGTGGTCCAGGCATTATAAAGATAACCTTCTCATTAGCTTGAATTTCCTTGAATTGTATATGAACCTTCACTTTTTACTATATATGGAATGGTAATTATATATACTAGAAACCCCTCTTTTTGAGGTGCCTAGAAAATAGACAATGAGGAACAACTTCCTCTGTTTATGAAACGTTAATATGATTCCACATATGTCTAATGTTCCATGATGTTGTTTATATCTATTGAACATTTATAGAAACATGAGGATATGGATGTGTTTAGAATTATGTCTCTCCATCTAGATAATTATCAAGAGAAGAAGATACAAGATATATATGGTATATTCATTGCAATGTTCATGTGAAGGATATGAGATTTATCACCAGCAAGGCCTCATGTAGTTATGATGATTGGATACATTAAGCACTTTTACATCTTTGTATTTAAGATCCCAGATGAGTTGTACATAGATCTCATTTTATCCACACAGACTAATATTTTATCTAGTTTTATTATAAATTATAATATGATAATTAGTGATATGACTCTTTCAAAACTCCTTACTCTTATTCACAAATCTGATTGTTAAATTGGGATTTAAAACATGTGGTATTTATGATGAACAAGAAAAAGAAGAACAAGGGAAAGAGTCCCAAGAGTCATTATAAGTCTAAGAATCCTAAACACCATCCTTCCAAGAAAAGGAAAATCCCAAGGTAGGTAAAGTATAAATTTACAGAATTTTTTTCATATGGAATGATGGGCCAATATAAAAAGAAATTCACCCATCTAAAGAAGAATGTAGAAACTTTAGGTGTGTTCATTATTAAGTGTAATCTTTCAATATCTAAACATTGGGTATTAGATATTGTTTTTTTTCTCACATCAGCATTCAAATATCGGAACCAAGTGGATTTCCAAATTTTTATAGAGTATAGGATAATTTACGTGTTTCAATGGAGTAAGGATAATGGTTATAGCCATTTTAGACTTCCATATTTCATTTCTAATTGGGATGGTCTTGTTGTTAAAATATTATTATTATAAATCAATTGTTATAAAATATATAATCATTGTATCCTACCTAAATATAGATGGTTTTATTTTCAATATTATAAATTAAATTTATTAATTTTAAAAATATATCATATTTTTTGTGATAAGAATTTAAATAATGGTATTTAAATGTTATATTATAAAAATATATTATTAGAAATTGATAAAGAATCAAATTTTAATGACTCATTTCACACCTAGTTTTGTAATCATAATCTTAATTATATAAATTATAATTATCTAAGAGAGATCTATCAAAATTAATAATCAGAAAATTTTGAGAAAAAAACAAAATGAAATATTTCATGCCTATTTACAAGTAGAATTTACCAAGATAGAATTTGATGGAAAATGTGAAAGAGCTATAAAGATTCTAGATTTGCTACACACTATTGTGTGCAAATCATTTCCAGTTGTATCTTGAGATGGGAATTCATACTTAATTACTTTTACCAATTAATTAAGTAGATATAGATATTTCTACATGAAATGGTATATTTATAAATCCTTTGATAAATTCAAAGAGTTCAAGAATTATGTATAGAATAAACTTGGAAATAATATAATAAAGCTTTGATATGATTGAGGTGGTGATTATATTAACCATGATTTCATCAACTTTATATGAGTGTAAGGGATTCTATCTCAAATCACTACTCTTTATACACCATAGTAGAATGGTTTCAGGAAAAGGAGGCACCATAAAATTCTTGACATGGTCAGATTGATGATGTGAAATTAAATTCATCCATTTTCCTTTTAGGGATACTTGTTGCAGCACATATTCCAAATTGAGTACTAGCTAAAACCAAAAAATGGTGTTTCTTTCATGTTAGAGTTTGCAAAGAAACCTATTTAATCACATATTCATGTATCATGTTTTGAAGCATTTGTTAACGTAAATTTTAGAGGCAAACAATTACCCTGGTCAATGAAGTGTATTTATATGGTTCCCCAAAGATATTAGTGGATTTTATATATACAACTAATCATAAACGATAGTGAAAATCATAATATAGTCCATTTTTTCTTGAGAGATATCACATCAAAAAGAATTATAGTGTGAGAAATACATTATTCAATGAAGTCCATGCTCATTATACACAAGAGTTAGTATAGTAATAGATTCTATAGGTCCCTATAGAATATTTGTTTCCTAAAACACATGTACTTGAAAGGATAACCTGAGGGGTTAGAGAAAAAATAGATATGTTTTTCTAGTCACTGAATATGGTGACATGTTATTTTTTTAAAATAATTATCCTCTTTCCAATAAGGATTGAGTAAAGATATAAAAATATATAAGATATAAATAATTATTTAATTTTGAGGATAATTCCTTGTATCATAACCATATCTAAGTTCTGTCTAATCCTCGAGGTAATGTTAATCTTATTGGGTGAAAATGGTAATTCCTGGGAAAATGGACATATAAGGTAAATTTAATACCAATAAATCATGAATAGTTACTAGAGGGTTTAAAAAGTGTTAAGGAAAAAAATCCTTTCCTCTAGTTTCTGTATTTAAATCTATTATAATTCATCTTTCTATACCATATTTTTATGACTATGAGATTTGGAAAATGGGTTTCAAAACATATTTCCATATTGAAACCCTAAAAAAATGTCTATATAAAGCAACTGAAATGTTTTGTGCCTCTAAGAAATACCTATAAGATATGTGAGTTTTAGAGAACCATTTATGGGTTGAATAAAGTATGGAATTCATTTAACATTTGGTTAAATTAATCCATAAGATATTTTGATTTCATTAACAGTGAATGTGATCCATATGTCTATAATCAAATTTTTGGGAGGGAGATCATATTATTTAAAGTATATTTTTATGAAAATTTACCTATTGGAAAAGAAATACATTTCTTATAATCAATTAAGTACCAGTTAAATTTGGTATTATCCATAAAGTACATAGGGGGGAAACCTATATCCTTTGAATCTAGATCATTTTTTATGGAACCGAAATTCTATTTGGACAAAGTCAAAGCACATATATTGACTATATACAAAAGATATTTATTATGGAACAATCCAATATTGGATTCATTCCAGGATCTCCTGGTATAAATATTTCTAATAAAATATGTTAATAGATTCAATAGGAGAGAGATAATGAGTAGGTTCCCATATGAATCTGTGATAGGATCTTTTATGTATACCATGTTATGTACTAGTATTGATGTTTCCTATTATTTAAGAATCGTAGGTAGATATCAAGACGATATAGGAGAACAACATTGGTGTATTTTTAAGGTTATACTTAACTATATTAGGCATACTAATGATACATTCCTAGTATATAGAGGGTATGAGAAACCAGTATTCAGAAGATATATTAATGCTAGTCTCTAAGAAGATCAAATTATTTGAAGTTAATTGAAGGATATTTCTTCAGTAACAATGAAGTAGATGGAGATTGAAGTGCTCAAAAATCCTAGGTCAATGATTCAATAGAATATTATGACTATATTTTAGCTTCTTATGAAACCAAATAAGTAGTTTTTACTTGAAACATTGTCCAAGATCTTAAAATGGTTCCAACCAAAATGATCATATAACATTTAATTTTGATAATACTACAATGATGGATCTAAACAAGGAGTTGGTTCACATAAATGAATGAATCACATACTAAAAAACTATCTCCCTAGGTGGTATTTTAACCAAATGAGTGAAGATACTGTGAATATAGTTTCCATTGAAGAAAACGTAATACATCCCTTGAATATATACTTATCAAAGTAGAAACTTGAAAAACTTGTAAGATCTAGTGGAATAAATATAGATGGAATTTGTATTTAGTGCAAGTGGGAGTATATTATATTTTTTTCACCTCATAAATTCCATCTATGAACTTTATAATTACTTGTATTCATGTAATTGAATACTAAAAAAAGGTATTATCACATCATGATTATTCTTCTATATTAAGTAGTGTGTTATAATTTCATAATGGTATGTATCTCATAGAAAGGTCATAAGGGTTCCCCAAAATTATTGAAACTAATAAGTTCCATGATAGTATTCATAAATATACTTTCTATAGTTGGATGATATCATATTATTGGATCCATATTATATAGACAACCATGGGTGGGGACTCATAGGACTTTGGGACATGTTATCATGTTTTATTCCCATGGTAATATTTAGTGTGGGAGAATATGAGAAAAAGAATCACTAAAAAGAAAACAACATTTATATGTCTCATTGGATATTCATATTGGAGGATAATTATTATCATCCTTAAAGTTTATGATTATTAACAATGCGTGTAATGATTTCCATAAATTGATGTGTTGATGAAAACCATGATGGTATATGCTTTCGATGAGGTAGGACACATAATGTATGTTACTAGTGATGATGTTTTAATGAATAATAGAATAAATGATTTATCCATTATATTCATTAATAATATTTGATATATTTGTCCCTTTAATGGGAATAGAATTACCTCATTAAGTTCATGAAAATGGTGGTTTTATCGGTAAGTTCATTTTGTGAAATTCAAAGAAAGATACATTGATAACATTGGTTGATGACACTCATATGAAGCATTCATGATTTGATATATTGAGATAAAAGAATTAAATTACATAGTGTAATTTTGTAGAATTTTATATGGTTTTGTGATAATAACTTATTTTTTTATGGGATCATTGTAATATTTCTAGATGTTAACCTCAAACTTTTAGAAGTTTAGATTAATTAAACTATAAAAGGGGACCAAAGTGTATCAAAAAATGTGTATTCAAAACCATAGTAAAATTACATATAAATGTAATATGCTGGGTAAATTTTATCCACATATGTTATTTAATAGTGATTAATGTTAGTTTGATCAAAAATATTTAATATCCAATTATTAGAAAGAATATATATTTCAGTTTAATATTTAATAAATATTTATTCACCATGAAATTATTTATTTAATTATGTGACTACAAAATATTTATTTATTTAGTTTTATTCAAAAGAAAAAAAATTATTTATTTATTGAGTAATGTTATTATTTGAAAAATATTTATTCATTAATTGGGGGGATATAGTATTTATATAACTATTGGTGAATAATTTGTTGGTGTTTATTAAATTAGATAACTATCCATTATTCAATGGTCAATAAATATTGAGGAGGATTTTCAATCTATGATTCATGTTTCCAAGAGAAATGTCACATTAAATATTACATGAATAAGTATTAATTTAGTTATTTAAGAAAATAATTTTTATTTTATGCATTATTTTTCTTCCTGTAAGGTAAATAATAATAATAAATATTGTTATTAATTGGTATGAGTGTCATTTAGAATTATAAAAATAATAAAGGCCCTTGTGCTATAATTATTTTCAAAATCTGGAATTATTTAAACTGGGTCATAATATTTTCTTTATTCTCAAACCATATTACATCATTATGCACAATGAACTCCAGATATGATTCGATCTAGATCAAGTTAACTCTATCTCTCTAAAATGATATGAAGAACACAAATCATTTCAATGACTCCGCCTGAATGAATTTTTCTCCCCTTAAATTACTCATTTGTGATCAATGAAGGCTATATTAATCATTAGATTCATCCACTCTAGCATTAAATAATTCTACAGTGATGGTTAGAGGTTCAAAAAGCATTTGTAGATCTCTACTAGAGGGAATCATACATTAATTCATCTAATACAATGATAATACAACAAGACTGTTCTACAAATTCATCGATGGAGTTAGAATTACAAGAAAAATTTAATTATTGATATTTATCTATTAATTAATTATAATTTATATTTAAATATATTTATTTTTATTTTTGGGATTAAAAAGTTAATTAATATTTTATTTTTTTTTATATTTTTAATAATTATCTTTATCATGTTAGTCACAGATTATTCATTTATTACAACTATAAATGGAGTTTTCCATTCCAATTTGGCAATTCTACAACACCAAGAACCTTTAATTAGAAGATTAATCAAGGTTAATAGTGGTTTAGGATTTTTTTACAATTTATAAAATACTTTTTATGATTTTTGGTCTAATTAAAATATCTTTAGGTGAGACATGTAGCATTTCTTATGTCTCCTTTTTTATTTTTAATGGATATAGGTTGTTGTGTTTATGCTTGGTTGGTGGATATTTTCTCCCGAAAATATTTTTGTGTTGTTTCATATTCATTTAGGATTGATTGATTATGGAATTATAAGGGAGATATTAGGTCAATGCTTGTGTAACTAGGGATGGTGTTTCTTTCCAGAAGCATTTTATGGGTGCTGGTTTTAATTCACAAGTTAACCATAAGGTAATGTTCCTTATTTTGGTTTTAGATTAATCTTATGGTGTGTGGAACCAAGGTTGGGGAGATATTTTTCCATACTAAGCCTTAAGTGCAGTTGTTACCTATCCCATTTGCAGACTTCATGGTTTTGGTGAGATCATTTTCTAGAAGTTTGGAAGATCTTCCTATCTATATCTCTATTCAGTTCTAATCAGTCTTCCTTGGGATGGTTGGTTATGGTTACTGGATAAGGTTTAGCTTTAATGATGGTATTATTTTAGTATTTTTCCATTTTGTTTCACTATTTTATATAACTACTAATTTCTAGGGAGACTTTGATTGGTATCTATCCTCTTTTGGACTTTGGTTCATTGGTTGAGGTTTTGTTATGATTGGAGACCATGGTCTTCATTATGTTTTTTGAATATATTGTTTTCAATACCCTGGTTAAGTAGTTTTTTTCATGGTTGGACTCTCTAAAGTTCATACCTAACTTGAACACCTCTTGTAATGGGTTGTTTAGGTTTTAGTTTTTTTCATCAATTATTTACCAATGACTCCCCCAGGGTAGAAAGTTTCATTTTGGGGAAAATTTCACACCATAATCCCAATGTTGTTTAATTATTCATGATTTTGGGTTATTTTATTTTTTTATATTGTTTCAGTCGTTATTTATTTTTTAAGTGTTTCAAGATATTTTGAGAATCTATAGGGAAACTGAAAAGGTAAAATATATAACACTATGAATATACTATAGGGAATTAATTCCTATGCAACATAAGTGTGACTTTTGTTACCCTTACATTGGTTCCTACTCCATATGGTTAACATCACAAACTACACCTCATACTAGAGAGGCCATATTAATTTGGTTTACCCTGAATCCTTTATGCTTTCCAGATCCTAGTCCTCCACAATGCAAGTCATAAACTACATCATGGAGGGAGTTACATAATCATAGTAATGGTTTTGTGTAATGGTGTTGTGTGAGGGTATTGCGTAAAGGTGTAAGGAATTTGTATAAGGGTTAATTAGATGTTCTATGGTGTATAGAGGATAGCTACTCCATGGTGAGTGTCTGGTGGTGGCCTTTTTGGAATATCCGGGAGGGAAACACCTTAGTTATCTAGGTGAAATGGAAGAATAGGCCCTATCATCTTAGGAACCTCCACACCATAGCAAGGAGAGTAATTATTTTAGAGTTACAAAGAGGAAACAACAAACTACATCCAATAGAGCTATATCATGGAGTAGTGTTATTCAGTTATAAAAAATATAATTACCTCTTTACCCTAACTTTTTTCCCCAATTTCTACTTTGATTCATGAATTTTGATAAAAAAAAACATCCCTTGAAGTCTTAATGAGATCTCCCCTTAAATACTCATTGATTCTTGGCATCCCACCTTGGATTTCAATAATTCTTCCTAAATATTTTCCATTTTTTATCTATTCACCTATTATCTCTTTTATTTTCATTTTATCTGACATTCTCGTTTCTATCAGAAACCAAATCTCTTAAACATGGGATTGTTGGGTTTCAAGTTGGTTTTAACCTAGGTATTTAATTTTTTAGTACCCATAAATGGTAATTCTTTCTTTATTTGGTTTTTGATAAAGAAGGATATAGGTTTTAACTCATTTTCAATTATTTTGATATATATTTTCTTTATTTTATTTAATTTTAAATTCATGTAAAACTTAGATTTTAGATAATTTATTTTAATTAAATTATAGTTGTATATAAAATTTTGGAAGGTAATATAAATTTTTTTTTAATCATGACATGGAAAAAGGATATTCCTATAAACTTTATGTATTTATTCTGAATTAAATTTTTTTCATATAAAAAGTGTTTATAAAATATCAGAAGGAGACCTTTTAAATGGGTTTGATGAAAAATAAATTCCTTGATTCATGTTCTAAATTTTCAAGGAATGTGGTTTTTTTAAGGAATTTTAAAAAATTATAAATAGTGTGTTATTTTAAAATCTTTTATAAATGATGATTTAAAAGCAGACATCGGGGTATGAGATTTGATTTAGCACTCTAAGTTTGTTTTTGAGTAAAGACTCATTTAGAACCTTATAAAAAAGATTTTTATTTAAAATTTGAGACCCTCCTTATTAACTTGTTTATTTTTATTTTTATTTTGGTGCTTCATATATATAGTGATTGGGTGAGGAATGATAAGGAGTTATTTATTTTGAGTGGTTTGGTGGTGAGGGTAATTTATTGTATATGATTTGTTTAATTTCTTCTTCACCTCTATGTTGGTTGGTAATGGGAACTTCGATACTAGGGTAGCTAAACTATTATTATAATGAGGTATGTCCCACTAGTTTCAACTAATACCCCAACTATTAAAGTAGTTTATGTGGTACCCCCATGTACCAAAAAGTTTTTTCATGCTAATTTTTCTATTTATTTAGAAACTTTATTCACTAGATGATCCAGTATTAGTATCTAAAATGTATCTTAGTACAATTATCTTAATTGGTGGTCTTTATTGGTAGATTCAAATTTATTTTTGATTTTATTGTCCCCACTTATCATTTTTTTTAATTTCTTGTTTCTCCTTGATATTTTTGATCCCTTTTTAATCATATTTTGTTATAGTGGGTGAGTTTTTATTTTGAATTTTTAAGGGGGGTATTAGAAATAAGTTTTAAAAAATAGTGAAAATTTGTTTTTTAGTGTATTGTTTCAAGTCATTTTAGAAGTATATTTTGGGAATTTGTTATAAATATATCTGTTATTATTTTTTAGGAATGAAAATACATTTTTAAAAAAAATTTGGTTTTGTATTTAAAAGGAAATTCTAGTTCTTTATAGAGACAATTAAATGGTTTTATTTTAGTAACACAGTAGTTATATGAAAAACGTTATTTTCTATTTTATTTGATACTATGTTCCATGATATTTTTAATTAAATGAATTTCCCAAAATCCATGGAGAGATCCGACTGGGCATGTCAGCTCACACACTTTATACAATCACATGTGAATTTATATAGATTAATATTTTATACATGTTCTATGTCCAGATTAAATTTGGATATATTTTATTTGGCCACTAACCAGAGTCTTTGGAAACAATTACTAACTATGTGTTATTAAGAGGTGTTCATATAATGATTATTATTTTGTTCTATTTTTTGTCTATTATTGTTTCATCTAAGAAGACTTCTCTTGTAGTTTCATTTAGTTTAACTTGTTTTATTCTTTTTTTTATATGTTGGATAATTCATGAATATTATTATAAATTAGTTATTCTCTATTTGGTTGGATATGAATTATGTTTTATATTTCTAATTTGTATCTGTTTACTTTCTTTTTCATGGGTTTCCATAGAATGGAAAATTGATGCTAAATTTTTTATAAGAGTTCCATGATGTTATTGACCTGGATTTGAGAGAAAAACTATCCCCAATGGATTTTTCTTAGATTCTAAGGTACCAGTTTCAAGCCCTTTAGGATTGGAAAACCTCTTCAGGACCAGTTGCCTGCTGGGTTGAGTGATATATCAGGTCAGGTCTAGCTAGTTTATTATATGTTTATTTGTTAGCTGCACTATGATATTTCCCTTCACATACTACTCTGTATAATCTAGTTCATGGTAATGTGCTTCTTGAATGGTTCACCTTTATGATTTATATTACCTAATGAATTCATTTTTCTTTAAAATATATCTCCTTTATAGACCACCATTACAAAATTTAATCATGGTTCGATTTCAAGAAAATTTTACATTTATATTCCACATGAGTATTTTAACAATAAATAGAGATATTAAATTATCATATCTTATCAAAATTATTATTCTTTAAATATGAATAAATTAGAGGGAGACTTATTTGGAAACTCCCCCCAAAAAATCTCTTTAAAAATTATAACCATTTGACACTTAATGTATTCATATTTGGATAGTCCCACTTCCTCAACAACCTTTATCATACATTTTCCACTTAATAACACCACCACTAACTCAAAATCAATATAATTCATGGTCCAGAGACATCTAGAATCGGTTATTTTTAAATCACCTACATAAAAAGATTTATTCACATTCATGGAGCTCCTTACCTTATCTAAACCCACATACTTAATGCATTCTTGGGTATCATCAATGACCAATGTATGTTGTAAGTACAACTCTATAGGCCACCACCAAGGTTGTATAAAGAAACATCCACTAAAATAATATTTTATAAAGAAATATAAATGAATAATTGATCATAATTAAATAAAAGATGTTTTAAAATTTAATTGTTGTCTTTTATCACTGAGGGATCTCAGGTTCCCCAATGACACTCAAATCCATGAGCCTTCTTCGCCCCATGTTGGTCATCTAAACCATGAACTCTAAGGGTTTAATTATTTTTTTGATAATGGAATGAATTAATTAATTTAACATAAAATATAGTTCCTTTTATAGTTATTCTAAGTACCCAAACCATGTCCAAACACTAGGAGTATAGATCATAAGTCCAGTATCCAACCATGAAATGCATCAGTGGGTCCTAGAGCATTGGTATATCCCAAACCAAGAATGAAAATCTCTATTCCAACATTTAAACCATACTATTATTCATATATTTCAATGATTTATCATTAGTGATAATTTCCTTAACAATAAAAACAAGTGTTCACATTTTCAATTACAAACATTTATACGGTCCATCGTATTCAACACCTTAAACCCATTACAAAATTAAATTAATTATTTATTCATTCATAATACTCAACATTTAAATGATTTTAAAATCAATTAACTTATTAATAATTACTATTTATTCACTTAATATCTCATTACACCATTATAAAGGAATTGGAACACCACATGAGTAGATATAGACCCGATCATTAAATTATTGACGAACCCAGCAGGATCAAAATGGGACTCACACTTCAATTAAAGGACCAATTTAATTTTCTTATTCAAATAAATAAGTGCATAGCAGAATATAACAATTTAAAATCCATATAAAAATGTATAACGTCGTGACTATGGGAGATAGCATGTAGACCACATTCTTTATTCTCATTAATAACCACTCATCCAACAACGATGCGTGATTCAAGATAAAACCAGATTAATCACAAGGTGATGAACATCCTAGGAAAATAGTGTTCATGGGACTCTGTTTAAGGTGAAATAAAAAACCATGGTTATTCCATAAAGTATAATGAAAAAACATAGAATACTTACCCAGAGCTTTGATTCACACTAAACAGCACTCCAAATGCATAAGAACTAGTGGAGATTTATGCTAGGAAAAATAGAGAGTGCCCGGATAACACCTTAGGATGATAGGGAAGAAAATGAGCCAGAAATTTGGTGAAAATCATATAAAAATTAAGAGTAAAAAAACATTTTCACACTTTTAATGAGGTTCATATTTTGGCCGGATAGCTTTTCAAACCATGTACAAACTGTGTGGCCTCAACTATCCAATAGAGGTATGGGTCACATGGTTTGTTGAGGATACCACAAGGTTTTTAAAACTATGTGAGACCATGTATTTAGATCTATCAAATTCCATATAGTCTATATACCCCTTACACTGTTTAAAAATGGTGAACTACCCCTTTCCAGTGTACATAGTCCTTGAGCATAGTTTGTACTAACCATTAAGAAATAGTGAGTCATGCACCAGATGAACCAACTTTCCCACTTTTCATTTATCAATCCCCCAAAACACTCCTAATATCATCCATACTCCTCGGAATAATTTCATTAACAATATTCAAATGATTTTAACTGAAATTAAACTAAAATGAAGCTCATCCAAATGTCTGGATAAAATAACATCCCAACCTTATAATAACTAATCCTCGACCTACTCTCTCAAGTATCAAAAATATTATAAGGAAAAACTATTAGTTCACTAGGGCCACAAGTCATCTTGCCACTCTTGAGTCTCCTCTTTAATATGGTCTTGATTCCATAACACTCGAACCAAATGAAAGGTCCTTCTCTAATTAATTTTCAAACTATTGCCCACAACATGAATCATATTCACCACAAAACATGTACCATCCACAAGTTCAACATAATCAACATCGATCAAATGAGAAGGGTTGGGGTGATAATTCTAAAGATGTGAAACATGAAAAACATTTTTTATAAAAGTATACAATTGTGAAAGATATAAAATATATCCTACCAAACTAATCCAATCTATAATATCAAGCAATACCATAAACATCGGAGAAAACTTTACCAGTTTTTGAATCCAACGGTGACCCGCCCATGGAGAAACCAAAATAAACATAGGGTCACCCAGTATAAACTCAAGAGTTTTATGGTTTAAATTAGTTTATGGAATCCGTTTACTTTGGAATATATTCAAACACTTCTTTATCAACTGAACCTACACCTATATATCATGTATGAGGCAAAATCCCAACAACTCGGATTATCCTTCTTTTATCCAACATAATGGTGATATACACAGCCTACCATTGATCACCTCCATAGGGACCAAGACTCTTCATATATATATATATATAATCTTATTAGGTGAATATTCTTTTAATAACAAAATTATCCATTCCAAATTCATATATGCATAGTATCTTTGGAAATAATGACACATAAAAAAGAGGTTCAAAAGAGTCATTCATTAAGTCCCATATAAATATCAATGTTATTAGAAATATCATTCCTAAAACCTTTCTTCATAATCTGGGGAAAGGAAACATAAGAAAGGATGATCATATATGATCATTATGGGTAAAAATGGAGATATCGATAATCACATAAGCATGACAAGTGCATAAGGGTATGAAAACACGATATTAACCTTTGAAATAAATACCATACAAATCAAATATCATAATATTGAGTAATGGAATAAATCATGATTTTTTCATAGGACATGAATCATAAATGAATCAAAGAACATGAGCTATCAAATCATAACATGTTTTTAGTAAAAGGAATTACGGAATACACATAAGCATAGAAAATTATTTCCTTAATAGTCAAGGCTTCATTTCCTGGATCATCAAAGTGGAGTGGGTTCACTCCATAAACCATAAAAATAGTCAAGGTTCACCCCCAATACTATCATGTTTAGTATATACTCTATATAAATTAAATAAGTGGTGAATATGTAATTTGTTTCATATAAATTAAAGTGATATAGAAATCCCTTACCATAGGTTCAACTTCCTTTATATACGTTGGAACCTATTGTATAGTAAATATTTATTTATTATATATATATATTATAAAACCGTAATCATATATATCATAACATATTTTATTTACTTATAACCTTTTATCACCCATTTTTTAACAATTCTATATTGAATTAACTATTCTAGGTTATATCTGCTTCATTTTTCATGTATGATTTGGTTTGTGGTTTTGGTCCTTATACTCTGATCAGGGTTATGTAATATCCAAAATGTTAACAAAGATTTAAATTTCAAATATATTAATTATAAAAATAATTATAGTGATTCATAAATTTTGATATACAAAAATGAATTAAATAATTCATGGAGATGGTATGTCATATGTACACATATATGATGTTTTCGTTTCTCAAAAAATTGAATGAAATGAAGTTCAAAATAAATCACATTTATATAATAATTATTATATCAAATATATTATATATATTAATAAATCCATCCTTATTAACATAATAGTATAACATAAATGAAAAAAGAATCGCATCGCTTGGTGGAGGTTACAGTCCACATGTACGCTCAAGCGATGTTATCTGTTCCCAATGGATTGGAATGTTTGAACAAAGGTATGATATTATAATTATAGAGGTATAAATTTGTTATATTATAAAATTTAAAAATTAAACTAATAGTGTTACCCATCCAAAAAATATTGTGATGGAAAATTAATTTTATTGCTACCTAGAGGTAGTATGTCTTACGTATGCACGAGCGATACTCCCACTTCCCATTTGATAGATAAGAGGGTGAATAAAGGTGGTTTCATAACCATAACAACATTACAGTAAATTAAATATAATGAATTTATTATTTTAGTAGGAATATAATTGATTTATTGGACGTAAAATAATAATAATAAAAGAATGTGATCGGTTAAGGAGATTACCTATTCGTTGAAAGAAATCCTCTTAATATCCTCTTAAGTACCTTGTGAGTGATCTTTTGGAAATAAAATAGAATATAGAGTGTGGAAAGGTAATTTGATATTTTATTTTCGTAGGGTTTTGTTAAAATACAAATCTTAAAGTATTGGGATGAAGAGAAAGGATGGGTTCCCTTTTATAATTGAGAGGAGGGGTACTCTTGGAATTTGATAAAATAATAAATTAACTTTAATTAATTTTAATTTTCAAATGGAACAAAATTTATA
Organism: Viscum album; assembly: GCA_963277665.1. Taxonomy (NCBI): domain Eukaryota; kingdom Viridiplantae; phylum Streptophyta; class Magnoliopsida; order Santalales; family Viscaceae; genus Viscum; species Viscum album. The sequence goes on along the minus strand of OY728136.1, from coordinate 1,935,807,923 downwards.
TCATTCAACTATAAAGATATTATGATTCAAAATAATCCCATACAATAAATTTTTGACATGTTTGGATTTCATTTTTATCATAATTGTTTTTAACCATTAGTTAATCTATTTGACAATTATGGTGATATCAATATTTTTTACTCTTAAAGGGATTACATAGTTACTATAAAAGGAAAAATTTCAAATAAATGGGACATGGTTTATTTCATAAACCATATCCCATTCACTTGGTTGAGTAAAGAATGTTTTACATTTTTAATCATCAAATAAACTATAATTTAATATATAATAATATTAATGTCAACTTTGGAACTATTAATTTAATTTTAGTTTTAAAACTACAATACAACTATGGAATTTGAATCCAACCAATAAAAACCACTATAATATTTCATTTTTATATAAAAAATATAAAACATAAAAAAAACTCAGATAATATTATTTTTTTAGTTATAGGAATTATTTTATTGTTTTTTTACTACAGGCACAAGCATTGTGTGAGTCTTTCATAACAATTTAACATAGTTATTTCTTCTCTAAAATTTGAAAATAAATTACCATGATTAAAAATAATATATATTTAAAATTAATATTTATAACTAAAAAAAATTTATATATCCCTATTCTACAAATGTAAAGATAATAAAATATTGTGAATGCAATTTTTGAATTTTTTTTATAGAAAAATATAAAAGGTCAAAATCCGAGCCAAATGGGAAAAAGCCATATATTATACATTTAGATTATTTCGGATGAGAAATAATCATAAAATAAAATTAATAAAAATTGTTATTATCTTTTATTAGTTCTTATAATTTTATTTTTATCCTTAATTACTAGATTTACTCTTTACCTTGGTAACATAAATTACTAAATTTATTATTCATAATATCCAAAATTAAAAAGGGAATAGTTGAAAAAGTTTGGACCCATGATTCCAGATATGAAATCCATATTTTTTATAATTAAAAAACATAATTAGAAGAATTAAATTTAATATTAAAATGGATTGACACTGTGAAAATGCGTTTTTTTAAAAAAATATGCATTTGATTATAAAATATATTATACTAAATTAAATGGTAAAATTAATCCCAGAACGATAATTGAATTATTTTAAATAAAAATTGACTAATTAAAATTTAAAAATAATCTGAAATAGGATTTTAATTTCTAAATATTTGAAAAGAAAATATATATTTCAAATTAAACCAGTATTTTTTACTATTCACAGAGAAATCAAACCTTTCAGAAAATTATAAAAATTTCACATTAAGATTAACTTGATATGATGATTTCGAAAATGATTTTCATTTAATCAAATAAATTTTTAAAATTTCATCAAATTAATTACAATATTTTATCACTAAAATAATTAAAAATCATTTCTAAAGAAATTCTATTTTTGTAGCAAAAAATGACTACTCTAAAAATTGAGTGTTTATTTATGAATCATAAATCAATAAGTTTGTATTGATTCTGAACACTATAGATATATAAAAATTTGTTTAATCCTATTCATGACCACCAATCCAACAACAAGGAGATAATAATCACTTTAAATAATAATAATTTAATAGAGTATTGTGGTTCATTTAAACTCAGTGTTGTGTGAAATACAAGCCATCAATGAAATAAAAATATTTAAATAGAAGTATATTATAATCCCAAGGTGTCACGACCTTATAAAGTTCCATATGAATAGTCTTCTAGTCACTATTTTTATAAGATCACTCAACTAAAGCTTAGAGATTCATCTAAGTTCCACCAAAATCTTGGACACAAGCTCTCAGCTAGCCCTGTAACATCTAGACAATCTGTTTTTATTTCACAAACATCTATTGGTGGAAATTTTTACTCAAAACACCTCAGTACCCAATTCCTTCTAAAAGAATTTCTAAAAATAGGATGTAAAATGGGGGGTCTCTATCTGAAACATTTTTTGTGAGACACCCTATTCAATTACACTATCTCTCGAACATACAAGTCACCCAACTAATAGATGATGTGAGTCTCTAAAATTGGTATAAAAATTTCTAACTTTTTAAAATGATCCATGATCACCCATATCACATCATTCTTTCTCGGATTACTCAGTAATACTATCGGAAAATACATCATAACCTCATCCCAATTCCATTCCAGAATGGGAAATGTCCGTAATAGGACAGTGGGTCACTGATACTCAAAATTCACCTAATAATTGGTGTAGAATCACATAATAATACAAATGATCTCTATCTTCACTCTTAGTCACCAATAATGTATATGATGGTGAGGATATATTTTTCTCAAGCTAGGGTACACCTCCCACTTCGAAGCATGAAACTCATGCATCATCTCCTCACACATACAAGTAGTCATAATAACATGGATATCAATATGGATGAACTCATATCCATTGATTCTCTAGTTAGTAGGCCCCAACATTAAAACTATCCCCCACCGACATAAATTTTAGATCATTTCACTATCATCTCTGAATCTAGCTCAAAAGATTTTGTTCAGTAGATTGGGACATCAGTTTCACCAGTCCCTGATCCTCACGAACACCTATATGCGTATCAGAAAACAAAGACATAATTATCCACTCAAAATAAAAATTATGAACTTTCTATGTTTGTGTCTACTAGGTCAAATAATGAGCAACACTATTTCCCTTCCCCATTATATAAGCTGCTCAAAATCAAAGGAGTCATATACTCAATTGCTCTTATTTATCAAATGTTCAAATAAAAGTGGTAAAAGATATATTTTTGGATTTTATGATCAGTATATAAAATAAAACTCTCACATAGAAGGTAGTTCCATCAACACTTCAAGGTGTAGACCAATAAAGCTAGCTTGAGATCATTCATGGGACTGTTCTATTTATTTAGAATCAATCATTGTGATCTATATTCAATGACTCTGTCTCCTTTCATCAAAATCCATAAATGACACTTATATAACTTTTTATATGGCCTATGTTCTCTCAGTATACTCAAGATGATGTTAAGAATTTTTTCATGTTCATCTCGAGTTGGTGAGTAAACAAATATGTCACTAATAAAGAAAAAAATGATCCATGTATTGGTTAAAAATCTGGCTCATCAAATCCATAAACATGGTAGTAGCATTCGTTCACCCAATTAGGATCATATTAAACTCATACAAGACATACCAAATTTTGAAAGTAGTATGTTTTATATCAAAGGATCTTTCCCTCAATTGATGATACCCTGATCTCTAATTAAACAAAGAGAACACACATTCACACTTCAACTAGGCATAAATATCATTAATATATGGAAGAGGATACCAATCCTTAATCATCATTTGATTCAATTTCTGATGTCAACACACAAATGTAATTTTCCTTCATACTTCAAGGTAAATAAAACTCGAGATACCCATGTTTACAAAATCCTATAGATAAACCCTTTATCCTAAAAATACTACAACTGAGTCTTAATCTCTTAATTCTCTACTAGTTCAATTCTATATGGTAGAATTGAAACTTGATCTGCTCCTACCAATGACTAAATTGTGAAATCAACCTCTATCTCATGTGGAAACTCAAAAATCTCTTCAACAAGCATATCTTGAAATGAATTCACTATAAGAGGGAATATATATTTCTACACTCTTCCATAATCAAGAAGAAGACTCGCCACGTGGTTCATGAGTTAAAATAACCATTATAAGACTGGTCCTACATATCCTACGTAGATATCTCACTCTCCATAGTGAATATGAATACCACCATTTTTAGAAATGAAAGTAACTCTCCTATATTTAAATTCAATGTCATATTGATATGAAAATATCCATCCCATCCCTAATATTAGGTCAAAACCTGAAATTTCATTCATGAACATGTCCCCAAGGATATTGTATCCCCCAACCTCAAGAGAACACTCAATAAAAAAATGGATAGTGACCTATTTAACCCCTATAGGCAAATAAACTAACAAAATTCTGCACAAATAATAATCCATTTATATGCCTAAACTATTTACCAATCAAGAAAATTAAAAATAATTTGAATCTCGTGTATCAAATGAAGCACTAGAAATCATAGATTCTATAATAATCATACTTATACCAATTGATGTCACATCCTCAATGCCGAAATATTTAGGATAAATGGAAAGTAATTATCTTGTTCCTCTACCCCAGTCTTCAGACGGATTCATGTACATTCAAATTCTCTACTAATATATATTCTCTTTCCCAGAAGCACCATATCCCACTCCCAAATATATACTATTGGTAGAACTGTAAATACAAGACAGATATGGTTCAAAGATCCCCTGTCAGTGATATGCATCAGCCTCAGTCCTCCATTACTCCCCATATACTAAGGGTCCCTATACAACGTGTACCCATGAACCATCCTGCCCCAATATCATCACTCCAGTGGTGGTCAGGGAAACTAACCACTTATATGATCCAGTCTACCAAACTAATAAGAGAACGCTTGATCACTAAACTAAGAGATTGGTCCTCTTTACTTGCTACTCTACCAACAACTAGGTTGGTGAAAGTTCTCATAATGATACATCCTACTATCGAAAGAACACCAGAGGATCATACAAAAAAACTACTAGTACACCACTTGAGGCCTCCTTCAGGTTCCCTTCATAAATGGAATCCTGATTCACCACTATAGAACACTTAATAAAATGAAATATATTCACCCAAGTCTTAACATCACATTTAATCCAATTCTAGAAACATTGTTTTGTTATTTTCTCATCTCCAACTAGTGTTGAGATAAAACACTACAATTCATAGAAGTGACCAACATAATACATCACTAAAAAACTTCCTTGAGTTAACAAATAAATTATATTTCTCTATACTTCCCCAATGACTCTATTTAAAATTATTCCATGATCTTCAATTGGATGTCCTTCTGGGTTATGTTGTGTAATTACTCATCCAGAACCTCAATATCCTACTAACAATTCACTGGTCCTCACAGCATGTAAGCTACTAATTTGACCCTCTTCTAGGAATTAGTCTCTATGTGATCCAGAATCATCTAGATAGAATAAATCCATTATTTTTCTGCCCTAGTTCCACCCAACCCATTGAATATTTGAGAATGTTACAGCTGAAAATGTCTCATCAGGTCAAACATAATTGAAATTTCTTACCTCGGGTAACTCCCCAAAAAATGTATAAAATGAGTGATGTTATTATAAAACTATTTATCCCCCTATTGACTAGAACAAATGGGGTTTCTTGTACCCATATTATAATTTCATTATAGATAATTTTGTCCCGTCATCCAACCACTAAGAGTAATTGTGGTGGAATCTCTCTATAATTCCAAATGCAAGATTTAGGTCACATAAAAATTTATTTCATGGTTTTATAAGGGATTGTTCACAACTGTCCATAACAACCCACTAAAAATACATTGTCTCAATAGATATAAGAACAAAAATTTCATTGCACCCTACCATCCCAATCAAGGGCCATGGAAAATGCAAGGTAAACTAAATATCCAAATTTTAAAATTTACATCACACACCATTTCAACATCGTTAAATTTATAAACAAATGAAACTTTCTTATTATGAACTATATTAGCTATTGTTGTTTAAAATTGTTTAAATTTAAATGATTTCACCTAATTTATTAGAGAATATTTCTTTTTAAATCACAAAATAGTAAAAAATAATATTATTTTTCATAACCCACATGATCTTTCGTGTTTTCCAAACATGATTCATATCATATAAATCTATGAGTCCCTAAAATGATGAATGAATAAAGAATCATGTACCATGTCATACCATGAAAAAAACCACAAAATCAGTAACATAACACATAAATTTATTCACTATATAATTAAAATAACATTTCATCTATAATAATAGAATATAAATAAAAAATCCCACCTTTTATACTTGGGTTTTACCCCACCCATCGTTTATCTAATCCCATATATGATATCATTACCAAGCACTAAAACATCCTAGTATTCTTCAAACCATTCCTAAATAGTAAATAAACCTAATATAAAAACCTCCCAAAGTACCAATTTATAACATCCTATCCCAGGTGTTACAAAACTAATTCCCTGATCTCGTAAGTTACATGACCTCAGGTGCACCTAACGTATTCTAGATTTTTCTGACTAGAAACAAGGTCTTAAAACCCTAATATTTTAGGAAATAATATTTTTATAAAAAAATTAAATCTTTTATAGATTGGGTTACGTGCAAAATTAATTCTAAATGAACCATGATAGATTGTTAGAAAATTATTATTATACCTTATCACAAAGTTTTTGTGTTGGAAGCTATGGATAAGGAAAACTAAATTATGATTATTTATGTATTTCATATTCATTAAATTAATTCAGTGGTTATATATTAATTACAAATGAAAATAAAAAATAATTAAAAATATAGGTGATGTTTTTATGAGAAATAATTATTTGTGCACAATGTATTTTTATACTAGTAAATTACATTTATCGCTATTAGTGAATGATTTTAATAAAACTTATATTAAATATACTAAATAAAATGTTTTAAATATTCATCTATTTTTTTCTAAGTATGGTATAAAAATAAATCTAGTTTTTTCATAAAAACTATTTTTATCTATTTTTTCACACTAACATTCAAATTAATTTTTTAGAATTATTGGTATTCAATTAGATAAAATTAATTCATTACTAAGAATAAAGATGTATAGATTTCGTAAATAGTCCCCTTTTATTTTTGGTAAATATGCATACTATCCATGGTAAAATTTATTACCTCGGTTAAGGGTAAATAGGGTTATTATAGTTTAAAACTAAGTTCTAAGGTAATAATTTTTCATCCTAATTATTATTATATTAATATCATTATACCATTATCACCTTGGTCCTGAATTTTAATTTTTCAATGGACACTTTTCCATGAAAATGAGATTTATAGTATTTCAAATAATGAAAGTGTCACTCTCTGAGTTTTAAATAACTATTATATATTCTGATTGGGAAAAAAAGTAGTTATTAATGAATGTTGATAATAATTTAGATATTAAGGAAATTTTTTTCGTGATAGAAATTTATTTATAATTTTTATTAATTATATAATGGCCTTATATTCTTATGCAACATCGATGTAGTATTTCTGAAATTAATAAAAAATTATATTAAATAATTTTAAAAATAGTAAATATAAAATAATTTGAGTGAGTTAATGACTAAAATTAATTTTTTAGATGAATATAAAATATTATTATTATTGAAAATGGTTATGTTTTAATTAAAAATTATTCTTTATTTCATCTAAGTTAAATTAAATGAATACTATCAAAATTAACAGTAATTATATTTAATAAAAATAATATATTATTAAACAACTTAAAATTCATTAAAATCATAAAATATGAGAAAAAGAATAATATATTATATTAAATTTTATCTCACCTCAATTTATAGGACATATGAAATCATTTTTATTGATAATGACTATATTATAATTCAATCTTTTAAAAAAATCTAAGTATATCCTCTCCCTACCATATAAATGTGACACCCCTTATTTATATTATTCACACCACATTGATACATATAGCTCTAATATACTCAAAAAAATTTATTCTCAATATACTTATCTCTTTTTTAAGTTTTTTACCTAACTATGATTCTAACCCTTGATTTCTTAAATATGGATCTTAAATAGGTCTCCCAAAAGAGAGGTGGTTGTCTTTCCCATACTCTTTCAATTTATTTGATCTTATATATCCTATAAATTTAACTTATTTATCAATAAATAATAAATTATGTATCCTACATATGATGAAATTTTATTATTATTATGAAACAACCATTACCCTCCCTCTTTCCATCAATTGGGATGTGAGAGTATAGCTCGTTTGTATATACGGCTTATCATCTCCACATAGTGGTTCAAGTTATTTACACAACCATATTTAATGGATGGTAATTATGAAGGATTTAAAGTTTATATATGATACTTATGACATAATTATGCTTCTATAATGAAAATATCATACATAAATTCTTACCTTCCAAAATGATGGGATACGATAATGGCATTCTTGCGTGTGTGTGGACTAATACCTCCACAAAGTAATTTGATTCATTTTGTTATATTTTAGTTTGATGTTAATAAGGATACATATGATCAATATATGTGATTTATATAATATTAAATGAATCTTTAAATCTGAATTGTTATTTACCATTTTTTCTTTACATCTATCAAACAAATGAAAACATCATTTATGCGTACTTGAGGCCTACAATCTCTACGAACTATGTAATTCATTTTATATCTCTACCATTATTTATGACGCTAGATATAGATATTTAATGAATATATATGATATAAGAATAATGTATGTGATTATTTTCTATAATTATAATAAATTTAAAATTACTATATAAGAGGTCAGAATACATTTGAAGCTAGTTGAACTCGTGGAAAGGGGTGTTTTGTCTCACTTTTGATCTGTGTGACACTTGTCATATTCACTACATGTTTCTTTAATGTTTTGTATATTCTTCCCATAAATTTTATTTTTTATCCTTATTATAAATATTATGGGTATTTTTATAACCATATAAGGTTCTTCCTTTCATGGGGCTTAAGATTCAAACATCACCAAAATGGTAAAGGTTTGGTGTTACAATCTCATTGTTTATGAGGGTTTCTTAGGATTTTTCTTCTGATGATATAATATTATTATATATAAATAAATAACCCCATGTATTTTTTATCCTATAGTTAACTCTAGAGAATACATGTTCCCCTTTCATTTTACTATTTTTTGGTACTTAAGACACTAAAAGTATGTTTTTAAGAAAAAACGATTTTGTTTCTATTTTCTTTTGAAAATACTTTTTCTTAAATGTCTATGTTTTCAAAAAATGTTTTAAATAAATATTTTAAATTAAATAATTAATATTTAAATACATTTTCTCCCATTTATTAATTTTTAAAAATGGTTTAAAAGTAATATTCTTACCATTTTATAAACTAGGATCTTTTAACATTGTTCCACAAATATGAAATTAATATTCATTTTAACATGTATGGAATGAATGGTATTTTCCACCATAATGACCAATAAATTATTTAAATATACAATTACATATTTCCATTGGTATTATAAAATAGAATGATTTATTTAATATTGAGAAAATTTAAAAATTTAATATAAGTATTTTCAAATTGAAAATAAAATTTCCCTCAATAAATTTCTCAAGTGATCTTTCAAAATTATTTTCCATATAAGATGAAAATAATTTTATGTTACTAGAGATTTATTAAATATATGATACAATTATACTATCCTTATTCTTCAACTGGGATATTTATAATTATGCCGATAAATTTTTATGAAACCCATCTTTTTCTCATGGGTTATTCTATAATGAAATATTTATGAACCATATTTATTTTTCATGGGTTATGATGTGATGAATGTTTTACGTTCTTATAGAACAGAAATTTATAGATTCTTTGAGGGGTGGGACCTATATCTCCCTTAAATACATTGGGTAAGGATTAGTTTTCTATGATCATAAAGGTTTCATGAGAGGTTGTCCCATTCCAAAAATAGGCGACACAGGATCTTATCTCAAGCCTAAAGTAGGTAAATCAATCATTAGCCGAATTCTCACATGTTATTATTATATTGGTAGGTATATGTGAAATAAGGTTTTATATGGTTATGTGTATTCCAAAATTCTTGGTCATATGGAATTATTATTCTCTCATAGGTTATTATATTCGATTCCTCTCTGATTCATGTCTTATGAACTTTCATGAGTTATTTCATGACACCTGATTTTGATTTTTGATATATAGGGTATGGAATTCAAATGTAAAACCCATTTTCTCATAACCTTATTCTTATGTTATGCTTATTTGATCATAGATATATCCCTTGTTTACCCTTATTAATAATTTGATATCACCCATTCTTATTTTTCTTATTCCAATGTTATGAAGATAGTTATTATTTATGGTATATCTAAAAAGGGTTCTAGTTATGAATAAATAAGTGGGAGATGGTGCAGTTCACTTATTAACTAGTATTTAATGTAGCCAAATTTCCAAACTCTAAAGACCTATATTATTATATAATGGATTTTCCTATTATGTAAATATTATTCATCAAATAAGATGTAATATTTATGTTTGAAAAGTATTTTTCATTATAGCTTGTATCAGAGAACTTTTTAGTTAGCCTTCAGAAAATATGATGAGAGATTTTTTGTGAGAACCCTAGGGATAAGCCTAATTATAGGAAAAATCCTAAATTTTTTTAAAGACCTAGAAAGACCTAGGTTAAACCTAATTTATCATATATTGGAAAGATTGTGGCATTATTTAGACATCAGTTAAATTATTTTTCATGATTATGTGGTTTCTCTATATGATTAATATTGTTCATAGTATCTTTTTTTTTGTTTCAGTTGGTGGAAGGAACCCAAAATAATCATGATATTGTTTATGTAGTGGATAATTCAATGATTTTACTCCTAAGTAACCAAATTTTATCAAATCTTGATTGAAAAACATCTTGGATATGATCACATAAATTTATAAAGCTAATAAAAATATTGAGCATCAAAATGAGAAAAGTAAAGGACACTTTTATATTGAGTCCTTCTTGAGGAAATTCCACCTTCATTAAGATGGTCCATTGATACACTAATTATTTAGAAATAGATCAATTCCTTTAAAAATATACATTAAGTTCTATAGTGTTCAGATCATGAAAAAATTATTTAAGATTTTTATCATCTGGATGAAGAATCAGATCAATGGTGGACTCTTATCAAAAAACAAGGGTATAAGATGAGTTGGAATTTATAGAAAGGGGTGGATTTAAGATATTATTTATCTATAAGTTATTTACTTGTATTATTTGAAAAAAAAATGCTAGTTGAATTTCTTGAGTTAAATCAAAAGGATAGTGAGTCTGTTGGTACCTGCGAGAAAAAATTTACAAGGCTTGTGACTTACACTTCTGGCATTATCATCATACCTAAAAGTAATTTTGATTGATTGTTTGGTGGATTAACACAAAGTTTCAAAAGTGAATTATCCATAAGGAACATCCATAGCTATGAAGAAATAATTATATGTAAAATAAAGTTGGAAAAAGATATGTAATTTACCCATTAATATCATTTTTTGACATTAGAAGAATCATGGAATTCATAATAAATTCAAAAAACCATGGAGAGAAAAAGATGATACTTTCTTTTATGCTCAAATTGTCGATGAAATCATGGAGTAAATTGTCTTAAGGGGACTAATAAATTTCTTTAAGTGTGGAAAGGAAAGACATCAAGTTAATGAATATAGATGTGATGAGAATAAGTTATCTAATGACGTTGATAAAGATAGATCTCTATAGAATGACCTCTAACAATTCATTATTTTAAATGAAAATATTATAGGAATTATTATAACCAGTGAAAAAATCTAATGGTTAATGATGAAGAAAATAATTAAAAAACTCTCAATCCAAGAGACAAAATGTGACCACATAGAATCACAATTTCTAATCAAGGGTGTGATGATGACATGGTGAAAGGTTCACTTATTATCCACTCTAGAACTGCTAATGTATTATTTGATTCTCTATTTACCCACTCTTATGTTTCAAAGGAATTTTCTAAGGGTATTTCAATACCACATCAATGATTATATGTATAATTTTTAGTGAGAATATATAAAAGTAAGATGATGACATTTTATGTCTATGATTCTTAGATAACTTAAGTTTGTGGGAACTTCAAACTAGAAAATCGTTTTATCCTCCCTATGGTTTAGTTCGACTTTATTTTGGGAATTGGTTATATTTATTTACACAATACCCACATTAGTTCCCATAGAAGGGAGGTCACATTTGAAATTATGAATCAACCTATGATCATATATCAGTGAGATGATAAATATGAACTTTTGATGGAAATAAAATCTATTATATGGGTCTTGATACATAATAAAAAGGGGAATTTATCTCAGATGATTGGGGAGAATCTCAACATCAAAGATATTCCTATTATCCATATGTTTCTCAATGTATTTTTAGAAGATATTATTGATCTTCCACCAAGTAGTGAAGTTGAGTTTTTAATAGAACCCATGTATAATACTACTATTATTTTAAGGAATCCATATATAATTGCCCCACTTCAGTTATAGTAATTGAAAAAAACTCCATCAAATTATTGAAAATGGATTCATTCAGCCCAGGGTGACACATAGGGGTACATCTATTCCTTTTGTTAAGAATAAATATTGATCACTTTGACTCTAAAATAATGATAAATAAAATAAAAATCTCAGTATCAAGAAAAAATATCTTATACTCCATATTAGTGACTTTTTTAATCAACTGTCCCGAGATCAATACATTTTCAAGATTGACCTTCTCTCTAGATATCATCATTTGTGGGTCAAGAAGGTGGAAATATCCATGATAGTATTCTAAAAAAGGTATGTAAGAAATGAATATATATTGATGCCCTTTAGTCTTACTAATTCCCCAACTATCTTTAGATATTTAATGAATATATTGGTAAGATATTTACTTGATTATTTTTTGTTGGTATTTATAAATGATATTATTATATATTCAAAGAGAAAGGATCAGCATGATGATCAGTAGAGGATTGTACTAAAGATTCTATTGATGGATAATAAGTATAAAAAGTTTATATATTTTAACTTTTTTGTACATAATATTTCATTTATGGGTTATATAATCTCTAGTGAGTGTATATATCTTGATCTATAAAAGATTGATGTTATTTAATGATATCCCAGACCAACCATTGTTATTGAGATTAATAGATTCTTTGGCTGGAAAAGATATTATCAAAGTTGTGTGGATAATATTTCACATATTTCCAATAAACTCAAAAATTAAACTCAAAAAGGATCCAAGTTCCTTTGGATGGATTAATGTGAGGAATGTTTTATAGAACAAAAGATAAGACTAATCATTTCACCTATTCATACATTACCCTAAAGTGAAGAAGAGTTTTGAATCTATAGTGATGCATTGAATTAGGTATTGGTATTAATTCTCATTATAATTTATATGGATATGGATTATGCCTCATGAAATTGAAATATCATGAAAAAAATTACCCCAAACATGTCGGAGTTAGTTGTGGTAATTGTTTATTTAAAATTATGGAGGCATTATCTTTACTGAGAAATGTGTTATGTGTATATTGATTACAAAATTTTATAATATATATTCACTAAAAAAGTGATGAATATGTTTCAATGAATATAGTTAGATGTGATTAATGATGATGACTTCTTAATACATTATAACCCTTGGAAAGAAAATAGGTACATTGTTTCATTGATTCAAAAGGATCGTGCTAGCTTATCTTTGATGTGGATCACAATAGATCAAATATTCTTATATTTTGGATGTATGGAGCTATAAATATTAAATTATGATAAAAAAATAATCTAGATCAAATGTGTGGTCAACTATCTATCTATAAAAGATTAAATAGGAACATAATAATGATATAGAGATGCAGAACAAGGTGATAAATGTTCTAGAATTCAATCTTGATTGTGATTGAGTCATAAGGTTTTGGAACAATGTTTGTGTCCTATAAATACAAGTTTTGATAACGGATATATTGGTTGAATCTCATATTTATTCATTCTCTATTCATCATGGAAGTGAAAATATGTACAAATATTTGAGACAGTATTTTTGATGGGATGGTATGAAGAGAGATATTGCCGAGTTTGTATCTCAGTGCTTGGTATGTCAGAAAGTTAAGGGTGGGAGAAAAAATTATAAGGGGATTTTAAAACCATTACACATACGAGAGTGTAAATGTGAAAACAACATCAGAAATTTTTTAAATTGTTGTAACAACATGTTTCTTTAATAAAGAAACAATTTGTCTAACAGCACACATGATTCACCAGATCAAGCTTAAAGGAACAAGAAAATAGAATTATATAAATGTTATAATGAAAACATAGTCATTTGAAAAGATGTTATGAAAATGATTAACTGAATCCTCAGAATATGGTTGACACTTTTATATATAATTAATTAATTGGTGACCAATTAAATATAAGTAAATGTAAAACATATTTTTTAAAAAGTAAATATTTTTCTGAAAAACTATTTAAGTGTTCACAAGTGTATTTTATACCAATAAATAAAAAAATCAACCATATTGGATTATATTAATGATATATAATATATTTATATATAATATTCAATATAATTTTTAACATTCATATTATGTTTTTTCTAGACATGATATAAGAACAAATCCAATTCTACGAATAAAGGAAGTATTCTTCAAAAAAGGTACTTTTGTCATGTTTTGATGGCTCACATATTTTAAATAAAGTTTTTGACACTTTTAAATTTTCTCTATGAAAAAAAAATTAAACTTCTTCTTTGATGGAAAAGTGTCAAAATTTACTTTGGTTTAATTATTTGCATTTTCCTAATAAGTTTCATCTTTTGATGAATAATGAAAAAATAATGCATTTAAATTGAAAACTAATTGTCATAAAAAATTTTTATAGTGATAAATTATATTTTTTAATGGTTTTAATGAATAATTAGATAAAAAAATTCCATTAATACAATTTATATCATTATAATCAATTTAATATTGAAATTTTATATAAAAACTTTGTGAACTTTTGAACGTATTTACTTTAAAAACATGTTTTCTCATTCCGTCAATGAGGTTAATTTTTAATTAATTTCTGAAATTTATGTGTTTTGAATTTTAAAAAAGGGATATCATATTTGGAATTTTAAGGTTCAAATGTATTAAATAGGTTTATTTTATTTTTTGACAATATGAATAGTAACTTTAGTAATTTTGTTTATTACTAGAGTTCAGTGTAAATCAGGTAATTAAGGGTAAAAATAATATTATAAACATTATAAAATTACCCTAAACTAATCTTAGTTTTATTTTATGAATATTTTTAATCAATAAGCCTTAAAGTATCGGTTATGTGACCATTTATAGCTATTTTTATGAGAATTTAACCACTTACCTTTATATTCAAAGGAAGTCAATTTTTTCATACTTTTGTTTTTAATAAGGAAATTATTTTTAATATGGGGTTATAAAAGGGATATGTTCAACTATAAAATTTATTTTGAAAAATAAAATATATTTATATATCCTTATAATTTATTTATAATTTTTTTGATAAAATAATTACCTTAAATGGTTATATAATGATGATGCATAAATTGTTTAATTAATAGATGAATCAAATAAATAGTATTAAAAATATTAAAATAAATGTAATTTTATATAATTAATGTCATACAAGAATTTTATATATTACTTAGTCATGTTATTTTTATGTCAAATTACTTTTTACAAAGATATCATGTTATGATATTTAAAAAAACCATGTAAGGAATAGTGTCATAATTTACATTAATGATATTCTAAAATAAATAATATTTTATTTAATGATATAAAATTCCTAAATTTATGAAACTCATCCAACTGATTTAGATAAGTCATAAAATGTCATAAATGAATCATTTAGTTTTCATTTCTCATTTTATAGTAATTATATTAACCCTCAATGTGTAACTTACATGAAATCACTATAAGATATAAAAAGGTTAAATAAGGGTTAAAACAAAACGACAAGGATTAAGAAATATTCAAAACTTATAAAAAATTCATAAAATTAATTTTATTCGATCCAAAATCATCCTAAATTATAAATAAATTATTTTGGAACCATTTTTAATATAAAATTAATTTATATCAACTTTATATTTTGAAAATTTTCAAGAGTGTCTCTTCCCACGTCTATAAAAGGCAACCCATTATTCTTTATTCCTAACACTTCAAAACCTATTTGGTTATGAAAATATCTCCCCAAATCCCTTCCTATAATCCCTCCCCACATTCTAGAGTTCTTATATTATACAGAACACCCTTCTTATAGCTGTTAAGGTGTTAATCAAAGGAGATTGTTCAAAGAAGAAGTATCACTTTTAATTATATGTTTCTATTTTATTTCTTCTTCAACGTCATTAAATATTCTTCAACCATGATGAAAAAATAAATCAAGTATCATAAATTTAGTGAAACATTATTATGTTAATATAACCACCTATATCCATCTCTTTTTCCATCAAATGGAAAAAATAATTATTCGTTTGTGCATGTGTGTGAACTATCACCTCCACAAACTAATATAAATTATTTTCCATTACCATCTCTAAATATAGGTTATAATGAAGGAATTAATGATTAAATATGATATTAATTAAATATTTATCATTATAAAAATATAATATATCTTTTTAGTTCTTACCTTTCTACTTACGGATAAATGATAGCGTCATTTATGTGTACGTGTGAACTGCCACCTACACAAAATGATGTGATTCATTTTTCATCACCACATCATGTTAATGATATAAATAAGTGTTTTTAAATTAGTAATTTTATATTAATTATATTATTATAATTATGGGAAGATAAAATGATACTTACCTTCTTTCCATAATGATCATTTAAAAATTAAAATGTTGCTCATGCGTATGTATGGCTAATCGTCTCCATGATTGTGACGTAGTTAATTTTTCTAAACAATATTTAATGGATGGTTTTCAAATTATATTTTATGTATTAATTTTTTTATTATGTCATTAATATTATTATATATATTATGTACTAATAATCACTTTGACTATGAACATCATACCAAAGTCACTTTGGACTCAATTACTGAATATCAACAAAACGTTCGACATGAACTTAATTAATTAATTAATTATTATAACACGATAATAAGTGAATTAAATGAAATAATAAACTTTAATATGTTTATCAAGAAATTAAATAATTAATCTATGTATATTATTCATAAATATAATGATTTTACATGATGATCCGGACTAAATGATAGAGATTGTTTAACTGAAACATAATTTTAAATGTTTTAAGGATTTATTATTCTGAATATTTATCATTCATGTACATTATTTAAAAATGGTTTTAATGGATTTACATATATATAAATGAATATTTTAAAATTTTAATTTTATAATTTCTCTAAAATATTTCATATTGGTATGGGACACTTTGATACGAAAATATTTTTCCAATTATTTTAAATGGGTTTTAAAAATGGATTGATTATTTCAATAACTTGGTATGTTTTTTAATATATATGGCATGAACATAATTTAATATTTTCATGAAACTTATATTATTTAATGTTTCATTTATATTTTTTAATAGTTATTTCCAAATAAAGAGGTCTCTTTATTTCTTTAAGGGTTTTTAGATTTTAAAAGCGAATTTTATATGAAAATGGTATTTTGATATCTGAATGTCTTTTACACGTGGGATGAAAAGAGTTATCAAGGGTATTACTTGGTCCTTGGACATTATCTAAGAGGTTATGAGTCCCATTATAGCTCACAGGTGATCCCGGTATAGGTTATATGAAGGGTTGGTCCCTATTATAGCTTATGAAAAGTGGGTGGGCCGATATAGTTTATATGAAGGGTGAGCCCCATTATATCTCTCCAATGCATTTGGTACTCTAAAGATAGAATATGAATATATTGTTATTCTATTTTTAAGGGTGAATTTAATAGTGACCTGGTAATGATTTCAAATTCCACCAGTGTGATTTTTCTATGCTTTCTAATGTGTTTTTAGGAAAAGGTTTTCAATGGGTTTTTATGTTTTTGTTTGACTAACGATTTTATTTATTTATATACCTTTCTGAGATTTTGACCTCATCCAAAGTTTTAAAGTGTTTTTCACATTTTATAAGTATGATAATATAAATGAGGAACCAAAATTTGAATATTTTTTATGAATAAATAAATCATGTTTTATTTTAAAAAATCTATATTTTTTCATAAAAGGATATTGTTTAAGTAGTATCAACCTTGTATAAATGTTTAATGTTGTGTAAGAATTTTGGCCTAATTACCTAAAACTATAAACTAAAAATATTATCTAATTTCAATTATAGTTCAAAAATACTAAAATATATTATGTTTAAATTCAGGCCCTTATAGTTGGTATCAAAGGATTTTCTAGACAACATCGGAGATTGGGATGTTTCTCTAAGTGGGATGGATATCATCCTGGTTTTATAATTTTAATTTTGATCATAAGTTTAGTTTATTATAAAATCATTTTAATTCTTTCAGTTATGAAATTTTAAGGTGACTAATTCTATTTTTGGAGACATTCTTTTTTGCAGTTATTATGGGTTATTACATTTTCGGATTCTAAATGAAGTTATGTGATATACATTGAGTTTAAAATATATTATGGTTATTTTGTATTATGTTTATTAAATTTATATATTTTTATAATTATTATATTAATATAGTTTTAGAAAAAGGACAACTCTTAGGATGGGTGACAAGCCATCATATCTGAAAAGTCTACAGGAATTGAACCCCCAACTGAAGGGTGACAAGGGTTCATCGCCAACCACTAGCCTACGTGAAGTACCGAGTTAGTTTGAATTTTTATTTTTAGTTAAATGAGTTAATGGAAAAATAATAACTTTATTTTGGAATAAAAGGTTTTAACATATTAGAAAAATATTTGGGGATTAAGTTATAAATGTTATTTCAGAAGTCGTTCTCTATTTTGGGAATCTTATATGATCAAGGTAAATAGAATACTACAGTATTATATTTGAGTAATAAGGGTCGAATTATAGTTTGGAAGAATATTTTATTAAATTTTGTACTTATTTTGATTTAGATTATTTACATAAATGGTTATCAGTAGTTTAATATTACTTGGGAAATTACTTTTTGTTATTAGGCTTCAAGAATAATTGATGTTATTTGGAGATAATTTTTAATATTTATCTTGTAAGACAATGTGATAAAATACTTCTAATTTTTTGGGTTTTTAATATTAATTATAATATTTTTGATTAATTTTAAGGATTTTGATTTTTTAAATGATCTATTTTGAACTTCGGGTATTATTGTTGAATTATTGATATTAATATAGTTTTTAATCATATAAAGGATTAATATTTTTCAAGAATTATCTTATATTTTCCTCAACACTTTGGTTTTGGTTAATTCTTTAAAATAAGGGAAATATATATTTAAGATTTTTTGGATTATGTGATTCTATAGAATTTGATTCTAGTGCTTCATAAGTGAAAATTTCCTCAGGAATCCTCATCATTTGGAGAAAAATATAATTTTGTGGTGGAAATTGATTAAAGGGTGAAGATATAATTTTCAAGTAATAATGTTTTCTTATGTTCACAGTTGAGGTAGTAAAATAATTCCCTAACTCGATGAAAATTATTTTAAAACAAAAATGTTATCTATTTAATTTTCTTACTAATAAATCGATGACCTGTTATGCCATCACAGATTTATGGTTTTGTGTTTTTTATCTTTCTCATGATCATGTTTTTCTATCACCCACCATCAGAACATTATAGTTAGTTTTTATTTTTTATCTATGTTTGACTACATGGAATCTTGGTATTTATTATCTCAGGTGACATTTCTACTTCCCTTTATTTCATTTAAAATGCACAGTTTATTAATCCTTCTCTCTGATGTGGAATTTCAATAATAGTATTTGTAAATTTCAATCCCCTAGTTCATTATCCCATGTTCAAATTGTGAAAACACAATTTATAATTGGGGTATAATTTAACATCCTGGGTTCTTATGAAAGAATCAATATGTTTTATTTTTTACATGAAACGCCACATAGAGCTTGAAAGAACAATTAATTTATGTTATTTAAATGTTATAATTATAACATAGCTGTTAAAAAAAATGGTTTGAATATGATTAATTGAATCATAAAAATATTATTTACACATGTATATATAATTAATTATTTTGTGACTAATTAATTATAAATTATTGTAAAACCCTTTTTTTAAGTAAAAGGAAATATTTTTCTCAAAAACTATTTAAATGTGCATAGGAGTGTTATATACCAATAAGTAAAAAAATAAATATTTTTAGATTATGTTAATTAAATATATATATATATATAATATTTTAAATATAATTTTTAACATTCATCTTAAGTTTTTTTTAGATATGATATAATAACAAATCTGATTTTACGAATAAAGGAAGTATTTTTCAAAAAAAACAATTTTATCTCCTTTTGATGGAGCACATGTTTTAAATATATTTTTGGAAATTTTATAAGTTCTATTTGATAAAATATAATTCTTCTTTGAAAATATATTTTAAAATTTTATTTTGGTTTAATTTTTGGTATTTTTATGAAAAGTTTCATGTTTTGGTGAATAGTAAAAAAAATAATGCATTTTAATCGAAAACTAATTTTTACTCAAATTTATATACAGTGATGATTTATATTTTTGAATGGTCTTAAATTAAATTAAATCATTTATTTATCATCTAATCCAATTTATTTCATTTTAATCAATTTCCCATTGAAATTGGATATAAAACATTGTGCACTTTGGAATAATTTTACTTTAAAATTTTCTTTTATTTTTCCATCAATATGATTAATTTTTAATTAATTTCTATAATTTCTATGTTTTTTATTTTGAAAAATGGATTCCATATTTGGAATCAAATGTCTCAAATTTATTAAATAATTCCCTTTTATTTTTGTACAATATTAATAGATACTTTATTAATTTTTTTAATTACCACAGTTAAGGGTAAATCCGGAAATTAAGGGAAAACATAATATTATAAATATTATAAAATTACCCTAACTATAATGACCTGAATCTTTTACCAATGTGTGTATCATTATTTTTTATTTTATAATTCCTTAAATTTTCTTAATGAAGTCTTCTAATCAAGCTAAAAAGGTTACGGCAGTTTCAGAGGTATATTCGGGGCCCAGAGCTCTAAAAAAAGGGAAAGAAAGCTGATCCTCATGGTTAGGAGAAACATTATGAGCCCAGTTGCACCTCTATGTGATCAGATGTATAGGGTAGTAGAAAATTATAGAGATGTTTTGCATATTTTGTGCATGGTTATGTAAATAGTGCGTCGAGACCTTGTGGACCTACTGCGAGGATGTAGTGACTTCTACACGGTTTACACACAGTTTCTCTAATTATGTGCATAAACTGTGCAATCCCAATTTTAAGGTCAAATTTACAATTTTATCTGCACCTTCCCTCTATATTCTAGTTTCCCTATCCTTCTCCCATTTGCGCTCAATAGGCCCTCCATTCTTCTTAAGCTCCCAAAGTCCCCTCCTCTTTCAATCGTTGGTTACACCTCTTTAGGCTATCCAATCTATAGTCTATTAGTGTAATTTGATAGGCCTTTGTAAGGCTAACCACTTTTTCCCATCTTCCTTCTTTGAATCTTGTTGTTTGTTGCACTACTTAAAATCAAGCTCATTCACCTGATTTTTAGGGTGTTTGACATAAACTCATATCTACTCCAGCCTACTCTGAATATGAGGTCGATACTCATCAAGTCATCGTCTAAGGATCTAAGGTAGGTGGTCATGTCATTTTCCATTTTAGTTTTGGTCATCTCATACTTAAACACAATGTGTCGCGAGTTGGCCTTTGTCAATATCCTCTTTTGTGTTGAATTCTTCATGTCTATTTTACCCTAGTGTGATGACATGGGTTAATGGACTCATGTTTAGGGGTTAAGAGTTTTACCATATTTATTATGGACACCCAATGCGTGTTACACCTAAATTGTCCATTTTATGTCAATTTTCCAAAATGTAAAATCATGATTTATATTTCCCTAATTTGTTTTAAATTTATTTAACCATGGCTCGGTATGTATTTTGAATAATCTAAGACACCCCATGGGTGTTTGTACCTCTTATTCATGGATTTTCCTATTTAACCTCATTAATTTTTAACATGGCCTTTTTCTTAGGCTTATGCCTTTATAATTAGTTTATTATGTTGGGAAAAATGGAGTGATTGATAGAATGGCTTATCTGGTTTGAGATTTCTTGAACCCCATAAAATGAAAGTCCACAAACGAAATTTTTTTAAGGGGGGCATGGATTTTAATTGACTTTAGTTGTTTTATTAACGCATTTCTTAAATGGTTTAGTTTATTAAACATGAAATGATGATGGAGGGTTTTCCTGGCATTGTTTATGGTAAATGATTATATCTTTTTTACACTCAAGAATATTTATAGATAGATGGGTGGGAGAAATTCTTACCCCACTCCATTTCTACAATCTAGTATTTATGGATGGGAGGAATTCAAACCTCGTTCTGGTAATAATCTCTATTTGGGTATAAGGCATTCTTACCTCGTGCTAGTTATGACCTCTCTTTGGATGAGAGGAATTCTTACCCCATTCCAGTATCTTCTATGGGTGGGAGGAATTCTCACCCCCATGGAATCTATAATATATATGTGTGTGTGTGTTTATAGATGAGAAGTATTATTACCTCATTCCAATGATAACCTCTATATATATATATATATATCTAGTTATTTTTTCAAAAATTAGATCACTGAGCTGAAGTAGGTAGACCTACCAGGTGTCCCTTCGAACTTGATTAGGAAGGTAATTATTTAATTCTATATTTCTTTACTTTCTTTCTATTATCTACTCACTATTTAATTATGATCACCACTCAGATTACATATAGACACCATTAGTGGTGGCCTACAGATATTTATCTCACACCCTATTCAGGTCGCCTTTGGAACTCGAGAAGAATTTTTTCCTATGGGTATGGATAGAGGAAAGCACCACTCGTCTGGTTGTTGACTCTCTTTAATTAGATGGAACTTAGGAGCATAGGACCAGGCTCAGTCTTGAGATGTTACAGTGCTTCTTCTAGATTTTTTTCACTTTTTTAGTATTGTATTATGCATGCATGTTTCCTACTTTTGTTCCCATTTTTTACTAGCATTCTATGCATGCATATTTTTATTATACATAGATTATGAGGACTTATATTTACTCCTTGGTCTTCTTCTATATTTTTTATCCAGTCTTCCTCTATTTACTTATTTTTTTCTTTTGATTATGCTTCCATTATTTCTTATTGTTTCTATTTTTTCAATGCACTCTGACATAGTGGTAAAGTCTCCCCACTGATTTCACCGTTAAACCCCCACTACTAGTTGACAGCCCATGGCTTATGGGGAGATGCACCAGGGGTCATGTGGCCAACCGGGCTTGGGGCACAGACCATGTGGCATCCAGGTATAGGATGTCACAAAGTGGTATCAAAGGGCATTCTTTTCTTTCTTTCTTATTTGGAGACAATATAATAGAGATTGGGAGTTCTTAGGTACTAAGTCATGAGCCGTGATTGGGCATCGTGAGTCCATGTATGGGGTAGAGGCTAAGTTTCCTTACTTATTATTATTATTGATTCTACTATTAATGTTGATATCATTTCATTGTTGGGTTCTTCACTTGTGTTGTGATGTCGTTGGTATCGATGATATTGTTATTTTTATTTCATTTTTTGAACCCGATGAAATGAGGGTTATGTGTAGAACATGCATCACAATAGGCACAATATGGATAGGCCATGCATCTTCCCATGACATGTTTAAATTTTTAGCAATAATTTACTATTACATATTGATCTTCCTGTTTAGATATTTACAATTGTTTTTTATACTTTTTTATAGGATTTGAATCATTCAATGGGGTGACCAGTGGGTTACACTCTTTGATTCATAAGCTGTATGGGCCCTTATGGATCGAAAAATGGCATTCTAACTAGCTCAACCATTCGAGTAATGACATAATCAAATGAATAAGTTCAATTTAAAATGAATATGACATTAAATTGAGTGTCATCTTCTGATTTATAAGGTTTATGGGCCCTTATGGGCTAGAAAATGACAAATCATTGGATTCAGCTATTTAAAATGACTTGTAATTTGAGAACAACCCTTTTTTGTACACATGCCTAACTTAGAAGATTGACTGAAACTGACCTTAGTTGTAGGTAGGGGTGTTCTTTGTTATTATGGAATGTCACAGTCTATTCTAGTGTATATTCTTTACTCTTAAAGTCTTAAGAGAGGAGTGTCTGTTCTTATAGTATGTTTTTAGTACCTGTCATGGTTTTTTGAAATGAAATCCCTTGAATTGGTCAAATATTTTTTGAGATGCTTATTTCACATTGTCACATTATGCCACCACAATGTTCTCTAGTCATCTGCTATGAAGGCGATGATGACCACGTTCTTGAGGTGGAGGGCCCTGATTCGCCAATTGTTCTTCCAGTCAAGCCACTAGTGGTTCCTTCTCCAATACCTAAATTGGGAATCGATACCTAGTTTTGAGAGGGCTTCTTGAATATGATGCAGAATATGTAAGGTGGATTGCAACCTACCTCGAGCTTGGTAGAGTTTACTCATGAGTTTCAGTAGTTGTATCCCCTCACTTTTTCAGGAGATTCCAGATCTTTTTCTATAGAATCCTTGATTATATCAATCAATTATATCTTTGAGAACCTAGAGATGCCTCCAGTGTGGAGGGTCAATCTAGCTGCAATCATACTACTCGACTCATCCAAGAGGTGGTGGGATTTCATCACCCAGGGAGGAAAACATAGAGAGATGGTTTGGGCTGACCTCCGGACTATGTTTTATGACTACTTCTTTCCCCAAACTCTGAGGGGTGACCAAGCTGGAGAGTTTATGAATCTGCAGCATGGGACCATGTTATTCAGGGAGTACTCATCCAGTTTCTCTTAGTTGTAGTGTTTTTCTCCTTTAGCAGTTGATGAACTTATGAATGATTTATGATTTTAGGATTGGTAGTGTTATGTCATATTGCCATAGGTCAATGTTTCTAGGCTGGAAACTATTTCTAATATCATCAACCAAGCCCTAATTAGAGAGAAGAATCTAATAGATTCTAAGGGGGAAAGCTAGGGTTATTCAACATAGAGATATTCTAGTGGATATTATTTGGGGGAAAGTGACGTTTCCGAGATTTACTTAGGAGTAGAGGTGCCAATGCACCTTCCATCCTTTTTTCTCCTATCTGTCACTAGTACAGTGTGCCATGACATTTCAAGAGCCAGTGTACACTGAATTTAGTGGAGTGTAGAGGTTGTAGAAGGTTGGGTCATCTCCACTGGTTTTATAGAACATTACCCCCAATGCCTATTGAGTAGATATCTACTCTTACTCCTCGATCAGGAGTGTGGTTAGTAGGAACACGATAGTCCCCAAACAAGAATATCTCTAGTTGATCAGGATGACGTAGTGGTTTAGGTAGAGGCAATCAGGCATCTGATTCACATCACCAGAAGAGCGAGCCTACTCAGGGTAGTCAGGTCGTGACTTAGGGTGGCAGTATAGGCCAGTTACATGCAGTCTAGCCTACGTTGTTGGATCCGGGCACCGAACCTTCTATAGTATGAGGTATTATTCTATTATCCATAAATTTAGTATCTCATTTGTTTGATATAGGCACTTCTCACTTGTTCTTATCTGAGTCTATCACTGATATTTTGGGACTTGACAAGGAGTATTATCATGGTGCCATGACACTAGATAAACCCTTAGGTATCTGTTCAGAGGACATTCATAGCTGTCAGAAATGTACCCTTGAGATAGTAGGTTACTTTTTCTAATAGAAATTGTATGTTCTCAATATGATGGGTTTGGACATAATCCTTGGAATAGACTGGATAGTTCCCTACAGAGCCCATATTGACTGCTATCATTAGAGGGTGACGTTTACATCACCAGATGGAATTATGCACGTGCACAAGGGATAATGGAAAGTGTATGAGACACGAGCAGGACCCGAGTAGCAAAGGATGGGTAGTGTTATAGAACATGTTGCCGGTCATTTTGTCGATGTCCAGGGGTTGAAACCAACCATTTTTTAATGGTAGTGGATAGTTTCAGATGTGTTTTTCCTAATGACTTCTCTATTCTACCTCATGTGCGAGAGGTATATTTCACCATTGATCTTGTGCCAAGAGTAGAACTTGTGACCATTCCTCCATATAGTATGACACCTAAGGAGCTTCTTTAACACAAAAATTAGTTAGAGGATCTGGAGACAAAAGGTTTTATATGCCCAAACACTTCTTCTTGGGGTTCATCTCTCCTCTTTTCCAAGAAGGCAGATGTTACCCTTAAGATTTTCATGGATTATTTTCAGTTGAATCATATAAAAATCAATAACTAGTATCCATTTCTTAGAATAGATGACTTATTTGATCTACTTAAAGGACTTAAGGTGTTTTCAACGATAGATCTTAGGTCATGATACAATCATGTTCATATCCAGACTTCATAAATGCCTTTCACATATTTTAGGAGAAGGTATGGCCTCAATGTGTACCTGGTTATGCTTTTCAGACTCACAAATGCACCTGTTATCTTTATGAATCTTATGAATTTGGTTTTCCACTCGTTTATGGATTCATTTGTGATTGTATTTATAGATGTTATCTTGAGTATTCTCGCTAGAGACCCAACCATGAAACCCATCTGGATATCATGATGAATACACTGAGAGAGAATTATCTCTATGCTAAGCTCATTAAATGCCACTTTTGGGTCTATAAAGTCCACTTCTGGTGTCATATCATCTCAGAGATAGGATTTTCGATTGACCAAGAGAAAGTAAAGACTGTGATTTCTTGGGAGCATCCCAATAATGTCCTTGATATCTAGGTTTTCTTGGGGCATTCTAGATACTAAAGATGAATCATTTTGGATTTCTTATTCCTTATAACATAACTTATACTTTTGATGAAGAAGGGTGTGAAATTAAAATGCTAAGAATCTTGCGAAGCAGCTTTTCAGGAGTTGAAGAGAATGATTACTTTAGCACTGATACAAATTTTTCCAGATTCATGAAAGGTTTACACAGTCTAATTTGATTCATATGGTATCAGGATTAGGGCTATTCTGATGTACGATGAGTGAGTCATTGCATATGGTTCTAGTCTGTTGAGGACTCATGAGTGTAATTACCCACCACATGACCTCAAGATCACTGTAGTTGTACATGCCTTACATTGTTAGAGACACAATTTATTGGGAGAATACTTTGTGGTGTTTATAGACCACAAAATCCTAAAATACATCTTGACACAGTGACATCTAAATCTTAGGCAGCATAGGTGGGTAGACTACCTGCAATATTTTGATTTATAACTTCAAACATGCCAGGGAAAGGGACTTTAGTAGTCGATGGTCTGAGCTGAATGACTCAGAAACAAGTAGTTCAGGAGTCGAGTGATGAATGGAAGCTTATGGCCTTATTATCAAAGATTCACATTGAGGTTTGAGAATACTTTTGTCAAAATATCCTCTCATCCTTAGAGTTGACATATTCTCTTCTATAATGAGTAATGTAGAAACAACTATATGATTCTGAAGGTCTTATCCTACGGGATAGTGTCTCAGATGATAATGAATCTTCGGGATAGACAGTTTATTGGGATGATACTTTTCTATTCTGTGGGCATGTATGGGTCCCAACAGACATCAGAGAGGAGATGATGTGGGATTTTCATGCCTCAACAATGGTGGTCCACCCTAGTTTCATCAAAACATACCAAGATATACATCCTCAATATTGATTTTCTAACTAAGGGTTCACATTTCTTACCTGTTCGAGATACCTTTTTCTATTGATGAGATGGGAGTGTTGTACATCAAGGAGGTGGTACGTCTTCATGGAGCACCTTGTTCTATTGTTTCTAAAAGATATTTTCATTTTACATCATGACTCGGGTTGGGGTTACAGAAGGCCTTGGGTATATAGGTACATTTCATCATGTATTATCATACTTAGATCGATGGGTAAATAAGGAGTATAATTTAGGTACTAGAGGATATTCTTCTTACGGGTATTCTTGACATTCGGGATTCCTATAAGAAACACACTCCCCTCACTAATTTTTCTTATAAAAACAACTTCCAGGCTACTATTGTGATGGATCAGTATTAATCCTTGTATGGTAGGCCTTCTTTCTCTCCTCTATGTTGGTTGGAGGTAGGGGAAGAAGTTTTCATTGGGCCTCATCTCATGCAGGAGACTTCATAGCATGTCTAGTTGATTCATAATTGTATGTTGATAGCTCAGTCTAGATAGCAGTCTTATGCTAACAAGTGTTAGTGACCTCTTGAGTTCAATATCAGAGACCATGTTTTCTTGAAATTCTATCCTAGGTTGGGGAATATACGTATACGGAAGCAAGGTAAGCTATCATCAATATTTTTTGGAACCTTTGAGGTCATGAAGAAGATCATACCATAGGATTACTAGTTGAAACATCCTTAGAGTTATTGTTCAACTCATGACGTCATGTATCTTAGTATTGTCGGTATTATCTAGACCCATCTCATGTCTTTCAGCCTAACAAGTTTGAGCTAGATATGGATGCTTCCTTAGAGGAGTATCCATTTTGTATTATTGATCGGAGTGTGAAGATACTCTAAGGAAGGTTTATTCCTCTTGTATGGGTGTTATGGAAGCACGGACAAGTACAGGATGAGACCTGAGAATGGGATTATGATGTACAATCTTAGTGGCCAAAAATCTTTTCCGACAGTACCTATTTACCCTCATAAGGGAAACTCAGGGATGAGTTGATTTAAGGAGAGTATTTTTTGATGACATGACTCTTTGAACAAGACTCAGATCATTATGTTTTCATTTTTAATGTCTTAAATGGTCCTAATGAAGCCTTCTAATCAAAATAAGGAGGTTACGGGAGAATATGGGGTACTTATGAAGCCCAAATCTCTAAAAAAGTGGAAATTAGGCTGGGATGCATGGCTATGAGAAACCTTGCCTACGTTGGTGCAAGGTCATGGGACCTTCTGCAGAGGGTTGAAAAACTTTGTAGGTCCATTTCACATAGTTTGTGCAAGGTTAGGCAAACTGTGTGCTGAGATCGTGTGGACCTGTTGAAAGGATGTGCTAACTTGCACACAGTTTGTTCATGGTTTCCCTAACCGTGCACATAAACCATGTGCACCCAATTTTAATGGAAAATTTATCGTTTTACCCCTCCTTCACTTTATGTTCTAATTTCCCTTTTCTTCTCCTATTTTCATATAGCAGGCTTTCTTCTCTCCTTGAGATCCCAAGGTATCCTCCTCCATTGATCATCTATTGCAGTTCCATTCGTTGTATGATATTTAGTCCATCGGTGGTGTTGGATAGGACTTATTAAGGCTAACCTCTTGTTCCCCTCTTCCTTCATTGAATCTTGTTGTCTATTTCACTTTTTAAAATATGGCTCATTCGCCCTATTTTTAGGGCCTTGGAATAAAACATAGATCTACTCTATCCTAATCTGAATTTGAGGTTGATACTCAGTGTGTCAAAATCAACCACTCTAAGGTAGGTGGTCACGTTGCTTTCCATTAGAGTTTTGGACGTCTCGTACTTAAACACATTGTGTCATGTGCCAGCCCAATTCAATCTCCTCTTATGTGTTTAATTGTTCATGTCTAATTGACCTTAGGGTTATGGCATAGGTTATTGGACTCGTGGTTAGGCTTTAGAGTTTTCCCTTGTTTTTTATAGACTCCCAAGGGGTGTTACACCAGAATTGGCCACTTTTGGGAAATTTTCCAAAATGTCAAATCATAATTTATATTTCCCAGCATGGCTTTAAATTGATTTGACCATGGTTCCTTGTGTATTTTGGACAATCCAAGATACCCCATGGGTGTTTGAAAATCTTACTCATGGGCTTGCCAATTTGACCTTGTGAAATTTTGATATGTCCTTTTTCTTTAGCTTATGACACTGTAATTGGTTTTCTATGTTGGTACAAAGGGAGTGATTGATAAAATGGGTTAGCTGGTTTAGACGTATTGAACCCCAAAAAATGACTGGCCAAGAATGGAATGATCTTAAGGTAGGGCAGGTCTTTCCCTTGAATTTAGTTCTTTTATAAAAGCATTGGTTAAATGGTTTAGTTTGAAGAACATTAAATGATGTTATAGGGGTTTCATTAGATGGTTTATGATAAATGATTATGTCTCTATTTCACTCATGACACATTATAGATGGATGTGTGGAGGCATTATTACACCCACACCATTGCTACCATCTAGTATTTATGGACAGGAGGAATTCCTACCCCATGCTAGTTATAAAACCTATTTGGGAGGGAGGAATTCTAACCTTGTGCCAATTATAACCTCTATTTCGATAGGAGGCATTCTTACCCCATGTCAGTATCTTTAATGGGTGGCAGGCATTATCAACCCAAGTCAGATATTATATGTGTGTGTGTGTGTGTTTATGGACTAGAGGAATTCTTAAATCATGCGAGTGATAACCATTGTATATATATATACCTTGTGGTTTTTTTAGATTTTATAGCACTGAGCTGAAGTAGGTAGAACCTCCAGGTGTCCCATTGAACCTAAGAAGGAGGGTAATTATTAAATTTTATATTGCTTTACTTTCCTATTATTAGTTGTACACTGTTTACTTATGAGCTCCACTCAGATAACACGTAGACACCATTGGTGGTGGCCTACTAAGATTTATCCCACTCCCTATTTGGGACGCCTTTTTCCCATGAGCATATTTTTTATTGTATGTAGGGATAGAGGCAAGTACCAATTTTCTGGTTGTTGACTCTATTTACATAGATTGATCTTAGGAGTAGAGGACCAGGCTAAGGCTCGAGATGCTATGGAGCAGCTTCTGGCTTTTTTTTAACATTTGTAGTATTGTACTATGTATGCATATTTCCCTGTTTTGTTTCCATTTTGTACTAGAATTACTTGTATGCATATTTGTATTAGACACTCCCTATGAGGCCTTGTATTTAATATTAAGTCTTATGTTGTATTTGTTATCCAGTATTATACTTTTTACTTATTATGTATTTTGATTACACTTTTGTTATTGGTTATTGTTTCTATATTATTTGTGCACTCTGAAAAGAGGTTATGGTCTCCCTATTGATTTTACCATTAAACACATGTTACAGGTCGGTAGTCCCAGACTTATGGGGAGACACACGAGGGGTCATGTGGCCAACCATGCTCGGGGCACAGAACACATGGCAGTCGGGTCTGGGATGTCACACTAGCACTAGTCCTAATTTTATTGGGCGAGTCTTCTTCATCTCTAAATGTTAAAGTATTAGTTATGTGACTATTTGTGTCACTTTGGATGAGAATATAACCTTAACGATACTATATTCAAAATAAATATAGTTTTGTATACTTTTGTTTTTAAAAAGGGAAATATTTTCAATATCAGGTTATATATAATAAATTTAAAAATATAAATTGTATTCTTAAAGATAAAATTATTTCTATATAAATTTAATTGATTTATTATTTTTAGTAATAAAATAATTACCTTACATGGTGACATAACAATGATGCAGTAATTGTTAAATTAATGGAAGAATCAAATGAATGGAATTTAAAAAATTTAAATAAATATAATTTGATATAATTAATGTCGTACAATAATTTCATAGATTACATTGACATATTAGTGATGATTTAATTATTATTTTTTTGAAGATATACTTTTTTAATTATATTTTTTTAAAAATAAGTAATCAGTAGATTCAAAATTGATATAAATTATATTTTAAAATAAATAATATTTTATTGACTAATATAAAATTCTTAAAAATATAAAATTCAGCTAAATGATATGGATAAGTCAATAAATTAAATAAATGACTCGTTTTTTGGTCATTTTTTTCATTTTTTAGTTATTATATTAACCCTCAATGTGTAACTTACATGATATCACAGTAAGATTTAAAAAGGTTGAATATTGGTTAAAAAAAGATAAGGATTAAAAATTAGTAAAAACTTATATAATTTTTATTGAATAAATGTTATTACACCCTAGATAATCATATATTTGAAATAATAATTTTATATCTATTTTTAATATAAAATTAATTTATAATAATTTTATATTTCGAGAAATGACACAAATGTCCCTTCCCTCTCCTATAAAAAGCACTCATTATTCTCTATTCCTCACACATAAAAACCTATTTGGTTTGAAAAATATATACCCAAATACCTTTCTAGAATCCCTATCTACATTCTAGAATCCTTATTTTTAGCATAACACCCTCTTATAGGTGTTAAGGTGCTAATGAAAGGAGATCATTCGAAGAAGAGGTATAATTTTTAATTAAGTATTTCTATTTTATATCTTCTGTAACATCCTTCAAAGATTCTTAATCCATGATGAAATAATAACTATAGTATCATTAATATAATAATATTTTATTATGTTAATATCATCACCTTTATCGATCTCCTTTTCCATCAAACTGAAAAATAATTATTCGTTCATGCATACACGGGAACTATCACCTCCACAAAAAGATATAATTTTTTTCATCTCCATCTCTCCTGACTGGTTATAATGATGGAATTAATTATTATAAATGATATTTAGGAAATATATATCATTATTAAATGAAAATATATCATTTATTTTCATACCCTTCTATACATAGAAAAATTATAATGTTATTTGTGCGTACGGGTGAACTATCACCTCCATGAAGCAATGTGCTTCATTTTTCACCATCACATCATGTGAATGGTATATATATATTTTTATTTAAAAGATTAATATTATATTAATTATATTATAAAAATTATGGAAAGTTAAAATTATACTTACCTTCTTTCCATAATGATTATTGAAAATTTAAACGTTACTCATGAGTACTTGTGGCTAATCGTCTCCATGATTGTAACGTAGTTATTTTTTCATAAAAATATGTAATAGATGAATTTAAAAGTATTATTGATGAATATATTTGATCATTATGTCATTAATACTATTTTATAGATGATGGAATAATGACCACTTTGACAATTGACATTATACCAAAGTTAATTTGGACTCAAGTACTGAATTTCAATAAAACATATGACATGAAATTAAATATTTATATAATTGTAATAGCATGATAATAATTGATATAAATGGAATAATAAAAAAATTATTAAGAAAATAAATTATTGACCTAGTTTTATTATTTTGGAATAAAAGTATGATGATTGATACACAATGTAAAGGACTCTAACTAAACATCATTTTAATGTTTTAAGGATTTATTCTTATAAATATTTATTATTCATGTCAATGAATTAAAATGGT
Source organism: Viscum album (assembly GCA_963277665.1). Lineage (NCBI taxonomy): Eukaryota > Viridiplantae > Streptophyta > Magnoliopsida > Santalales > Viscaceae > Viscum > Viscum album. The sequence goes on along the minus strand of OY728136.1, from coordinate 1,935,774,796 downwards.
TTTTCCATATTTATTAATATAGACATGAATATTTTAAAATTTTACTTTTAAAATTTCTCAGAAATGTTTCAAAGTGCTATGGGACACATTTATTGAAAAATATTTTTTAATGTGTTTTAAATGGGTTTTAAAAATAGATTTATTATTTCAATAACTTAAAATGTTTTTTAACACATTCAACCTGAAAAAAATTTCATATCTTCATGAAACATTAATTATTCAATGATTCCATTATTAGTTTTCATATTTCCTTCCAAAGAAAGTGGTTTATTCATTATTTTTTTAGTTTTTAGATTTAAAAAGTGATTTATAAATGAAAAGGGTATTCTGATATCCAATTTTTTTGCACATGAGTTTAAAAGGGTTTTCAAGGGTTTTATTTAGTCTTCATACTTTATATATAAAGGGTTGAGCCCCATTATATCTCATGAGTGAGCCTGATGTAGCTTATACAAAGGGTTGATCCCCATTATAGCTCTTAAAAAATTGGTGAGATTGATATATCATATATGAAGGGTGAGCCCCATTATATATCTCCAATGATTTGGGTACTCTGAAGATAAAAGTCATCTTTATGGTTATTCCATTTGTAAAGATGAATGTACGAGGGATATGGTAATGATTTTACAAGTCACCTTTGTGATTTTTCTATTCTTTTTAATGAGTTTTTAAGAAATGGTTTTTAATGGGTTTTTTGTTTTCATTAGACAAATTATTTTCATTATTTATGTCCCTTGATGATATTTTGTAATCATCCAATGTTTTAAAATGTTTTTCATAGGCTATAAGGATTGGTAAGAGAAAAGGATGGATTCATGTTTTAGAATTTTTTATGAATATATAAATCATGTTTTATTTTAAACACTTTATATTTTTGAATAAATGGACACTATTTTATTAGAATCCACTTTTTATAAATGTGGGATATTATGTATTAATTAGGGACTAATTCTATAAAACACTCAATTAAAATGATCTTTGAATGTGTATTCTAGTTTAAAATACTTTAATAACTTTTATTTAAGGTAGTTTCCTCAAAATTGGACTCCCCTAAATGACTAAAAGGCGCAATTCCATATGGGTTGTAGTCAATCACCCAACAAAGTCTGCACACTTCATTAACAATAGGGAATGTTTATCTATACATCAGCTTCTCGTGATATATATTAATGGGTAGTAAGGTTTCATGGAGTATTACATTCTATTTTATCATATTTGGATATGAGGTTTACATAAAATTTCTGGTGAAGTATTCAGTAGGCTCTGGATAGAAAAATGAGATTCATTATGGCATATCATCCTGAGATAGATGGTCATTCTGAGAGAACAACTCAAACTCTATAAGACATATTGAAATATTGTTATATGGAAACAAAAGCTGGTTGGGATAAGCACCTTCCTTTGGATGAATTCTCATACAAAAGTATCTTTTACTCAAGCATTCATATGGATCCTTATAAAGCCCTATATGGTAGAAAGCGCATAACACCATGGAGATGAAATAAAGTTAGAGAAATAGATTTATTTGCAACTGAACTAGCTGAGGAAATGGAAATGATGGTTTAATCCATTCAATAGTAAATAATGGCTGAGCAGAGTCAAAAAAAGAGTTATGTTGAGAATTATAGAAAAGATTTCGTGTTTGAATTTTGTGAGAAGGTTTTCCTACAAATATACCCCTAGAAGAGGGTACTGAGATTTGAAAACAAGTACATATTAATCTCTAGATATATCAATCCCTTTATAATTCTTGATTGTTTCAGAATGGTTGATTATTGATTGGTATTTCCACTAAATCTATCTCAATTTCATGATGTGTCTCATGTATATGTCCTAAGGAAGTACATACCTAATTATTCACATGTACTTAATTCTATGTTTATACCACTGTATAAAGATATTTCTGATTATAAATATCTGATAAGGATTCTATATTGTACATATAGTGTTCTATGAAATAATATCACTCCTCCAATCAATGTTTTGTGGTGAAATCACTAATTCAAGGAAGCAATTAGGGAAAATGAGGATTTAATAAAGTATAGATATACTCATTTTTTGTGTCAAAATGAAAATTTTAGAAGGAAAATTAATTTTAATGGGATTAGAAGGTAACACACTTAGATGTTATGAAATATATTTTTTCAAGTAATTCTATTTCTTCAATAGCTTGTAATACATGCACCAGTAAGTTTGAACATACTATGATATACTATTTGAATAATATTTCTATATTATAAAACCTACACCATGGATTTTCTTATATAAATAGTACTAAATAAATTATTAAAATATATTTCTTACACATTTATAAAATAATTTTTTTGGTATGAAATTAATTAGAAATGAAAATACAAAACATTTCAAAATAAAAGAGTTGTTTTTCTGAAAAACTGTTTTTATGAAAAAAATGTATTTTTATCCACCTAAATTAAATATGTTACTATTTTGGACTAATTTTAATTATATTTATATATAATATTTTAAATTAAAATTTTAAAAAATTCTTCTTATTTTTTTCAAGTCCTGATATAAAAATAAATCCTGATTTCTGCTGAAAAACTATATGTCTAAAAAGTGGTTTTTCTTATTTCTTATAAACATACATTAAAAAAATTATTCCAATAATAGTTACTCAAATTCATAAAAAAATCAATATAGAGAATTATGAGGTTAAAATTTTATATATAATTCCCTTTTAGTTTTTTTAATATGAATAGTAACCACGGTGAAATTTATCACACTAGTAATGGGTAAATTGGGTTAATCTAGGTTATAAATAAGTGATAAGGCCATAGTTTCTCATCTTAATTATTATTTAATGAATTATATTATATCAATATAACTTTATTCTATAGATTTATTTTTTAGCGGACACTTTTCCATTAAAATAAAATTTATAATATTTAAAACAATAAATTATACAAAGTGTTAATCTCTTAGTTTTAGATATCTTTAAAGTATTAACCTAATGAAAAAACTAGTTACTAATGAATATTGATAATAATATTTTGATTAATGAAATTATTTTTATAATGAAAATTTATTTATTATTTTTATTATTTATATAATTCCATTAAATTCTTATGCAACACTGTGGTAGTATTTCTCCAACTGATAAAAAATATAATAAATGAATTTAAAAAACTAAAAGTAATATAATTTCTTGGTTTAAATGTGTTCCATAAATTATTCAGAATAATCTATTATATTATTATTTTTTAAATAATTATATTATAATTTAAACATTATATTTATTTTTTTTAATTCAAATTAAATGAATATTGTCAAAACTGACATTAATGATATTTTATCAAAATAATATTATATTAAATTACATAAAAATAATAAAAATATTAAAATAGGAAAAATAGGGTAACATATTTTCTTAAATTCCATAATATTTCCATTTATAATCCATTTGGAACCATTTGGATTGACAGTTACTTTATTATAATTAATTTCTATAAGAAGTTTCAAGTGTGTCCTCTCCCACCCTTATAAAAGGACGCCTCATCTTTATATTATTCACGCCACTGTGAGCCATCTATCTTGACTATACCCTACTAAATTATCTTTTCAACATCCATATCCATGTTTTGGATGTTTCTATATCCCCAAAAGACCAACCCTAACTTCCTTAAGAATGAATCTGAAGGAGGTCTCTTAAAAGAGAGGTATTTGTCTTACCCAACCTCTTTCAATTTATTTCTTCTTGTACTTATTATAAATTTGTGCTATTTATCAAAAAATAAAAAATTAAATATCATTAATATTATAAATGATATTATAATTATTAAACTAACATTATCCTACCTATTTCCATGAAATTTGAAGTTAAAGTATCGCTCATGTGTACATACAGGTTACTATCTCCACATAAAAGCACAATTTATTTAAATAACCATCATTCATGGATGGGTATAATGATGGGTTTAATTTTTATATACTTTATTTATGACATAATTATTCTTCTAGAATTATAATATCATGCCTACATTCTTACCTTCCAAACTGATAGAAAAAAGATAACATCGCCCATGCGAACGTGGGGACTACCACCTCCACAAAGCAATGTGATTCGTTTTTTATATCTATTTCAATTTGATGATAAGGATTATGGATATAATTAATATATATTATTTATATGATATAATAATGATTCCAAAAAGGATAATTACTATTTTCCTTTTTTCAATCTATCCATTGAAAATAAAAAGAGGGTTCATGTGTATGTACATCCTACCATCTCCATTAATATCATAATTCATTTTATATCTATACCATTATGAATGACTATAAATATATATATATAATTAATATTTATGATATTTTAATAATTTATATCATTTTGGTATATAATTATAATAAATTTAAATTTATAATGCAGGAGGTTAGGATGTTTTTGAAGCAAGTGGAAGTCAAGGTAAGAGGATTTTTGTCCCACTATTACTTTCATAGGGCACATGCCATATTCACCACTTGTTTATTTTTAGTGGTGTATATTCTAGAAAATTAATTTATTTTATGATTATTATTATAAAAATTATTTTTATTTACATATCCATATAAGTTTATTTATTTCGACAGTCTTACAATTCAAACGTCATGAAAGTGGTAAAGCTTTTATGTTACAATCTCATTATTTGTTGGGGTAGTTTAGGATTATGATTTTGATGATATAATATTATGATCTATCTCTATATAAACAGATTTATTTTCTTATAAACTAGTTATTTTAAATGAATATGTTTTTAATTTTATTTTCCTCTCATTATGTACTCAATATACCAAAATAATTTTTCAAAGAAAAATTGACTTTATTTCTAGATTTGATTGAAAATCGTTTTTCTTCCATGTCTATGTTTTATAAAAATGTTTTAAAAAAAGATTATAAAATTATATAATTATTTTTTATAAAAAATTACCCATGTATTATAATTTAAAAAAATATAATAGGAATCTTCTTATCATTTTACGAACTAGGCAATTTTGACTTTATACCAAGATTTGGAAAAGATTCTGCGTTTCAACATATACAAATTGAATGAAATTTTATTCCATAATGAAAGCTCAATGATTTTTTGATTAATTTACTTTTTTGCATGTATATTATCAAATATAATTTTTTATTTAATTTTTGGGAATATTTTTTTATTTTAAATAACTCTTTTCAAAGTGTCAATGTTATTTTCCACAAGAAATGTTCCAAGTGAAATTTCAAAGTTATTTTTGATCTAAGATTAAATACTTTGGTCTTATTTTTTCTTTATTTTTTATATAATCCAATTATAAAATCCTTATTCTATCAATGTATTATTTTTTATTATATTGAAAATTGTTTATGTAATCTGTTTCATTCTAATGGGTTACTTTTTGATGAACTATTTATGAAACCCATTTCCTCTTCACAGGTTAGGATATGATGAATGTTTTATAATCTTGGGGAACACAAATATATATATTATGTGATAGGTGACACCTATATCTCCCTCCAATGCATTGGGTAATTATTACTCTTCTATGACATCGAAGGGTACACGAGAGGTTTTCACGAGGCCAAAAAAGGTTACACGAAAGTTCATCCGAAGACTGAAGTAGGTACACAGGTGGTTAGACAAATCCTTACATGTTATAATTATCTTTTTGGGTTTACTTAACATAATTATTTCTATGATTATGTGTACACCAAAATTAATTATTTTTTGAAAATTTTATTCTCTCATGGATCATGGTCTTTGATTCATTTATGATTCGTGTGTTATGAACTACCAATCTATGTTCCATGACTCAATATTATAATCTATGATATTAAGGGTATGAAATTCAAATTTCATTCTCATATTCTCATTCCCTTATTCTCATATTATGATTATGTTATCATATATATATCCCTTGTTTAACCTTATTTAATATTAGATGTCTTCCTTTCTTATGTTTCATTTTCTCGGGTTATGAAGAATAGTATTATGTATAACTTGTCTAATAAGGGTGCTAGTTATGAAGAAAAATGTGGGAGATGATATAGTTCACTTATGAACTAGTTTTTTATGTATCCATGTTTCCAAATCCATTAGAACTATACTATTCCGGTGTTGATCTTCATGTTATGTAATGAATATTTATCTAATAAGATGTGTTAATTATGTTTGAAAAAGTATGGTTTTCTATAGAGGGTCTAGTGAAACACATGGGGATATTATACCCTCTTTACTAGAGTAAATAACTATTATAAATCCTAAAAACAATAACATTTAATAAAAATCAACAACCATACATCACATACCACATTCCCAATCCTAGGGAATATTCACAAAACTAATATATTAAATGTGTCATGTCATGAGAGTGTAAAGTTCCAAAAGGAAACAAAATAAACCACAAAAGACAGTCCCCACGGTGGGTCCTAAAAATCATGTATGGTCCCCTCATTCATTCTCTATCCTAAGTAAACCATCTATCATAATTATTTTTCCTATATCCAAACCTAAAACCATAATGACTACTCAGGAACCATCGGTATCCAAAAAAGGATGTAAGTAAAACTAATTAGGCCACTTCTAATGGTGTCTAAATAATTCCCTAGCCTAATAATAATGAATTAATAAGTGATAATGAATAATATTGAAGTAATGAATAAAATAGGTTCTATAATTTAATATTTTTCAGCTGGCCTCAGGGGATCTCATGTTCTACTATGACACCTAACACACTAAACCTGCTTCAGTCCATATCAGGTGTCTGAAAAATACACATTAAGGGTTTAATTATTTAGGTCTTAATTGAATTCATTTATTAGTTAAACTTAAACCATTTTACCTTTGAAAATAAGTCTATGTGATGAACCAGCCAACATAACTTGTTAACCTGATAACTAATCCAACACTAACAAGGCCTCAAGTGGGTTCCTGATCACCACGGGTTAGTAACTAGCACCCAAAATCCTAAAAATGAATGTGGGAATGAATTTTCCATAGAAATAAAGGAGAAAATATTGATAAATCATTATTAATATAAAAACACTCAATAGGTAGAACTGTATCAAAATTAAAACTAGTAAATTAACCCAAGTAGTAAAACAGAGTACCAAAAAAACATGATAACAACTCCTGTCTTAATAGACGTAACTCTCCAAGACTAAGGATAAATAGTTACTACCACTTCCTACTAGTGCCTTAACCTTTCTTGAAACTGGAATAATATAATCTATAAACACCCAAAGGTACACATTGGGTGTGAGATAAAATCATGCTCAGGTCTCACCAAGGATTCCATAATAAGATTCCAACATTTAATTAACCAAATAAATCTTTGAGTTTTTAAAATAATCAAGAATGGAATTTCATAAGAATATTTAATACAAATAATTCTTTACATTTCAAATTTTGGAAGTACTTTAAATAAATTTCTTAATAAAAATTTTATATAAAATAGTTTTTATAAATTCATAAGTCATGGTAAAAGGTTTTCAAACATTAGAATATATATACATTTCAATTAAAAACAATGATTAATATGGTAATCTGTAAAAAGTTAAGATATTTCCACGTTATTATACACCCTCACACTCAAATATTTTTCACAATAATATGTTTATAGACATCCTCTTCAAAATTGACTAGAGAGAACATGTCACCATACCATTGGGGGTGTGACATGATGCATATTCTCTATTAGTGTTGTAAGTCATAGAGTGGTGTCCTGAAAAACTCACTAACTACCTAAGATTTCATGTTATCTAATAAATAAATGATGGGAAATTTATTTTATGACTACTTAAAATACAATTCATCCCATTCTCCCATTTCAAATATTTCAATTTTCCTTTTCAAAACCAAAACGGTTTTTAAACCAAAGCAAGCCTTTTCCCATGATAACACCAATGGTATTCTATCAGGACAATTTTAATCAATTTTCTAAAATACCAATTCGAAATAAATTTCATCAAATCAATTTCACAATTAAAATTCCATAATAAAATTAAAAATTTTAATTTAACCAAATTCTATCCAATTTCATAATACACCCCAAGTAAATAGAATTTGGGGTTTTTTACAATTTCATGACAAAACCAAATTCACATCCAAGACGCCAACTCAACAAAATTATTTTTTTAATAAATTAGTTGAAATAAATTTAAATAAATTTAATTTAAATAAAACGATTGAATTTAAAAAAGAAATTTTGGGTTAATCAAAATTGGTCATCATAATGGAACCAGCTACTTAAGGATCACGAGATCATAAAATGAAAATACCTAATCGGGAAACTCCAATAAAAAATACAGAAAAAAAGATCCAAGAATCAACCCAATGTTTAAGATCTAAAAAATCAAATAATAGATCCAATAACAACATTGAGATCTACAAAAATCCTTGAGAGTAAAGGAGAGAGAGTGGGAGAAAGAGAATGTGGAGAGGAAACCTACCGGAGAGAGACATAACATCATTATCTAAGCATCAATAAAATTTTGAATGGGTCGAGAGGGGGAAAATGGCCACATAAGATATGAATTGGAATAAGAAAACATTTGGGTGTTTAATAGGTCCATCAGGCACCAAAAAGGGGGGTTACGGGATATTGAAACTAATTTTCATATTAAAAAATTTTATGTGTGGTCATCTAGGTAGGGTCACACAGTTAGACAAACCATGTGCCCTAACTGTACACCCCTTTTAATGGGGGTCAATATTTTCTTCTAGGTGTGATCACTATTTCTAAAACCATTCACTAATTGTGAAAATCCTCACAATTTGGGTTTTCATGATTGACACTAGTAGGGTGTATGGTTTGGGAAAACCATCCACCAACAATGTAGAGCTCCAAAAGGTTGAAATTTTTCCCAAAAAAATCACATGAAGTACTCTTAAACAAAACCCAAAAAAATAATGATTAATATATGGGTTTAGCAATATGTTAAAATAGTAATAGGTTGTTATAACCACCTCACTATAGAAACTTTTTTTCTCCAGAAAGCCTTATATGAAGCTTCCATGTCAAAACAATAAGGTCATTTCTCTCTCATCTGTTACCCCCTCTCCCATGTCTCATGAGAATTAGAACTGCGATTCTATGGTGAAAAAACCAAAGGCTTTATCCTCCCATGAAGTACCTTTGATTCAGAATCAACTATCATAAATGGATCCTAAGTCAGAGATAAAATTGGTTCAACCTCAAGATCACTCAAACTTAGAACATGAGACATATCAAATAGATACTTATGTATGTGAAATACATGGAACACATTATGAATCGATGTTAGCTATGGAGGAAGTTTTAAATAGTAAGAAAATATTCCCACCTACTTCACAACATCCAAAGGTACCGTAAAATGATTGACATGTTTACCTTTCCTCCCAAGTCGTCGGTGATGAAAACGGTGTGAAACTTTCAATAAAACCATGTAACTAACTAAAAATATCAATGGTATATGATAAAGATTAGGATAAGACTTATACCAGCTCTATGTCATCAATAGTATCATATGAATCAACTAAAACATTATTCTTGTCTCTTGAAAAAAAATCCAACCAAGGAACTCTCACCGATCTCCGACCAACGAAACATAGATCTACAAGGCCAGCCAAAAAAGGTCTCAAAAGGATCTATTTTTATCATGGTATGGTAACTATTATTATAAGAAAACTCAAATATCCCCATATAGTCATTAAAATATCCACTAAATTCAAGAACACAAGAATGGAGCATATCCTCAAGAATATGTATAGCTCTTTCTGTCTGGCCATCCGACGGCGGATGGTATGTCATACTCAAACAGACCTAATATCCCAGTTCCTCTTGAGGGGATCTCTAAAAATGATAAGTGGTCCAAGGATCCCAATTAGGGACTATAGCAATTGGGGATCCTTGAAAATGAACAATCTCTTTAACATAGTTATTTCCCAACTCCTCAACTTTGGTAGTATCATGAATGGGTATAAAGTGATATGATTTATTCATCTGATCGATCAAAAACTATATCACATTATTCCTTCTCTAGTTATGCATAAATCTAAGAAACATTACATAGATACCTCATCACACTTCCAAGTATTCACTGGAAGTGACTAAAGAAAACACAAAGGTTTCTTGTATTCGGCCATGACCTGTTGGCACGTAAAACAATGAGTGTCAAATTCAGAAATTCCCATTCTCATACATGGATACCATAATCATCACAACCTTTCATAGAAAATATTCATTTTCCTGGGTGCACTTCTCACTGGGTGTTATGGAAATATCCCATCATAGCTTTCCTTACCACTAACATCACAACAAAGAGATTCAAAAATCATAGAATTCCCTCATTAGATACTAGACAATCATCCATGGTATCCCCACCATAAATAAAGGTTCTAATGATATAGAATTATTCGTCAAGCTGATGTTCCCTAAGAATAATATCGAGAAGATATGATATAAACTAGACACGAGATAAGAAATCCTTAACACCTAATTTTTGGACTCCAATATGCAACTGTGAAAAAATAGCCATAAACTTCCACTCAACTGATGATTCTTTAATAGAATAGGTCATAATTTTCCTACTCAAAGTATCTACACCAACATTCCATTTCCTCAGGTTATTGGAAATGTCAAAGTCAAAAGATTTTTGGTATTTTACCCAATGCTCCTGGTAGAGATTTCAATCTTTTTGAGAGAATGTATAACTCAATCAATTGTGGTTATAACATATGGTAAACCATTATCTATAATTTTGTACCACCAACTTCAATATTTGTGCATCACAGCTGCAATTTCAAGTTCATGGGTTGGATAATTATTCTCATGCTGACTAAGATTACGATATCCAAAAGATATGACATGATCACCCTGTATAAGAATGCAACCAAAACCTAAACTGAATGCATCACAGAAGAAAACAAATCATTTTTTGACCTCTAGGGGAGGCAACACTGACACAATTGTAAAACAATGTTTCATCTAAAAAAATAATTATAGCATTTCTCATAACAATAAAAAATTACCCCCTTTTAAGTTAGAAAAACAATAGGAGAATACAACATTGAGAAGTACTTTACGAACTAACAGTAATACCCATCTTGACCCAGTAATCTTTGAATCTTGAAAACATTCAGGGGTTGTTCCCATGTCATAACAACCATCACATTTTCAAGATTAACTAAAATACAAAATTCCTAAAAAATGTATCCCAAGAAATTCACTTCTCAAATATAGAAATATAATTTAATTAACCTTGAATAGAGTGAATGATTTATCAATAGTTCTAAAAATTCTCTCAGATGACTTACATGATCCTCTTCAGACTTAGAGTAACCAAGGATGTCATCCAAAAATACAACCACAAAAATTATCAAGATACTCATGGAAAATCCTATTCTTTAAATACATAAAGACCACATGAGCATTGGTTAGACCAAATAGAACAAAAATTTAATCATAATGGGCATACCTGCTCTGAAAGTATTTTTTCTAATTGTTATATTATTTTATCCCTAACTAATGGTTACCAGATCAAAGTTCAATCTTCAAGAACCACTTCACCACTTTTAAATAATAAAACAAATCATCAATATGTTTCAACAAATACTTGTTCATTACCATAACTCTATTTGATTTTTAGTAATCAATGAAAAGGATAAGGGAACCATCATCCTTCTTAGAAAATAGAACTGGCACCACCCAAGGTGACACGCTTGGGTGTATCAATCCTTTCCTTAAAGGGTCATCCCACTAAGACTTAAACTCTTTTATTTGAGATGGTTCATTATGGTAAGAGGGAATAAAAAATAGTTTTGTACCAAGAACCAAATTGATAGAAAACTCAACCTCCCTTACCAGTGGAAACCCATAAAATTCAGAAGAAAAAATATTGGGAAACTTAAAGAAAATTTAAGGCAAATTACCTCTGGAGGATTCTCACTCAAATAAAAGAAAACAGTGATAGTAATTTCCCCATATTTGGATAATAAGGTACGGGTCTACTCAACCTCTGTTCCCATTCTCCTTGAAAGATATGACATAGACCATTGGGTGTTGTAAAGAAGACCTGTCGAAGATAAAAATAAATTTGGGATTTATTTGAAATAATCCAATCCATATTCAATATGAAATCAAGTTATTTGATGTCAAGAACCCTAAAATCCTAAGAAACTGAAACATATGATAAAGATAAATAACTTGAGAGACTAAAAATACCTTATTCTCTCTTCATTCCAAGAGGCGTACTAATATCAATCACATAAGATAAAATCTATATAAGAAGATTTAGAATACTCAAAATATGGGTTGAAATGAATGATTGAGATACGCCAATATAAAATTAAGAAACCAACAATAAAGAAGTTATAATGATGGTACCTCTCGCGATTCCTAGACCTGTATCTACTTCCTCGAGAGATTCTTTGGCTGCATGAAGAAGCATCATTAACAATGCCTATGGTTGGAACTTCTTTTCCCATGAAACATTTAATTTCCTCATAGTTTCAGAAAGTTTTGATGATCTAGTTCCACTATGAGGAGTGGGATAAACATGGAATAACTTCCATAAGTGACCCAAGAACCCATAGAAGAAACATATATTGGTTTCCTTAGTGAAATAAAAATCATAGAATGCTTTGTCTTTCCACAATGGTAACACATAAAATAGACTTTACTAGGAACTTCTAGAAATTTGTAAAAAAGTTTCTATAGAGAACCACAATGAGAATCACCATGCTTTATATTTCCATTGGAGTAAAAAACACCACCAATGGGAGATTAAGAAACTCCTGACAACCTTGAAATTCTATCTAGGTCAATTTTGACCATCAACACTCTATTTAGCACATAAGAATAAGAAGGCAACTTCAATAATAAAACATGAGAATGAATATCATCTTAAAGACCCAAATCGAACAACCATGTATTTGTCTTCTCATTCAATACAATATTAGGTGAAAAATAAACATTCTCAGAAAAACTATTTTCTTACTCTTTCATGGTCTTGTCAGCCTACTTGATTTTAAAAAACTCAATAGCCTTAACCAACAACATCGAATCTAGATATAACTAGTCGATGAAAAAAACCTTGAATTGTTTCCACCCTAATCCATCATGAATCTCCACCATCACCATAGTGTCCCACTATCTTCAGATTGGTCCCTCCAGCATGATGGTGGCACACTTCATCTTGATTTCCTCAAGTGTCTCCAAAAAATCAAACAAACATTCCATCATGATAAACCATTCCTCAACCTATTGAGGATCATTAGAGCCTTCGAACACTGTTGGATTGTAGAGAAGGAACTCCTAATAATGATTTTTAAGAATAACCCTTGTTGGTTCTATAATAAGAGCTTAAATGGGAACTAGTGTAGGTATCTGTCCTAGAGCTTGGACAATACGCCTGATCACCTCAACTATACTTGGTTTAACAATAGGATTTTCTCTATGTGTTTCAATATAATCTTCCCCCTAGATCATATTCACAGGTCGTCTTGAAGTCATGATGCTACACAACATCATCCGATAACAAATAATACATAAAACAAGATGCCAATATCAAGACTCAAACAAGATCAATAGATAAATTAATAACAATAGATAGATAAACATGATTTAGATTTCAATATATCCAACTAAAATTTTGGGTTAATACTAGAACTAATACTCATGGAATCCTTCCCAAACCAACCATTGTTAATTAAGTCTCATTGTAGTGATAGCTAGCTAGGCACTCAATCACAAATACCTCCCATGTACTGACATGATTACTCAACTGCATACTGACATCAAGACAAGAATATCAACCTAGATATCTGATACCACTATGTCATTAAATCAACCCAGATACCCTGGTAACTCGATAACTAAGATGCCACAAACATGGCCTGAAGGGCATTCCCGATCCACACTGGCTGGTGACTAGCACCTAGAATAAAAAAAATGAAATTGGGGATAAATTTTCCAAAAACATTGTATAAGAAAGATAAACAAGTCAGTATGCATGCTAGAAAAACTCCACAGGGATAACAATACAATAAATCAGATAGTTTGACAAACCTAAAGTACATAAAAAAAGTACAAGAAAAAACATGATAACAACTTGAGTCCCAATGGACACACCTCTTGAATCCCAATGATCAATAACTACTACCACCTCCATGTGTCTCCTTACCATTTCTCAAACCTAGAAGAAGATAATCTACAAAAAACTGAAGGAACAGGTAGATTGTGAGCTAAAATCCCAGTAGGTTCTCACCGTGGATTCTATAATAAGATTCCTAATTTTAATTTACCAAATAAATATTTCACTTTTTTAATTAAACTCGAATGTAATTTCTTGATAAAATTTAAAACAAATCATGCTTTACATTTGGAATAATGGAAATACTTCAAATGCAGGGATTAATAAAAAATTTATATAAAATTGTTTATTTAAATTTATAAGGAAAAGTAAATATATTAAAAAATTGTCATATAAATACATTTCAAATACAAAAAATGAGAAAAATTGTCATCTTAAAAAAGCTATTATACTTCCAGGCTATAGAAATCTCTCACACTCAAATAGTTATCATTCCAATATGTTTACACACATCCACCCCGATACTTTCTAGAGAGAACTTGTCATCATACCATCAAGGATGTGACTAGCTACATATATTTTTTTAATTTTGTAAATCATAGAGTTCTATCCTGAATAACTCAATAACTACTTAGTATTGCATGTCCATTAATACAAAAAATGATGCGAAATTAATTTTAATAATTAATAAAATATAATCCATCCTATTCTCCCATTTCATATAACCCATTTTTCTATTTCAAATCCAAAATGTTTTTTAAAAAAACTCATTTTTTTTCATATTATAAATCCAATGGGTTTCTATCAAAACCATTTTAAACCATATTCTCAAATTCAAATTTGAAATTAGTTTTGTAAAATTAATTTCACAATTCAAATTCCATAATTAAATTCAAAATTTTAATTTACCCAAATTCTATCCAATTTCACATCACATTCCAATTCAATTGAATTTTGATATTTCCCCAATTTCATTCCATGTAAAATTTCAAATACAAACCCCCAATTCAATGTAATTGGGTTTTTAATAAATCTGTTGAATGAAATTTCTAGAAATTTAATTTAAATCAAACAATTGAATTTAAATCAAGAAATTTAGGGTTAATCAAAATCGAACATCATAATGGAAGCACCTACCATGGGATTACAAGATATAAAAATTAAAATCCCTAATTGGGAAAATACAATGAAGAACATCAGTAATGAAGATCTAAGAATAAACCCAAGATTGAATATTTAAAACATCAAAAATTACATCCTCAAATAACATGAAGATCTAAAAAACCCTAGGGGGATGATGGAGAGTGGGATAAGAGAACTAGAAGAGGAAACTTACTGAGGAGATATTGAAAGTTTTTCATCAACATTTTATCCACTTCATGAAGGGTATAGAGGGCCCAAAATCACCTCTTGGGAGCTCCCAAGGATGAAGAAAAACTTTGGGGGTTGAATAGGTCCATAGAGAACCTAATATGGGGGTTTTGAGATTTTAAAACTAATTTTCAAATTAAAAAAACTTGTACACACAGTTTATTGGGTAGGGCTGTAGGGTTATACAGACTGTTAACCTTAATCATGCACCCCATTTAATTAGGTTTCACAATTTATCCTATTTTGGTTCAAGGTTTTGAAAATGTGCCCCAACTATAAAAACATTCACTATCTAGTTTTGTACAGTTTTCACTAGCATGGTGCACAGTTTGGGTAAATTGTACACCAGCTGTACACAACTTAGAAACATTAAAATTTTTCCAAAAATTTCACATGAAGAACCCTTAAATTAAACCCAACCAAAGAATGATTAATATAGGGTTTAGTAATACCAGAAAATAGTAATAGTATGTTATAGTCTATGTGACCATACCTTTTCCAAACCAAAATATCATAGTGCACTTATCCCATATACAACCATGCAATGTATTGAGCGAGCCTAGAGAATCATTTTGGATAAACCCAAGGATGATGGCCTATATTTAAACACCTAAACCATACCATTATTCATATCATTCCAAGGTTCATAGTAAGTGAAATGTTTGTTTATAATAACAACATGGGTGGACCATTTCATTTACCAACATTTCCAAGTTCCATCATGAACAATACCTTAACCCCCTTAATCATTTTACTTATTTCTTTATTCATACATACAACTCAGCCATTAAAATTTTATAAAACCATTGAACATATTAAACATTCACCTTAATAAATTTACTATATCATTTGACCATTATCAAGTAATTGGAACACCCCATGGGTTCCAATAGGCTTGATATCGAAAAAATAAATGAGCATGACAGGGTCCAAGATGACACTCACACTTCAATTAAGGGCATAATTTACTTTTTATTTGTAAAATAAAGAAGTGTGAAACATGGAAACACAATGGAACAATCACATAAACCTGAATAACAATATAAATATGGGATAAATTATATAAACTGACTACCTTATGCTTTTAGAAACCACTCATCCAACAAAAACCCATGATTCAAACTGAAATGACCTTAATCACAAGACAAAGAACATACCTAAAAAAGTAGTTTCCATGAGCATCAAAATAAGAGGGAATATATGATCATGATTCTTCCAGAAAATAGATTGAAATGGAGTTGAATACTTGCCCAGATACTTGATTCATGCAAAACGACACTCAAAATGCCAAAGAATTAAAGGTGATTGATCCTTGTAAGAGGGGAGATCTCATAGTTATCAACTTAGTCTATTGGTGAAGAAAATAGGGTGGTAATTAGGGGAAATTTTAATAAATATCAGTAAGTTAAAATGGTCATTTTCTACTTTTAATGAGGTTCAAGATTTCTCCACACTGTTTTCCAAACCTTGTGCCAAAAATGACGTCTCCTCTTTCAAAGAGGTCCATAGGTCACACAATTTTCTTAAGAACCCCCATAGTTTTTGTAACCATTAAGAGGTTGTGTATTTGGATCTATCTAGGTCCACATAGTTTCCATAACCCATTTCAAAGTATACAAACTATGCACATCCCTTCTCCAGGGCCCATAGTTTTGGATAACGATTAGTACTAGTCATGTTCCAACCATTAATTGTGCACTAGATAGCCCGCCTTTTCCTCTTTTCATGTAAAACCCTATAGATTAATCCTAGGACCTTCTCTCCTGTGAAGAATCATTTAATTAACCATTCTAAGAGGATTTTAACTTAAATTCAGACAAAACTATCCTCATTAAAAGGTTGGGATCTTATAACCATGTTTTATAGAGAAATAAATTGATGATCCACATATATCAATTTTATCTTCAACTCAGGTACTGAAGGAATATATATACTCTTCCAAAAACATTAACACACTATATTTATAGATGAAGTTTTTCAATATCACATTTTCTATGGATTTAATCATTTTTTAAAAACAGTTTTCATCTTTTTTAATCTTATTTATCTACTCTTGTAATGATGGTTGGAAAATTTCCTTGAAAAGGAAAAATGGTTCACATTATTTAATGATTCATTTTTCCAAATGTACTAAATAATTGAATATTTAATGAATATTTATAATCATCATAAACAAGACTCCATAACCCTTCCTAATAAATGCATCTTTATCCTTATTTTTCTTCCAAGGGTGGTATTTTATTACATAGTCATTATCCTTGAGTAGTTCTATCCATCTCATTTCTCTAATGTTAATATTTTTCTATATGAATATATGCTTGAAAACACTAGGATTAGTGTATATATTACATCACTGCCCATAAATATAGTGTCACCATATTTTCAATGTAAATATCCAGTATTCTTTTTTAATATTTATAATAACACAGCCTAGTTCTTCCATTGTTGCATCACTTAATATAAAAATTATATCATTTCCATATGGAAAGGTTAATATAATTTCATTGATAAATATATTATTCAGTTCATCAATAATTGTTTCATATACCTTTAACCATTTCAATTTCATCCTTTTATGTTTCAACTTGGATAATGGATAAACAATTAGCTAATGTTTTTGATAAATCTCCTATAATAAGGGTTTTAAATCCCGAAACAAAAACTTTATATGTCTAAAATTTACTTAATAAATTTTTTATATACCTCCTTCTTCCATAAAGGTTCAAGGATGATTCATAAATGGTCTTCATACTCTTTAAATATCGTAGATCATATCAATATATTATCAATAAAAACAACATAAAATTTAGAATAATAACCCTTGAGTACTATATTCGTAAAATCCATTAACATATATGGTCAATTAATTAACCCAAAAGGAAACTCTATAAAATTATAATGAGTTTACTTGGACATATTATACATATAAATGGAATCATTTTAGATTGAAATTTAGTATATCTCATAAAAATACAAAACCTATAACTGAAAAAGTTTAGTTTCTTCAAAGAATAGATACATAATATTTTAAGTTCATGAAATATCTTCATCATCTCCCACTAATTTATTCCCACACAGAACAATTCTTAGGCATAACCAAATGAAAAAGTTGCATCATAAACAGGGGAAAGGAATCATAAGAATGGGTGATCTTAGAATCTTAGTTTGGGTAAACTTAAGTTATATAAATTAATGATCATATGTGAGCATAAGATAATAGTAATCTTATGATGACATGATCATAAATTTTTATAATCATTCACAATTATTCAAATAACATTAAAAATAAATAATTTAATAAAGATTTTTAATTAATAAATAATTAAGTCATAAGTTTTTGGAAACTTCAATAATCAACCATATGACATGAGAGAAAATAATAAGTATAAGACAAAAAAATTTAGTATATACATAATCATGTCAATCCATTTACTTAATAAAGGATCACGTGCAATAATATCTGAGTGTATTGGGATGACTCCCCATTCCTTAATTTTTTTAGTCATGGTTAACTACCAAGGCAGTATTATTGGACACAATCCCTTAATAAACTAGGCTCACTCCATATTATAATATTTATTATATCATGATATATCCATCATTATCCAATACATTGGAGATTTATAAAGTTTCAAGACCAGCCATCACCTAAGGAAAAAAATACGTATATGTTCCATAAAATCAGATAAAATTCATCATATCATCATGTTATAACCAATGGAAATGAAATTATTTTCATAGACATTTTATTATTTCATCATAGCATAACATATGAAAAATAAATGGGTTTTATAAGAGTTTTATCATATCTTAATTAACCTATGTGATATAAATAGGTTTCATACAATTGATGTTAAATAAACCTCATTATAATCCTTCTAGAGAAAAAATATTTTTGGTATCATAAGATCATATCCTAGTGAACCTTAAAATTCCTTTAAGAGTGTCAACAAATATGAAAATTACCTTTAAAATAATATTCAAACCATTATTTTCAGATGTGGGAAAATATCTTTTTATTTTCAAAAAATTTCAACTAAAAATTTACAAAATATTTAAAAGATTATTTTCTTGGAAAATAACCATTTAAATTTATAGAGGAACATTCAAATAAATTATTATTTAGGATATGGGTAAAAAAATTCACATTATATACATTAAAATATAACATTATTTTAACACTTTTCAAAAATTGAAAAATAACATCTTCAAAAATTGTTTCATTAAAATAATTGTTTTAAATATTTATAAATAAAGTAAAATGTAATAAAAATAAACTTTTTAAAACATTTTTATTATATGCAAAAAATTTAATAAAACAATTTTTATGATTGTTGATGTAAAATAAAATTGATTAATAAAGTCGAAATAAAGTTTATGTTTGTTTAAAAATATTTTATTGATTATTTTATATAAGAAAGAGAGGGAGGTGGTGATAATAAAAAAATCTATTAATAACTATAGTATAATGATATATATTGGGTTTAAGGGATAAGATCCATATAAATTCTTCAATGTAAATATAGCATAGATAATCCTGAAAAGAAATGATATTTTAATATAAACCCTTACCTCATGTCTCGACTAGCTTCATATGTATTTAAATATACATTATAATTAATATATAATTACTATAAATATAATACCAAACCATATACTTACATAAAATATTATTTATTATCCCTTTATAATTTCCATTTATCCTTTTATAAATAATTTCTTCAAGAAAATAAATGTTCTGGAGAAAACCAGTCAGGTTTCCAAACATTATTCTTATTTGATGGTTCCAGAACATTCACCATGAACATAGTTTCATCATAAAAAAATATTAATCATGAAATAATTATCTAATGTATTTATATTATATAATTTTATAAGTATTCATAATAAGTGGTGATGAAAAATTAATCACATCGCTACATGGAGGCGGTAGTCCACACATATGCACGGGCAGTGTTATCATTTTCAAAAACATAGAAAGGAAATAATATAGATTAGATATTATAATTTATAAGAAAAATTAGGTAATAAATATCTTATATAAATGTTAAATCAATCATAATTACTAACCATAAATTATGGTGATCGAAAAGGAATCATGTCGCTACGTGGTGGCATTAGTCCACATGTGCACACATGAAACACTTTCAATTACCATTTGAAGGAAAAGAGACAGAAAATGGATGTAATATAATAACATTAACATATAATTATATTTATTATACTATATTAATTATTTTAGTATGGATACAATATATTTATTGGATGTATAATAATAATAAAACATGAAAAATATTGGTACGAACATGTACCTCTTCTTTGAGAAACCTCGTTTGAATCTCTTCTTAAGGACCCATGGGATAGTATTTTAAGAAAAAAACGTCCTATAGGTTATGGATAGGGATTTTAATAATATATTTGGATAGATTATGTCCAAGATAAATGGATCATGTGGTTTGGATAGGATAGGATATTGGGTTCCCTTTTATAAGTGAGGGGAGTGGAAAAGTTTTAATTATTAGGAATATTAAAATATAACAACAACATTACCAAGGTAAAGTGGCTCCAAATTGCCTAATTTTAGAAGATATGATGATACATAGAATAAATATATTCACACAGTAGTATTTATTGAGTTTTTTAGTTCATTTTAACCATTAAATCCTTAGTTTAACCACTCATAAACCCCTTTTATCATTTACCAAAGTAATAAATTTTTTTCTCGACTGTTATTCATAATGAAAAAATATTAAGTTCAAATTATTAAATAACATTAATTTTTTTATTAAAAATATATAATTTATTTTAAAATTTTCAATTTCTATAATTGTTATAAATTCCTTTTAAAATAAATTTATAACGCGCAATAAAACCATTTTTAGAAAAATGCTTTTTTAGGAATAAAACTGGATTTACATTTATTACTTGGCATTTAAAAAGAATTAAATGAATGTTAAATATATTTTCATAAATTTATTATCAATAAATTTATTTAATATAATTCATCACTAGATATTAATGTAATTTATTATGTTAAAAACACATTGTGTGCATGATAATAGTTTTTTTGAAAAAATATCTTCTTACCATTAAATTCTTTTAATTTATTTTAAAAACAATTGAAGACTTGTGAATTAATTTTATAATTATGAAAATAGTGATTTATAATAATATATTTAGTTTTATTAATAATCTCTAATCCAATATCTATAGAATAACTATCACATTAAATAAAATAATTTAACAGTATATATTGGTCAGTTTAAACTTGATTTTGCATGTAAAGAAAGATATCAAATAAATACAATTTATCAAAAGAAAAATATCTAAAAAAATCACACAGTTTTTAATTCTATATCCTTATGAGAATATATCTATAAATACATTTTCACTCTAATACAAACAACTGGGGGTACTTCTACAACATCACACCCTCAAGTTCCCATGCAACTTCCTCAAATTTTGGTTTTGTGACAAAACATTAACCATGTAAGTATTTATATTCCCAATAATTTCTCTCTTTGATCTAGATTATATAATAGTTATTACTCATAGTAGATTTAATTTTTTTTATTGTATGACATATGAGTTCATTACATGTGAATGGTTGGATATATACTTGCTTGGGAGAGATATGTTGAACAAATCAGGAACTTGAGATTAATCTAGTAGAAGCACCATGTGATAAGAAACCATCTTGATACAATAAATAATTTAAAAGTGACTAATATATCTGGGTATCTAATTTCCTTCTTTCCAAATATAATAACATTCTTCTAAGGATATATTTAGAGGAATTACTATCCACCAACATCAAACTCTAGATCACGTTGATAATTTTCAGCATAACTTTTCTATCAACTTTGAACTACCACGATGTGATATTGAATGGTTCTAAACTTATTTAACTTTTACTCAAATATCTAAAGGAAAAATAGAATTATTTTTTCAACTTAATCATAAAACATTAGAGTTATTTTCTTTCTTTTGTATAAGGTGTCATAAGGTGCTATATAAATTCTCGATTGGAAGCTATTATTGTAAAAAAAATCCACCAAAAAACGTGTTGATTCAAAACAACATTGAAATGCATCGAATTATATTTTCTCATATACACTAGGTTTTTAATGGTCCTATCAGACTAACTATATTTCTGAGTATGATATAAATTGCTAAAGTTTAACTCTATATTCATATATTTTTTGATACTTCCCCAAAACATTGAGGTAAAATAAAAAACCTGATCAAATATAATAGAATATGGTACTCTACGAAACAATAATGATTCCTTAATGTATATACTAAAAATATGATCAGGTGATGAATATTCTATAATTTTAATAAAATTTGTTGATTTCCGAATCTAGTTGACTACAACCCAAATAACATTCAACCCTTTAGAAGTTTTTTATAGTCCAATGAGGAAATTCATGGTAATGTTTTCCCATTTCCATTCTTGTGTATGTAATTACTATAACATACCCTTAGAAATACATCTCTCATATCTGACTTTTTGATATACCATACATCAAGATACATATTCTACAATATACCTTTTTATTTTTTATTAACAAAAATACACTTTCATATCTCTATACATATTCGTACTTTTAGAATGAATATAGAATTATGAACGAAGATATTTACCCAACATATCCTTCTTATAGTTTTATATTAATGGAAAACAAACTCATTTATCAAACCTTATCATTCTATCACAATCAAGGTTTAATTTAGGAATATTTCTCACCTTCTTCTACTATTCAACACACTCCTTCTATTCCACTTTAAATTCACATGTATGTATGATTGAAAATTTATCTAATAATGATATGATTTTTCTCCTTTCCTCAAAATTTGAAGATTTATATTATTTAAATAGGTAAATACTGGATCCCTCTAAATCCAAATATTCGAAAAACTAGCATTGTATTTCCCCCTCAGAGCATCCTCCCCCTTGTTGGCCTTCTCTGGGTGGTAGTTTATTTTGAAGTCATAATCACTAATCAACTCAAACAATATCCTTAGGTTCATATTTATATCTTTTAATGTTAATATTTATCAATATGTTATGATTAGTATATATATCACATCTTTCACCATAACGATAATGCCTATATATTCCTAATAAATAATACTCATCCCAACTCAAAATCAAGAGTCAGGTAATTTTTCTCATGAAATTTTAGTTGGAATAAGATATAATCAATAAATATATCATTCTAAATGAGGGAACGTCTGATTCCGTTATTTAATCTTTCATTATAAATCATAGGATCTTATCCTTAAAGGGTAATATTAGCACTAGTGAACTGACCAACATTATTTCATCTCCTTTAAATTTTCCTTATGTTTATTTTTCCAAAGTAACTCAACTCCCTTACTGCTCAACATCATTATTGGATTAAATAACCAAGAAAAATACCTCATAAAGAACTAGTAGTATGCAGAAAACCTAATAAACTATGAATATAGGTTACCATGGTTGTTCTAGGACATTGATATATAACTTTATTCTTCGAATAATCCACTAATATACCCTCTCTTGATATTATATAAACAAAGAATGAAAATTTCTATAGATAGAATTCATGCTTTTTGAATTTGGCATATAGATTTTACTTCCACATGTTATTTAATAAAATATTCAAATAATCTTCATGTTTTCCTTTATTTTAGAATATATAATAATATTATCTATAAATACGAGCACTAAGTGATTAAGGTAATCTATAAAGACTTTATTCATTAAATCCATGAAGATAGAGGGGAGTCGGTAAGTCCAAATGGAATCACAATAAATTCATATATACCATACCTCAGAAGAAATATATTCTTGAGTATATCATTCTTATTGGCCCTCAATTGTTGATATATAGAATGAAGCTAAATCTTGTAAAATTATTTATCTCCATAAAATTGATTAAACAATTCATCATTATGGGTTATAGGATACTTATTCTTGATTGTGATTTTGGTATATTCTTGATAATCAATATAGAGACGCACTGACCCAAGTTTATTCTTAAAAAAAGAAATAGGTAGACTATATGGAAATTCACTAGGGTTTATTAATCATTTATAATGATTCTATGGGTTTTTCTTCTTCCATTCCTAAAACTGAATTTACAATATTCTATATGGACTCTTTTTAAATGGTGTAGAACTAGGTATGAGTTGTTTTGAAAACTGAATTTCATGATTTAGAGGAAGATGATGAAATTAAGAAAGAAATACATCAGAATAATCCCTAATAATATAAATATATATTGTATTTTGTTTCTCCTAAACCATGTGAAAAAAAATATATCTCATTAAAAGGAATGAAGACCCATACAACGGAAGTAACTTCCATTAGAAGTACATATTCATCTGCATACTGAAAAAAATCATTATTTGATTAAAAATATCAAATGAGACATATCTTCCTTCTAAATTGATATGATTTCTATATTGATATATCCCATACATTCCCAAAATCACATTTAATTCAATGATATAGTGAATCATAATATTTTTATGAAGAAAATTCCTACAAAAAACTATTGAAGATGAGCTATAGACTTGATATGTTATCATCGTACCATTATCATTTTTTTACTAAAAAAGAATACATAATGATTGAGGTTGTGATATTATACCATTAATAAATTCTTCATATATAAAAGACAAGACAAATCAATAATCAAATAAAACATTTGTAGTTATAGGGCAGACAGTAAGTGTTCCTTTCAACTCTTCATTCACATAAGTCAACACGGTAGTTATGATCACATTAGATTTCTATTGTAATATTCACATAATTGGTTATTAACATTGACTATTTTCATTAACCCTCATGTTTTTTCACTAATTGAAAAAATTTAAATACTCTTTTCAATTATAAAATTATAGTGTGGTGGACCATTTTTTTAGATTTTTCATGATAAATTTTATTGATTGTCCTCTTCAAATCACTTATGAATTCATTCAATCAATGTACTTAATTCCCACGAATAATACCTTTATTATACCCTATAAATATATTTTTTTCACTATTTATTCCACACTTCTTTAATGAAGGAATATTTATTTTCTACCCTCCATGGGATTAATTATTATAATTTCCTCAAAATTCTATCTTTTTTAATTTTTCCGCAAAATCATGAGAACCCTGAGAGTCTCCAATATCTATTTCTAGTAGAAGATCACATAAAATTATTTCCAAATATCTATTTAATTATATTATATAAAAAACCTTTTAGATACTTGATCTCAATCCATTGAGGAATTGGTCAAATTTTCTTTCATGATTTATAATAAAAGCCGAAGTATACCTGGAAAACCTTGTGAAATTTTCCTTAAAGTTACAAATGGATTTATCATAATTTAAATTTAATTACATGAATTCTTTTTACTATTTTAATGGAATTTTTCATAGAAAATAATTATTGAAAAATACCTTATAAAACTCATCCCTTTTCATGGAGTCAATTTACTCCCCATTCCACCAAATCATGATAATTGTCCACCATTGATCAGCATTACTATAAAAATAATACAGAAGAAAACAGATTTATTTAGGTCTAATAATTGGATAACATAGAATATTATTTCTTTAAAATTGATCCATTTCTTGGAAATAAGTAGATTAGTGGAACTGCTGAAGGAATATGGAATTAGCCACATAAATTACTTAATAGTATGTTTTTTATTCCTTTGGACATTTAGATGTTTAGTATGATTCATGTTACATTTTATATATTGATAGATATACATGATCATATCCAAAATATTTCACATCCCAACTCCCATTACATTTTTTTTCAATAAGGATGATCATTTCATTACCCATCACATCTAACATTAACATGATTCTTCATGGTTCCAACTAATTTAAAAAATTGAAAAAAAATGTAAGAAACAATAATCATAATTAGTAATCATGTTATCATGAAAAATAATTCATATTATATCAAAAACATGATTCTTTATTTTAAATCTATGATACACTAGGTTTAACCTAGATCATTCATCATAATAATCTATTCAAATCCTTCATAATGGTTTATAAATATAATGTGAATTAACCTAAGAATATCCACTAAGAGTCTCTAGTATTTTTGACGTATTAGTACCACATATTATTCACTACTAAATATAAATTTAATTCACATTCTTCCCATTTCATATTTATTACCACAAGGTTCATTGTTTTCACACACAAAAATCCACTTTCTAGTATTTATACTTGGATTTATTTTCTCATAAAATCATGTGATGTATACTTTAAAAAATATTCAGGATGATATACTATATGTGGACTTATCCTCATGGTTTTCAATAAAGTTGCATAATCCTAATTTCTAAAAATAAAAAAATACTTCTCTAATAAAAATAGAGGTGACCAAATAATTTCAATTATTTATATATAAATATTAAATAATTTTAGTTGAATATTCAATACATCTCATAAAAATAAATTACATAAAACTGTAAAGGTTTAGTGTCTTTGGATTC
Source organism: Viscum album (assembly GCA_963277665.1). Taxonomy (NCBI): domain Eukaryota; kingdom Viridiplantae; phylum Streptophyta; class Magnoliopsida; order Santalales; family Viscaceae; genus Viscum; species Viscum album. The sequence goes on along the minus strand of OY728136.1, from coordinate 1,935,747,876 downwards.
TATATACATAATATTCTTATTTCATGAGATCTCATCAACATATCCCATAATTTTCTCCTTGTATAATACACTTGTTAGACATACCCTATATAAAACTATTCTTTTTAACCTATGGAAAGGAAATATAACAAATGGTGAGCTTAATTTATTAGTAATGGTAAACATAAGAGATATAAATAAATAATCATAAGTGAGGATAATATAAGTATAAGGGTATGGGAACATGATCATAACTTAGGATAATCATTCAAAATCTGCCAAATAACTTTAATCATAAATTATGGAATATGGATCTTTCATAACAAAATACATAATTCAGATGTATGAAGAATCACAAATAATCAATCATAATATATGAGAGAATATCATAAGAATAATACGTATTTCATTGGGAAACACATAAGAAAATTAAAAAATTTCCTTTCTTAGGACTCACTGCCAGGAAAATCATAGTGGGTTGGGTTCACTACATATTCCATTGTCTTCTTAGTTAGGCTTCACTCCCAACACTATCTTATTGGATAGATTCTCATACTAAACAAATTACTATCAATGTTTTAGTCCTTATTATCTAATGATATATCCATCTATACCGAATACATTGGGGGGTTATATAATTCTAGTCCAACATGTAACATAATTAAAACCATACATGTGAGGGATATAATATCTTAAAACATTCATCATATCACCATATCATATAGTATGTAAATTAAATGTGATTCATAAAAGTATATTTATTTAATCATAGTATAACCTATACAAAATGGTTTTAACAAAGGTTTCATCATAACTTAATTGATATGTGGGAATAATAAAAGTTTCATAGAATTATTCTCTAATCACCTTATTCATAAGAAATCTAGAGAAATAAAATGGATGATATCATAAAATCATATCCCTGTGGAATAATAAAATTCATTAAACTTTTTTGACATAGATAAAAAAATACGTTCAAAGAAATATTAGAACCTCTCTTTGAAAATGTGAGAAAAATATGATTTTCTTTTTTTAAAATTTTAATTGAAAACTTCCAAAAATAATTAAATTGATTTTATTTGAAAATAACCAAGAGTAATTATGAAGGAATATTAATATTATAGAATATTAATTATGGAAGTAAAAAAAATCACACTATTTATGTTTAAAGAGAAAATTATTTTCACTCTTTTTTAAAAAGTCAAAAACAACTTATATAGAAAAATTATCACAAAAAATATTAATATTAAACCATTATATATAATGTAAAAGTTAATAAAAATGAAAATTTTAATACATTTCAATTATATTTACAATATTCCAAAAAATATTTCCTAATATTACAGATATAAAAGAAAAATTTCAATATCTAAATAGGAAATAAGGTCGACTTTTCTTAATAACATTTTCTTAGTCATTTTAATTACCAAACTAAGGAAAGTGGTGATAAAATATATAAAAAATATATGAATAAATATAGGATAATAATATTTATGGGTTTTAAAGTATATAATCCATATAATATCCCTCATCATAAATTTAACATAGAAAATTGCAAAAAAATGAAATTGTAAAACTAACCCTTACCTCAAGTATCCTATTGTTTAGTACGTGTTCAAATATCCTAGATAATAAATATAGATTTATTATAAACATATTATATAACTATATTAATGTATATAAGATTATGTATTATTCTTTTATTATTAAAAATTATTCTATTATTAATAATTTCTTAATTAAAATAAACACTCGGATGAAAACTGATTGATTTTCCAAGAATAGTTCAGTTTAATGAATCCGGTAATGAACCTTTATCTTGGTTTAAACATTTAGATGATATTAATCCAAAATTAATTAAATTTTTCATTCATAATATATAGTTTTATAATTATTCGTTTAATTTAGTGGTGAAAAATGAATCACGTCGCTTCATGGATGTGGTAGTTCTCACGTAGCACAAGAAATGAAATCATTTTCCAATGCATGGAAAGGTAAAAATGTAGATACGGTGTTATTATTTAAAAATAATACTTAAATCATAAATATTATATATCTAAATTAAATCCATCATAATAACCAACCATGGGTAATTTTGATATAAAATGAATCATATTAATATGTTGTGTTGGTGGTTCACACGTATGCACTAGTGATACTTTAATTTCCAATTTGATAGAAAAAAGGTTGAAAATGGTTGTGCCATGAACATAAAAACATATACTTCTATTTTTTATACAATATAAATTAGGTTAGTGTGAATATAATATATTTATAGTATGTAGAAGAAGAATGAAACTCAAAATATATCAGTAATAATATATACAACCTCTTTGAAAAACATCCATTGAGTCTCTTCTTGAGGACCCTTGGGTTTGTATTTTAAGAAAATAAGAACATATAAGATGTGGAAAGAGGTTTTTAGAATATATTTTTTATGGTTTGGTTGAGTTAAATGGCTCACGTTGTGTGGAGAAGAGAGGATAGAGTTTCCCATTTATATGTGATGGGAGTGGCAAAATTGTAATTATTATAAATATTAAAATAAATTAAAGTCATTGTCAGGGGAAAGTGGCTTCAAATTTTCTAAAGTTTTAATATAGGGTTTTATTGAATTTTAATCTATTTATTAAACATAATTGAGAGTTTTTATCTCATTTTAACCCTTATACGTTTATTTTAACCCCCTTTACTCTTTATCATAGTAACAAATTTTTATCTAGGCTAGTATTCTTAATGACCGAAAATTAAGTAGAAATTATGATATAAATTTAATTATTCAGATAATTAATGTATAGTCTATAAAATATTCAATTTTTTAATTTTTAAGAAGTCCATTTTAAATTAATTTTGAAAAATGCAACAAAATAATTTTTATAAAAATTTAAGAATAACGTAGTTTACCATCATACCATTCCTGGTAAAAATAATTTGATGAATGAAAAAATGATTAATCAAAGATATTGTCTAACAATTTAATTAAAAAAATTAATGAATAGATATTATATTAATTTATTAAGATAAAAACACAGCATAAAAATAGTTTAATAAAAAGCATCTCTTCTTACCTTAAAAATATTTTCTTTTTAATTCAAACCAATTGAAAACTAATTTATTCATCTCATACATATGTAAACAATAAATTTTCCTAATATACTTCATATTATTCATAATATAAAATCCAATATCATAACCATAACTATCACACTAAATAATTATAATTCAATAGTATATATCATTCTGTTTAAACTTTATGTTACATGTAAACAAAGCTATCAAAGAAATGAAATTTATTCAAAGAGAAATATATCATAAAATATTTTTATATTATACATAATTCCCATTACATGTTTCAAATTATGCCTTTCTTATTCTCAATTATGACTTTTATTAGAATATTACCATAAGAGATACAAATCTTTGAAAAGTATGTTTCCCCTTACAACTGATCAAATAAATCATCAAATAGAGGGAAAGGATAATTTTTGTCTATATTAGTGGAAGTAATTTGTATTTAATTTATCAATAACATCTTATATCAATCCACATTTCTCACAAATAATATATATGGTCCCTAGGTATAAATAATTGAGTATATGAATCCCTTATCTCACAACTCATGATTTTTTTTTAAAATTCCACTAATAACACTATATCCATTCTATAGAGAGGATTAGATATAGAATTTTCATTAGGGATGATGTTAATAGATAATTCATCCTCATAATCATGTTTATATATTAGTTTTTTCCTAAATTAATATGTTAATATAATCCCTCACTACTGATATATACTCAATTATGAGGATATTCATCCCATTAACTGATTCATCTCCTCCAACAAATTGATTAAGAAGAGCCTATAGATTTGGTTCCAAAACACATATTTGGAAATTAAGTCTCTCCTTTAAAAAATATATTCTATTAATACCTTAGATATTATAATATATTTCTATTGGTCAGAAATTATTTCAGTATACTTTGAGATCCAATCCATAGTGATGATTATATCAAAGTCAACAATTAGAATATCATGGTGCCCCAGATCCCAACTCTTGAATATGGTACTAAAACCCAAAATTTCCACATATGATTTCATACCATGTGAGTTTAACCAGATAAAACATATATTTATATTATATCATTTACATAAGTTAAACTTTAAATCTCACAAAAAATCACAAAATCCATTTAATATAAGGTTTATTGTCATTGAGGATCATCTTCATAAGAAACTCATCAACATTTTATCAAGTGTCTAATCATAAACATATGATATAACATGATAAAGGGATAAATATATTATTTAAAAACATAGAACAATAATATTTTTCCATAAGTGATAATAGTCGTATATGTTATCTTACTTGACGAAATAGGTACCATTGAACAAGAGTGTGAGATAATAAACATGATCCATGGAGAAAAATCATAGGATCGTTGTATAAAAATATTTTAAAATACTAGGAATAAAAAATTATAATATTTTGAATAATTTTATGAAAAATCATGTCCAATAAAAATCTCATGAACAATGAAAACATTGATCAGGTACATTCATAATCATGTGAAAAAAATTTATATGTGATCATGTCCATGAACCATCATGTGAAAAAATATATATATGATCATGTTCATAGACCATCATGTGAAAAAATCTCTATATGGTCATATACATGAAACATCATGTGACAAAATTAAAATATGACCATTTCTATGCACAACTTTATGAATAAAACATAATGAGGTCATTCTCATGGACAACACTGTGAACAATTTATGACACAATCATGACCATGCACAATATTATGAATAAAGCATAAAATTATCATTTTCATGCATAATATTCTTACCTCATGAGATATTAAAATTCATAATCTATATTATAGGGTAATATGAGACCCCAATCATCATCATTCAAACTTATGTGTTCTATAAGATATTAATTGTTTAATATATAATGAAAACCAATGGAATGAAAACAGCTTTCAAATCATTTCTATATGGTATCACATAATTTTATATCAAAAGTGGATTAGTAGATACCAAAATTTCAATAAATGAAAAGGATTATTTAATAATTATATTTACAATATAATGCATAAAACATGACACTATAGGAGTTAAATCTTTTATATAGAAAAATGGAAGTAAAATGTAAAAGAGCCATTAGAAAAAAATTATTAAAATTGTTCTAAAAAATTTTATGAATCAATTTTAAAAATAATATTAAATAATTTAAATAGAAACACCTTTTTAAAACACTACTTCGTAATAAATCCAAATAATGGATCCATAAAAAACACATAAGTGTTTTTCTTTCGGAGGGGAAAATCAAAATAAAAACAAGAAACAAACCCCTTTTTTATATTTATAAAATATATTTATTAAAACCCAAAATATAAAAATAGTGATAAAAAAACTTTAAAAATGTGTTAATGATAATTTTAAACATCATCATAAATAAAAAATATTTTGATTAAAAAATAACAAAGAATAATATTATTGGGAAGGGTGAATACAGACATGGAAAAAAAGTGTTCATTTGTAGTGAATGTGAATACTTATTAACATCATAAATTTTTTTGAAGAATAAAATATATAAATCTAATTACTTTGAAAATAATCGGTAAAAACTTATAATATCATTATAGAATATAATTTAACCACCATTTAAAATAATAATAAATGATTAATTATTAAGAGTCAAGAAAGAAAGTTGAGTCCTAAAAATCCCTTATAAAAATAAATTTTTTGAAGTAAGAATCATTATAAAGGGGTTTTATAAGAGAAAATTATAAATAATGAGAAAAAAAATATGAAATATTCCACAATAAAATCAATGGGAAAAATATACCCAATATATAATTATGAAGTTCAAAAAGAAGAATTATAACTCATTAGAATGGTATTGAGTTATGAAACACCCTGACCTTTTACTCCTAACTTCAATGAAATATTTTTAAACACCTATATAATAAACATAAATATATTAAAAAATTATTTAAAAACCATATCTATATCTATTAAATTTCCCAAAATTTAATTATAGATATTTTTTAATAAATTTATTAGTTAGTTTTAGTTTATCTTTACCATCAAATGTTATCAATTTTTACTGTTTCATGCATACTTTAAAGTGTAAATGTCAATTAATATTATTTGATACCTAGTTAATTTTTATTATATTATTTGATATACTATAATATATTATTCATAACTACTTATAATTTATTAATTTTATCCTAGTATAGTTTCATATATATCTTGTGAGGATGAAACCAGTGACAAGCTTGTTTCGTAATTTTTTTAATGAACAAAAGTGGTATCATAATTAATGTTTTTAGTATTAAAATTTCACTGAAAAAATAAAAATACAAATATTGTTTCCATAATAATATCATACTTAGTCATTAATTATATTCTTATAACCATCAATGTAGGTTGGTTATGAAAAATGAACTACGTCGCTCTGTGGAGGTGGTTGTCCGTGCAGACACAAGGATGGAAGTTTCATTTTTTCTATAATGAGACAAAGGTAGTAAACAGTTTATCTTTTAAAGAATTTTTATAATGATATAAATAAAATTTTATTAATTAAATAACCATTTTTATCCAACTATGAGAATTGTTAAGTAAAATGAAACAAGTCTCTTTGTGGAGGCGGTATTCCACATGTATGCACGAATGATGTTCTCGTTTTTTAAGAAGAAAAGGGGATGGTTGATAGTGATTATAACCTCAACATAATAACCTTTAGAATACTAAAAATACTGATTTCAATATATATGGATCATAAAATTATAATTTTATGAGAATTAAAGTAAATAAAATGGTTAGTCTAATGATTAGTTCTCACATTGAGAACTATAGCATTCCCTTGGAGGACTTCTTGTAAATGGGGGAATTTGGGATTTTCATTGGAAAAAAAGGCTCCCAAAATGGGAGAGGGATCTATTAGAAGTAAAAAAACGTATTGGTTCCTGATTGATTCATAATTATAATTTCCTTGAATGGGTGGAGTAAGTCTCCTTTTATAAGTGTGGAGAGTGTCCTTTTATAATAATATAACGAACAAGTCATTATTATATAGTAAAAAAGATCCAATACTAGATAGTAATGGAGAGGGGAAGAGGTGAGGTAGATACACCTCTCATCCACACATTTTAAGACATTTTTTAACATATTTTATGTCTTTTACTCTTATTTAAATATTTTTAACTTTATTTTTATAATAATTCAAACTCTAGTAACCCGTAGTTTGATAGTAATTTGTTACATTGTCTTAAGAAACACTAGATCACAAAATGAAGCATCAATCATATTGTTAGTATTTAAGAACCAAAAACACACATTATTCACATTTTATAATAGAAATACAATATAAAACATAAAAAAATGCTTGGAATTCCTGAAACTCATTCAGATATTTCTTCTTTATATCATGGGGAATGAAAAAAATAAGGGTGGTCTAAAATTCCTAGTAAGTGTTAAGTATAGTGAAATATATTATGAGTGAATATTGAATTATCGATATGGAATATAAAATATCTGAAAACACATTCCATTTAATCAACAAATTGGGAATGAAATTCATCCATGCATAATAACAATTCCATTAACCTCATGGATAATAACAATTAAATTATCATTGAAGGAATTGAATAATATTTGATGTAATGATCTTAGAAATCATGATATCTTTACCACAGTGGCCTTTTTCTAAGATAGTTTAAAATATGGGTATTAATATAATAAAACCCCATTTCATAAGACTAGTGAGTTGGTTTTTCACATTAGACATATTGATGCATTGAGGAGCTATATAATTTTGTTCCTCGCTCATCACTTCATTTACAATTCATTATTCCTATATTTATTGATCACTTTAGTTAATAAAAAATATTCTTTATCAATAAATATTTATATTGAATAAAGAATTCGAAATATCAATATTTTTCCTAGTCGGTCAAATAACTTTCAATGTAAAACACCGTATATAGAAATGGTATACATTTTAAGCAATAATCATACCCATGATACATAGAATATATATATTTTAGATAAATTTAATATCTAGTGATCATAATAAATTGAATGTTTCAAGACAATATTAGTGGAAATATAATAAAAGATGACCCTCAATTCATCAGAAATATAGGTTTAATTATAAAATCATTTCCTTTAATGAAATAGATAAAATGGAATCCAAATATTATAATAATATTTCATTTAATACTTTTATTTGAAAACACATTTATAGCCTTTAGAATAATCTAAGATCGTAAAACATCTACAGTGGTGGAAAAATCCTTTAATTTTGTATAAATTAAAAAACATTCCTTTTTATATTTTACAAATAAAGTATAAAATGAACTATTATGAAAACATTAGAATCATTCATTTTAAACCTTATAAATTAATGATAAATTAAAATTTTCTAAATAGATAATTTGACTAATTAAAAAGACCTTTTTAAAAAAATTAAAAAATATATACATAGAAGAAAAATATACCTGATCAAGAAGAGAAATAGATCATGAACTATTATAAATATTAAATTTCATGATTCATGTGAAAAATATAGTAAAAGTTATAAAAAAATTGGCAACGCATTAAATATCATGATGATAAGAAAATATAAGAAGTTTATGACATATATATTATAATATTCCCTCAATGAAAAAAAGATCTATCCTACAACAATGATATTGTAAAATAAATTCATTCCTCATTTAATATTTTAAATTATTACCCATTAAAATAGTAAACTTGAAATTAAACTTTAATAATCTTCAATAAATATATATACACCACATAAAAATAAAAAATTTAAAAATATAAAATATGCCTCAATGTTCTATAAATTGTTATGAAATCCCTTATAAATATTGTATCAATGAAGTGAGAATTAATTATCTAATTGATTACGTTTAACAAATGTAAATACCCAAATAATAATTGGAAATAACCCATAATAAAATCATTGAACATTTCACACATAATCATGGCATAACACACTCAATGATGTATAATTACAACCCAATGAATGGAAATTAAATTATCAACACCCTTACCTCATATTTCCCCTTAATTGAATGTGCCTTAAAATACAATATAATGGTTTTGACCATGCTATTAACTTATAAATTAACCATATTCATATTTATAATATCATATATGATACTCTTATAACATCTTATAACTATTTCATTAATCTTTCATTATTAACATTGTTACGGGTGTTAACTACTTTATTTTCTCATGCCTGTTTTTTCAAAGTTCTTATAGCCCTTGTACATTGATTATGGTTCCATAGTATCTAAAATATTATTCACGATATAAATATAATATATATATTCATTAAATATGTTATTATTATCATCCATTTATTATAGAAATTGAAAATGGATCGCATCACTTTGTGGATATGGTAGTCCACACGTACACAAGAGAAAAGTTATAATTTTCCAAAGGATTGGACGGTAATAAGGTAGATATGATATTATAAATTTATAAGTATAATTTTTTGTAACACCTAGTTACCTTATAATTTATTACTTTTCATTTGTTTCAGATTACATTCTTTTATTTGTGGTTTTTGTGTATAGAAATGGCAGAAGAACTGTCTACTAAGAATTTACCCATTGTATAATTTTATTACATGTCATGTAATTGACTCAGGGAAGAAGTTGTGAATCTTGTTTAGGGTGTCAATTTTTTATATTCCATGAATTTGGTTCAGGGTGAGAAAATGTTAAATCATTTTTTTTAATGTGAGTCATTTTTCTGTGTCATTTTTTAATAGGATTACACGACATGAAAGAAATATTTTTCATGAAAATTTTCAACCCATCTTGTTAAATATAGTTTCTTGTTTGATTTACTTTTATTTTGAAATAATGATTTTCCTTCTCAACCTAGTTACATCACTATAAATTTTGGAATTCTCCAATCCCTCAAGATCATTTGTTTGGCGAATGATCGTTATATGGGTTGTTGTGTGTCTCTCCAGGTAAGCGGTATCCATATCTCTTATATTATCTCTTCATTTCTTCCTTGGATTTAAATAGACCTACTTGGGATTGATGGATCAAAACTCTATTTTTTACACCTCTATTATAGGTTGGGTTCCTAGATCTTCTTCACCTTTTTTATTGGTGAGTCCTATTGTGGGTTTCGAGTTTCGATACCATGAATAACAGTATCTGGTTCCCTTTAAGATTGGAAAATTTATTAAATTTATAGATTCTTATTGTTTGAAATTTTATTCAATTGATTTTTTAAAAACTAATTTTATGTGAATTCAAATTTAGATTTTATTTTTCAGGGAATTTTGGGGAAAACCCAGCAATTATAATGGAATTGGAAATTGGGGTATATTTTGAAATCAATGGAATTTTTGAATTGATTTGAGAATTATTTTAATAAAAATGGAAAAAATTGAATTGATGAAAACCTATGATTGTTTTTATTTTGAAAATTCATGAATTTATGAAAAAAAAATTTTGGTTTTCAAATCGAATTATAATTTTTGAAAATGAAAATTTTTCAATTGAATTGTGAATGATGACTGATTTGAAATGAAATGATATTCCCCTTTTCTATTGATTGAGAACATTAATTACTTAGTAGATAGTGGGTTATTTGGGATAATAATTCAAGTATTATAATTCCTTATCAACATATTAATGATTAAAACTGTAAAAACCTAATTGGGAAAATCTTAACCAATGTGGAATGTTGATGATTCATTTTAGGCCCAAGCGTGAGGGACGTGTGAGTGTGTGTGTGTATATTACCCTGATCACTAAATAAGGTGTGAGAGGATCCTATAACTATTAAATAACATACCATAAGCAAGATGACCATGGTTATTATTGTGATTATTTTGATTATAAATATCATTGATTATAGAACTATTCTCTTCATGCCAGTTGATTTATATAAACTATTTTATATAAAAATTTTATTTAAGAAAAGTTGAAAAGTTTTTTCCTAAAATTTAAATAAAGGAATGTGTTTTTTATATATTAAATTTTATATTAATTTCATGTTTTATTGAAATTGAAATTATTATTTGATTTATTATTATGGATTCTTTTTATGGGACACTTTTTGAGATCCTATTGGTATTTTAAGATCACATCATACCTTTTCCCATAGGAATTTATAAATTTTCTTCTATTATTATCATGAAAAGGGAATAAACATCTTGGAGGAGGTGGGTGTTCTTTTGTACTTTAGGATTCCAGGGTTATCTTGTCTTCTTTTTTGTACTTTTATGATATATTTTTTCGTTTTTTGACGTACCTTTTTTATTTCAATTATTGTTTCTCATTGTAGTTTTGACCATATTGATATGTATGTTTATATTCCACTATTTGGTGGCAAAAATAGTTCCCCTTTTTCTCTTATATGATTCCAGGTTCAAGTCACCAACCCATGGGGATTGGGAACACTCTATGGCCTATATAAGGATCAACTAGGGTATCAGGGTACCTAGATATTCATGTTGATTCCTGAAAAAGTGGTTTTAAAGGTGTAGGTTGTGCATATTTCCTTGATGTTAGTATGCAGTTTGAAGTATCTTTTCATGAATTAAGAGGTGGTTACAAGTGATTGTTTATCCATCTCTCATCGTAATGAGCCTTAAGCCACTAAGGGGGCTTTGGGAAAGGCTTCCTAAGGAATAATTCTTATATTTTACATTCTTTTAATTTGTATAGGTTGAAATCTAAATCTTTTTTTATAAAATTATGGGATTAACATACATGTTTCTCATGTTTGAGTTTTTATATGAGAAATATTATAATGTACTCAATGTTGTTTTCTGATGTTGTGTAGCATCATGCCTTTAGGTATACGTGTGAATAGGATCCAAGAGGAATTTTTTGGTGAGAACCAGTGAAAAATCCTCCTGTGGACCAGGACATAATTGAGATTATTGTGCATATTGTCCAAGCTTTAGGATAGGCACCTACTCTCATTCTCATTCAAGCTACTACTACAGAACCTTAGAGAGATAAATCTCAGTATCATTCTTTAGAGTTTTCTCTATAAACTAACTACTTTTCAAGGCTCAAGTTATCCTCAAGAGGCCTAGGATTGGTTGGGAAAGATAGATATTTTATTTGAGTTCTTGGAAACACCAAATTAAATTAAGGTGAAATGGTCCAAATGCAATCTAGAGGGACCTAGCAGTAGATGGTGGGAATCATTGTTTATGGAGAAGAAGCACAAGGGTTTTGAGTGGAATGACATTAATGTTTTTTGCACTAACTATTTTTATCCTAATTCCATGGTACTGGATAAGGATTTGGAGTTATTCAAAAATGAGAAGTCTAAAAAGAAAATGAAAGAGTGTGAAAATTTCTTTACTTAGATTTTATAGATATAACATGATATTATGTCGAATAAGGGTATAAAGACTCAATGGATTAATAAGGAGATTTAATATTATATTTTTTATTGGGTTTATGATGATGTATGGGATAGGGTTTTGTTGGAAAAGTTATACCTTCATGGTAAATAAGGGTGGTCATGAGTTCTTTTTTCTAGAATTGGATGTTCTTTGAGTTCCTATAAAGTTAAAAAATAGAAGTGTGATGAGTCCTATGGTGTATCTTTATATTAGAGTTCTTTTATACCTCTTTAAATGCCTATAAGGGGCCATTTGACTTGATTTCAGTGTGGCTGTCCTGGGAATTTGAAATGGGTATGCACTAATGAAACCAAGATCTACAGATCATGTAGACGTTAAGGACACTTGAAGATATTATTTTATATCTTCGCTACCCCATTATGTGGTATAGGCTCGTCAATTATAAAAATTAATTTGGTTTAATCAAATGCTTTAAGATATAAGGGGTTCTATCCATAGGCATCTGGAAAAAAGTTTCTTCACACAGTCGAAGAGACTCTATAGAAGGATGAAACAGGTCTAGTGTATGTTAGAGGTGTTGTCACTCTAGATTCATCTTTAGGGAAATATTTATTTTATATTGGTGTATCTCCCTAATTCATATCAACTACTTTTGTGAACCTTTTAAATTTTCCAATGGAGATTTTTTCTTATGTGATTGAAATTATTATTCCCCTCGAAATGAATAGAGAATAGGGTCTAGGTTTTCCTTCTTGTGTTTTCTCTTTATCAAATATTAGGAACACATGGGATTTTTTTGTTCTTAGCATGAAACCTCTTAATATTATTTTAAAAATGGATTGTCCTATTACTAAACATTCATAAATTGATTGTTATCTTCGATGGGTCTCTTTTACTGTGCATGTTGGGCTATGTCGTGTATTTCAGGGAGAATGGGACTTCAGTTAAAGTAGATCCAGACCTTTTTATCCATAGTTGGAGAAAATAATATCATTTTTTGGATTTTATATGGATCGGGAATATTTATTCGATGGCCTACCTCCAGTTTTTATCATATTTCCTAATGTTTTCTTTTATGAATTCTCAAATTTTCCACCACTAAGGGAAGAAGATTTTTCTATTGACATAGTTTCTGGTACTCATTTAGTATCTATTCCTTCTTACCTCATGTAAATAGTTGAAATGAAAGAGTTTAAAACTCATTTGTGTGATCCTTTTGAGAATATATTTATACGCCTAAGTGTGTCACCTTGATTTGATCCTATTCTATTTTCTATAAAATTTGATATAACACTTCACCTATGTGTTGATTAACAAAAACTCAACTGAGTGATTGAACATAACAAGAATCTATTTCCTTGGATTAATGATATTTTTGACCTGTTGAAGAGGGGAAGTGGTTCTAAAATATTGATCTTTTATCTAGTTTTTACCAATTAAGAATAAAAGAATCTAAAATTTATAAATCGACCTTATGGAGTATGTATGGCCATTATGAGCACCTTTTAATGTCATTTGGTCTAACCAATTCTTCTATAGTATTTCAGGATTTGATAACTAGGATATTCCAAGAGTATCTTAATACATTCGCGGTGATATTTTGTGGTTCCATCCTAGTTTACTCTCTATCCAACGAGGATCATGTAGATTATTCAATAGTGGTTCTAGAATTGTTTAAAAACCACCACTTTATACCAAGATATAGGAATGTGATTAATGGATTTAGGAATTAAAGTTCCAAGAACATGTGGTCTTAGAAAATGTTATCTCATTTGATCCTAATAATTTAAAATCTATTATGACATGGGATAATTCATGTAATTTTTTTATATTTGGAGATTCTTTGGTTTAATAGGGTATTATCTTCAGTTTGAAAAGGATTACTCGAAATCCGCTTCTCTGATGACCACTCTCACTCCTAAGGTGGTGAATTTTTCTATGGATGAGAAATGTTAGAGTCCTTTTTTTTGTTCTAAAACTTCTTTTTACTTTCACACTACTGTAGACTCTTCCAAAGGTTGGGAAGGGAAATGTAGTCATCTGTGAGGAATCAGGTTCGGGTTTGATCTATGTTATTATATAGGGTGATCATGTGGTTTCCTATGGCTCTCTACATTTTAGGCCAAACAAGAATAATTACCACACCCATGACATTGAAATCATAGTTTTTATGCATGCATTTAAGAGTTGGTGGCATTACCTTTTTGGAGAGAGGTTTACCATGTATTCTGACCACAAGAGCTTGAGTTATATATTATCTCAAAAATATTTGAATCTCTACCTGAGGTGTTGGTTGGAGTACCTATAGTCTTTCAATTTCATCATTCCATATACCCTAGATAAATTTAATGTCATTATAGATTATTTGAGAAGGTAAATTTCAACCCTGGTTCTGAAAGAATCATTGGAAGAGTGGAAGTTCAGGTCTCTTTTTCAAAGTTTCATTCTGTAGATGGGAGATATAGGTAGAGGTTATATTGTATAGTGTCCGTTTGACCTCCACTCTTATCATAATGATTCTTTAAGAAAATCATCTTGATAATGAGTTTTCTAGAATTTTTATATATATTTATGGTGGTGATAATTTTTATGAGTGGTCATTCTCCATAGAGGTTATTCTATGTTTTTCAAATCTGTTTGTGGTGTCGTTAACCATTAGAAAAGATTTGATGTGGGTATCAAAAATTACTAGTGTACTATTCATATAGGATCCACAAATATGTTCTATGAACTATATTTATGTTTCTAGTGGATATGTATGAGATGTAGAATTGATATTTTTTCTTTCGTTGTTATATAATCCAAAAATTCAAGGTCGAGCACCAACAACCTTCGTGTTTTCTTTAGACAATTTTGGTGCCAACTTGAGATTGGGGGTAGATTTCTATAGACTTATTGGTTCAGTTTACTCATACCTAGATAAAAAATTATTAGATACTGTTTTTGATTGATAGGTTGTGAAAATTGGCTCACTTTATACCCATTTGTGATACAACCAAATTTGAGGATCTATAAAATTTCTATGTCAAAAGAGATTGTTCATTTTAATAGAGTTACATCTACCATAATCTCTAATAAAGATCCCTATTTTACTTTGGTATTTTGGATAGTCCTCTAGGAAGAACTGGGATCATAGTTTTTTTAAAGTATGGAATACCATCTATAGATGGATATCAAGATAGAGAGAACTATATGGATTCTTGAAGATTTTCTTCATTTCTGCATTCTCGATTTTAGTGGAGATTGGGAAGACTATTTGAAAATGATTAGGTTTCTCTATAACAATAGTTACACGTATTTAGTTAGAATATATTTTTTGATACATTTCATACTAGACCATATAAATATCCATTGTGTTGGTTGGTGGTTGTTCAAACTTCCTTGGTTAGATTTATTTTCATTCAAGAGATGAAAGGAAAGATTCAATTGATTTTTTAGCAAATTTTGAGGGCATAGAGCTTGTATATATCATATAATAATCCTCATCATAGACCATTGGTGATCTTTTTTATTGATTGGTTTTTCTTGATAGTTTCACCTTGGTTGGTTCACCAATGTCTTAAGATGTAAGGGAATCTTACTCCTTGTTTTGTGGGAACTTTTATTTTTATGAGTAGGTGGGGAAGGTGGCTTATTATTTATAACTTCCTCCATAGTTTACATCGATACATAATATGTTCCAAGTATCTCTATTATATAATTGTATTTATGACCCATCTAATGTCCTAAACCATGATGATATTTATATAGAGCTTGATTTATCTGTGACTAAGAATTTAGTTAGGATTTTTGATTCAGAGACAGAGGTACTTCTTGGGAGGATGATAACTTTGGTAAGTGTACTATAAAATCTGGGTTATGATTTATATGAGATGTGGTATTATGAGGAACTGATGAGAGAATAGTGTTACCACCTTTTTATATGGATACCTCTTAATAGGCATATTGGGGAAAGAAATTTTTTATGGTGGGTAGGTTGTAACACCCTATTGCCTTTTATGGTATGCCTTGTCCTTTGTTTGGACTTCCTTTTTTTGGTTTATTTTCAAAATAATGGGTGAAGAAGCATCTTATAGATATTTAAACATCTTGTAATTTGATTCTACATCATCTAATTATCTCATGGAATATGTTGTGAATTTATTTTATGGAGTAAAATTTTTACCCGCCGTGAATTTGGTTTATGAAATAAAAAGGTTAAATATTGTTTTTAAAACAAAAGGAGATGCATCTTTCAGTTCCATTTATTTTCATGGGATTCCATGACGTTGAATAAATACACATAATTAAATTCTTTGACCCCACTTATTGAACAAATAATATTATTTGATTTCATTTTTTTACCTAAATCTTTTATTATGAACCTAGATCAATCACTATGTGATTTTGGAGTTCTCCAATCCATTTAGATCATTTGTTCGGTGATTGATCATCCTATTGGTTATGGTGCGTCTCTCCAAGTATGTTGTTTTCCTATAACTTTTTATCTTTATTTTATTCCTTTATGGAGTTTAATAGATCAACTCAGGATTAGTGGATTTAAACCCATTTTTATTGAATCTTGATTGTATGTTGTGTTAAAAGATCTTATACACCTTTGTTTTCTATTGGTAGGTCATATTGTGGCTGTTGAGTTTTGATATTATGAATAAAGTTAGGTGGTTTAGTTTCTAATTAGAAAATTTATTGAAACATGAATTTCTTAATGTTTGAAATTTATTTCAATTGACTTATGAAAAAATTTGATATGAATTGGAATTTGGATTTGATTTGGAATGGAATTTTGTAAAAACCCCCCAATTCTAATGGAATTGAAAATTGGGGAATATTTTGAAAATGATGGAATTTGTGAAGTGATTTAAGAAATATTTTGAGCAAAATGTTATAAATTTAATTGATGAAAACCTATGATTGGTTTTATTTTTAAAATTCATGATTTGTTGAAAACCCCATATTTTGGATTGGAAAGTGAATTGGGATTTTGAAAATGAAATGTGGGAAATTAAATTTTGAATGAAGACTGAATTTAAATGAAATGATTCTACATTTTTTAATTAATTGGTTGAGAACATGTGATCCTAGGTAGTTAGTGGTTTATTTATTATAAGCATGCAAGTATGGTAATTCCCAAGAAATTGATAGATGATTGAACAACTAAAAAAACCTAGTTAGGCCAATATTTTTCTCAATGGGATGTTGATGAGTCATATTCATCTTGATCCTGAGGGATGTGTGTACACATATTATTGTGATCACTCTTATAAGACGTGTGAGGATCCTATAACTAGAAACAATCGTAGTTTAGGGTAGATAACCATAATGATTATTATGAATATTTTCATTATAAATTTCATTAATTAAAGAACTTTTTTATTAATTCTAGTTTATTTATACCAACTTTTTATATAAAATTATTATTTAATCCATGTTGAAATGGTTTTTCATCAAAGTCTAATGAAGGAATGTTTCTTTTAATCTGAAATTGTATCTTCAGGCCCTATTTTAATGAAATTGAGATAATGAATTGGTTTATTATTATGGAATCAATTTATAGAACACATGGTGATACCCTACTAGGATTTTAAGCTCACATAATACCTTTAGCTTTGGGAGATTTCATATTTTCTTTTACCAGGTCTTAGAAAAGCGATAGTTCCTCCTGGAGGAGGTGTATATACTTTATCCTTTGGGATTATAGAGATGTGTCTTTTGGGACACTAGGTTTATATTGCCTTATTTTGAATAATTTTGTGATGTAATTTTTTGAGTTTTGACATGCCAATTTGGTTTTCGATAGTATCTAACTATAGAATTTTTATCATACGTATATCTATCATTATCTTCTAATTTTTTGTGGAAAAAAAACCATTCCTTTTTTATCTTATATGAGGCCAGGTGCTAGTCGCTAGCCCATTGGGATTGGGAAAGCCCTTCGATTTAGATTAGGATTAGCTCATGAATCAAGGTACCATGGTATTTGGTCTAGTTCATGACATTATTTCATATATATCATATATATTAATTAGTTATATATTTATAAAAATCCATGTAAAATGGTGTTGAAAATGAATTACACCAATACATAGAGAAGGTAAATCTTATGTATGCACGAGAAATTTTTTAACTTTTAGTATGATAGAGAAGAGGATAAAAATGGGTGTACAAAAATAATAATATCATCATAGTATATTTTTTATAATATATTTATTAATTTAGGATTGGTGAAACATATTTAGAGGAAGTAGAAGAATGAATATATTTTAATGTGTTGGTAAATATGAATACCACTTCTTCTATAGACTTCCTTTAGATCATTCTTAAGAGACCACAGGTTGAAATTTTGGAAATAATTGATCTTATATAACTTCTATAATAATGTTTAAATGAGAAATGGTTTGTTTTTGTTCTTTATATGTTACTCAAAGTGGTGTAAGGAAAAGAGACAAGGGGTTTCCCATTTATAATTGAGGGGAGGGGCATTCTTGGGATTTATTAAAGAAAGAAATGATATATAATTTATTTAATATCCAAATTGAACCAAATTTTAATAATTGTATCATTATATTAGAATGATTCTAGATCCTATCATTTAATAAAATTTACACAATTTTTTGTTATAAATTCACCCTTATCTTTTAGTTTTAACCCCCCCCCCCCTCATTAAACCTTTTGAAAATTACCATAATATAAAATTTTTCTATCCTCTAAATTTAAATAATGTTACCATATATAATATCCTTGGATTTTGAAAGAAATACTTTCTTCAATAGCATAAAAAATACACAACACAAAGCCTAAAATTGTGAAATTTTACAATTTGAATATAGTCATTATAAACTATACATTGAATTGGATGGTATTACTTGGATTAACAAATATGATAATTAAATATATAAATGGTCTAATCAATAAAAATATACTTATTAATTATTAGGAAATAAGCACTCAGTTTTAGTAACGTTATTTTAATCACAAAAAAATACTTTTTTTAAACGGTTTTTATTTTCTTCTCAGAGAGAATAATATAATTAATTTATGAAACATTTAGAAATTTTATTTGATAAAAATGATATTACTTTTTAAATTAGTATATCATAATTAACCTATGATTAAATTTTATTATTTTTCTGCAAAATATGATTTTTCATTGAATACAGAAAATATTTGATTTTTATTGAAAATATTGTTTTATTTTAAAGTATTTACAAATTTAAATTCTATTTTAAATTTATTTTAAAAGTTAATTAATTCCTATTGATTTAAAACAATAAAATTATGTGTTTTTCAATGAATTTTATACTTTAATTTTGTATAAAATTATTTTTTATTTAAAAAAATTCTAAAAAAACATATTTTCGTTGCGTTTTGATGGTTTAATTTGAAGTAAAATTATTAAACTTATTTGTTTTGACTTTTAAAAAATAAGTTCTATATTTTAAATTAATATCTAAAAATCTATTAATGAGTTCCATTATATTTTTGATATTATGAATATTATCTTTCGGTATTTTTTATTACCTAGGTAAAGGGAAAATCGGGTAATTAAGTCTAAAAGTAAAATGATAAGGACTAGAAAAGGAACCTGACAAATGATTTAATTTTATTTTATGATCCCATTTAATCCATAATCATATATTATTCAGTCATATATCCTTTTCCCAGTTTATTTTATTATAACCTTCAAAATATTTTATTCAAAGAAAAGTGAAAAATGACACACACTGGCTTTTAATGATTGTAATATTTTTAACATGGGGGTATACATAAGAAATATTTAGTTATAAATATTAATTTGAGATATAAATTTTGTATCTTCATCATAGTAATTTTTTTTAATTTTATGGGACAAATAATTACCATAAATTCTTACACAACGTTGACGTAGTAAGTATTCAATTAATGAAAAAATTTAACAAATAGTATTAAAATATTAAATTTAAAATAATTTCAAGGAATTAGTGTTATCCAAAAAATTTATAGATAAATATATCTAGTTAGGTATATTTAAAGTTATTATATTTTAATTTATTATTTTTCTTCATGTTTTTAAAGTCAATTTAATTGAATAGTTCTAAAATTGATATTATTGATATTTTATGAAAATAATATTTTATTAAATAATTTCACATTATGAAAAATTATATATTCAGAAAAATTATTGTTATATGTGGGAATATATAAACCATTTTCAATTTATGGACTATTTTACCATTTTTTGAAACAATCTTGAGCCTCAATAATTAAAAAACCTGGTTATTACGGGAAGTATTAAAAGGTTTAATGAAGGGTTAAAAAAATGACAAGGGTAAAAAATGTGATATTATATCTTCAAAATTTTATTTAATGTTATTATTTTTATTCTTATATATCTTATATTCTAATATTATAAATATTTTTCTAGTTTTACATTAAAAATAATTTATATTAAATTAATATTTTAAGAAATTCCAAAAGTTCCCCTACTCACTCTTACAAAAGGTAACCTCTTCATAAAATTTATTCACACCTCATGAACAATTTTTCTTGGTAATTTAATAATAAAATAACCTACTAACATACCTAACTATATTCTAGAGGTCTTATTTTGGATATAATTCTATCCTTAGGGGGACTAATGTGTAATGAAAACGAGGTTTTCAAAAGAATATGTATAGTTATTTAATGAGCATTTTATTTTATTTCTTCTTCTACATCCTAAGAAACACATCCAACCATTAATAGACAGTAACGTAAGTATCATAAATATATTGGGTTGTTATTTTTTTAGTTTCATGAACCAAATATATCTCTAACCTTCATCAATTATTAAATGAATTCATCGCTCATGTGTATTGTAGACTACCGCCTCATGGACTGTTGTAATTCATTTTCCATCACTTCATCTCACGGATGGTTATAGTGATGGAATTAATGTATATATATGATAATGACAACATATTTCTCATTTTTAAAATACAATATATCCTCTAAAATCTTATCTTATCATACTTTTAAAATTGATAATTTCATTCATCTTTACGTGTGGACTGCCACCTCTATGAGGGGATTTGATTCATTTTTAATCACCATATCACTTGGATAATATATGTGTGTGTGTTTTTAATGAAATAATATGGGATTAATTATGTAATGATAATTATATAAATATAAAATAATGTATACCTTTTCCATATTGACCATTGAAAAATGGAAACATTGATCATGCATATACACGGCCTACCAAATCCATGATTGTAACTTAGCTCATTTTTCATAACCATCATTCATGGTTTTTTAAAAAAATTAAATTTCAAGTATAAAAATTATAATTATTTCTTGATTATTATTCTAAATATGATAGAAAAATGACCGCTATAACCATAGTCAAAACTCTGATGTTGAATTGAAATAATGAACCGAACATCTTCAAAATACCTAACGTTGACTTAATCGATTAATTAATTAAATATGTAATTTAAATAAATTAAATAAATGGATTAATGATAAGGAATTTAACATTGAATATTTTCTTATTAAATATAATAATTAATATGAGTCAATTATACAAGTGTTAAAAGGACATATATAGCATGTCTCGACTTGAGGTAAGGGATTTTGTCTTAGTTTACTTTCACTAAGGAATATTTTATTACTATGAATTTATTTTATATGGTCTATATAATTTCCATTTTACATGTTATATCATGTAACCATAATAATTAATGTTATTTCAAGTTTAAATTCTAATTAAATCATCAAATGGGTTTTGACTTGAATGTCACCAAGTGGTAAATGGATTATAAACTCAATTTCTCTTCATTGATCTATAACTCTTCTTAATTTGAATTGTTACACCATGATTATATGTGAATTTATCTCTCAATTGTTTTATTATTGATTTAAACTTGTTTTTTTATTTACATTTTTTATAAATAATCTCTTCATTGATTAATTTTTAATTCAATGATGTTATATTTGTAAGAATTATTCATCTCAAGCTCACTTTCCTTTGGACATATGTTTGTGATATGAACTTATTTTATTTTATGAGGTGAATATAGTTACCATTTTTTATGATATATAATTAGTATCCATATTTTCATTATATTTAAACTTTAATTTGATGTTATTATTTCATGGAGACTATGATTGAAATGTTAACAATGTGGCAAGGGCTTTATATCACAATCTCTTCTTTTTGAGATTGTTTATATGAAAGGTTTGATTAGAGAAAATTGTATGTTATTTTTTTCATGAACCATATATCTTATATTATCTTATGTTTATGAATGTGGGTTTAATGTTAATTTCAATTTCTTCCCTTATTGATTAAATAACTATCAAGAAGGTTGTTTATAAGTGTTACAAATCTTGTATCTTTTTTAGATTGGGAATATTTATATTTCATATCCATGTTTTCAAAAAAATAAAAAAATCTTATATAAATATAAGTTATTTAATAAATCTATCTCACATGTTCTTTTAACTTCTTTCAAAAAAATTTAAAAAAGAAATTTTTTTAATGTTTTTTAAATTAGTCACTTAGACTCCCTTTACAAAATGTTTTAAAATAATGCTTAATTTTAACATTTAAAACACGAAAGAATTTTCCACTAGTCATAACCATTATTTTATTTAAATTTTTCTATTATATCTCATCATGGATCACCACTATGAAGATGGTCATATTCGTGGGTCACATGGCCTTAGATGTGCCTCCCCTTACGCAAGAGGTTGTCGACTAGAAATGAGGGTCTAAAGAGGTAATAGTGGGGAGATTTTACCCTCATGTCAGAGTAGCAGAGTGGTTTATCAGATAATAAATAGAAAAAGATATTTTAAGATGTATAATAAATGGAAATGAATATCAGTGGAAGAATAATATAACTAAATAAATGTAAAATCCCTAACAAAAATTCCTTATAATGATGCATGTAATGTCAGGTGTTACTATACGGTACAAGTAGTACAAATTAACAAAAGAAAATAAAAACCCAATGTTTAACTCCTAGAGAAACCTAAACCAGATCATAGTCATGTACTCCCTAGATCCCATGTACACAACCCCATACAAGAAATGAATCCAATGACATATGAGCAAGAAGATCTACTCGGGTTCCAAACTGCGGCCAAGCAGGGTGTGTGATAATAATCTCAGTAGGTCAGCACCCATGGTGGATAACTCATTCCATTACTTTATTTATAATGTAAATAAATAATTAGGTATATAAATAAAAATAAACAAGAAATTCTGAATAAATTAACAACAACCCAACCAGGTTCCTAAGGGAAACCTAGCAGCTAAACCCACTAAGGCACCCTGTCGGGTATCAATTTATGTGGGTAGATCCTCCTACATCATAATGGATCACCTAAATCAGTTTTAGATTTTTCTGTCTAGGATGAATCAATTATAAGATACCAAAACAATATGGCCTCATCCCTAAGGATAACCAAAATCTTTCCATTAGACAAAACTAGAATGTCACCCTCAAGAATCATGTGATTTTGCATCTATCCCTCAGGCATCTGACATAATCATATATTCTACCATCAGGAATTTAGTACCAGTGCACCTAGACCTCAAGTGGTATGAAAATGTGAAGAAATAAATTATGATTCAACATCATCATCAGTCATCATACATCTTATATAACCACATAATCTATCGTAGTTCATCAAGTACCTATGCATTGTGGCCTCATGAAGTATGTAAGAACATGCACATATCCCTCAAGAATCCACACTAAACATGATTCATATCCAGATGAACTCAACATTCCAATCAATTTCAAACCCCCATGTATGAATCACCTCAATGTGACATAATATAAAAAGATAAGAAATCACAATCAAAATTATTTTATCAAACATACCACATTTATCATCATAAAACACAACAACCAATTTAAAAAAATTACCATCTATAAAACAAAATAATTTAATTAATACAAGTTCCTAATTATCATCATAATTATATCAATCCTACTTATTTAAACATTTGAAAAAAATGACATTAATGTATTAATTAACTAATTTAGACAAGGTGATTCTACCATAAGAAATCACACAATTTATTATTATTACAATTCAATAGTCTAATATTGCAATCAAAAAATTAATCCGATTTATTATAAGTCTTTCAAGTCAAAAAGACCCAAGTCTTAATAAGGTCCATGGTTGGCACATCGATCGGGTGGTCTAGTGT
The DNA here is from genome assembly GCA_963277665.1 of Viscum album. Lineage (NCBI taxonomy): Eukaryota > Viridiplantae > Streptophyta > Magnoliopsida > Santalales > Viscaceae > Viscum > Viscum album. The sequence continues at coordinate 1,935,723,326 of OY728136.1, read as the reverse complement.
ATAAGTCTTAACACCTATAGACCCAAGGGGATCTAATTGATGGTTTAAAATGAACAATTATAATTTAATAGGGATTATTTGATTTATCTGGTCATGCCTGCGAGAGGCATAGTTATGCCACCCTAATAAGTTCCATTTAAATTAATTCATTTAAAACATTTAATGAAGTCAATCCATCATTTCAAGTCATTCTATTCAATTAATTTCATTAAATTAAATAGCCAAAGGCAATTCAATTACCAAGGTTCAAGTGGTACTTAGAAGGTACCATGGGAAAACATGGAAAATTCTTACTTTGAGATTCCCTTTTTGTAAGCATGTCAAGTCATTAGGGTCCACACTATCACACACATACATTCCTAATGCCACTAGGGTTTATGTCCTAAACATTCTATATATCAATCGTGACATGAAATCATAAGGAAGTATCAATATAATAGTTCAAGAAATTATAAAATCATAATCCTAAATTTTTATCTTAGAAGATATCACACCTTTGTTGGAGGGGTTTTTTTATAAAAACATGTCTTTTTATCAAATAAATCATTTATCATATTTAGGAATTTCATTCATTGTCTAAATTTTAATTTATCAACAAAAAACATAATTCAACTATTTTAATGAAGAATTGAGACAATTATTAAATTTAAATGGTCAAGGATAGGGATCATACATCAAAAGAAGGACAAGACAAGCTAAAAACTTTGGCACTTGAAATTTTCAATGGAAAATATCACTCCACACTATCACATGCATACATTCCTATATATATGCCCCTTAATCCAATGTAAATATTCCTTTTTCCATGAGGTAGAATGTATAAGAAATATATATATATATACATACCTATATATATGACTTCAAGCCTTCAAGGATCCACCAAACACTCTTGAAGCAAAAAAAAAATTCAAAACAAATGTATTGAGGCCAACTCACTTAAAGAAATACACTAGGAACTCATAAACAATGAAATGCCAAAATGTAAATTGAGACACAATGATGAATAGATGAAATGATTACCCCTAAAATGATAGCGGTGAATCAAATTGAACCAATCTTCTTCGCCTTTGACGGAGTACACCAGAACATGAACAAGGTTGACCTGAGAGACCCTTTTAATGCCCAAGAAATGAGAAGAAAATAAAAAATCACCCCCACAAAAACTCTAGGGTTATACAAAATAGGATAGGGAAAAAGAAAGAGGAAAATCATCCAAACAATGGGAAGAGATGAGAGCAGAAGGCCTTACATTGAGGAGACGGAGGATAATCCTGAAGAAATTATAGTATAGTGGTGTGAAAGGAGGGAGCTGAGAGGGGGTGTGTCGTATGCCTCCTGGGATGAGGGGGTGTCATGAACCAGAAGGGGGGAAGGGGGAAACCCCTTATGGTTTAATAAAACCTAAAAAAATGTAATATTATTATTATTATTATTAAATAAATTATTTATTTTTTATACTTTTATATTCATTTAATTTATTTTCATTTAATTTAAATTTTATTTCTTAATTTCTTAAATTGAAGGACATATCATGGATTTATGATGAGGGATAGAATGTTTTAGACTAATCATGAACCCCTGCTAGCTCCTCTTAACTTGAGTTTTCATAGGCCAACACTATTGAAACTTGAAGAGACACTCGAGGAAACCCCCGAGACATGAACCACATCCAAAAAAATACATTGATGTGTTGAAACTCTCAAAATTTCATTCTAAATCATAGTTTTAAAAAAATGCCCATCCAGCAAACATGAAAATTCAAATTACTCTGGATTTTCATCTAATTCAATAATACAAGATGTCACAACCATCCCACCATAAAACTTCTCATCCCTAAGAAGCCTTCAAAAAAACGTAAATATCACCCGACCTAAACGCATCATGAAGATTCATTCAAATGATCACGTTTTGTTTCCAAACACCCAACTCACCTCCAAGAACCATTTAATCACACAACACTTAATCCTTCAAAACTTGAGTGGCATTCATTCTCCAACTGAAACATTGAGATGGATCTTACCCAATAATGTTTAGCTAAATACATGATCACGTCATTGTGACATTAAAAAATTGGCCAAAGGTACTTCCCACCATAGGATTTAACATTAGAGAGGTCCAAGTCTGAGTTATGACAATTCCACCATCCAAATTGACTTTTAAATCATGACACTAGGTGTTCTAACAATGCTCCTCACATGATTTAGTAAGGTATGAGAACCCAAATTACATTTGAGTTCATAAAAGATACCTTTCTAAAATATATGGTCTAATTTTGATCGACCTAACCAAAACTGGTCACATACGCTTTCCACAAATTATATGGATGACCATTAAACAACACCCTCCTTCGCGTGGAGATGTTTCTAAACTGGTTACTCATTGACCATACTCACATTGTATCAAGAAGGAAAATAGGTGAGTCACTCTGGCTAACTTATCTTGAAGATTCCTAGCTTATATGGATGGATCATTACAAACCACAATAGAAATGTCTTCCTCCAAGGCATCTTACCTTTACACAGACACATTCACCGAAGTCCATACCTGGCTTTTGGTGACATTACTTTCTGAAAACATCACCTCCATGCCCAACGAAAAGTCTGGAATAACCTTGAATTTAGATGAATAGTGTGTAAGGAACTATACTAATGCAATCCATACTCTATTTTTAGGAATTAGATATTGGTAAAAATCCAAGAAATCCACATAAGAACATTAGATAATCCCAGAGGGAATCAATCTGGCATTGAAGCCAGATGAAACTGCTAGTGTACAAGATTTCATCCATGGAATTCCTATAAGGGAATACACAGGACACTTAGGACTAACCAAACCTTGATAAGAACCATGAATTTATCATGCAACATCGAGAGACCACTTAAACAACCTAACAACTTTAAACTACAGCATGGGGTAAGACCAATGCTCTCTTAGTGTATCAAGGATGACATCAATATAGAAGAAATCGTCATCTCTCAAGGAATATTAAACTAAAAGGATTTTAAATATTAGAATATGGAAAATGGTTGAACCACTATTGTTTGACACCTTAGAAGAAACTTGGCTTATCTTACTGACACACATTTACTAACTGGTCATTAATATTTTACCACCAAATGCATCCCATGATCGTTCAAGATTAACCACTATAGTCCACCCACAACCAATATCATTTCTAAAAGGTTGCACAAATGGCCAACCACACCAATGTCATGTTGTCAAGCATGCCCTGACATGATTAAAAACTTGTAAGCCTGAAAGCAATTTGAGAAAATGTGATCATTTCTCAATGGTCCAGTTAGGTTGTGATCCTTCTACCTAGAAGAACACTTTTACAAAAAATAACATGACACTCCCCAACTTAGGAGTGTACTAGACATAGAAAGAAGAAAGATAGACTAGTTTCTCATCAGTATATTATTTTATATTCATCTTAAACACAAGCATGATACTAGCCTTAGTCATGATCATAGAAATCAAAGAATTTGGCATGAAAACAAATTCCAAAACCAAACTGATTAGTGGGTTAAAACACCCGAGTCTGTGAAAGTTGACCCAAGGATTGGAATGAACTTTATTTCATTATGCCTAGGTCACTATACTCTAGATTTATCCTGATACCGCACTCAACATCACAAGGATCTATGATTCCACTGAACTCGACTGGTTTGTTGCATAAGTTAACACTTGACGGTCACCGCATATGTGAACACATACTACCCTTAGGTTTCAAAAGAAAACAGCCCATCTAAAATATTATCCATAGGCTATCTTCCTTATGCATTCAAGTATCATATAGTCCATACAAGAAATTTAGCTCAGTTTCATGTTTCTCCATACAACTGAAAAATAAATACTGACCTCTTGAGCTACCCAAAGAAAGAGAAAGGGTCAAGCAACCTACGAAGCAACTGACCATGCCCAGGGCATGTCTATCTAAATGAAAATTAGAATTACTCAATGCTCATGCCTATAAACAGGGTCAAAGATACCATGAACACCCATTTGAAAAATGGTTTCATTTAAAACTAAAAGTACTACAAGGAAAAATAACACCCAAATGACACTAAGCATCAGAAACTCATATCATTATAAAATAATTTAAACTCAAGGGTGCTACCAACCATGAGATATCCCCTTATAAGAGCATACGTGTCGACCCTAACACAAGGTCACACCACAAAAAAAGTCACCAAACTCAAAATCTAATCATAAAAGACATTTATATAAAGAAATAATGCCAACGGAAAATGCATATGGTTTTGTTCCATGGAAAATCAAATAGAAAATCTCCAGCTACCAATTCAAAAGGGTTTAAACAAAGGAAACCACCTAGGGTTCCATTTTAAGTCCATTAAATTTATTCAAATTTAATTATTTAAACACCTAATATATTTAAATTGAAACATCGATTACTATTTTAAAATAGAAACACTAGGCATCTGATTTTAACTAACACCCTAAGGGAAAAATAAGAAATTTATATCAAAATTCATTTTACTCATTAAAAATTCATTGAAATATCATATTTATTAGGAAATTTATCATCAAATTTATTTTTAACAAAATAATACGACCTATGAGGGTCCCTATAATCCACCTTGGGTTTATCAGAATGGAACTCAATCACAGTTTCTTGGTTATTGAAGTTATAAACACCTGTAATGGGTTATCTCATAAGTCACGTGTCTTGACTGACCTATTTGGGTAAGATGCAAATTTTAGAAGGTAACCAATTTCATTCAGGTTCAATTTAAAATATTTCACATTTTTAACCATTTTAAAATACAACATGTTTATATAAAATAGTTGGATTATATGGTTTGTCATTCCCCAGCCTATAAAGTGCCCATACACTTTATAAACTGACGTCCATCTCATATTTAAAAAAAATTATTCAACATTGTCATTAGAAATTTAAAAAAAATTATAATGCTTCAAATGTGCTAGTCATATTTTCCCATTTATAAGGTTCTCATACACCTTAAAACTAAAAATGGCTCTCTTCATAACTGCCACCACTAATTTGTTTCCCATGTAATAAATTACATATTTATAACAAAACTAGGCATGTGATCACAATCAGTAAACACAGAAAGCATAACAATAAGCATATAATCATGGTACATCATCACCCAAGCATGTTATAAACACAAAATCATGTCATATAATCAAGGAATGCATGATAAGAAAAACATAATCATGTCATAGCCCTCAAGGTTCACAATCTAAATAGAAAGCGTCCTACATATGCAAATACATGGCATGGAATATGCATGGATTTTGAGTTTTCTATGTACCTAATAGGATTAATGTAATGCTTTATCCATTCTATACCAGACCAAGTGTAAAATTCCATAAATTCAAAAATCAATATGTTTTGGAAAGTACCTCATTCACTCAAGGTGAAATCATATCAACTATAATAGAAAACATAATGAACATCAATCCCATCCCTGGCCACTTAGTCATTTCCCCATGGGTGGGGTGATCAGTCCCAGACATTGCAATTTTCCAAAAGTCGACACATTTATATTCTCCTATATACCTTCCTAAAACATTATGATAAAGGAAAAAAGAAATCTTTGATACCAATTTGTAACATATCAACCCGAATCACCACTAAAATGGTGGTCGGACAAGTGGGACACATGGACTCAGGAATGCATCCTCATATTCCAGAGGCCGTCAGCTAAAAGTGAGGGTCTAAAGAGGTGATAATAGGGAGACAATACCCTCAAGTCATAGTATCATAGAATTTTATCACATAATAAATAGAAAACAACTGTGGAAGCAGTATAATATATGGAAGACAGATATCAGTAGAATAATAATATAATTCAGTAAAAGTAAAATAACCAACGCCAATTCCATATAATGATGAATGTAATATCATGTGTTACTACAAGGTACAAGTAGTACAAATTAACAAAATAAAAGAAAACTTAATGGTAAAATCCTAGTGCATCATGAGAAAGATCCCAATTTTGTGCTTCCTAGCTCCCATGTACATAACACTGCACAAGAAATGAATCCAATGACTTGTGAGTATAGAGATCTACTCAGGTCCCAAACGGTGCCTGATCAGTGTGTGAGATAATAATCCTACTAGATGGCACCCATGGTGTCTAACCCAATCTAATAATGGATATATAATGTAAATAAAGGGGAAGGTATATGGAGAAAAATAAACAATGTAATGCTGAATAAATAATCAATAGCTCTCCCAGGTTCCAAAGGGACACCTAGAGGTCATACCTACTTTGACACCCAGCCAGGAATCTATGTCTATGGTTAAAACCTCCTGCATCATGATGAATCAACCAAATTGGTGGCATATTCTCATATCGAGAATGTTTCACCTAGAATATACCATAAACATATGGCCTCCGCCCTTAGGCTATACAAAATATTTCACTCATGCATAACTATAGTCTCACCCTCAGGAATTTCGTGACTGTGCATCTATCCCTTAATCATCTAACAAAATCAAATATTCTACCCTCATAAATTCAATACCAGTACGCTTATCCCTCAAGTGGTTGGAAAGCATACACTAATACCTCAAGAATCAACACCAGTCATGAGTCCTCATACAACCCATATAAATATATATTATATCCTCAGTAATCAATTACCTATGTTCCTTTTACTCGGGTAGTACGGACGAACATGCACTAATCCCTCAGGCATCCACATTTAACATGAGTCATATCCAGAAAAACACAACAGGGAAATCAATACCATACCCTCAGGTATCAATCACATTAATATCACATAAAGTAAAAAACCAAGGAAAGTAAAATCACAATTCTAGTATCAAACATACTTGATTTATCATCATAAGACACAATGATCAATTTATAAAAATTTACATCTTTCAAACCAATTCATTTCATTAATCTGGTATCCTAATTATTATCATAATTATATCAAACTTGTTCAATTAATCATTTGATTCTAAGGTCATTAATATATTAATTGAACATCTTATCCAAGGTGACTATACCATAAGAAATCAAACAATTTATTATTATTCCAATTCAATAGTCTTAACTAGAAATCAACCAATCTATCTGATTTATTATAGGTCTTTAAAGTAAAATAGACTAAGTCTTAATATGGTCCAAGGATGACACACCAATCGGGTGGTCATAGGTCTGAGTCTCTATGATTATAGACCAAAGGGGATACAATGGATGGTTTAAAATGAACTATTATAATGTTATAGGTACTACTCAATTTATCTGTTCATGGTCACATAATCCTGGTGTGATCGCACATATCATAATTATTATAAATAATTGTATCACATAAAGATGGATTTAGTTTAGACCACCCAAATCCATTCCTTTTAAGTTATGAAGCCACCATAAATCATTCCATTGAATAAATTCAATTCATATCATAAAAACATTTTACATAAATTACGCTTATATAATCATAATAAGATGTGGGGTCATATCACCCTAATTAGTTCCATTTAAATTAATTCCTTTAAAATATTCAAGGAAAGGATGCCATCATGTCGAGACTTTCCATTCAATTCATTACATTTAATTAGTCAAGTCAAGGAAATTTATTTATCAATGTCCTAGTGGTACTTATAAGGTACTATGGGAGAACTGGGAAACTGCCTAAATGGGAATTCCCTTTTTATAATCATGTTAATTCTTCCAATTTTTAAGATTGGACAATCACATAAATGGTTTCTTTTTTATTTAACCATTTCAAAAGGTAAACTCCATTTTATAATTTCATTATATTCCATTTCCTAAACATTCCATAAATAAATAAAAACATCAACGAATAAGGAAACATAAATATAATTGTCCAAGAAAGTATAAAATTCTAATCGCTGCTTTTTAGCAAAGAAGACAGTGTGCCTCCATTGGAGGGGTTTCATTATAAAAACACAAATTTTTTTATCAAAAAAATCATTTATAATATTTAAGAATTTCATTCATGGTCCTCGGTTCTATTTATCAAACTAAAACATAATTCAACTTTTTTAAATAATCACTTAATGAATTCTTAAATTTAAAGGGCCAAGGATAGGGATCCTACCACAAGAGAATACAAATCAAAGCTCTACACTTTGGGACATGAAATTTTTAATGGAAAAGATTACTCCACAATTTCACACATATACATTTATATTTATATATTTACCCCTTAATCAAATCTACATATTCCCCTCTCTATGAGGTAATATCTATAAGGAAGATATATACATATATATATATATACACCTACATATATATATGAGTTTAATCCTTCAAGGAGCCACCAAATGCTCTCTAAGCAATGATGAAAAGTTGAAACCATCATGGTGGGTCCAAAACACATAATAAAAAATACTAGGAACTTAGAAAATATGAAATCCTAGAATATAAATTTAGTGACAATGAAGAACGAAGCAAAACCTTACCCCCAAACAATAGTGGTGAACCAACTTGAACCAATATACTTCGCCTTCGGTGGTGGATGCTGAAACATGAACATGGTCAACCCAAGAGAAACTTATCCCACCCTAGAAACAAGTGGAACATCAAAAATAAGACCAACTAAAATCATAGGCTTTGGCAGAATGGGATATGGAAATTGAAAGAGGAAAATCGTCCAAACAGAAGAAATAGATGAGAGAAGAAGGCCTTACCTCAAGGAAACGTAGGAGAATCCTCGAGAAATCATGGTGAAGTGGTGTGGAAGGAGGGATAAAAGAGGGGGGTATCGCACACCCCATTGGAGTAGGGTGGTGTACATCATGAACCAAGAGGGGCGAGAAGGGGGAAACCCCTTATGGGTTAATAAAAACTAAATAATCATCATCATCAATATCATCACAATTTTATTATTATTATTATTATTATTCAAAATTTTATTTATTTATCCTCATCTATATTTATTTAAGTTATCTTCCTTTTATTTTAATTTAATTAAAAAAATCATAAAAAGAATCACACTGAAGGGTTTTTTTCTGAGGGAAACACAGTTTCAGACTTACTATATACCCATATCAGCTCTTCTTGACTTAAGGTTTCGGATCCCAATGCTCTCGAAACCTGACAGAACCCCTAGTACAGCCCCCAGTCCTTGAGCCACATCTGAAAAAACACATTGAATTACTAAAACCACAAAATTTCATTCTAAAACACAGTTTTAAAAAAACAGCCCTTCCAATAAACATGAAACTTCAAATTCCATTGGATTTTTTCCTGTTCAAAAACACAGGACATCAAAATCCCTTTATAACATTCAATGGTTATTTTCAAAGAAATTGTTTTCATGATATTTAATATTTTTTGTGTTTTTTGTTTGTTTTTTATGTTATTTTCAAAGTGAAAATGTTATTTTCCTCAAGAATGTTTTTAAGATCTTTTAATGGTTTTTTCATCTATCGAAACCAAATACCCTTGATGTTACTTATTCTCTACTAGGGATATTTTGTAATGATATCACCTGAATTCATTATATATATGTATTTTGATTGTTTAAAAGTGATTTTTATACAACTTGTTTCTTTTCAATAGGATGATCAAGTTATGAAAGGTATAATGGATGTTTCTATGAATTTTATAACGAAATTAAATAACTAGGTACTTTATTCAAGTTATGATTCTTAGAAATATTTTATTATGTTTGTTGGTTCATTTATAAATCATGGTCATGTGATCCTGTTATAGCTTCCAATGCATTGGGTAAAGGTACAGAGTTAACTAATTAGGTTTCTCCCAATAGATTGTGTGAATTTACCAAGAATTTTATTCCATGTATAACAATGATGGTTATTTAAAGTGTAACTATGATAGTTACTCTAAGTTTAAACATCATGGTTATTCCATTTGTCACTATGAGGATTAGTATTCTTATAACCAGGATGGTTATTCCATATATAAGAGTGGTATGAAAATGATCCAAGACACCAATACATTTTCTTTATGCTTACTATGAGTTTTTAATGTTTTTTTAAAAAATGAATTTACATGGCTCAGGATTATTTATTTATATGAATATCAATTTTGATAAATCTTTATATCATTTTTCATCTTTTATGATCCAAGTATTGATGGTTATAAGTTATATTATGTTATCATCATGAACATTTATTTTTCAACATACCCTTATTTTTATCTTATTATCCTTGATGACATTCTATTGTCAATGATTTTTTTAATTGTAGTGATAATTTTAGCTTAAATTTATTATATTTCCTTCTCCCTAGATTATAAAAAAATTCACAAATGATTTTTTCGTAGAAAGGTTTCAATTTTGGACAATATAATTTGAGATTTCATAGATCTTTATGATATGGTTGTTTATGATTCTAAGTCATTATGATTTTTTCCTAATTGTATATAATATAAACATAAAAGGTTCTTGGGTATATAAGTGATAAATTTTTTGGATGTTTAATGATTTGGATGTCAAAAGTGGTTCAAATTCATCAGTATCACATCCAGAAAGGTAATTATTCTATTTTTTGAATCAAATCTGAGAGTGCAGGTTCAGAGATTTTAAATATGGTATGAGAGTAAGTTTTAGAAAACATTGTAAATTAGGATGTATTCATGTTCGGTTATGTTAAGAGTTATGGATACAATCAAGGGTTTATAAGTTCAAGGTTTATCATAAGTTCAAAGTATTAAAAAACCCTTTTAATGTTTTATGTGATGGAATTCTAAGATAATCAAGAATATTTTGGGAGACATTTACCGTAATATGACCATTGGTTTTAGTATGGGTTTTAGTGAAAAAAAAATGTTTTAAGGAATTGTGACTTTACATTATAAGGACATAAGTTAAAAGGTATTTGTGACCTTTAGTGTTTATCTTATCATTTTTGTTGAGATAATTATGAGTTATTGAAATTTAGGAATATATGATATATTTAACCATGGTATTGTAAAAAATTGGTGAAAACGTTATTAATGAGTAAGTTCACTATTTGTGGAAACATTATGAGATTGAGGTAAATAGAATATTATGGAATTTTATTTGAGTATTAAATGTTTAATTATCTTTTAGAATCATATATGATTTTAATTTGCAATTATACTAATTATGTTATTTTTTGAAATGATTATTATATTTTAAAGATAAATTAATTAGGTTGTATACCTTTTTTAGGTATATGACTTTATGTAAGAGTAATATTATTTGGAGATAATTGTAAAATTTATATTGGAAAACATATAATCAAATCCATATAGTTTTTGGGTTTCAATATTGTTTGGGAATATTTTTAAAAAATTTATGGATAGTAATTTATGCAATTATTTAGTTTAAACATTTTGTGTTACTATTAATTTTTGAAGATTAATTTTGTATTTATCAATATAAAGGGTTATTAATTTTGGGAATTATATTATCTTATTCAAACCATTTTAATAATCCTAGATTTCAAAAGACATGGGGAATATTCTCTTATCCTTTTTCGGGTTATGTGGTCCATTATAGGTTGATTATAGTGCTTCAGATATAAAAAATAATATTGAATGCTCATTCTTTTATAAAAAGATGAATTGTGGTGGAAATTTATTAAAGGATGAACATATAATTATAAATTAAGAATATTTCATAATTTTATTATTTTAAAAGGTCAGGTTATTTCTAAACTCTTAGAAAATGATCTTGAAACAAAAATTTTATCCTATTATAATCATTTTCTATGAATTGATGGTCCTTTTAACATCTCTTTGGTTTATTTTTACCTCATTAAATTTATCATGATTATTCATTTTCTTTTTATCAATTATATCAGTGATCTCCATCATTATTTTAACATTATTCTTTTATTCCATGTTTATATTTTTACTACCAACTAATGTTCTCTTATTTGGAGGCATAACATGTGTTATTTCTAGATGACCATCGAAATTACCTTCCTCTCTTTTCAATTGAATTTTTTATTAACCCTTTTTATGATGTGAGATTTTAACAAGAGTATTTTTAAAGTTTAAATCATTGATTACTGAATTCAACTTCCAATTAAGAGAAAAAAATTTACTAAAGGGGAGATAATTTAATATCTCGACATTTAAAAAAGAATGAATATGTTTAATAGGGTATAAAATATGAAACGCCAAGCCTAAAAAATTGAAATATTATTATTTGAATATGATATTCATAAACCTTACATTGAATTGGTGGTTACTAATAAGATTATATACCTTTAAATATATATATATATATTGTTTCAAATAAACATAAAAATATTTATTTTTATTGAAAATTGTGATTTCTTTTGGATTATTTAATAAGTTAAATTATATAACGGATTATTTTTAGAATTTAAGTAGTTTTTTTATTTAAAATAAAACAATTAAATTTTTTTAAATAAGTTTTATACTTGAATTTAGTATATAATTTGTTATGTATTTAAAAATGCATTTTTTGGAAATATCGTTCGTCGTAGTGTTTTGATGGTTTAATTTAAAATAAAACTATACCACCAGTGTGTTTTGAATTTTGAAAAATGGAATCCATATTTTTTATCAAGATTTACATATTTAATAAATAGGCCACTTTTATTTGGACATAATTAATAGTAACATTAGTAATTTTTTTACTGCTGATAAGGGTAAATATTGTAATTAATGCTAAAAATAAATTGATGAAGACTATAAAATGACACTAAAATGTTAATTAACCTTATTTTATGAGCCCACATTGTAAGAATTCATAAAATATTAGGTTATATGGTATTTTTTATTTTTATGTGATTAGGACCTTATTAATAATTTATGTAAACACAAGTCAAAAATAGGACACTCTTATTTTTATAAATTATAATATTTTTAACATGGTAATTGTGACACCTCGAACCTTTTTCTTATGTAATAATAAAATTGTATAGTTTTACTTCATTTAATTTACATTTTATCCAAAAAATATTTTCAAAAAAAGGCTTGTTTTATTAAATTCTGAAATGATTATATTGCTCCAAAGCTAATATAATTAAACTAACCAAAAATACCTATTAAGAGGCATATTAAAATCACATGGAGACCACCCAATAAAAAAAATCCAAAGAAAATAGTGGGGTTCCTTCAGATCTGTCACGATGAACATCAGTATAGCCAGAACCACAGAAATCGTGCTAACCATCAAAGGAATTATGAACACCATCTTCGCCAAGTTTTTTTGAAGTTGAAACACAATAATCATATTTTTATAAGTCCTTAAAGATAATATGACTGTTTCCACCTTTAGGTGACTGGTGAGTCTCTAACGGCCATAAGACCTTATAGTCATTGGGTATTCTAGTGGTTTAATTTAAATTATCAAGGTATAATAAATTTTCCAAATGTTTAAAGTATTCATTGAAGTTATAACATTTAAACATGTTTTTAATAAACTCTTTATATATTAAAATGATAATGATTTAAAGATTGAAATGGGTTTGAATCATAACCCTTCTGTTTCGAAAGAAATACTATGAGAATCAAATGTTTGATACTACTTGGTTTTGGTACAAAGAAACATATTTTTGAGTTTGAAATCGTACTTCGGGAAAATGAAATAAATAAATATTGTTGTATTTAGTATTTTACCTTTACTTAGTGATTTATGTGTTTAAGTGCTTCAATTGTTTTATAAAGTTTCGTTAAAATGTTTTTATCCTTGTACGAATATAAAAAAAGTTTTTTATTTAAATTTATGTTTGGATATAATACTAGTTGGGATTTATTTAATGATACATTAAACCTTGATTTTTAACCTTGATGTTTTGAAACTCAAATGTTACTAAACTAATGAAAAGTTTGGTTTTAGGATTTTTTTAACCATGATAGGGAAATTATATTATTTGTTTATAAATATAATAAATTTATAGTGTAAAATAAAAATAACCTCTTATTTGCTAAAAAATGGGTGAATACCCCTCCTAGTCGAGGGAAACCTAGTGGGCCAAGCAACTCAAGGCCTGGGTGGGCATCTCATTGAACCCCTGACAGATATCCCGGGGTTGTGCACACATGCTACGTGCTAGGTCGAATGCGCAGGCATTCATAGTAGGCCCTAGTCATGCATAGGCATGTGCAAGGGGTTCTAGGGGGCGCCATCTTGCAGGGCGGCAAGGCGGAAGGGTTGGGCGGAGTAGTGTGCCCGTAGAAACCTGGTATGGGGCGGGACCAAGGGGGGAGGGAGATTTCTGGGCTATTTTGAGAGCTCGAGGCTTATAAAGCCAGACCAAAGCCCATCCCATTTTCATGTGGAAAACCCTTTTTAGAGAAAATCAGATATGGACTGCCTGATCTCACCACGCGAGATTTGAGCCATTGGATCAGTTTGTCCATCGACTCCCCATAGCTGCGGTTTCTCCACCACGTTTTTAGCAGTCGTCTGATCCCTTCAGATATAATCTTGACCATTATTCTCTTTTTAAAACAATTCATCACTCCATAGTCATCCGATCGAGTTGAGATTTAATCTTGATCGATCATCTCTTTTAAAAACACGTGGATGCACCACAGTCGTTGGATCGTTTACAGTTTAATCTTGATCATTCATTTATTTTTAAATCTTTGAATCTTTTTTAGTTGTCTGATCACATATTTTATGATTTGATTCATTCTTTATTTTCCACGCCCTCTCTCATCACCTTCTTCTTCTTCCTCCTAGGTGCTCCACACTAGTAGCTCCAGCTACTCTCTTATTTTCTTTTTTTCCACACCTGTGACCTCGGGTGGCCCTTCCTTCCTTCCCATTTTCCACAAGACCAAGTGCACTGGTCTTTTTTCAAACTGAGGTCCCTTGGTTTTCCATGCAATATTCCCTTAAAATGATATATATACAATTTATATGTATAATTAATTTTTTACTCAAACCCTACGGTTTTATTCCTCTCCAGCGCCTCCGTCAAGCTCTTCTTGACCTGTTCTCCTTCTTGAACCAGGTAAGCAACCTAGGATTGCCTTGCTGTGTTTTGTTTTATGGATTGTTTATATATATATACACACATGTATATATATATATAATTTTTTTTATAACCTCCTGATTTTCTTGAATGGTCTTATAAAAATGATTTCATATTTTTTTTAAATGTTTTTAGCATGAAATTCACAAAGGGGTTTTATGTTTGTACCTAAATTTAGTTATAAAACATATATAAACATTTATATATATATGTCTTCTTAACAAAACCATATTGATTTATGTATTTAAAGAAAGAATAACTCCTACTCTAATGGAATTCATAACACCAACCATGTTAGGTTAATAGGTGTATTAAGTTGATGAAATTATAAAAAAAAATAAGTATTATTACATATATATATATGTGTGTGTGTGTGTGTGTGTGAGTGTGTACTTATGAAATAATACCCTCATCTTTACATTATTGTTTTCAATGTTTAACATTCATTTAAATTATGTATTTACTATACATAAATTATGTATTGGGTTCATAAGTTTTGATGAGACACCCTTAAGTACATAGAGTGATATATATATATATTTATGTATTAAATATGTGTTCACATTATGACTTCACAATGGATTGATAAAAGTTATAACAAGTGTTTTGAAGTGTGAAAATTCTTCAAGAATTAGCTTGAAATTTTTTTTAGTAATACAACCATTTATTCATCACTTTATGTGTATACAAATTTCACACTTATTTTTATAATTCTAGATAGTATTGGTTAGAAAATTGTGGGGTTAATTTTCATGCTTTCTAATTTATAACATTGTGTTTAAATATTTGGGAGCACCCTTGTGGTATTTTTATACATAAACGTGCAAGAAATGGGTGTTCAGAAAACTATGTGTTTAATACCTCACATGAAATATTTTATTTACTTTTAAATTAATTATGTATCCAACCCATGGTGATTTCCCATTGTGCATTTTAGAATATAAAATGTTTATTTGCAAAATATAGATTTCGTAATTTCATGGTTATAATTTTATGTTACAAACCAGTATTTTTGTGAATTATTTATCATCACATGTTCTATAATTTTCCTTCCATACTTTTCATTTATTAAATTTCCATGCAGTTTTTAGTTTTGAAGCTTAAGTGCATGATTCACTATATATATGTAAATTCTAAAGAATGTAATTAAAATATTGTGACCATTTATGGATTAAGGAACTAAATTATTCAATGTGGTATGGGACATTTTTAATAATATGAAATGAGAAATTAAATATTTCAATTATTATGTAAAACTCTGAATAATAATTAATTAGTAATTTAATAAATCAAAGTGGTATGAGACACATTGATTTAAATAAATGAGGAATGCATTGGACTCAGTATGTGATGGGTGGGGCCCTCTATAGCCCCTCGATGCATCAGTGGATATCATGAGACTAATATACATGGAACTGGCTAAGGCCTTTCCCAATTTTGGTTTATGTTTTTAGAAGAGGCCTTAATCATTTTAGACATCTTGGCTGAGGCCTTGATAGAATATTTCAGAATACCCGACATGTGCACTTCCCTCATTAATTTTATGATATTTAATTAACCAAGTGGATATTTGACTAGTAGAATATACTTGGTTAAGATCCTATACTTATGAGTATCAGAAGAAGTAAATTCTTATGGAATAATGTTTATTCATCACTCGTAGATTTATCATCCAAATTATGATTCACAGTTAGTAATGGAAGAAATTAAATTTATTATCTTATGTGAAACTCTAATATTGTATTGCTTTAATTTTTAAATTTTGTACTTTCACTTTCACATGTCACACTTATTACATTTGTAATAACTCTTTCTTTATATGTTGCACGCCATATATTTTGTATAAGAATTATTATGATTGGAACATGTTTCATTGTAACCCTGTTAATATTCCTTGAAATGTTCACCTGTAATTTTTAAACAAAATGTTATGTTATGCTTTAACTATCGTATATTTTCTTAAGAAAATGCTTTATGAATAATTTTAAAGGAATGTTTCAAAAGGTTCAAATTGAAATATTATATTTTTTTAAATCCCCTTACTGGGCATTCTTATGCTCACCCTACGTTTTAATTCAGATTTTATAGGTTTAGTAGATTTGAGTTACACTAATTGGTGGAAGCTTTGTGGAGTTCTTTTTCTCTTTCAATTTTGAAGGATTGTAATATTTGTATCTGGTTTTCTAGAATCTAAACCAATAATATCCTATTTAGTGGAACATAATGTTTAATTCATCATCAATTATTTTTATAAAAAAATTAAACACCATATTTTATTGAAACTACAAAGGCTCCAGGGCAGTCTGGGGATGGGGTGTGACAGGAATCAACAGAGGCTATACTTAGTTATAAAGTTACATTTTAAGGATAAATTATTTATCTTAATTATGGAATTTTATTTTAAATTTTTAATAAATAAATAATTACCTTAAATTCTTATGCAATACTGATGCATTAGTTATTCAATTAATGGAAAATTTAAATAAATGATATTAAAAATATTAAAAGTAATATAATTTCAAATAATTAATAAAATTTAATAATTTTTCAGATAAATATATCATTTCGTTATATTTAATGTTATTATATTCCAATTCCATATTCTTCTTGTTATTTTTAATGTCAAATAAAATGAATAGTTCTAAAATTGCCATTATTGGAATTTGATGACAAAAGTATTTTATTACGCTATTTAAAATTATTAAAAAATATATATCGTATAAGGTTATCATTTTATGGTTTAAAATATATTCCATATACCATTTATGGGACTTTTATCATTTATAGTGACTTTAATGACCCTTAATGTGTAAAAAACATTGATGTCGTAGTATGTGTGAAAAGGGTAAACGAGGGTTAAAAGAAATAATAAGTGTAAAATTGTGATCTAAACTACACTAAATCTATTATATAAGATTGTGTTTAATCATATTCATATTATATAACAATATTATCAATTTAGATGAATTTTAAAATCAATATTAATTTATATCAATTTAATATTTAAAAAAATCCAAAAAAGAACTCATCCCCTCTCTTATAAAAGGGTGCCTCTTCATATCATTTATCCTTACATCAAGAACCATTTTCATCAGAACATATCTTCTAAAATAATTTCATAAAGACACTCCCCACATTCTATTGGTCTTATTTAGAGAATAATACCAACCTTAAATGGATTAATAAGCAAAGAAAATAAGGTTTTTCAGAGAAGAGGTATAATTCTAAACTGACCATTTTTGTTTTATTTCTTCTTCCACATCCATGAAATATTATTAAAACTAGATGATATAATAACTAAAATATCTTAAATATACTGGTATGTTATTATATTACTTTCATGACCCATATCCATCTCAAACAACCATCAAATGGGAATGGAACTCATCATTTGTGTATACAGTGGACTGCCACCTCGTGTACCAATGCAATTATTTTTCCATCATCATCTCCCACTACTAGTTATAATAATGGATTTAATATATATATATATATATATATATATTATATTCATGAAATTTTTATAATTACTAAAACAAAATATATCATCTACTTTCTTACCTTTAGATGCACTAAATATGATAATGTTGTTCGTGTGTATGTGTGGATTACCACCTTCACGAAGCCATATGATTCATTTTTCATCACCACATCACATTGATGATGTATGTGTGTGTGTGTGTGTGTTTAAATAAATAATATGGTGTTTATTATATAATTATAATTATGTAAATATTAAAAAATACTTACCTTATTTCCATAATTATTGTTGAAAAATGGAATCATTACTCAAGCGTACATACAGCATATCGTCTCAATGATTGTAACATAGAACATTTTTCATATTGAAAATTCAAGTATGTTTTTAAAAGTAAAATTTATGTATGAAAATTATAAATATGTAATTAATATTATTATAGTCATTATTGATAAACTACCCCTTTGACCAACATCAACAACCCAAATTTCTTTAGAAATTATGAACCGAACATGCTCAAAATTACCAACATGGACGTAATTTATTATTTAATTAAATATGTAACTAAAATAAATTAAATAAATATATTAATGATAAGTAATAAATCATGACTAATTTTCTTAGGAAATAAAATAATTTGTATGAGTCTTTGATATGGGTGTAAAATGGCTAATATAGAAAGTTTCGACTCTAGGTAAGGGATTTAGTCTCAATTTACTTTCATTGAGGCATATTTTATTATTATACACTAAATTTATTTTATATGTTGTATATACTACCCATTTTAAATGTTATATCATTAACCCATCATACTTAATGGTATTTTAGTTTTGAATTTTAATTACATCAAGAAAGGGATTTTAACTTGAATGTTATCATGTGGTAAAATGATTTTTAACGCAATTTCCATTCCTTGAGTTATAAATATTATAAATTGACATTGTTATGCCATGATTATGCATGAGTTAATATATAAATTTTTATATTTAGTATTATCACTCTTTTTTGTAGTTAAATTTTTTAAACATAATCTCTTCAGTGATTAATTTTGAATTCAATGATGTGATCTTTGTAAGGGTTATTCTTCTCAAATTCCCTTAACTTGGGACATATGTTATGATATGCACCAATCATATTTTATGAGTTGTATATAATGGAACTTTAAAATTATATATCATGTATCTCCTTTTTATCATGATATTTAATGTTTCATTTGATATTATTATTTCCTGGAGATTATGATTGAAAATATTCCAAAGTGATAATGGCTTTATGTTACAATCTCTTTCCTTTTTGAGAATGTTTATGTTCAAGGTTCCTTTAGAGGAAATAATATATTATTTTTTCTTGAACCATGTCTATTTTATTATCATCTGGATATGAATTACTTTTTTATGTTAATTTCAATTTCCTTCCATATTTATTAATAAAACATAAAGAAATTTTTTTGAAAGAGATATTGATCGTGTATCTTATATTAGATGGGGAATATTTCGCTTCCATATCAAGTCTTTCTCAAATGTTTTCAAAAAAATTCATTTATAAAAATTAATGATTTCATAAATCCATTACACATATTATTTGACCGTATTTTAAAAGGTTTTAGAAAGTAATTTTTTTAACATTTTCAGAATGGGTCACTTAGACACCCACTACAAAATGGTTTAAAAGAATGATTATTTTTATCATTTAAAACCTGAATGGACTTTACCACTATCATAAACATTATTTAATTTGATTATTATTTTATAATTTTCAAATTTTATTGCAAATAAATAGATTTTGAGAATTTTTTATGAATTTGTTAGTTCAATAAATGTGATTTTAAAATTTGAAACGGTATTTTTCTTGAGAAAATATTTTGATATTTTAATGTTATTTTCATTCATCCACACCAAAAACCCTTGATGTTACTTATTATAATATAAGGATATTTTTCAATGATATTATCCTCATTATTTATCTAGATAGATTATTATTTTTTCAATTATATTTTCATGGAACCCATGTCTTTTCATAGGTTTAATCAATTTATAAAAGGAATAATGGATATTTCTATGAGTTTTATGATGAAATAAAAAATCTATATACTTTATTCATGTTATGGTTCTTGGAAAGTATTTATGATTATGGGTTATTACATTATAAACAAACGGAAGGTTATCCCATTATAAATCCCCAATACATTGGGTAAAGGTGAGGAGTTAACTGATTAAGTTTCTCCTAAGAGATTATGGTAATTTACAGTGAATGTTATTCCAAGTATTAGTATTATATTAATTTAAAGTGTAACTGTGATAGTTACTCCAACTGTAACTATAATGGTAATTCCATGTATAACCATGAGGTTTACTCCACTTAAAACAATAAAGGTTTTCTTTATTTAAGAGTGATATGAAAATGTTCCAATATACCAACACATTTTATTTTTTCTTATTAATAGTTCATAATAATTCCATTGATCATGATTCACATCACATAGAACATGCTTATTGATTTTTAGGACTCTTTAACTTTATAAATATGTATTATATGATTCATTTCTTATGATCCATGTATTGATGTGTGTATGTTCTCTTATTTTATGCTCATGAACTTTGGTTATGTCAAAATACCCTTATTCCCATCCTATACTCATTGATGACCTTCAATTTTAAATGTTTACATTTAAACATACTATAAATTTTAGATCACCCTTATTAGGTTTAATTTTACCCATTTTGTGAAGAATTCCAATAAATTAATTTTGTTTATATAGGTTTCAGGTATGGATAATTTTATGTGATATGACGTAGATCTTTATGAACTAGTTATTTATAAATCCAAGTTGTTAGAAGTTTTTCCAAATTATATAAAACACTAAACCAAAATTTTCATTAGGTATGTAATTTATCCAATTTTTCTTTTTTATGTACTATTTTTTTATGGAAAAAATTGGGTCGTATTCATCGGTTTCAAAGATATAAATGTAAAGATTATTTTTTTAGCATCGGATCTAGGATTTCATGTTTGGAGATATTAAACTATAGCATCCTGCATTTTTATCACATGAACTTTCATTACATTATACAAAACTGAGGATCTTTAAGGTTTAGTGTCTTGGAAACTAGGAACTTAATACATGAAACAAAAAAATATTATTCTTAAACAATTGAAAGGCTTCTCCTTATATTCATCCTAGGTTCATTACTACATCTCATAACCTAGGGACATACATCAAAATAAAGGGTGAGCAGAAGGCCCAATAAGGGAAAAAAGAGAAACATTTTACAAGTGAACTTGAGATACTTCAATAAGGTCATGAAAAGAACTTTAAGGAATGAGAAAGAAATCATGAGTTATATCATAATAAAAATAATATTTTTCATAACTTGAAGATGTGGCCACATAATTTAACATAGACAATCATGAACATATCACCAAGGTCCATCCCCAAGGTGTCATTTGAAAATTACCAAGGTTATTCACCAAGATATCGTGAAAATTGTAATCTCTGGTGGTTACATCATTACCCAATGCATTGGAGCGCTATCAGGGTACACCCTTAAATTTGACATTATTATCATGTGAGCCACATATATCATCATCAAACATTTCATAAATAACCCATATAGCATAAAATAAATGGGTTTCATTTCATAATCATAACGTTTTAAAAACTTCTTTAAAGATAGGATCTTTACGTCACTTTAAACCCACGGAAGGGGAGAGCGGGTCTCATATATGTAAATCCCAGAATTTAAAATAGAACATTTTGATATATATGTGAATACCCTTTTAGAAATAAGATCTTTGAGTATTCACTTTATAACATAAAATAATTTTGAGAAAAGAGAGAGGCATTTTGAGACGAAAATTCTGCAGCAAAACGGCTATGTTTCGGGGTTTTAGAAAACATTGAAAAGAGAGGGGACATGGGTCAAATATTCATAAATGACCGATAAAACAGTATAGGGACAGAATAAGAAGGATATATGAACATGGTAATGAAATTTTAATGACATACCATTTGAAATGAAAAACATGGAAGGAAGACAAAAAATATATTTCTCTTATGAAAATTCGGCAGCCTAACGGCGTCACTTAAACTTCAACAGAAATGATTTGAAAAGATAAAATAGGGTCTCTAATAATGTGAAAATAAGAGTCCAGTATGATATATGTAGATATCATACCCCAACATAATTAAAAAAGGAACTTGAAAAACTTGACATGAAAGTAGAACTTTGAAAAGAATGAGAAGGGTGAAAGAATCCCCTTAAAAATTCGGCAGCCTAACGGCGCCACTTAAACATTATTAAAACGAATTGATGAGAGCAAGATGGGGTCTCTCATCATATGAACATGAAAAGGGAAGTAATATGAATATATAAGAACATCCTCCAACATAATATCATGGAGTATAAAATAAATGACATAAAAGAGATTACTTGAAAAGAAAGAGAGAGGTCAGATCCCTTACCTTAAAATGTAACTCTTAAAACTCAAAGGTTTGCACCTTGAGGGATTGGGGGAACCTTGGGAGGACTCATTGGGAGGTAATGAGACCAGATCTTTTTTGGGGAAGAGTTGTGAGTCGAATGGATGAGAGGATGGCTTGGTATTTATTAGGAAAGTGAGGGGACAACGCATTAATGGCCAAGGGACACCTCATTAGTGGTTTTGGCAAAACCATGGGCTTGCCCATGGTATTTTCCCATGGTATTAGCCACTTGGGACACCTCATACCTTACCTTACTATTCATAAGTCTACCATATAGATTACATACTTAAAACATCATTTAATGATGTCATTAAACACCCGTAACTTAAAAACTGTATTTTCACTATTCATTGAAAATTCAACTTTCTCAGAAAAATCCCAAAATTTCACCTTAACCAAATATTGATGCTCTGATTTCAAAAATGAACTCCATTTTATAAAAATAATTTTCTAAATATTTTTTATTTAATTTTTAAATAAATACACTATTCATCGAAAATTCATTTTTTTCAGAAAAATCCCAAACAATTACCTTAACATAATATCGATGCTCTGAGTTCAAAAATGAAATCCATTTTATAAAAATATTTTTATAAATATTTTTAATTAAATCAATAATTAAAAAACACTATTCACCCGAAAAAAAACTAATACTTGAATAATAATTTATGAAACTGTTATTTAACCATTTTATTGAATCGCATTACTTAATCAAGGTGCCTAAATTATATTAATTCTTTATTTAAGTGAGATTACTAATCCATTTGGTCACATTATAAATCCTAAGCATAAAATAACTATTCATAATTTACTATTCATCAAAAATCATGTTGATCTTATTAGACTCTAAATTTCGTACTGAACATAATTGTAGAAGACCATTTTTTGAAAATCATTACACATTTTTAATTATTTAAGGTTTACATAAACATTTTTTTAGAATATCCTTTCTCTAAAATTCACCAAAAATATGCATACTATATTTATCCGGACATTTGAAAATTCATAAACTTCATCATAAGAAGAAATCAAAATTTTTATTTAAAACAAAGGATTACACAAGGCAGTTACGGTCTCCTTACATAGCCCATTATCACACCAGCATAGGACCTAAGTGTAAGGTGTGCTAAGGTGAGAAAATATGAGGGAGGCTCGACCAACATTGCACGAGTAGTAATTTCTATTAGTTTGAACATCTCACGAAGGTGATTCCCTTCTAGCTTCACACGATGAAGTTCGGCTTGGGTTTGGTCCAGAGCAAGGCCCAGTGGTGCTACCTCCTTCCCAAGTTCTTTTAGATGGGCTTTGATCGGTACAAGACTACTAGGTGAGGCTATCAAATCTTCTTTCTATATTAATTAACCAAGATCACTTGTATTTAGATACAAAAGTCGCAACATTCAGTTTTCAACGGTCATACTGACTAACGGTCATATAATAGTCAAAACCCAACAGTCTCATTTTAATTATACTCATGTTAAATGAAACAGTTTTGTTGAGTATGAAAAATAAAATAACACAAAAAAAATAGGAAACAAGATTTATTCAAAATTTGGGGTCGTTACAATCTTCCCCCCTTAAGAAATTGCGTCCTCGCAATTTCATGGATATGGAAGAAAAAAACAAAGGGTCATGTTCTGAGGGAGAGTGATAGAAAACATGATTAAGAGAAAGTTAACAATAAGAAAATCACAAACTTATGATGTGTGTAAACGGTCTTTGATTACCCAGTAGGAAACGTTAAAAGAAAACGTTTTTGTTTTATGTTCCTTTTTATAGTTTTGAGGAATTCATTTACTACATAGAATAAAAACATAAGGAAATATACCTACCTTCAAGTAGAGTTTCATCCTTTAAAAAGTTTCTGCCAAAACTAATCTTTTCTCCAAACGATGAGCATTCCAAACTACTTGGCCCCATCAAAGCACAAGAATCATCTTATAGAGAATCACATAATCCACTAAAGAGTAACTATCTATTTCTTCTATCTTTAAACATTATCCCAAAAATAGAAAGGGTAAGATAAAACAACTCTTCCAAAATAAAGAACCCCAGAGGAAGGGAAACTACTTTAAATCTTCAAAGTTCCACGGTACTACCCAAAGTTCATCATAGACCATTCCGTAAATAAATTTCCTTGAAAATCCTCAAAATAAACCAAACTAAGATTGAAACCCAAACACAAGAAGGATTTGATAACATAGTCTTCCAAGGTAAACTTTATCATTCATCTCCAAACAACATCAACCACTCCTAACATCTTATAACAAAAGTAACTAACCTAAACATATTTACCCCAAGATAGGTTAATCATTTCCATAAGTAACCTAAATTACTATAAGTCCGCATTAAATTCATCGATTCTTCAAAATATAAGTCAACCTTAACTCCTCAAAGAAAATACAGTAGTAATCTATTTACCTTGATCAAATAGGGTTCCCAAAATAGGTAACGTCTTCCAAAATAATAATCATCTTTTAATCCCCTAATCACCCTTTTTTTTAGAAGAACAGCTTTACTACATCAACATGTGGTACATAGCAATAGATGTTTTCCTTAATGATATAAAATCATCTTAGGTAGTGACTCGTTGATCTTAGAAAACATAAAATATATGCTCATAGAGCACGAACTAAAATACAACATGACATAGACAATTATTGTGAAGAAGTTACATGTACTTCAGTCATCATGATCCATATCAGCATAGCACTTGCATTGTTCCCTTCTCCTCGAAGATTTTGATGCTCATCATGCTTCTCACCCAATCTAAGAGAGCATTACCTTGGATAATTTCTAACTTCTCCACATTTACGACATCGAAATGTATAAGGCACATTAGATAGAACCTTATCTCCATTCATTACATTATCCATTTTTTTAAAGCAATTGGCTACTTTATGCCCTATCACCCCACACTTAAAACATCTCCCAGTTCCTTTGTGACATTCTCCTTAGTGCCCCTTTCCACAGTTTTTGCACAAAGGAAATTGGGTCTTCTTTCCCTTATCAACTTTATCATATGAACATCCTTGAGACTTTATCTTCTTCTTCCTTGATGAATTTGGGCATTCAACTAGGTACCAATTATTAATTGTGATTTTTGATTGCTGGTTTGGCATAATCACAATATTTTCAACTTGATCTTTCGTCATCTCTGTCACATCAGTAGGGAAATCATCACATTTCCTATCACATTGGTTGTTGGGACATGTTCTTCCATTTACCGCCATTAACTAATAAAAGAAAGTATAATTAGGGTCTTGAATACTTAGCCAATAATCATTAAAAGGAAACTTTAATCATAGAAGGATAAACTTGTAGAAGGAAAGTATACCCTAACTTGTGATCCCCTAGGTTCCAATCTAGGTTATCCATGATCATATATTCTTATGTGAATCTTTATTTTATTTTATCTTTGTTCCTTTAATAATGGTTCATACTAAGATTATGAATTTACCAAAGCATATCCCCCAGGAGTGTCGTAACCAAGAGTGCAGCAAGGCCCGTTGTCATGTACCAGTTCCCGTTTGAGTCTAGCTTAAAGCGGGGTTTTCGGGTTTTACCCCTATGTACATTTGTGCCAGAGCTGCCTCTACCTGCTTGTATCCATATAGGGATGTATTTTCTTTGCAACCCCTTACTCAATACTCACCAAAATATCAGGAAGATTTCCTATATTTAAACTTTTCTATAGGGTTCTTCCTAATGTTTTCATATCCTAATTTCTACAAATAACTAAACCATCCCTTGATACCAACTATAACATCCCGCCTTTTTATCACATAAAATTTCATTACATTATACAAAACTAAGGATCTTTAAGGTTTAGTGTCTTGGAAACCAGGTACTTAATACATGAAACAACAAAAAAACATTCTTCTTAAACACTTTAAAGGCTTCCCCTTATGTTCATCCTAGGTTCATTTCTGCATCTCATAACCTGGGGACATACATCAAAAGAAAGGGTGAGCAGAAGGCCCAGTAAGGGAAACAAGAGAAACATTTTACATGTGAACTTGAGATACTTCAATAAGTTCATGAAAAGAACTTTAAGGCATGAGAAAGAAATCATGAGATATATCATAATAAAAATAACATTTTTCATAACTTTAAGATGTGGCTACATTATTTAACATAGGAAATCATGAACATATCACCAAGGTCCATCCCCAAGGTGTCATTTGAAAATTACCAAGGTTATTCACCAAGATGTCGTGAAAATTGTAGTCTCTAGTGGTTACATCATTACCCAATGCATTGGAGCGCTATCAGGGAGCACCCTTAAATTTTCCTTTATTATCATGTGATACACATATATCATCATAAAACATTTCATAAATAACCCAGATAGCATAAAATAAATGGTTTTCATTTCATAATCATAACGTTTTAAAAACTGCTTTAAAGACAGGATCTTAACGTCACTTTAAACCAACGGCAGGGGAGAGCGGGTCTCGTGTATGTAAATCTCAGAATTTAAAATAGAAATTTTTAATATATATGTGAATATCCCTATAAAAATAAGAGCTTGGATTATTCACTTTATAACATAAAATAATTTTGAGAAAAGAGAGAGGCATTTTGAGACGAAAATTTTGCAGCATAACGGCTATGTTTCGGACTTTTAGAAAACATTGAAAAGAGAGGGGACATGGGTCAAACATTCATAAATGACACATAAAACAGTATAGGGACAGAATAAGAATGATATATGAACATGGTAATTAAATTTTAGGGACATACCATTTGAAATTAAAAATATGGGAGGACTCCTTGGGAGGTAATGAGACCATAGCTTCATTGGGGAAGAGTTGGGAGTCGAATGGATGAGAGGATGTCTTGGTATTTATTGAGAAAGTGAGGGGGAAAGGCATTAATTGCCAAGGGACACCTCATTAGTGGTTTTGGAAAAACCATGGGCTTGCCCATGGTATTTTCCCATGGTATTGGACACTTGGGAAACCTCATACCTTACCTTACTATTCATAAGTCGACCATATAGATTACATACATAATATATCATTTAATGATGTCATTAAACACCCATAACTTAAAAACTGTATTTTCACTATTCATTGAAAATTCAACTTTCTCAGATAAATCCCAAAATTTCACCTTAACCAAATATCGATGGTCTGATTTCAAAAATGAACTTCACTTTATAAAAATAATTTTCTAAATATTTTTAATTTAATTTTTAAATAAATACACTATTCACCGAAAATTCATTTTTTTCAGAAAAATCCCCAAAAATTACCTAAACATAATATCGATGCTCTGAGTTCAAAAATGAAATCCATTTTATAAAAATAATTTTCTAAATATTTTTAATTAAATAATTAATTAAAAAACACTATTCACCTGAAAAAAACTAATACTTGAATAATAATTTATGAAACTGTTATTTGACCATTTTATTGAATCACATTACTTAATCGAGGTGCCTAGATTATATTAATGCTTTATTTAAGTGAGATTACTAATCTATTTGGTCACATTACTAATCCAAAGCATAAAATAACTATTCATAATTTACTATACATCAAAAATCAAGTTGATCTTATTAGACTCTAAATTTCGTACTGAACATAATTGTAGAAGACCATTTTTTGAAAATCATTACACATTTTTAATTATTTAAGGTTTACATAAACATTTTTTTAGAATATCCTTTCTCTAAAATTCACCAAAAATATGCATACTATATTTATCCGGACATTTGAAAATTCATAAACTTCATCATAAGAAGAAATAAAAAAATTATTTAAAACAAAGGATTACACAAGGCAGTTACGGTCTCCTTACATAACCCCTTATCACACCAGCATAGGACCTAAGTGTAAGGTGTGCAAAGGTGATAGAATCCGAGGGAGGCTCAACCAACATCACACGAGTAGTAATTTCTATCATTTTGAACATCTCATGAAGGTGATTCCGTTCTAGCTTCACACGATGAAGTTTGGCTTGGGTTTAGTCCAGAGAAAATCCCAGTGGTGCTACCTCCTTCCCAAGTTCTGTTAGATGGGATTCGATCGGTCCAAGACTACTGGGTGAGGATATCGAATCTTCTTTCTATATTAATTAACCAAGATCACATGTATTTAGAGACAAAAGTCGCAACATTCAGTTGTCAACGGTCATACTGACTAACGGTCATATAATAGTCAAAACACAACAGTCTCATTTTAATTATACTCATGTTAAATGAAACAGTTTTGTTGAGTATGAAAAATAGAATAACACAAATAAAATTAGGAAACAAGATTTATTCAAAATTTTGGGTCGTTACATAAACTATAAAGGGAAAAATAGTTTATAAGTGGTCATGATATGAAATTTTTTACCATATTTTATCCACCTATCCTTTTTCAATATTTCTTTGACTTTTAACTAATTTAATAAAATATTTTTTTTATAAAATAACATTAATGGCCATTAGGATACTATTCATTTAATTTGAATTTAAAAACATCAAGAAAATGATTAAATTTGAATATAATACTTTAACATGTCATTAATATGTTTTATTTATCTATAAAATTAGTGGACACAGCTATTCATCCCATTCTATTAACTTTTAATTTTTTTTAATCATTTATTTTATTTATTTATTAATCAAATAAATGTTTTGTCCGCATTGCGTAATCATTTAAGATAATTTTTCAACCACTGAAAAAATAAATAAATTACCTTGAAAAAAATAATTTAATTAAGTTCAAAATAATAATTTATATTCATTCATAACATATTCTTGTCTTTATTTGAATATATAAATAAAATAAAGGCAAGAGGGGATATTTTGGAATTTTCATTACATAAAATAAAATAACTATAATTACCAAAATCAAATGAAATTAAAATACTATATACATGAATTTTTTATGGATATATCCAATTTATCCCTAACCAATGAAACATAGGAAAGTATTTGGATGATTTTTAATTCATTATCTCTTTATTTTTAGCCTTAATTTCCTAATTTACCCTTTACTGATGTGAAAAATTTTATTGTGGCTACTATTCATAATGCTTAAAAATAAAAGAGACCTATTTATGATATTTTAACATTATAATTAGAAATTTATATTTTTCTAAATAATAAATTTCTATATGTGGCGTAAATTAATTTAAGATAATAAATTGAAACACCATGAAAAACAGTTTTTCAAAAAAACCTTTTTAAAAATAAAAATATTTTTATAACAAATTCAACCATAAAATTAATTATAAGGAACTTATTGGGATTATTAATAATATATGAGAACTAATTTTACTTTTAAACCATTCTAAAAATTTAATGTTTTTAAATGCTTAAATCAAAAATACAATTTTAATGAAAAGCTATAGTTTTCACTATTCACTAAAAACATCAATCATTTTAGAAAAATACCAAAAAATAACTCCAAGATAATTTTGACATTCTGATTCGAAAATATATAACCTATTTATTAATATAAATTTCTAAATGTTACAAAAAATAATTATAATATTTCTTCACAAAAAAAAGTAATAAAAACCATTTTTTAACCAAACGTGTTTTGAAGAAATAAATGTGTTTACTAATAATTGAGTTTTTTTCTATGAATTAATTAATAAATTTATATTGAGTAGATCCTTTATATATTTTTTAAAATTTGGCTAATGTTATTCATATCCAACAATTCAAAAACTAAGTTATAATGGTCATTTTTAAAAAATAATATTATCTTGTTCGTTTAAGCTTAGTAGTACTTGTTGTATACGCTATTGAAATTTTTCTCTATAATTAATGGTTATAAATTTTAAATTTCCACTATTGAAAATCCATATCATAAAAATATTTAATAAAATTTCCTATTAAAATAAGGTAAATGGAAATTTTAATTTCATCTAGAATAACTCATAACTAGCCTTCCCAATAAGAGAAAATTAATAGGAATTGAATAAATGAACAGTTTAGAAAAAAATGACCAAATAATGATAGATAGTGATCGAGAAAATTTATTATAAAATGATTGATCATAATATTGTAAATGACCACATAACTATAAATCAAAAAGGTGTAAAAAAGACCCTCAATTCATTTGGAGTGAATGTAAAAAATAAATGTTTTTGTTTCAAGATCCTTTTTCTAGATTTAAGGAATTCATTTACCATCTAGACTAAAAACATACAAAAATATACTTACTTTACATGCATAATTTAATCCTTTAATCAATTTTTTTGAGTTGGTGTCTGGAGAACCAACTGTTTATACTTTTATTACATGATTGTACACTTACTATATATTGTTCATTCTTCTGCATGACTATAATACAATAATGTTCTGGATATTTGTTCCATTAATAAGGTCATGGAAGATCCTCGCTATGATGAGAATCTTGAAATTCTATAACAATATTCTTGAATAAAGTTCTACGGTTGGATGACATACTATGATATGACACATAGTATATAGACCATCATGTGTGAGTACTTGTAAGAAGATGAGACTCTCTCTCTTGGAGTTCTCACTTGGTAATCTCCAAAATGGGAGATTATGAGAACAAACCCATCAGTAGTAATTTCGCATGTCCTGGTGTCATCATACATTTCTATCTATGAGCGTGTGTAATGGTCCTTAGACTGGATGATTATTATTAACTCATGTCTTGACTCACGCACTTAGATTTTCTAACGAAAACTATCATGAAGACAGTTGGCAGGAAGTAGGTTACATTGGGTGCGTCACAAATTACATGTTGTTAATAGATAAGTCGGGGAAGGATTTGTCCCTTCCATATTTATGGAAGTAGATATCTCAGGCCCTTTGATTGAAATAGAACTTTCCCCCAAATTCAATGGTCATGATGTCACAACGAGTTTATTTCTGAAAGTCAAAGAATGACGGATCAAGAATATAGGTTTATGAAATTTCCATGAAACTTGCTTGATGAGATATTTACATAAAGGGATTAAATTACATAGTAAGCATTCGTATGCAGTGACACATCAATGTGGCATCAACTTCTTTCTCTTGGGTGTCATGACCCATTTCTAGACAGTAATATTGGACTTTAGGCAAGCCTGTCTAATGCTAATGAGAAAGAGGCCTAGAGGGTCACACACTAAGTGTATTCAAGTATCTCAAGTAGAATAAAGATTATTCTCATATGTGGCTTAATAAATATTCAAGGAATCATAAATCATTTTAATGTTGGAGGAAGAATAAAATTAAAACAAGGCATGCATGCCGTTTACATTGAATGTACATGCCGTGTAGTTTTCATTTTGGAAAGGAAATGAAAAACGAGTACACACTATGTATTAATGATTACACTCTGTGTAGTTTTTCTAGTCAAGATTTTGAGGAAATAATATTTTTTTATTAAATTATATTTATTATAATCGGTGTGGGTGCATGTCAAGGAATTAATGATTCTACATGGGGGTTTTCAATAAGAGTTAATGAAATAAATAAAATGTGTAACGTGTTTATTTATTGTCATAACTCTATAACCTCAAACCTGATTTTAAATATCCTCACAACCCTAACACTTTTCCTTAATCACTGTGCACAACAATTTTGGATAATTCTCTCATGGGTGAAAGAACTCCTTCCTCCAAGAATGCTCTCAAGATCGAGAGAGATCCTCCTCCATCGGATCAAGGAAATCTAAGGCGGACAACGCAAGAAAAGGCTTCTACATGCTAGCACCAGGATATTCCTTTGGTTACATCCAGAGAGACGTGGTGCACGTGTGGATAACCACTAGAGGAAGACTACACTTGGCTTCTGCGACGCAATGAAGAATCACATCGGAACATGATCAGAAATATCAATGAAGAAAGAACGCCATAAAAGGTACTTCTTGTCAATTAATTAAATTAATTATAATCAACCTTTGATGATCCTGCTTTGTGGTTCCAGGGCTATTCTTCTTTTTTTTCTATTTTTGTGATTCGATCTATGGAGTCTAGAATTTATCATTATATTGATCCTGGATTGATCATTGTTAATGACAAAAAGTTAAGTGGGCACATCCACCCACGAGCTTCTACTGCACCTAGGACCATCAAGTGGTATCAGAGCAGTCACAACGTTGATTGTAGTTATCTAATTTTCTTTGATATTTTACACATTTATATTTGATTCAATTCAATTTAAATCGTTCTA
The DNA here is from genome assembly GCA_963277665.1 of Viscum album. Classification (NCBI taxonomy): domain Eukaryota; kingdom Viridiplantae; phylum Streptophyta; class Magnoliopsida; order Santalales; family Viscaceae; genus Viscum; species Viscum album. The sequence goes on along the minus strand of OY728136.1, from coordinate 1,935,690,307 downwards.
TAAAAATGAAATAATGCGATCTATTCTTCCTCCTTCGTTTCTCGATTCACATCACAGAAATGAACTTTTAATTTTAATTTTGATTAAAATAAAAATGAGGAACTCATCCAGAGGAGATACTCATTCTGTCTGTACAACACAGAAATACACGACGTGTAGTGAAATCTATACGTCGTGTACTTAGGTTCAATGAACTGGTACTATTCTGCTAAACCACGCCATGTGAATTGACCATACCTAAGTTTTTTAATACACCGTGTTAACTAGAACTGAACGGCATGTGGAAACTGGAATACATGGCATGTATGTTGAATCAACATGCCATGTAGTCTGATCCGATCCAGGTGAAACCGTGTATAAGGATATTCCGTGTAACCTCGTACATGGGATTTCCAGGCCGGTAACCACGTAACAAGGAAGTACATGTCGTGTTAGATTAATCTACATGCCGTGTACTCCAAAATTTCCAAAGTACAGAAAACATAACAAAGCCCCCGGCATGTACTTTGGATAAAGGGTGAAAACAAATAAACGTCGTGTAATATAGCCTACACGCCGTGTAATATAGCCTACACGCCATGTACTTTCAAGAAATGGAATTTCACCAAGTTTCCTCTAAAGTACAAAGACCAGTACAAGGAATATGGATGAGAATAATCTCGAGGAAATTTAGAAAGGAATTTAAGATAAAGAATTGATTAATTATAAGATCATAATTAATTGAATTTAAGCATGACTTATCTTAAATAAAACAATGATTAAAATAATTTGAATACTAAATATGCGTAAATGTCATTGCATGGAATGGGTGATCATGAGCTAGACCAAAGACCCTTTGTGTGTGTATGGTTTCATTTAAAATTGTTTAATTTAAATTCATTGGCATGTGATCCATCTTCCAATAAAATGTAGGTCCTACATGCCCATGGTTTCTTTAATGTAAACCCCATGTAATAGAGGGTCTCCCATGCTATAGGAGAAGGTTCAAAATCCGAAGCTGAGACGAAAAAAACCCAAGAAGATACAAAGGTGGATAGGTGGGAGCTACAAAACATGAACCATTGAGTTCAAGGTGTTTTTTCCTAGGTCAGGGTTACCTTATCAAAACTGGTAGATAATTTAACCAATATAAGCTCGTGATCATGCCATCTTATTTTGTTTTCGTCTGATTGCATGGTTTGTTTATTATGTATGTGTTGTCTCGATCGCATAGTTAATGAAATAAACAAGCATGAAATGATGGAATAAAATAAAAATCTGACTATGTGTAAACATTATCAGAACATGGTTAATCACTTAAGCAAGCATCACTTAATATTAACAAGCATGTGATAATGCGAAACTACGCATAAAGGATTGAAATCCCTCAAATACCATATTAAGAGAGACCAAGCCTTCCATTACTTAATTAAGGGAAAGACTCAATAAAACTATGTGTTTTACCAACCCTTGTTGCGACACTAACTTTTATAAAGAAATCTCTTAGGAAAGTTTTGGTTTTACTTATAAATTTTACACCAAGAGGAGTAACCCTTGCTAGACTTGTAATAAAATAGAGGCAAGTTTTAAGGAAATCCAAGTCAAGATTTTTGGATTGGGGAGTCCACTCAACAGATCAAGGAACTGTAAGCTCACATTTGGAAAAGACCTACCTACCTAAATACCTTTAAATAGGTTGTCCAACCCTTGTTGGGGTTATGCGAAGGGGAATATGGATCCTTGCCACTAGAATATCATAGAAACTAGGCATTCCAAGTTTAATGGTGGGGGCTATTGAGACATGATAAAATAGTGGGAGAATTAATAAATTCATTTATTATTTTTCATAAAATGTATTCAAAAGGCACTGATAAATCTGCTCTTTTAATTTGTAGAATCAATATGAAAAACTTTTCAACCACATTTTCACTGTGATCAATTCTTGATAAAGACAATAACCTCACCGGCAATAACTTTTGAGGAATGGTTTAGGAGCCATTAGGTTATCCAATGCCATGAAAAAAAGTTTTACATACTGGATTCCTCGCTACCGGATTCGCCTTCCAAAGGCGCGAGTGATGAAGATTTCCTGGTCTATGATCAATATTTGAATGATGCACTCGACGTTCAATGTTTGATGTTGTAACGTCCCGGTTCTGGAAGCCACCAACAGTCTCCCCGTACCCAGTTGGTCAAATGGCCTCAAGCACATTTACCCAAACACCAGAGGCTGCCAACTAGCAGTAAGGGCCTTGGGTGTGATAGTGGGGAAACTATGCCCTCATTGGCAGAGTACACAGCGGAAGTAAATAAGCAAGAAATAGTGGAATTAATAAATAACCAACAATAAAAACAGCGGAAGACTAAAATAGAAAAAACTAGAGCACATATGTATATATATGAAATGATGCATGATACATATCAAGGAAATCATCCAAACAAGTCACAATGCTGAAAAATACAATAGTACTAAAACAAGTACAAAATAAAGTAAACAACTCTGCAGCATCGTAAGCCAAAGCTTGGTCACATACTCTCCTTCTCGAAAGCAATCAAGTACCAGAAGTAGAAGGTCACTTTCCCTTATCTATACCTGCAACAACATAGTCTATTTGGGCCCAAAAGCATGGCCTAAACAGGGTGTGAGACTAATCCCAGTAGGCAACCACCCGATGATCAGTGCCTAACAGTCAGTGAGTATATGGCAGGTAATAGTGCAATAAGCAGAAACAATAGTAGAAACAGCAGGCAGTAATCATTAAGTAGTAAACAAGATGATATATAACAGTGATCAATTCACAGAACAACAAGCAGAGGTGAAGCAACAGCTAACACAAGCAGGAAAACCCTCTGGGAAGTACTCGCAGCCATCCCCTATGGTCATATCCAAGAATTACCACAACCCTCTGGGCAGTTCACTCAGCCTAACCTCTCTAGTTTGGTCATATGAAAATTATAAGAATCTCTGGGTAAGCACACTCGGTAAATTCCCCTTATAGTCTATGGTAGTCAGGGACTCTCGGAGGGAGATCACGCAGTCAAACCCTCTTAGCCCAAGGTCTAGAGACTCTCTGAGGAAGCTCACACGATCAATCCTCTTATAGCCTCAGGTATACCACAGTCTCTCTAAGGAATCTCACTCAGTCAATTCCTCCTCTAGCCTGGGAAGGTTTTAAAGACATTCAAACAAGGTAAAGACTCTCTGAGGAAGCTCTCTCGGTCTAACCTCCAGTAGTCTATAATAACTAAGAATCTCTATGAAGCTCACTCAGTCTATCCCATATAGTCTATAATGTCCAAGACTCTCTGAGGAAGCTCACTCGGTCTATCCTTGTATAGTCTATAATATCTAAGACTCTCTGGGAAGCTCACCTGGTCTATCCCTTACAGTCTATAGCACCAGGTTCTCACGGTCTCGTGCCAGTCAGTGCATAATAATGCTATAAGGAAAAAGTACACCTATAGAGCTACTTGGATAACTAAAGTACTCTTATAAAGCTACTTGGATAAACAGTCTACAGAGCAACAAGCATGTTAACAACATCATTCTGTCCTACGATCACAAGGCATGGAAATAGGTACAATGGACAAAGGATTAAGAAACCCAAAGGTTTCAACAAGAACAAGCATGGGAAAAACATCCAATAATGACAATTATCCACAAACATGATCAAATTACCTCTACACAAGCATGCAAGCAGAGCAGGAGAACAAAAAGGGAAAAACGGTAAACACACAGTACCCGGTTAACGGATACTGGTGGAATTTGCACATAAAACTCAAATACGTTCAACAGTAAGGCACAAACCACTTACCTCGATCCTAGGAGATCGATATACTTGAACCACGATACTTGATTCTCATCAGAACGGTGTAGATCTACGAAAATGCACAAAACGTTCAACCCACGATAACTTAAGAAAGAGGATGAATTGGAAAACAAGGCTCTAGAAGAAGGAAGAACTCACCGATGCGGTTCCTACACAATCAACGGCGGTCGATTTAGAGAAAGAACAGAGGCTCGGGGGCTCGAAGAAGATTCATGGTCGTATGGGTCGCTCTGGGTCGAAGGCGCTGGAGAAGAAGACAGATCTGTCGATTAGGCCTGACCCCAGCCCATTTAATGAAAAAAAAATACACAGTGTGTAATTCTTCAGTACATGACATTTACTCTACTTTTCTGTGCTCCACTTTAAGCAGACTCCACTTCACCCCTACACACCGGGTGTGTGGCCCGGACACGGCCAGCACACGGCCTGGCGTGGAAAGGGAGTACACAGCGTGTACTCAAAAAGTACGTGGCGTGTATTTCAAAAATTTCCATAACTCCTATTTTCTTAAAAACTCAAGGAAAATGAAGGACATACCTAAAAACGATGATCTGGTTTCTTACAAACTTCTCCCCTTAATGAAATTCGTCCCCGAATTTTCCAAGCGAGGCATAGAAGAAGAAACCCCAAACAGCTCTGTCTACTTCGATCGTACATCATCCTCCCTCTCCCAAGTCTCGTCCTGTACTCTCCAGTGCTGTCATAGCACCCGTACTAGAGGAACAGACCAGCCATGGAGAACCTTCGTACTGTGATCGACAATCCATATGGGATACACCTCAAACGACGCATCTGCTTCAAGGTTAACCTACTTGGGTTGAAAGATATGAGATGGGTCAGAAAAGTAATGTCGGAGCTGAGAAATGTGGAAGGTGTCGTGCATATCCCGGTACCTATGAGGTAACTGAAACTAACAGGAAATCGGCCCAACTCTCTCCAACACCTCAAACGGCCCGACATACTGTGGTGAAAGCTTACCCTATCTTTGAATCCTCATGTGTCCCAACCTTAGTGCGACACGCAGGAAAACCTTATCCCCGACCTCAAACTCCAGAGGTCGTCTCCGTTGATCATCATAAGACTTATGTCGAGACTGTGTTGTAGCCATCCTCTTCCGAATCAACTCTATCTACTCTGAGGTCTCCTAAACAAGATGAGGTCCTAGCGAAGCTGTCTCTCCTGCCTCCAGCCATCATAAAGGCGATCAGCATGGCCTATCGTACAAAGCCTCGTAAGGTGCCATCTGAATAGTCGCCTGAAAACTGTTGTTATAAGAAAACTCCACAAGTGGTATATGCTTCTCCCAAGAACCACCAATGTCCAAAATGCAAGCTCAGAGCATATCCTCAAGCACCTGGATCGTGCACTCGGACTGGCCATCTGTCTGGGGATGGTATGTTGTACACAAAAGTACTTATGTACCCAAAGCCTTCTGAAGCCCCCACTAGAACCGAGAAGTAAAGCGTGCATCCCTGTCTGAAACAATGGAGTGTGGAACTCCATTTAGACATACAATATCTCAGATGTACAACTGTCCCAGCTCATCAACCCTGAAAGTCTCCTTGGTTGGCCAGAAGTGAGAAACCTTTGTAAGCCTTTCGAAAACAACCCAAACAGCATCACTCCCTCGAGGTGACCTCAGCAACCTGGCCACGAAGTCCATCGCGACATCGTTCCACATCCACTCGGGAATGGGTAACTAATTTAAAAGCCTTGATGGTCACTGATGCTCTTCTTTCACCTACTGACAAGTAGAAAATTTCATGACAAAACTAGCAGTATCCCTCTTCATACCTGGCCACCAGTACTGACGGTGTAGATCACGATACATCTTGGTGACGCCAGGATGAACTGCCCATGCTGAGGAATGAAAATCCCGCATCATCTCCTCGCGTATGTCTGTTGGCACCCATACGCGTCCCTGGAAACGCAAGATCTCATCCTCGCCCACTGTCCATCCAAGAATAGGGTCTTCTCCTGACACTCTCCTGTAGGACTAAGCCCTCAGAATATGATAGTTGTCTCAACCGTACCAGATCAAGAAGAGAATAGGTAACAGCTACAGAATATAGAAAAGTCTGTCCCTATCTATCACGAACCTCCAAGTGCATCTAAGATAACAGAGCCATAAGCTTCCACTCACTGTTGGCCTCCCGAACTACCTGAATCTGAGTTCTTCTGCTCAACGCATCAGCTACTGCGTTTCCCTTTCCCGGCGTATAGGTGATCTCGAAGTCGAAAGACTAAAGATACTCGACCCATTTGCGTTGTCTCAGATTCAGATCACGCTGAGTGAAGATATACTTAAGACTCTTGTGGTTGGTGAAAACCACAAAGTTCTCTCCCAGAAGGTGGTGTCTCCAACAACGTAAGGCATGAACAACGACTTCCAACTCTAGATCGTGTGTCGGATAGTTCCTCTCGTATGGCCTCAACTGCCAAGACACGTAAGTAATGACCCCAACTCCCTGCATAAGCACAAATCCTAGCCCGATACCTAAACAATCACAGTAAATAGTATAGCCCTTTCCCAGCTCTGGAAAGACCAGTATCAGTGCTAACATCAATCTCCCCTTCAGCTCCTGAAAGGATGACTCACATGAATATGACCATAAAAACTTCTCCCCCTTCTTGGTCAGACCTGTCAGCGGTGCTTCTAGGTGTGAAACGTCCTGTATAAAATGCATGTAGTATCCATCCGGCCCTAGAAAACTCCACACTTCAAAGACATTCATCGGATTCTCCCACAAAACTATAGCTCTCACTTTCTCTAGGTCCACTGATACTCTTGTCTCTAAGATGACATGACCAAAGAAGTGAATTTGAACCATCCAAAAGTGGAATTTCGAGAGTTTAGCATATAACTGGTGTTCTCTCAGTGTACTTAGAATGATATCAGGATGGGTATCATGGTCGTGTCCTGCATGAGATTACACCAAGATGTCTTCCATGAAAACCACCACAAAGGAAAATAAGTACGGATGGAACACTAGGTTCATCAGTGCCATAAAAACTGTTGGCGCGTTCATGAGACCGAACGGCGTGACTGTATACTCCTATAGACCATACCTAATCCTGAAGACTGTAAGAGGTATATCTAATGGTCTAATGAATAACTGATGATGACCGGACCTAAAATCGATCTTTGAGAACACTTGGGCTCCTCGAAGCTGATCAACGAGGTCATAGATCCTCGGAAAGGGATATCGGTTCTTGACTGTCAACTGGTTCAACTTCCGATAATCCAAAAAACTAAGGGTGCCATTTGCCTTCTTCGCAAATAGGATAGTCGAACCCCAAGGAGAAGTAATGGGTGGGATGAAACCCTTTGCTTGTAACTCCTCCAAATGCTTCTTGAGCTCCTGCAACTCAGGTGTAGCCATCCTATAAGGAGGAATGGACACCGCTGCTACTCCTGGCATGATCTTAATTGAGAAGTCTACCTCACACTCTGGAGGAAAACCTAAAAAGTCCTCTAGAAAGACATCCCTGAAACGATCCACCACTGGAGGAAAGCATAACAGTGAAGTCCCCTGGTCATCCAGATAAAGACTGGCAATCTAGGATGTAACTCCTCCGAGCCCATGATGCTCTGGTCCAGCTATACCCTCCTGGACATCCCACTCGCCTCTATGAAGAAAAGACCCACCCTCTGGTGATATGAAACTCACCCTGTGACAATAGAAACTAACGAATACATATAAGGGAACCAATCAGTCTATACCGAGAATGAACTCATATCCTATAATCTCTAGGAAATAGAGGTCCCATAAGAAGTGACACCCTGCAATTACAAGAGGGCACTCTCTGCACTGACGTATGCTAGATGTCCTTGTTCCCAATGGCTTGTCAAGGGTCAATATGTCGGTAGATGAAAAGATACAGAGCCCAAGGCTCTCCACAACAGCAACAGAGATAAAACTATGTGAAGCACCAGTATCAAAAAGTGCTGAAGATAAAACTGAGGCTACTAGGATTATAACTCGAATGGTAGAAGGGTCGGGATCCTACTCCTGATAGGTATGCTCCACGGCGAAAGTCTGGCCTGTACCTCAGCCCTATACCCCTGGCTGACCACTCTGAGCTGAGCCACTCTGCTATTGCTGGTGACCTGGTGACTGACCACCACAGCCGCGACCTCCACCTCGGCCCGAACGGCCGGAAGAACTCAAGTTCCCAGACTAGTGAGAAACTGGAGAATCATCTCCTAAGCATGGGGTCATAGAAGAACCCCCACCACCAGCTGAAGGTGAGAAGATCTGACAAAAGCGCTGAAGATGGCCCATCTTGCCGCAAGATCGGCACTCCATAAGGTCTCTCTGGCACTGGGGCCTAGTATGCCCACTCCTACCGCACTGGTAGCATACAACCTGGCTGCCAGAAGATACATCTGGCCTGCTCTAATCTCCTAGAGAAGACTCTCTATGGCGCTTCCTACTATCCATAGGAGGAACACTAGCTATGGATGTCGAACCGCCCTGGCTCACTGCTCCAGAATCCCTCAGGTTGCGCTCAGTGATCATCACCTGGTTGACGATATAGGATATCAAAGTCATCCTAAAGATATTCACCTGGGAATGGATCTTCTGCCTAATATCGTTCTCAAACATTCTATCAAGGAACAACTCATCACCTGCTGGGATCGGCATGAATCGTTCTAGCTCGGTAAAGCGAGACGAGTACTCTATGACAGAAAGAGTACACTGTTGAAAACTCATAAACTCCTAGGCTTGGTCGGCCCTCAAGGTATCTGGGTAAATGTAGTCATAGAAGGTGTGCTGAAACTCGTCCCAAGACATACTCTGCTAGCGCCCTGACTGCGAGATCACCTCCCACCCCCTCTTGGCGGTGTCTCGAGCATATAAGAATCCATGTTTACCCTTTTCTCTGGGGGTATCTCCAGATGCTCAAATATCATCAGCGTGGCCTCTAACCATGACTCTACAGCCTAGGGTCCTCCTTCCCCTGAGAAAGTAGGACGATGTTGCTGCTGGAAAACCCACGTCAACTCAGCCATCGACGGGGTAGGAGGCAGCGCTCCCTTAAAGGTCTGCATCATCCTCAGGAAATCCTCCCTGAACTGTGCATCAGTGTCTACAATGGGTATGACTGCTGGTGTCATGGCTGGCATAGCAGGAGGATCTATAGGAGGTCCCTGGTCATCGATATCCGATGTCTGATAACTGTCTAGAAACTGACGTACAACCGGAGGACGTCTCGGAGGCATAGCTCTGAAAGATCAAAATCACACCTTAAATCAGGATTATTGAAGACTGAGAATGCAAGAGTACAAAACAGGAACAGGAGAAGGAAATATTCAAGCTTACAAAACATGACTATAAGGCGTGTATAAAAACTACACAACGTGTTTACTTAAACCATCCACATGGGCGTGTAATCCTTCCACATCTAGTCGTGTAACCCCCCAAACTACACGACGTGTTTTCCCCACACACGGTGTCTACTTGAACTCTATTCCTCTACCCGAGTCTCTTTACACAGCTAACCCACATGGTCCTCTTAACCCTAGACTACACGGCATGTACTAGTCATGGTTTTGGCGACCCGTGTTGTTAGTTACACGGACGACTACACGGCTGACCTTTACATGACGTGTTGCAAACAAGCATGGCATGTATAGGAGAAGATAACACTGACCCGTGTTCTTCGTGACATGGACAGGTACCTGGACCAAGACTACACGGCATGTTCTTTACCAACACGACATGTTCTACTCGAGCTTCCCCGACCCGTGTTGTTAGTTACACAGCCGGGTACACGGCTCTATACTACACGGCGTTCACCTACCGTACATGACGTGTTTCTAAAGACATTTCCTCAACACCGTGTTCATACTCACACATTCAGTGACACGGTCTGAAACTACACGGCGTGTAGTCATAAAGTACATGCCGTGTATTCTGGGTTTCTCTAGGTAGTAGCTCAGAAACTACACCAAAGCCCAGAAAACACAGAAAACAAGGCATGAAGGTGCCAAATTCGGATATGTTAGGGCCCATACTCCCCGCGAATCAAATCTTGGCATCCAATACAGTCATATATAAGGGAAAACATGTCAATGATTCACCAATTTTTGATTCAAGAGGGCCTATAACACCTCAAGAACCAAAATTTGGCATTCATTTAAGAAAATTACAATAAAAATAGTCCTCTATCAAACAGCAAGGATTCTATCAAAGCATCTATCACAACAGCATGCATAATCTACACAAATTCTATCACAACAACATGAAATCTCTAATACACCCTAGATGGCATGGCAAGAATGCATGGCATGTGATTTCTAATAAGTTCCTATATGATGCATGAGATGGAATGCCCTCATCTCATTGGGTTGCGACAGAAATAGAACCATAATAGAAACAAAAATAACAACACAATTCATGTGAATCACTCTAGGTGAAATCATATCAACCGTAAAATCTAAAAACCAGAAAACTGCAGAAAACGAGGTAGTATGGATTTTCCCGGTACAGGGGTTAGCTACTCTAGGGAACAGCTTATTACCAAGTACCGAATCCATCCTATCCCTAGATAAAGGATCCAAACAGTAAATCAAGAGAAAAGAAACCCTCTAACACTACTTTGTAATGTCCTGGTTCCGGAAGCCACCCATAGGCACCCCGTACCTGGTTGGTCACATGGCCTCAAGCGCATTTCCCCAGATGTCATAGGCTTCCGACTAGCAGCGAGGGCCTTGGGTGTGATAGTGGGGAAACTATACCCTCATTGGAATAGTACACTGCGGAAGTAAATAAGCACACAATAGCGGAAACAGTAAATAACCAACAATAATAAACAGCAGAATAATAAAACAGAAACAACTGGAGCACATATGTATATATATGAAATGATTCATGATACATATATAGGAAATCAGCCAAACAAGTCACAATGCTGAAAAATAAAATAGTACCAAAACAAGTACAAAAGAAAGTAAATAGCTCCTCACCATCGCAAGCCAAATCTTGGTCTCATGCTCTCCAACTCCAAAGCAATCAAGTTCCAGATGTCGAAGGGCACTTTCCCTAGTTTATACCTATAACAACATAGTCTGTTTGGGCCCAAAAGTGTGGCCCAAATAGGGTGTGAGACTAATACCAATAGGCAACCTCCCGAAGATTTGTGTCTAACAGTCAGTGAATATATGGAAGGTAATAGTACAATAAGCAGTAATAGTAGCAGCAACAGCAGGCAGTAATCAGTAAGCAGTAAACAGGATGATATACAACAGTGATCAATTCACAGAACAACAAGAAGCGGTGAGGCAACAGCTAACACAAGCAGGAAAACCCTCTGGGAAGTACTCGCAGCCATCCCCTATGGTCCTATCCAAGAAGTAACACAACCCTCTGGGTAGTGAACTCATCCTAACCCCTCTGGTTTGGTCATACAAAAATTTTAAGACTCTCTCGGGAAGCTCACTCAGTCAATTCTCATTATAGTATAGAGTAGTCAGGGACTCTCATAGGGAGATCACGCGGTCTAACCCTCTTGGCCCAAGGTCTAGAGACTCTCTGAGGAAGATCACTTGGTCAATCCTCCTATAGCCTCAGTTATACAACAGACTCTCTAAGGAAGCTCACTTGGTCAATTCTTCCTCTAGCCTGGGAAGGTTTTAAAGACATTCAAACAAGGTAAAGACTCTATGAGGAAGCTCTCTTGGTCTACCCTCCTGTAGTCTATAATAACTAAGACTCTCTGGGAATCTCACTCATTCTATCCCCTATAGTCTATAATGTTCAAGACTCTCTGAGGAAGCTCACTCGGTCTATCATCGTATAGTATATAATATATAAGACAATCTGGGAAGCTCACTCAGTCTATCCCTTATAGTCTATAGCACCGGGTTCTCATGGTCCCATTCCAGTCAGTGCATATTAGTGCTATAAGGCCAAAGTACACCTATAGAGCTACTTAGATAACCAATGTACTCCTATAAATCTACTTGGTTAAACAGTATACAGAGCAACAAGCATGTTAACAACATCATTTCATCATACGATCACAAGGCATGGAAACAGGTGCAACAGCCAAAGGCTTAAGAAACCAAAAGGTTAAAATAAGAACAAGAATGGGAAAAACATCAAAGCATGAAAATTATCCACAAACATGATCAAATTACCTCTACACAAGCATGAAAGAAAGGCAGGAGAACAACAAGGGAGAAACGGTAAACACGCAATACCCCGTTAATGGGTATTGGTGGAATTTTCACATAAAACTCAAAGACTTTAAACCGTAAGGCACAAACCACCTACCTTGATCCTTGGAGTTCGATATACTTGAACCACAATTCTTGATTCTCCTCATAACGTAGTAGATCTATGAAAATGCACAAAACGTTCAACCCACGATAACTTAAGAAGGATGAGGAATTGGAAAACAAGGCTCTATGAGAAGGAAGAACTCACTGCTATAGTTCTAATGCAATCTATGGAGGTCGATTTAGAGAAATAATGGAGGATCAGGGGCTCGAAGAAGATTTGCGGTCTTACGGGTTTCTCTTGGTCGAAGGTGCTGGAGAAGAAGACAGATCTATCGATTAGGCGTGACCCCGGTCTGTTTAATGAAAAAAAAATACATAGCGTGTACTTCTTGGGTACACAGTGTGTACTCTACTTTTCCATAATCCACTTTAAGTGGCCTCCACTTCACCCCTATACACCGTGTGTGTGGCCCGGACACGGCCAGCACACGACCTGGCGTGGCAAGGGAGTACAGGGCGTGTACTCATAAACTACACGTCGTGTACTGCAAAAATTTCCAGTACTCCTCTTTTCTTAAAAACTCCAGGAAAATGAAAGACATACCTGAAAACAAAGATCCGGGTTCTTACAGATGTTGTCATTAATGTCTAGTGAGCTCATGAACTCTCATGAAGACTTGGATTCATGTAGCATGCTCGAGCACCTCCATGGTCTATACCAGGAGAGAGCAAGATAGGAAAGGTTTGAGATCTGCAAGGCTCTATTTCAAAGAATGCTTGGAGAGGGTGCCCTAGTTGGGCATCATGTTGTCAAGCTCAATGCCTACATTGGGCGGTTGGAGGTTCTAGGGTTTAAACTCCCTGAGGAACTGGGTACCAATCTCATTCTTTCATCACTACCCCAGAGCTTCTCTAACTTTGTTGTAAATTTCAACATGAACAACACTGAGAAGTCTCTATCTGATATTCATATCTTCATTCTCCAAGTGGACAATGATATGAAGCGTGAAAAGCCTTCTATCCTTATGGTGAATAAAAGGAAAGGGAAGGAGAAGAGATTTAAGCCCGAAGCTTGTTCAAGGCCTTCCAAGAAAATGAATATCAAAGAGGAGGCAAGATAATAGGAGGTTGTTTGTTTCACATGTGGAAAGAAGGGCCACTAGAAGAAAAACTACACCCAGCCAAGGAAGCAAGGGGAAGATTCATGTGCTTTTTTATCGAATGAAATCTATCTATTTCAATTAATTGGTTATTAGATACTACTTGTGGTGCTCATATCTGTATCCTAATACATGAACCAAGTAGATTCTGAAATATTGACCGATGTGAGGTGGATCTGTGAGCAGCCAACGGAGCCAGACTCACTGTTGTAGCTGTCGGAGACTACCACCTCACATTTCCTACTAGGATGGTCTTGGTATTAAAAGGATGTTATTATGTACCATCTATAACCAAAAACATTATTTCAGTATCCAGATTAGATACTGATGGATTCATCTTCAAGTTTGGAAATGAATGTTTCTACTTTTATAAAGATAGAATTTGTTTTGGTATGGCACATTTTTATAAGGTCCTTAATGTGTTAGGCTTCACAAATGAAGTAGTGGAAATCAATGAAAATGTTAATTAACATGACTCATACCACACCCAACTTTGGAATCACTATCTAGGTCATGTCAATGAGAAACGTTTGACAAAATTACATCAAGATGGGTATTTAGATTCTTTCGGACTAAAACCACTTGGTGTATGTCATGCGTGTCTACAAGGTAAAATGACCAAATCCCTATTTAGTGGGAAAGGTGAAAGGGCTAAAGAGATTCTAGAATTATTTCACACATATGTGTGTGGACCATTCCCAGTTGAAGAAAGGGGTGGGTTTTTGTACTTCATAACTTGTACTGGTGATTTTAGTAGATATGGATATATTTACTTAATGAGGTATAAGTCAGATTCTTTTGATTGGTTCAAAGAATAAAATAATGAAGTTGAGAACCAGCTTGGTAATAATATTAAGAAACTCCGCTCAGACAGAGGAGGAGAATATCTTAATACGGACTTCATTAATTTCTTACAGGAGTTTGGGATTCTATCTCAACTCACACCTTCTTACAGGCCTCAGTGGAATGGTGTAAGTGAAAGGATGAACCGCACCCTATTGGACATGGTGAGATCAATGATGAGTCATGAAAGTCTTCTATTATCCTTTTGAGGATATTCATTACAAACAGTAGCACACATACTAAACTAAGTACCAACTAAATCAATAAATGGTATTCCATATGAGTTATGGAGTGGATGCAAAGCCATGTTATCAAATTTACATGTGGGGGTAGTGAAGCATTTGTTAAGGCCTCTTTAGGTAACAAACTTTCACCCCGAGGCACAAAGTGTACCTTTATAAGATATCCCAAGGAAAAAAGGGGATATTACCTATACAACCCCTCAGATAAAAAGGTTACAGTGGCAAGATACTCCATATTCCTTGAGAGATAGCACATATCCAAAAGGGATGGTGGGAGAGAGATATACTTTGATGAATTAGAGGCTTAAGATACATCGGAGTTGGTATAAGAACAGATTTCACAAAGCCCCATGGAAGAACAATCTGTTCCAGAGACACAAGAACTGCGTAGGAGCACGAGATAGTTGAGAGAACTAGAATGATATGGTTTTCTTGTCACCGAGGATAGTGACTCTTTATTGGTTGACAATGATGATCCTCTTACTTACAAGGAAGAAGTTGAAGGCACAGAAGATTCCAAGTGGCAAGAATCCATGAATTCTGAAATGGATTCCATGTACCAAAACCAAGTATCGATTTTGGTAGATCCTCCAGTTGATGTAAATCCTATTGGAAATAAATGGGTATTCTAGAAAAAACTTGACATAGAGGGACAAGTCAGCACCTGTAAGGCATGACTGGTTGCAAAAGGTTTTAGACAGCGTCAAGGAATTGACAATTATGAAACCTTTTCACTGGTTGTGATGAAAAAGTTCATTAGAATCCTATTGGCTACTGTCGCTTACTATGACTATGAAATTTGTCAAATGAATGTCAAAATAGCATTACTTAACGGGAACCTTCAGAAACATGTCTACATGACACAACCTGAAGGGTTTGTGACTCCAAAGGATTCCAAAAAGGTATGAAAGTTGCAGAAATCCATTTATGGAATAAAGAAAGCATCAAGGTCGTGGAATATTCATTTTGATGAAGCCGCAATGGAATTTTGATTTGTTAAGAATGAATGTGATCCTTGTGTATACAAAAGATTTAGAGGGGGTGCAGTCATTTTCTTAACAGTATATGTTGATAAAATATTACTAACTGGAAATGAAGTACTTTTATTACATTCAGTTAAGGAATGGTTGGATAAATACTTTTCTATGAAAGACTTGGGCGAGGCAGCATATATTCTTGGGATCAAGATCCATCGTGATTGATCCAAGAGAATGTTAGGCCTGGGTAAAAGTACATACATTGACAAGATGATGAAGTGATTCAGTATGGAATAGTCTAATAGGGGATTTTTTATAGTGTCACATGGCATTCATCTTTCAAATAAAACGTGTCCTTAGACACATGAGGAAAGAAAGAAAATAGAAAGTACCCCTTATGCATCTGTGATTGGGTCAGTCATGTTTTCTATGCCATGTACAAGGCTAGATGTTGCTTATGCATTAAGTGTGGTAGGCAGATATCAAGATGATCTAGGAGACCGCCATTGGATGGCAGTCAAGACAATCCTTAAGTATCGAAGGCGTACTAAGGATATGTTCTTGGTTTGTGGAGGAGATAAGGAACTAGTCATCAGGGGACATGTAGATGCTAGTTTCAAGACTGATCAAGATGACATGAAGTCGCAAACTGGATACATCTTCAGTTTTAATGGAGGTGCAGTGAGCTGGAAGAGCTCAAAGCAAGGTTTGGTCACAGATTCTACAGCAGAGTCGGAGTATATCCCAACTTCTGAGGTAGGTAAATAAGTAGTATGGATGCAAAGATTCTTCCAAGAGTTGGATGTAGTACCTATAAGTAAAGATCATATCACACTCTATTGGGATAATACTGCAGTGGTGGCACTTGCAAAAGAGCCAAGGTCACATCAGCGGAAAAAGCACATACATCAGAAGTATCATCTCTTGAGGGATTTTTCTTAGAGAGGTGAAGTTGCAGTGAGAAGTATTTCCATGGAAGACAACGTGGCGGACCCCTTGACTAAATCTTTGACTCAGCAGAAACATGATCAGCATGTTAGGTCTAGCGGAATAAAATTCATTGTCAATTGGCCCTACTTCAAGTGGGATTTTGTTAGAGTTGGTGTTCGGATAACCAACTGTTTATACTTTGATTACATGAATGTATGCTTATTATATATTTTTCATTGTTCTACAAGACTATAATATAATAATGTCTTGGAATATTTGTTGCATTAATAAGTTCATGGAAGATCCCCGCTATGATGAGAACCTTGAAATGCTATAACAATATTCTTAAATAAAGTTCTACAATTGGATGACATACTATTATAGGACACATAGTATACAGACCATAATGTGCGAGTACTCATAAGAAGATGAGACTCTCTCTCATGGAGTTCGCACTTGATAATCACTAAATTGGGAGATTATGAGAACAGACCTGTCTGTAGTAATTCAGCATGTCTTAGTGTCATAAAACATTTCTATCTATCAGTGTGTGTAATGGTCCTTAGATAGGAATATTATTATTAACTCATGTCATGACTCGCGCACATATATTTGCTGACGAAAACCGTCATGAAGATAGTTGGTGGGAAGTAGGGTACATTGGGTGTGTCAAAAATGACATGTTGTTAATGGATAAGTTGATGAAGGATTTTTCCCTTCCATATTTATGGAAGTATATATCTTGGGCCCTTTGATTGAAATAGAACTGTCACCCAAATTCCATCACCATGGTGTCATGATGAGTCTATTTCTGGAAGTCAAAGAATGACGGATCAAGTATATAGGTTTATGACACTTCCATGAAACCTACTTGATGATATATTTAGACAAAAGGATTAAATTACATGGTAAGTGTTCGTATGAGGTGACACGTTAATGTGGAATCAACTTCTTTCTCTTGGGTGACTTGACCAGTTTCTAGACAATAATCATGGATTTTAGGTAAACCTGCCTAATGCCAAAGAGAAAGAGGCCTAGAGGGTCACACACTAAGTGGATCCAAGTATCTCAAGTAGAATAAAGATTATTCCCATATATAGTTTAATAATTATTCAAGGAAGGATAAATCATTTTAATGTTGGAGGAATAATAAAATGAAAACAAGATATACAAGTTGTGTAAATTGAATGTACAAACCGTGTAGTTTTCATTTTAGAAAGGAAATGAAAAACAAGTATACTCCATTTATTAATGATTACATTCTATGTAGTTTTTCCAGTCGGGGTTTTGACGAAATAATATCGTTTTATTAAATGATATATATTATAATCAGCGTGGGTGAATTTCAAGGAATTAATGATTCGATATGGGGGTTTTCAATAAGATTTAATTAAATAAATAAAATGTGTAACGCATTTATTTATTGTCATAACTCTATAACCTCAAACCTGATTATAAATATCCTCACAACCGCAACACTTTTCCTTAATCATTGTGCACAACAATTCTGTAGAATTCTCTCAAGGATGAAAGAACTCCTTCCTCCAAGAACTCTCTCAAGACCGAGAGAGATCCTCCTCCATCGTATCAAGGCGATCTAAGGCGGACAACACAAGCAAAGGCTTCTCCATGCTAGTACCCAAAGATTACTTTGGCGACGTCCAGAGATATGTGGTGCATATTTGGATCACCACTAGAGGAAGTATACACTTGGATTCTATTATGCAACAATGAATCACATCAGATGGTGATCAGAAATATCAATGAAGAAAGAACACCATAAAAGGTACTTCTTGTCAATTAATTAAATTAATTATAATCAACCTGTGATGATCCTCCTTTGTGGTTCTGAGACTATTATTCTTATTTATCTATTTCTATGATTTGATCTGGGATTTTGGCATTTATCATCATATTGATCCCAAATTGATCATTGTTAATTACAAAAGGTCATGTGTGAACATCCACCCACGAGCTTCTGCTGCACCCGGGACCTTCACAATTTACACTACAATCTATTATTTTTCTCCCAACGATGAGTATTCAAGATGAATTTTTCATGCCCGGTGCACTAAAATCAACTTTTAAGGGGTACTATATTCAACACAATGATAAATATCTACTCCTTATGTATTAAATAATATCTAAAACTAAATTGGCCACCTAAAAATATGATAATGACCAAAATTTATAGACCTTTATATAAATAAATAATATATTTTACTTTACAATAACACCAAAGGTTCAACTTATATTATTCTAAAAATAACTAACACTATATCCCTTGTATCCTAAATAACGACAACGTTAAAGAATGTTTTAACCTAAAATGTTATATAATACCTTTTAACTTACATCACTAAAAATTTAATTTCAATCTTCAAAAAATTCATTCATGTTAAACCACATGTTAAACAAGAAGGTTACATATACCTCAACCCAATGAAGTTATTCCAAAATTATCAAAAATAGCTATATTATATTATAAAATGGTTAAATTAACACCAATATATCATGAATAAAATCTATATACAAATATAAAAAGTAATTTATATCTTAAGAATAAATATCTCTAAAAATACCACCTTGTAAATGAATCTCTTTTTAAACATCAAAATTTTTTATATCCCATTATCCAATATACCATAATTAACTTAATGAAAATTCATATACTAACCTAAATAGTTATTTAAACCTCAATATATTATTCTTCCTAAAATACAATAAATGTTTCAAATAACCCTAAAAATCATCACTTAATACCTAAAAATGTGTATATGTTCCTTTAAACTTATGAAAACCTTACACTTATAAAATGATGATGGTATCCATAAATCTTAAGTAAACCCCCCATGAAGACCGATACTCTTTCAAAAATGAACCTAATCCTTATTTATCAAATAAAATCAATGTCAATTTCCAAAAATTAAAACAAGACGTAAAATTCAATTTAGATTACCTAAATAAATTTATCATCAAATCAGTAACCAATTTTAAAGGTCACTACTGTTATCCCATTTACTTCATCAGTGTAAATAATCTATTTATTTTAGCTAAACATTATCACCTTACCACTAAATCCCTTTTATTTGATATCAAAATATTCAACATATATTGTCAAATCCTTAAATAAAAAATGGGATAATCCTTATATTTTTCTTGGTTCTTATATCCAGATATTATTGATATAACACTTCTACAACATAATTCTTGAATCCCAATATAAAAACACTTCAATAATTATACTTTAATGATTGGAATAGAATTATTCAATCCTTGTTCTAGGATTTAACCCACATATTAGGTCATTACCTCAAATAATTCTCATTTCCCCACACATAAGACATTGAAATATGAATAGTGTCACAGTTTAATATTTATTTCCTTCCATAATAATTTTCATTTTTACTAGAAAATTAATTGATCTATTCCCATATTTTCAACACATAAACAATTTTAAATTCCATTAAGACATTACATGGGGTGTCAATTTTCACATTTTTCACATGAAGGAAATTGATCCTTATTTCCTCCATAGTCCTCACCACCCAAGACTCAGCAAACTCTATCCTCATCTACTTTTGTGATTCCAATAGTTTGTTAAGGTATAACATATTGATCATATATCAAGATATCTTATTAGTAATAATAACAATATATTTCACTGTAGTAATCATCCCATTTGGTTTCCCATAACCACCACATTATCCATCACATCCAACATTAACACGGTTTATACTAGTTCTAATCATTGACTAAAAACAAAAAAAAACAAAGTATGAAAAACAATAATCCTTGTAAAATATCATAAAATATCATTCATGGGATGTCAAAATCATGATACCTTAGGTTCAACCTAGGCATTCCTTGGTTATAATATATTAATATCATTCATAATGGTTCATAAAAAAATGGGATTTCAGCCAAGCATATCCCCTAGCAGTGTCAACTAAGGTGTGCAGTAAGAGAAAATTCACAGTGCACCAGAATGATGATTGAGATCTACTCAACCAACTATTTTTAGGTTATTACCCCTAGATGATGTTTTTCTAAAACCACATCCACTTGTAGTATCCAAAATGGGATGTATTTATTAGAAAACAATATAATATTCACATTAAAAACATTTAGATATTATATTATACATATTATTTTCCTCAATGACAGTCATAGGTTTATATTCCCTAATCTAAGTTTTCCTGAGTCTAGATCCCAAGGGTTCTACTAAACTTTCTATAATACCTGTAGTAAAAACCCTTACTCCAGTAACTAAGATCTATTGTCTAATTTATTACATTGTTATGAGATAAAATATTTCTCATCCTGATAGATAAGGTAGTTTAGTAATCTTGAATAACTAGGTGCAGACATGATCCAAATTTTTCATTATAAATAAAATATAAAACATAAAAAAAAATTGTTTGGTATCCTTGAAACTCATTAAAATATTTATCCATCATATCCCAAGGATAGGAAATAAAATATGGGTGAGATAAAATGATCAATAAGGGTTAATTATAGTAAAATATATTATGAGTGAATAACACATAATCCATATGGAATGGTAAATAACTGAAAGCACATAGTATTTAATCAATAAAATGATAATGAAATGAATCCATGGATAATATGAAATAAAATAATTTATTTTATAATAATTAATTTTTTTAAGAGGTTAGGTCCAAAGACTCAATTTATTATTTAAAGAAAATACCTCTTTAAGACTAAGTAGAGGGAGACCCATTACATAGCCCGAAGGCCCAAGGCCAAGTGGCCTGAATACAAGGCTTGAGACTACATTTTTGGCCCAAAGTACCCCTCAGTGAACAGTATGGCTACAGTACATGTGCTACTACATTCACTGTTATAGTATTGTCACCACTAAAGTGTCTACTATAGTGCATCCACCGCTACAGTGTCATCGTGGCTACAATTCCACCGCTACTACAGTACTACATCAGTGCCCTACTACAGTACTGCTACAGTATGTAGAAATTCTTCCCTTCCTGGATTTGGTCCTAGGTCTCTTGGATGCCAACCAGGAGCCTATACCACTTGGGTACAGGCTCGTTGGAGTTAATTAATTATTTATCATTAAATGAAATGTATAATTTTGGACGTCATGATCTCATATATCATGATATCTTTAATACCAATTCCAAGTACTGTGAAAATTTAAAATATGGTTAGGATTTCAATAAAAACCCATTTAATAAGTCTATCTAATTGGTTTGCCTCATGAGACATGATGATGCATCAAGGGGATATATAATTCTAGGCCCTATATGTCAATTAATTTTCAAAACATTCCTCATATATTAAATAATTAATTTAATTAATAATCAATATGCCTTATAAATAAAATCTCATATTAAATAAATAATATTGAATATGAAGATTTTCTTTGTCAAACAAATAGCATTCCAATTAAAACATCATATGTAGAAACAGTATAAGGTTTAAAAAATAATCATATCCCTGAGAAAAAGAATATGGATATTTAAGAGAGATTTAATTTCCAATAATCATAAGAAATTTAATGTTTCAAGAGAAATTTAATGGTCAAAAATTAAAATATGACCATCAATTCATAAGAAATATTAGCTTTTTAATAAAAATATGCCTTTTGTGGAAATAAATATAATGGAAGTAAAATATTAAAATAATCATTCATTAATGGTTTTTCTTTTTAAAACCATTGAAAACTGATAGAATAGTTTAATAGTATAAATCGGATATGTTGGCAAGGAAATCTATTAATGTTGTATATGTTATAAAAAATTCCTTTTGACTTTTTGTAAATAATTTGAAGATAACCCTTTTAGAAAAAATTATAAATATTCCTTTAAAAAATTAAATTGTTAAGAATACCATATAATTTCCTTAATAATAATTTAATAAAATAAAATAAATTTCATAGAACAATTTTGAAAAATATAGACATGAATGAAAAATATATCGGATCAAAAACAGAAGAAAGATTGTATTTTTTATAAATATTACACTACTTGATTTAAGTTACAAATAAATGAAAATTTGTAATAAAATATGGGAACTTCTTAAATATTTATATAATAATAAAATAGATGTATTTTATGTATTTAAAATTTCCTTCAATTAAATTAAGATCAATCCCAAAAAAATAGATGGTAAAAAAAATTATTACCTCTTTAGTAACTTTTAAGTTATAACCCCTTAAAAGAGTAAATGTGAAATGAAAATTTAATAATAATAAATAAATATACATTTACGTTAAATACCTCTAATGGTAACTATCTAAAAACATAAAAATAAATAGGTACATAATGTAAAATATGTCTCAGGAGAAGAAATCACTACAAAAAAACACAATTTAGCAAGTTTTTTTACATTAGCAACATTTATATATATTAGTAGTTAGTTTACTAACATTTTGTAAAATGTTACCCCATCCCCCATGCCCCACCACACATCTCCTTAATGTCACCCAACCCCATCCTCACCCCTCAGATGTAGCACCTCACTCAAGGAAAATAGGGGCTTGCTTGAATCGAACATCGGAACATCGCCCAAAATATCTAGTGATCTTACCAACCAACCTAGAAATACTGTCTATTTAAAATACATATTATACTATATTTATAAATATGTTAATATATTTTAAAATAAATAAATTTTGAGTTATAATTTTCTATATTAATGTACATACAGACATATATACATCTGTACATATATAAATTAGTATATATATATATTACTTTAATTATAATTATAAATATATATATATATATTATTCATATAAGAATTAACATATATATAACATATTAATATATAAATTAATATATTGTAAGATACAAACCTTTTCTATAGTTATCTTGGGTGCAATTTCAAGTACTTTTTTATTTTTACGTAAGTACCTTTGATGGGATTTGTGACTTGGGGTGAATTTGGGTGAATTTTAAGAAACGTTAGGAGAAAAGGGGTTGTGAATGGTTGGTGCATGGTTCGTAAAAACTATATGTCTATCTTGGATAAACTGTGTGTTCTATAGTCATTTGGGGTAGTTGCTTTGGAATGATTAAATCACGGTTTGGGAGACCATGTGAGGAGATGGTGCGAGCCCCCCTCCCCCCTAAAGTAGTGGATAATTCATGGTTAGTGCATGGTTTTCCTAACCTTGCACTAGCCAATAGTGAGATCTAAAAACTTTGGATCTCATTTGTTTTCAACATTTAATGACCTATTTCACCTTCTATGTGTCCCTAACTCGGGATTTTACTTTCCAAAGGGTAATGGAAGGTTCTCCCATTAACTTAGAAGTATTCCAAGGCCATATGAACTCTGTTATTTGAGATTGGAATCCCAAATTAAAGATCCTCTCTCTTCCTGGTTAGTGCATCTCATCACAATGCTTTTTCGGTTCATTTTCCTCTCTCTCCTTCATAAATTGGTGGAGTATATACTCTATTTTATCATATATAAACCTATGTGGTGGAATATAGATATAGGATTGGAGATCTAGATCTATTGGATTGTATATTGATATCATGATCATGATTTAGGGATTTAGATTCGAAACTCATATTCATGTCATTGTGCTACTTAGATTTTGGGAATTTACATTGAATGAACATCCATCAAAAAATTGAGGTAGGTGGTCAAAATATAATTCCTTTAGCCATGGATTTGATATGTATATTCAAATTTTAGAATTTCTAGCATCCTTTGGTAATTCATTTTCTTGAATTGGGTTTATTAGATTGAATAATCGATTTATCAAAGCTTTATTGAAATAGGTGATTAATTGGGGAATTAATCATGAGACTAAGGGGATGCGTGAAAGTTAATTAATTTAGAGAAATTTATTATAATAGGTAGGGGTTATAATCTAGATAATTAATTGGGGGATTAATTAGGTGACATTGAAATGTCTAAGTTGAGATAATTAATTGTGGATTAATTATGTGCCTTTGATAATATGATCTCGATAATTAATGGGGGGATTAATTATAGAAAGTTGATATTAGAATGAGATAATTAATTCTATAAATTTAATTTTGGTGTATGAATCATGATATTTTTCAATTAATTAATGAATTAATTAATGGTTTGAAGAACTTAATTAATTGTTGAGTTAACAAATGGAATAGATGTGTTTAACTAATTTATTGAATTAGTAATGTTATTGAAGTGGATAATTAATTATGTTTGAATAAATGGGAACAAGGTCATTCAATGTTTAGAAGTAAAAAAGGTAACATGGTCATTATACTTATGATAAAGAGAGTGGGAACATGGTCATTATAAATTGAAAAGTATTCAAGGTAATATGGTCATCACACTTATGAGTAAAGGGAATGGGAACATAGTCACTCTATTGAGGAGTAAGAATGGTAACATGGTCATCTTACTTATGTTTGTGATATTGGTAAATCTGTTAATGTGTGTTTTAAATGTAAAATTAAATAATAGAAATAATCGCACTCTGAGTTATGGCCTCACATGAGAATATTCTAACTCCATCATGGGTCAAATCAGGTAATGAGATATCATAGAACCTTTGAATACTTATAGCTTTGGTAAAAAGTAGGTATTAAGATATGATATTACCCAAGGAACACTTCAGGATCTCGCATGAGATGAAGCTATTATTGAGGTACAGGTCTCCTTGGGAACCCTGGAGTTAATGTAGTTTGATAAGAATAAATGATAATGTAATAAATAGTTATTTATCCATTGTACTAATTTCTTATAGAATTGTATAAACTATCTTTTTAAAAGAATGTTTTTTTACAGTATTAGTGGTGGCCTACTGAGTTGTACTCACACCCTACTCAGGCTACCTAATCAGTACCCAAATATATTATATAGTTGCAGGAAATATAAGGGAAAAAGCCCCAGGATGGATTGCTGATTTGGGATGGAGCATGGATGAGGGGACCGGACACAGTTCGGAACCCACTGGGGAGTCATAGTGTCTTTAATTTCAGTGGAATTATAGACACTTGACACTTATATTGGCATATCATGTTCTCCCTTTTAGTTGATTATTGTATTTCTTGTTTGGTTATCTTATGAAATTACTATGATTTTGGTTATATATACTTCTGTGTTTGTTTGTTTATTTTCAAAGGTGTTTTACTCTAATAAATGAGGTTATATTCTCCATATGACCGGATTACCATACCCTTGCTTCTTTTCGACAGCCTCTAGCATATGAGGAGGTGTGCTTGCGGTCAATTGGAAAACTAGCTCGGGGCAATTTTGTGTGGCACCCGGGTCAGGACGTTACATATTTCTTTATTAACATATATGTTATTATATGTCACATATATATGGGATAATATATGTTATTATATATTTATATGAAAAATAAAATATATGTCATTATTATATATGTCAGTATAAATTAATATATATGTTATTATATGTTACACATATATGTGTGTTTATGTGTGTTGTCATGTTTTATTATGTATTAATATTTCTATTATATATTAATGTGAAAATTATATATTTATTATTATATATATACAAAATATCAATATAAAAATTAACATAAATATATATAATTTTATTACTAAAAGTTTTTCAATTATAATTAATTTATTAGAAATGTGATTTAACTTTTGTGTTTGTATGTTTATATGTATATGTATATCAATTTTATATGAATAACATTAATTTTTATTACTATATAACACAATTATATATTGTAACATTACTCATATGACTATGTATTTATTAATTTAATTGTACTTATAAACTTATATATTCATTTATAGATTAATAGATAAATTAATATATATGCCCTCAGGATGTAGCTCAGTTGTAGCTGACCCTATGGGTCTCGATGAGGTCAAACATTTAACTTCAATAAGTTATTATAGGTAAATATATATATATCTCTCTCTGTGTGTGGGTGGGTCCATGTGTTATACTAATGATCATTAATATAGTTATTATTTATTTATCAATGTGTTTATAGATTTATTTACATATTAAATAAATTAATATATATATTTATATTTGTGTGTGTGTAATTTAAAAAGACGCACTTTCCCACATTGGTTTTTTGATGTGGGATGGCTGCAAGCCTTGTTATTAAATATACATATATAAATTAATATATATATATATATATATATATATTTCTATATATATAAATATATGTGTTTTTTTATATATATACGTTCATAAATTAATATATAAATATTATAATATTTAAATATATATTAATGCATTTATATATAAATAAAAATTTATATATATACAAATATGTAACTATAATTATAAGTTTTGATTTTTATTTTTATGTTAATTTAGATTAATATAATGATACTAATAACTTTATATATACATATACATATATATATAATTTGTGACATCATAAAACAAAGATATAAAAAGTCAACAAAATAGCCACATTTTTTAAAATGTGATTAAAATAGTCTTATTTTCTTAAAAATGTGGAAAAAGATAAACCTAAAAAAATTTAAAAAGGTTGTTAAATATATCATTAAAATAGGCAAAAAAGTACAAAAATCATCGATAAATTTAATATTAGCCACATCATTAAAATTGGATAGCAAAACTTTGCTAAGTTTGCCACATTTTTTAAAAAGGATTAAAAATTTATAGTTAGAAACATTTTCTTGAAAATGTTTCTCAATAAAAAAAATTAGCAATGTTTTTAAAAAATTACTAAAAAAGGTCACTAATTAAGATAAATTTTCTATAAGATGTTGCTAAATTTTAAATTGGAAAGTTTTTTAGAAATCATTGCTAAATTATGTTTTTTATAGTGAATTGAGATGAAATCCCTCTCAAATATCATATCATTTATGTGATAATTAATCAGTGATGTGATTATGAGTAAAAAAATTAAATACACACAAAATAAGTGGAATAAATATAATAAAATCATAGTTCAATTCATGTATAATCAGGGAATATCATAGTCAATTAAGTATAAGTATAACTCAATGAAAATAAATTGAGTTAAGAAACATCTTTCCTCGTGTTTCCCTTAGGTGAACATGCCTAAAAACATGTATAATGGTTTAAAAATTGTTATTAATTTATATCATAACCATATTTATATTTTAAATATCATATATTATCAACTTATAACATATTTTCACCCATTTATAAATCTTTCATTGTTAACATTGTTCCTGTTGTTAACTACTTTATTTTCACATGCATGTTTTGTCATGGAGGTTCTGATCCTTATACATTGATTATGGTTCCATCATTTCTAGAATATTATTCATGATATAAATATCATATATATTCATTAAATATATACTTACTACCACCCATTTAAATTATAAATGATAAATGGATTGCATCAGTCCGTGCAGGTGGTAGTCCACATGTATGCACAAGAGACATTGTCATCTTCAAACATATTTGAAGGTAAACAATGTACATATGATATTAAAATTACACAAGTATAATTATGTCATAAATTTCATATATATTCATTATTTCAACCTTTATAACCATCTAATAAAATTGGTTATGAAAAACAAATTGCACCACTACATGGAGACAGTAAGTCGTACATACGCATGAGAGATATTTTTGATTTCTATAGGTTTGAAAGGAGGTTTAAAATGGTTTTCCCAAAATAAAAATAACATATATGTATATTTATGATACTATAAATATTATTTTATGACTTTTAAAATGTATTTAGAGTAATTATAAGAAGAAATAAATTTGAAAGAGTCAATAAAGACGATTACCTCTTCTTCGGTATACTTCCTTTAGATATCCTTCTAAGGGGTATAGAGTTGTTTATATAGAAATAACAGAACCCATATAACTTGGATTATAATTTTTAAAATATAAATGTTCAATGTTTTACTAACATGGGTTTCTCAAAGTAGTGTAAGGAAAATAGATAAGGGGAATCCCTTTTATAAGTGAGGGGATGGGCATTCTTAGAATTTCTTAAAGTATTTAATTAATATAAATTAATTTCCATTTATAAATGACTAAAATAGATATAATTATAATATAATATATGTATGGTTCTAAATCTTCTCATCCCATAAAATTTCTAAAATTTTTAGTTATAATTTCACCCTTATCTTTTAGTTTTAACCACTTTTAACCCTTTTTTTAATTACTGAAATATAAAAAAATTACACTTTAAGGGTCTACAATGTAACCATAAAAGGTAAATTGGCCCATAAATGGAAAATATATGTAATTTTATACCATATATTATCTTCATTTTCATTTTTAAATATTTTTATAACTTTTATCTAATTTAATAAAATATTATTTTCTTAAAATTTCATTAATGTCATTTTAACACTAATTATTTAATTTGAATATAAAAACATCAACAAAAAGACGAAATTAGAATCTAATAATTAAAAAATAATTAATATGTAATATTTATATATAAAATTCTTGAGAAAAATTTTTGAAATCATTTTCTTATTTATTTTATATTTAAATTCGTTTTTTTTTACTATTAAATGAATTAACATTGTATCTGTGTTGTGTAAAAATTTAAGCTAATTATTCTACAACTAAAAATTAAAAATAAATTAACATGATAAAAATATAGTAATTATGTTAAAGTTAGGATTTTTATAGTCATTCATAACAAATTTTTATACATATATGAACATAAAAAATAAAGTATAATCAAGAGATGGATATTTTGGAAATTTCTTAGCTTAATATAATATTAATATCATTACAAAGGTCAAATGACACAAAAATTATATATACTTAAATTTTGGGATAGATATATCCTAATTACTCTTAAAAATGAAATAAATACAAGTTTTTAGATTATTTTTAATTCCTTATCACATTATTTTTAACCTTAATTACTCGATTAACACTTTACTCGTGTGATAAGTTTTACCAAGGTTACTATTTGTAATGCCTAAAAATTAAATTGTAATTCTTAAAAGAATAAATATTTGATTAAAAATGTAGAATACATTTTTAAACATTCAATTTATATAAGTGTCTATAGTTAATTTAAGATAAAAAATATGCATTGAAAAATAATTTTTTAGAAAAATTCCTTTTAGGTATAAAAATGATTTTACACCAAAGGCAGCCATAAAATTGATTCTAAATAAATTTATTTGATTGTTAATAATATATTAGAACTTATATTACTTCAAAACCATTTAAAATTAAAATTTTACTTTTTATATCCATCAAACCAAAATACAATTTTCAATAAAAAATACAATTTTTCACTATTTATTGGAAAATCGATATGTAAAAAACAAAATACCAAAAATAAACACCAAGATAATTTTTAAATGATAATTATAAAAACTATATCATTTTTTCAAATAAATTTTCTAAAATTTACATAAATTGATTATAATATTCTCTCTCTAAAATAAATAAAAACCATTTTTGAAAAACAAAATTATTTGAAAGAATAATATGCCTTTACTAAAAAATGAGTTCTTACTTTATATAGATTATTCAATAGATTTTTATTTAGTAGGTCCTTTATATATATTTCATGATGTGATTAATTCAATCCATACCAACCAATTAAATGTTCATGTTATAGGTAAACACTATATCTCAAAATAATTACATAATACACACACTAAGGATACTTTATTGAATAATTTATTTAAAAGATAAATTTTAATATTAATTTTACAAATAAACCTCGTTTTTTGATTTATTATATCAATATTATCTTAAGATGTAATTTTTATTTTTCTAAAATAATTAAATTTTAGGTGAACAGTGAAAATATTTATTTACCAAAATTATGCATTTCATGACTTTATAAAGAACACCTATAAGGTTATAAAACATTTTAATTATAAAAATTTTTATATTACACTTAAAACTAAAACATTCGAAATATTATGTTCAACTTAGAAAACCTATTATTAACATTTTGAGGAGTTGAAGAATATTTTCAAGTAAAAAATATTATTTTTTCTTATATTTTAATTTAATATTATTGTAGAAAAAATTTGTTTTATATTTCATTTAAAGATACATAAATTTTATAACAAACCAATTTATATCATAAAAATCAAATATATTATTTATTTTACCCTACACATAAATTTTTATTTTTAAAAAGAGTTTAAAAAATGGGTTTTTATTTATTACATGCACTAATGTTAAAATTGGTTTTTGTTAAATATAAAACTATTATTTGATAAAATTTATTTAATATTTGGAATCATTTGGTTAAAATTACTTAATAAATCCCATTTTATTTTTAGGGATGAAAAATGATGTACTCAGGTAAAAAAATAGTTACCACGATATATCTGAAAATGGAAAAAGTAATTAATATAGGGGAAGATTTATTGAAACATGTTAAAAAATATTTATATTTGTGTGATAGATATATTATCGACCATATATAATCCTCTACTCAACTAGTGTCCATTTATTGTTCCATGTGACATGTGAAGCATGTACCCTCTCACTATGCCTTCAATACCACTCAAAAAATTTGGTTTCCCATGTAAACTCTTTAATTATTCATTCCCATATAACCCACTTTGCCATATTTTTATTTTGGTAAAAAAATAACCTAATCCATTCCTTTTCAAGGATTACATGAAGGGAAATCCCAAGTCCTCAACGTGAGTACTAATTCTCACTAATTTCTTTTCATTTGTATATTACTTTTAGAAATAAATTTTTCTCATTATTATAAAATGACATCAGAATTTTTTATATAATAAATATTATTATTATAAGGAAAAAATATTAACCACCTTTCCCATTTTCCCTTAGGAAAAATAGAAATGAAGAAAAATAGAAATGACATTTGTGTGTGAGTGTGGACTACTACCTCCAAAGAGAACCTGGTTCTGTATTCCTTAACCATCTTACATAGTTAGTCTTAATATTGAATTTAATAAATAATTATGGTATTTATAGTATATTTTTATTTTTTAATGATAAAACATACTATAAATTTCTCATGTTCTATGAAAAATGAAATCAAACAATAAGTGTATGTAAGGACTACCACCCCCAGGGAATGATTAATTTCTACTTTTATTTTAATCACTACCTTTAGTGGATGGTCATGAGAATTGTATTAATAGGTAAATAATATGTTTATGGAATTGTTAGGTTTTTATAAAGAAAAATTGAATAACCCATTAACATTAAGAATAATAAACTATAGTGGTAAATTTAACCACCCAAAAGAGAATTCTAAGAGAAAAAATATAATTTCTTCAAACTATGTAATAACATCATATTTGTAATAATATAATCATAATTCTTCCCAATTATAATATAACATGATAATAAACACTTAATAAGGTTATTATGGTTATTTTATAATGATATTACAACAAAACCACTTCATAATCATTCATTAATTATGGTATGTTCTTGTTTGGGTGTGTTTAACAACATTTTTTAAAAAGCTTTTAAATATATATCATGGATGACCTATGAAGTTAATTTTCCATAATATATGATATAAACAAGTAAATAAATATTTTATTTTATTTCTTGAATAGTAACAATAATTTTAATCTCATTAGTTATGATACCAATGCATGCTTGTTAAAAAAACATTGAAGCATGCTCATCATTGATTTAATCTTTAGGGATCATAACCAAAACTCCCATAGAATGAAAATATAACATTATAAATAATTATAAATCATCAATTCCAGAACATTTTAATATTTTGTAATGATGAACTTTGGGAGAATAATGAATAACAACACTGTTAGTATGAAACTAGTTCAAAATGATCTAGATTACTCACACTTGATATTGAAAATAGATAATTAGTAACTGTTATAAATGTAAAGAATAATTATTGATGAGTTACAAATGATGCAGGTATTATTAAGGTTACAAATAGGTAATAAAGATAGTTATTTTTTTATGTAGGAGGTTAGATCATATATGGATGAGTGGGAATTATTCATATAATTTAATGATCTATTTTAAATTTTATCCTTCAAGGGGATTTCATGATATATTACTAAAGCCATTATAATTCCCAAAATTTAGAAAATTTGGAAAGTAAAGTGTATGTGTATTTCTTATAAAGTATATCACTAACTAGATATTGGAAATTAGATGTCGATATGAAATATATGCACCTAGGTTTAATCAACGTAAAAAATGTTTTTTTATTATAAACTCAATCTTCACACAATGTATGATTAGTGGGCCAAAGACTATACACCCTATGATACACACCCATGTGATACTTTTTGGATAATTTATATGATACTTATAAACCTTAATGAAGGATTTTTCTACCATTACTTTGGTATACTACAATTACAAACTACTAAACACAATTACTATCTTCTATTGATAACCTAGAACATTGAAATTACCCTATCACCCTACTTATCTTTATTTAATTGAAAGGGTACTTCCTATCACTTTGATAATACCCCATAGTTTCAATATAGATTTTTTAGATATTCTCATAAATAGACACATTATTCTATTGGATGGGGAAATATTTTTTATGAACTTCCATAATATGGATATGGATTTTTTTTCCGTGATTAACTAATAAGTTCCATTTTAAATTTTATGAAATGTATTATTAACTCATATTATGTATGCATTATACTTAATTATAATTGGTTGGAGGAAAATATAAATAGCCTATAACTGCATTGACAGGTCTTAAGAGAAAAAATATCTAGTGTAATGTAATATGCCTTACCAACCTATGTATGATGTCCTAGAATAAGGCCTTGATGGAATTTTTTCCAAAATTATGCATTCCATCAGTATGAGATTAGAAATTATTATCTATGATTTCATTTATTTTCATGAATATATTATTCCCTATATTTCATTTGATTTTGGAATTATGTAGATAGTAAATTTTGTTTTTATACTATTTATTTCATGTTAATGTTATGATATATTCCATTGTATGCTACTCCTTATTGTACATTTTATTTCACACTTATTTGTTTTCATTTCCTAAATAAACCTAAAAGAGAATAATTTATACTTTTCAAGGATATAAAAGAAGAGATAATAATTTTCTCATGGAGTTTTTATGTTTTAATTTATGTTCTAATGTTTAAAATGAGAACTATATAAGTATCTAGTCTTTTAAGACTACTAAGTTATTGTATCCTTTGGAAAATCTTGTATTCTATACCAGTAATGTAATATAACTACCAAATTGAGGTTTTAAGAGTCTGGATTATTACAATTGGTATCTTATAAAGGTTATTAAAACCCTTGGTGAATATATTTGCATAAAACTAGTTATATGTCACAATTACTATAGAAAACACTTATGATTTCAAGGAATTTTTTCCCTAGAACGACTAATATAAATTTTATTTTACAATTCAATATCATGCACTAATTATGTGTATGCCACTATTTAGAGATGATGTATAATTGATGTAATGGGAAATTTATTAATTCCCATAGTAAATATAGGTATGTTACTCTAGAGAAATTCATTGAGTTAAGATTTAGAGATAATTAAATCATAATCATATTAGGGATGTTTTCCATGGCTATGATAAATATATTTCCTTACAAAGATAAAAATTTTGATCCCTAAGGGGGTGTAATAATAATGGACCACTTCATATGAAAACAATCTCCCCCATTCAATGGAACCACAAATCCATTGGTACCAGATAAATGAATTATGTCCCTAGAAAATATATTTCTAGTTTTGGGGAGAAGTTTAATGCAAAATGTCACCATGGTGGTATATCATCTGAAGGAAGATATAGATGAAAATTTTCCACTATTTCAGAATATTATATTTGAAGTAGATATTGAGTGCATGGAGTGGAAAAATTTTAAGGAGTTATTTTATAAAAAATATTTTCCTCATGAGAAATGGGATGAAATATAAATCCAATTCCTCTATAATAGACACAAGGAGGAGGAAAATGTTGTTGATTACAAGGAAAACATTATAAGGAAATCTTGAAATAATTTGGACTATATACATATACTATAAATTAATATTGAATATTTCTTCTACAGATTAAAGACAGAACATCAAAGGGTGTTTTTCTCTCAAACATTTACATCATATAAAGATATAGTCTCAAGTGACTTTAAAACAAAGATGAAGTTCTTCAATATTTCTTTCTTAAAATAAAATCTAGATAATAAGAGGCCTATAAAGAAACATGAAAATATAATTATATCAATGGGTAATAAATTAAGAGTGAATTTCACACATGTAATAATTATGTAAATAAAAACTTGGGTAGGTTCTTAAAGGGAATGGGATTTCATTTCAAGTATTCAGAAAACATCCATCGAGCTCATGAATGTAAAGGAAAGGTGTAAATTGTTGATTTTTAATGATTTAACTATAAGAAAATGGGACACTATACAAACCAAATCCCCAAATGAAAATGTAATCTACATTAGGATGAGGGAGAATTTTTGAGCATATGAGATCACTACAGGTGGGGTCGAAGTAAAAAATGGAATGATAGAAAGTAAATTGATCCTTGATGAAATGTTATCAAATTATTTATTTCATTTTAGATCTAATAACTATTTTATAACATGAATGTATATGGATAACATTGAATAATACCCTAATACTCAAATAAAATATTTTTTAGTTAAGACACTTAATGGGAATATTTTTAAAATAAGGATTTATTGAGGAGTATCAATTAAGATTCATATATATTACATGGTGTAAAAATTTATTATAATACTTATGGTTGATTTTGAATTAATACTTGTCATTTATTCACTCTTAATCTGTAATACAAGATTTTATTGATGATAAAAAGAGATAAAAATTTATGAAGGGGACATAGAATCCATTATTTTTATGAGAAAGACTTCACCTCCTGGTTTATTTTTAGACCCAGCTCTAGTAGCTCACATTACTAATTTTTTGGTATATAAGTAATTAAAAACAATATATATGTATGGGAAGGAAGTCCTAAGTATATACTATGTACACATTTTATAAAAAAAAATTGACGTATTTTCAAATTAATTACCTTTACACCCACATCAGAATGAATATGAGTTTTCCATTGAATGGGTTCTTAATCCATGTTCCATATCTAAAACTCCATAGATAATGGAACTTTAAGAGTTTGTAGAGTTAAGTAAACAAAAAATATTTTTTTTATATGGGGTTTATATTCCCTAGTGTATCACCATTAGAAACCCATTTTTTACTAACAAATAAGGTTGGGTATATGTGATTGTGCATCCATTACAAGGAGATAAATTAATAAGTATTTATATTTTATTAGTCTGGAAACCAATAACAAATATGGAAATAAGATAAAAGAGTTTAAGGGGTCTAAAGTAGTGAATACCAAGGGAGTCATCAAAAATGAGTTTAGTGCATTGGGGGTAGGGACCCAAGTCTAGAGAAAATATATATGGATTTTCCTTAGTTCACCTTGCCAACAAAAAATACACAAGTTTATGCCCTACCTTACAAGTATGTATAAGAATCACACCATTATAAATATAAATATTTCATCTTTTGATGATTTAGAATATGGACTAGAGAGTAGAATAATTTTTTGTTCATGGCATTATGGATCATAACTGAATCAGTTTCAATGATAGTAGTACTAATATCATGAGAAAGGAAAACATCTAATCCAGTTAATAAGGCATGGGAATCATCCATGATCATATTTCCCTGACCAAATAAATAGATAAAAGCCACCCTAACTGAGCCTTTATAATCGTGCACCATGCCTACCCTCTCATAAGTCCAAGAGTTCAATATCCATCAATGTTGAGTTATATAACTCTGAATGTAGGATACCAATATACCCATATACTAAGATTGGTTTGTCCCGAATTGGGAGGATAATATATTATACCATTCATGATCCTTCATAGGATAATGATCTAGTCCCACTATTTAACAAATAAACCTAGCTCCTCTATAAGGATTCTTGAATGGATCTGTATTACGAAAAGAAAATGGGACTTTACCATGAATTGATGACGTATTTGATCAATTTCAAGGAGCTAAATATTTTTTAAATATTTAGCATTACTCTAGTTATTATAAGTTAAGGGTAAATAAGGATGATATATTAAATATTTAAATTTTTATGAGATATGGATATTATGAGTTCATTGTAATACCCTTTGTATTGACTAATGAACCTTATATTTTTATGGATATTATGAATATATTATTCAAGAATTATCTTAATAACTTCATGTTGGTGTTAATTAATGATATCTTGATATACTAAAAATGATATTAAGATCATGAGAACCATATATGAATAATTATTTATACCGTTAGAGAAAATGAATTATAATGGAAATTTTTTATGTGTGAATTTTAGCTGTATGAAATTTCATTCCTTGTACATGTTGTCTCTAAGGATGGAATTACTATTAATCCATAAAAAATAAAGGTATTCAATGAATAGACTATGTCAATTAATATAAATGTGATACGCAGTTTCGTTGGATTAGTATGTTATTATCGAATATTTGTTAAAAAATTCCAAATTGGCCGACCCGTTAACTAAGTATTCATGTAAATGGGTTAAATTAACAAGTTCTAGGGAATGTGAAGAAATTTTTTAAATATATAAAGAGGATATTTATTAATTCACCATTATTATCATCTCCATCAATAGGTACATTATTTTTAATATATAGGGATGCATCAAAGAAAATATTAGGATATGTTCTTATGTAGAATGATAAAATAGATTCCTATGAATCAAAGAAATTTAAAATCAACATATACATCTATCCAACTCATGACCTTGTGTAACACCCCCAAGTTTTCATGGCACGTTTCCCTTTGAATAATGAAGTAGCTTACCTTGTACGTAACTTGGAGTATTAACACACCACGACCAATGAAACTAGCTCTTATGAATAGTAATACCAACTTTCTGAAATTTTATAAATTTAATAAATTTTAATTTTCAAAATGGACTTCATTTTTGGATTTAGAAAATCAAAATTACCTTTGGGTGAATTTTTGGTATTTTTCTGAGAACTTTCAGTTTTTTATGAATAGTGAAAAACACTGCATTATTGTTTAAAATCGACTTTTTATTTAAATAATTAGTTATTTTATTTTAATTTATTTAAGGCTTAAATAGATACATAATACCTATATATGTTCAATGTAATTCATTGGAGTCATTTTATAAAAATTTTAGATATATAAAATTTTATTGAACTTTTTACCATCTTTTACCCACCTTCTAGGAGCATTTTCAAATTTGCATAAAACATAATTTTACAGATTCTGTGAGTTGAACTTTAAATATCCAAGATATACAATTGATATCAGTAAGTAAAATTTGGTTCAATAAGATGAAAATATTTTTTTATGAATAGTAACTTTTGACTTTTATTTACCACGATTAAAAGTAAATAGGGTAATTAAGGGTGAAAATAATATTATAATTACCATAACACATGTCCTAATTCTATTGGATAAGTGTAATTAGAAAAAAAACAACCTTAGTAATAACATATGATCCTTTTGGTCCACATGGATTAGATTAAGACATTTATTATTATTTTATTTAAA
This sequence comes from Viscum album, assembly GCA_963277665.1. NCBI lineage: Eukaryota > Viridiplantae > Streptophyta > Magnoliopsida > Santalales > Viscaceae > Viscum > Viscum album. Next base: position 1,935,652,605 of record OY728136.1, on the reverse strand, counting down.
GAATGGTTAAATGTGTTAAATTCAAAGTTTAATAACTAAACCATTTTGAATATAGGGTTATACATTAGATAAATTCTAATATAAATACTAATTAGAAATATAAAATGATTACCTAAATAATTTTATTTTATTTATAATTTTTAGACAATAAATAATTAAATTTATTTATGACACAATGATGATGCAGTAATTACCTTATTAATGAAAAACTAAAATAATTGATATTATAAATATCCAAATAAATGTAATATGAGACTTTAGATGAATTAAACTAATTTTATAGGTTAACATGACATGTTAGGGTTTATTAAATAATTTTTTTCCAAGTGATCATGCTGTTATGATTTTCACAAAAACTGAATAATAAATCGTGTCAAAATTGACATAATTGAGTTTTTAAAAAAATACAATATTATTAATTGATATAATATTCCTAAAAAATCTGAAATTCAGATATATGACTTTTATAAGGTTATATATATTAATAAGGAATCACTTGGGGTTCACTTGGCTTGTTATAGTAAGTTTATTAACCATATAATATAGAAATACAAAGAGACATGGTAAATGTCAAACTATTTAACTAAGAGTTAAATTTAAAAGATAAGGTCAATATGGTGACCTAAACCTCTCTAAAACCTATTGGTTGAGATTTTTTCGACCCATACCTACCTTATCCTCTAAATAAATCATTTTTGAGCCATTATAAATGGAAAATGATTTTATAATAAAATAATATTTCAAGATTTTCCTAAAGTGACCCTCACCTCTCTTATAAAAGGGTACTTCCCCTTCTCTTAATTTCATACCTCCAAATACATTTTTCATGGAAAACCCTACCCAAATATCCTCTAAACCTTCCTCCCTTCATACTATATGCCTTCCTTTGGTCATAAATACAACCTAAGGATCCCTTTTGATCAAATCAAAAGGAATAACTCGAAGAAGAGGTAAATATTTCATCACCTCTTTCAAGTTATTCTCTTCTTCCACTTCCTCTTTATTTGTTGTTTCCATTATAAAATAATAAATTCAGTATATTATATATAATTTTATTTTTTTATGAAAATTTTACAACCATATTAAATATTCTATCCATCATATGAATAACAAAGTCACCATACATGCGTACGTACGGCTTACCATCTCCACATCGTGGTGTAGTTTGTTATTCAAACACTTCATTATTTTGGATGGGTATAATAATCAGTATAAATGATGTAAATAATAAATATAACATGTTAATACTTATTTATATAAGATATACCATCAAATTATGTACGATTTCACCATCAATATAATGATATTGTCGCTCGTGCGTACGTACGGATTACCGTCTCCACGAACGCGATGAGATTCATTCCATATCGTAATCATTCAAGAATAATTTTCATTTTATGATTATAAATAATGTTTATGAACTTAATATAATTCTATATATGAATAAAATACATCCTACCCATAATAAATATGGCTTATGTAACCGATCATATAAAGGAAAATGGATCAGTTAACACATGAAATGATGATACTACTAAAATATTATTAACAAATAAATATTAGAGGATCATATATGATATAATATTTATATATATAGTTATTTTATAATTTAATGACAATAGTTTAACTATTATACTGGAGGTTAACTTACCCTCGACCAAGTAAAATTACAAGGTAAGGGTTAATTTCACAATCACTTTATTATCCGAGGTTTTTTTTACATAAGTATCTACTGGGACTTCTTTATCATCAACATCCATGTTTATTAAAACTGTATTTCAAAACATTTTTACTATTTACTAGACTATGGTTTAGAGTAATTTATACCCTTTTTGAAATTTTTATAAAATTATTTGAAAGGAATATTTCTGTCATTTTCTAAACAAGGTTCTTTATGACATTTTTGACAAAATTAATGTACGAATGTTTTTTTACTTATATGACAGGTGTGGATATTTTATAATGTTATATCATCATAGAAGCTACCCATACAATCTTATAATAATATTTTCAAAATAAATGTTTTCTTTTATAATTATGTGACTTTTAAAAGATTTCAAAATAGAAAGAGGTATTTATTTCAAATAGTTTTCATTTCATCTATGTCAACATCCTTTGATGGATTTTAAACATGTTTGGAGTTGATTTATTATGATAAAAATCTTTGATATTGGATTTAAGGTTTTGTGATATGTTTTTACTTTGGATGTGTTATTTTTACACCATTCATGGTTAATAGATAAACTATTGACATTTCGTATGCTAGTTTTAATACTAATGTTTATTTTATGTTTAAACCGTTTCATATGAGGAATGAATTGGAATTAGTAAGCAATGGGTGGAGCCCGATATAGCTTCTCAATGAATCGGTGGGTATAAAGAGAAAAACTAGTGTCTTGGTACAAGGCCTTGACAAAATATTATTTTTATTTTTGGCACAAGACCTTGACTATGTGGTTATGAAGTCTGGAATTGTGCATTCTATAATTATAAAAGTGGTTATTGTTATTGCATGTGATTATTCGACTAGTAGAATATACATGTGAATAATTAAATAGATTTATTTGATTATATCTTTGAAATATTTTGTTGAAGTTTAAGTTTAAAAGGATTTTGTTTTAGTCTTATACATTTCCTTAAATGTTTATTCTTATTTATAAAATTTTCCCCTATATTGTTATCCTTACTGAGCATCTGAGCTCACCCATTTCTATGTTTTATTTTTCCCAGGATGTGAAGAAGTACTTTATGGTTGACCTGCAGTGATAGCATAAGGATATAAGTGTGTTTAAAAGGGGACCAAATTTTTTTTATGTTTTTATTTCATGATGTAATGTAAAACTTATGAATGTGTCTAGTACTTCCAAGGCTGCTAAACTTATCGGACTTTTGAGATTTGATCCCTTGTGATCATGCCCATTTTAGGTAATAATTCACTGACTCTGGGTAACTGGGTTCAGGTCATTACAGTTGGTATTAAAGTATGTTTAGAAAAAACCTTTGAAACTATATTTATAAAAAAACTCTTATTAGAGAATACTACCCTAAGATAGAATTTGAGGATTAGTGTAGAAGAACTTCATAGAATTTTGGTACAATGGAGATTTTTTTAGTTTTCCAAGAAATAAATCCCTATCTAGATATGAGCAGGTAGACGTGGCTCTGGCACAGATGTACCTAGGGGTAAAACCTGAAAACACTACTTTGAGCTAGACTCAAACGAGAACTGGTGCACGACAATGGGCTTGCTGCACTCTTCGTTACGACACTCCTCGGGGATATGGTTAGGATAATTCCCATTTTCCTTACAAAAAATTATGAAGGGTTTATGATTATATACTTCCACAAAGAAAACATTTTTATTATTATAGATTATATCCATAAACTGTTCAATTTATGTTAACTGTTTTTCAAGATTTGAATTATGTATTGCGATTCATAAATTAATCTAGTGTATTCCATTGATTAGAAATGGTGCCTAGTAGAAGGAATGGAAAATGTATCAACCCACGTAATCCACGTAGGGATTTCCATCCTACTCAAGATAATTATAGTGGAGCTGGTGATGTAACTGGTGCTGATCAGCTTATCACTATACTATGACAACTCACTCAGGTTATGAATAATAATCTTACACGTATGGAGCACCCTGATCCCCAACATGGAAATGTTAGACCACTTCATGAGGCAATAACCACCAAAATTAAATGGGAGTACAAATCCATTAGTATTTGAGCAATGGATAAATTCTATAGAGAAAATATTTCATGCTTTGGGGAGTAACGAAAGGTAAAAAAGTTGTCATGGTAGTTTATCGGCTCACGGGAGATGCAGATCAATGATGGTCAATAATCCAAAACAAAAAGGAAGATGAAGAAGTATCGAACATGTAATAGATGGGGTTTAAAGATATTTTCTTAGAAAAATACTTTCCATGTGACCATCGAGCGGATATGGAAACACAATTTCTGAGTCTCAGGCAAAATTAGGATGAGAATGTCGCAAAGTATGAGGCTAACTTTACAAGGTTATCAAGGCATGAAGGAGATTATATATGTAACCCAAGTAGTAATATTTATCAATTCATTGATGGGTTAAAACCATTTCTCCATCGAGAATTAGTCTCACAATCTTTCTCATCATATCAAGATGTTGTCTCATGCGCTATCAAGACAGAAAAAGAATCATCTAAGTCTTATAACTTTAAATCAAAGAAAGAGAAAAAGAGATCTGTTGAATACTCTAGAAATGGAAATAAGGGTAAGAAGGGAAAAGTTGAATATCCACCCTACGGTAAATGTAGAAAGAAACACCCCAGTACTTCCCTGAAGGGAATGGGAGTCTATTACAAGAGTGGTGAAAAATTCCACCAAGCTCGTGATTGCAAGGGGAAGAAAGAGGTTTTCAATGTTGAATGCTACAATTGTAGAGAAAAGGGGAATTATAGAGATTAATGTCCTAAGATCTAAGGAAAATTACCTCAAAAAAGTACAAGGGAGAAAGGCCAAGCTTATGCAATCACTAATGGAAAGGTTGAAGCTCTAAAAGATGTGGTGGAAGGTAATTTAATGGTTTCCTCAAGTTTATCCAATGATTTATTTGATTCTGGTTCATCACATTGTTTCATATCTTTCCATTTTTCTAATAAAATTATATATTTTCAATTTGACTTAACATGATAGTTTTTAGTCAAAACACCTAAGGGAAGTATCATTGCAACAACGTTTTGTGAATCAGTTCCCATTAGGGCATATAAATTTTCTTTATCTTCTGATCTCATCATCATACCCATGATTGAATTTGAAATAATCCTCAGAATGGATTGGATTTTGGAACATTATGTGAAAATTTATTGTAAGAAGAAGGAGGTTACAATTTTCGATGATGATAAATAGTACCTTATCTTTATAGCAAAAATTTCACCACCTGATTCTTATCTAGATCCTCCCCCAGTAGCTCTACTAAATTAAATTATTGGGGAAGGGTAGAATGAAATAACTATGGTTGAGGAAAATAATGTTTAAATAGAGGACATACCTATTGTCCAATAATATGTTGATATGTTTCTAGCGGATTTACCTGGACATCCTTCAAAATGAGAAATTGAGTGTTCCATTGATTTAATTCTTGGTTCAAGGACCATATCGAAGAGCCATTATAGAATGGCCATTCTAGAATTAGTGTAACTAAATAAACTACTAGAGGACTTTAGTAATAAGGGATTTATTCACCCTAGTAATTCTACATGGGGATCCCTTATTCTTTTTATTAAAGATAAAGATGAATCTATGAGGTTGTGCATTGACTACAGAGATATCAATGCTATAACAATAAAGAAAAAGTATCCCCTACCTCCCATTGATGATTTATGCGACCAACTTTATAGAACTCAATATATTTCAAAGATTGACATTCTATCTGGATATCATCAGTTGTGTGTAAAGAAGAAAGACATTCCGAAAATAGTATTTCGAACATGGAATGGGCAATAAGAGTTTATAGTAATGCCTTTTGGATTGACTAATGTACCCTATGTCTTCATGGATCTAATTAATAGAGTTTTCAAGGAATATCTTGATGACTTTGTAGTGGTATTTATTGACGATATCTTGGTATACTCAAAAATCTATGAAGATCAGGAAAATCACTTGCACACTATTCTGAAAACCCTCAGAAGATATAAATTATATGAAAAGTTCTGCAACTGGGAATTTTGGCTTCAAGAGATTTATTTTCTTGGCCATATTTTCTCTAAGTATTGATTCTATAAGGATCCTTAAAAGACCAAGGCAATCCAAGAATGGCCAGCACAAACGAGTATAACTGAGGTATGTAAGTTTATTAGTTTAGCAGGTTATTATCTACATTTTGTCCATAATTTTTCCCAATTGGCTAACCCATTAACCAAGTTCACACATAAAGGGGTTAAATTTGTTTGGACTAAAGAGTGTGAAGAATTTTTAGAAGAACTGCAGAGATGATTAGTTATTGATCCTATTTTGACTCTACCATCGAGGAATGATGGGTTTGTTATTTATAGTGATGCTTCAAAGAAAGGACTTGGTTGTGTCCTTATGCAGAATGATAGAGTTATTGTCTGTGCATTAAGGTAGTTAAAAATTCATGAACAAAACTATCCCACTCATGATCTTGAGTTAGAAGTTGTAATCTTTGCTCTGAAAATATGGAGACACTATCTCTATGGTGAAAAAAATTGAGATTTATACTGATTACAGGAGTTTGAAGTATATTTTATCACAAAAAGAACTCAATATGAGGCAAAGGTGATGGCTTGAACTACTCAAGGATTGTTATTTCACTATACATTACCACTCGGGGAAGGAAAATAAGGTGGTAGATGCTTTGAGTAGAAAGTATCATGGAGTTTTGAAAAAGATGAGAGATGAAAGGGATCTTATTTTCATGGATATAGTAAAGATGGATATGGGAATAACAATAGAAGGTGAAACATCAATACTTTTTCAAATTGTTCCCGAACCATCTTTACTAGAAAGGATAAAAAGTTCTCAGGCTGATGATTAGCAGTTTCAAAAGAATATTAAAGTGGTGAATTATGGGAGATTGAGTGACTTTATATATGAAGATGGAATTTTGAAATTTGGGAAGAGACTTTGTGTTCTTAACATACCTAATCTAAAAAGGGAATTTTTTTATGATGCTCATAGCTCAAATTTCTCTATACAGTCTAGGAGAACCAAGATGTATAGAGATTTTAAGGAACATTTTTGGTAGGACAACATGAAGAGAGAGATTGCTGATTTTGTGTCAAGATATATGGTTTGTCAATAAGTGAAAGATAGAAGGCAATGGACTGGAGGAGTAATGCAACCTCTTCCCATACCTGAGTGGAAATGGGATAATATTATGATGGACTTTGTCAGGGGATACCAAAGAATCCTAGAATGAATAATGAAATATGGGTCATTTTTTATCGTCTTACCAAGTCAGCACACTTTCTTGATATAATAGAAGATTTACCACCTGAACGTCTGGAAAGAATATATATTAATGAAGTTTTAATACTTCATGGAGTACCCCTATCGATTGTTTCTAATCATGATCCCCATTTTACATCAAGATTCTGGAAAACTCTCCAGAAATCCCTAGATACTGAACTTTGTTTGATCACTTCCCACCACCCTCAAACCGATGGACAATCAGAAGGGACTTTTCAAACCTTATAATACATGTTGAGATCTTTCTCAATTTACTTTCAAAGTATTTGGGATCAATATTTAACTCTGATAGAATTTTACTATAACAATAGCTTTCATTCAAGTATTCAGATGACACCATAGGAAGCGTTATATGGCAAGAGATTTCGCACACCAACTTGTTGGGATGATGTTGGTGAAAGAAAACTCATAGGCCCAAAACTTGTTGAGGACACAATGGAAAAGTGAAAATTTTCCAAACCCACATCAAAGCATCCCAAAGTAGGAAAATATTTAAGTCGATAACCGAAGGAAGGATTTGCAATTTCAAGTAAGAGACCATATTTTCTTGAAGGTATCTTCATGGAATGGTGTTATACGTTTTGGTAAGAAGGGTAAATTGAGTCCCAGGAACATCAGACCTTTCAAAATTCTAGAACAAATTAGAGTTGTAGCTTATCGATTGGAAATGCTTCAAAGTGTCTCCAAAGTTCATGATGTGTTCCACATATCACTATTGAGAAAATGCATGCCTGACCCAACGCATGTACTCACCTATAAAGAATTAGAACTGGAACTCGATCTGTCTTATTGTAAAGAGACTATTAGAATTCTTGATACTAGAGAACAAGTTTTGAGAAACCAAATTACTCATCTGGTGAAAGTTCTATGGAGAAATCATAATTTGGAAGACTCTACTTGGGAACCCGAGGAACTTATGATGAAGAACCACCAAAATCTTTTTATGCAGTAATATTTTTGAAATTTATATGATCAAATTATTTTAAGAAATTGAGAATGTAACACCCCAAGTTTCCATGGTACGTTTACCTTTGAATAAAGTGGTAGCTTGCATTGTACGCAACTTGAAGTATTAACTCACCATGACCAATGAAACTAGTTGTTATGAATAGTAATACCCAATTTTTGAAAATTTATAAATTTTAATTTTCAAAATGGACTTCATTTTTGTATTCTTAATATCAAAATTAGCTTAGGGTGAATTTCTGGTATTTTTTTGAGAAATTTCAATTTTTGATGAATAGTGAAAAACACTGTGTTATTGTTTAAAACTAAATTTTTACTTAAATAATTAGTTGTTTTATTTTAATTTATTTTAGGAAAATATAGATACATAATACCTATATATGTTCAATGTAATTCATTTGATTAATTTTATAATAATTTTAGATATATAAAATTTTATTGAACTTTTTACCGTCTTTTGCCCACCTTGTAGGAGCATTTACAAATTTGCATAAAACATAATTTTACCGCTTCTATGAGTTGAATTTCAAAATTTTGAGAGACACAGTTGACATTAGTAATTAAAATTTTGTTCAATAAGATGAAAATAATTTTTGGTGAATAGTAACTTTTGACATTTATTTACCATGATTAAAAGAAAATATGGTAATTAAGGGTAAAAATGATATTATAATTACTATAAAACATGTCCTAATTCTATTTTATAAGTTTAATTAGACCAAAAATAACCTTAGGGATAAAATATGATCCTTTTGGTTCACATGGATTAGATTAAGACATTTACTATTATTTAATTTAAAGAATAGTTAAAAGTGTTAAATTCAAATATTAATAACAAAACCATTTTTAATATAGGTATATAAATAATATAAATTCTACTATAAATATTCATTAGAAGATAAAATTATTTACTACATAATGGTATTTTATTTATAATTTTTAGAAAATAAATAATTAAATTTATTTATGACACAATGATGACGTAGTAATTACCTTATTAATGAAAGATTAAAATAATTCATATTATAAATATCCAAATAACTGTAAATTAAGACTTTTGATGAATTACACTAATTTTATAGGTTAATATGACATGATATGGTTGATTAAATAACTTTTTTCAAAGTAATCATGCTGTTACAATTTTCAAAAAACAAAATACTAAATAGTATCAAAATTGACATAATTGAGTTATTAAAACAAATTCTATATTATTAATTAATATAATATTCCTAAAAAATATAAGGTTAGACCAAATGACTTAGATAAGGTTAAATATATTAATAATGAACCACATGGGGCTCTCTTGGATTGTTATAGTAATTTTATTAACCATATAATACAAAAATACAAAGAAACATGGTAAATGTCAAAATATTTAACTAAGAGTTAAATCTAAAAGATAAGGTCAATATGGGGACATAACCTATCTAAGACCTATTGGTTGAGATTTTTTAGGCCCATACCTACTTTATCCTCCAAATAAATCATTTTCTATCCATTACAAACCGAAAATGATTTTATTATAATATAATATTTCAAGCTTTTCCTGAAGTGACCCTCTCCTCTCTTATAAAAGGGTACTTCCCCTTCTCTTAATTTCACACATCCAAAGCCATTTGGCTCGGAAAACCCCTGACCAAATATCCTACCAACTTTCCTCCCTTCATCCTAGAGGTCTTCCTTTTGTCAGAAAGCCAACCTATGGAGCCCTTTTGATCAACTCAAAAGGAAAAAACAAAAGAAGAGGCAAATATTTCATCAACTCTTTCAAGTTCTTTTCTTCTTACACTTCATATTTCTTTGTTGTTTCCATTCTAAAATAATAACTCTCATATCTTCTATATACTTTTATGTTATTATAAAAATGGTACAAAAATATTCATTATTCTATCCATCATATGAATGAGAAAGTCACCGTACGTGCATATGTACGGCTTACCGTCTCTACGTCGTGGTGTAGTTTGTTATTTAAACACTTCATTTTTTTGGATGGGTATAATTATCAGTATAACTGATGTAAATAATAAATATAACATGTTAATAATTATTTATATAAGATATACCATCCAATTACATATGATTTCACCATCAATATAATGATATTGTCGCGCGTGCATACGTACGGATTACCGTCTTCACGAACGTGACGAGATTCATTCCCCATCGTAATCATTCAAGAATAATTTTCATTTTATGATTATAAATAATTTTTAAGAGCTTAATATAATTCTGGATATTAATAAAATACATCCTATCCATAATAAACATGGCTTACGTAACTGAGCAAATAAGGGAAAATGGATCAGTTAACACCTGAAAAGATGATACTACTAAAATATTATTAACAAAGAAATATTAGAGGATCATATATGATATCAAATTTATGTATATAGTTTTTTTATAATTTAATAAAAATGATTTAAATATTATACAGGAGTTTAACATACCTTCTACCAAGGAAAAGTATGAGGTGATTATTAATTTCACAATCTCTTTATTATCCGAGATTATTTTTATGTATCTACCGGGACCTCTTTATCATCCACATCCATGTTTCTTAAAAATGTATTTCAAAACATTTTAATATTTACAATACTATGGGTTAAATTAATTTATACCCTTCTTTTACTTTTTACAAAATGGTTTGAAAGGAATATTTTCTTCGTTTTCTAAACAAGGTACTTTAGGACCATTTCGACAAAATTAAGGTATGAATGTTATTTTTACTTATACAGAGGGTGTGTTATTTTCCACCATTATATCATCATAGAAGCTTCCCATATAATCTTATAATAATATTTTCAAAATAAATGTTTTCTTTTATAATTATGTGACTTTTAAAAGATTTTAAAATATAAAGAGGTATTTATTTAAAACAGTTTTCATTTCATCTATGTCAACATCCTTTGATGGATTTTAAACTTGTTTGAAGTTGATTTATTTTGATACAAATATTCCATATTGTATTGAAGGTTTTTTGATATGTTTGACTATGGATGTGTTATTTTTACACCATTTATGGTTTATGAATAAAGTATTTACATTTCGTATGCTAGTTTTAATATGAATGTTTATGTTATATTTAAACCTTTTCTTATAAGGAATGCATTGGACTTAGTAAGTGACGGATGGAGCCCGCTATTTCCCCTCGATGCATTGGTAGCTCTCATGAGAAAAACTAGTGTCTTGGCACAAGTCCTTGAAAAAATCTTATTTGTAGTCTTGGCACAAGGCCTTGACTATGTGGTTATGAAGTCTAGTATTATGCAATACATAATTATGAAAGTGGATATTTATATTGCATGTGATTTTTTTAATAGTAGAATATCCATGTGAATAAGTAAATGGAATTATTTGATTTTATCTTTTCCATATTATACTGAAGTTTAAGTTTAAAAGGCTTTTATTTTAGTCTTATACATTTCCTTAAATATTTGTGCTTATTTATGAAATTTTCTGCTATATTTTGATCCTTTCTGAGCATCTGATCTCACCCCTTTCTATGTTTTATTTTTTCTAGGATGTGAAGAAGTATTTTATGGTTGACTTATAGGGATAGGATAAGGATATAAGCATGTTCAAAAGGGGACAAAATTTTTTTGATGTTTTTATTTCATGATGTAATTTAAAACTTAAGAATGTATCTAGTACTTCCAAGGCAGCTAAACTGATCGGTATTTTGGGATTTGATCCCTTGTGATTACACCAATGTTCTATAATAATTCACCGACTCTAGGTAACTGGGGTCGGGGCATTACACCTTGATTTGTATGAAGATATATATTCCTTGAATATACAGAGGCACAATCTCAATAGTGAAATATGCAACATATATGCAGAATATAAAAGTTTTATGTATATTTTCTCTCAAAAAGAGCACAACATGAGGCATAAAATATGGTTGGATCTTATAAAGGATTATGATTGATTGATACAATTCCACATTGGGAAGGAAAACAAAGTGGATGATACATTGATTATGAGGGACCATTGAGTTTTGACCAAGAAGGTCATCAACAATAATCCTATATTATAAGATCTAATAAAGAAGGATATGGTAATTTTCATAAAAGGGGATCCATTAGTACTTTTATAATAAATTTATTAACCATATATACAATAAAATGTATAAGTATTCCAAGAGGATGAAAAATATTTACAAAAAGGATTATAGTATAGAATGATGGAAAATTGATGTACTTTAACTATAAATATGGAATTTTGAAGGTTGTAAAGAGATTAGTTGTTTCATCCATATATTAATTAAATATATAGAAATTATATAAATCACATAACTCAAATTTATCTATAAATTCTGGTATTTAAAATATGTATAGGGATTTGGGAGATTATTTCTAGTGGTATGGTACGAAGTGGGGAATTATGGATTATGTGTCGAGATGCTTAGTATTTTAGAAGGTAAATACTGGAAGACAAAATTCTATAGGCATCATGAAAAAATAACATATACCTATATAGAAGTGGGATAATGTTTTAATTGAACTTTTCACTAGACTACTAAAACATCCTAGAAATAATAATTTTGTATGGGTATTCATCGATCACATTACCAAGTCTACACATTTTTTTATAGTAATGGAAGACCTAAACCTTTAGAGATTTCCCGGATCTATCTCAAGAAATTCGTGAGACTTCATGAGGCACTGATATTAAGTGTATCTAATCAAATGACATTCTTCACATAAAAATTATGAAATATTTTTCAAAAGGATATTTCCACCGAGGTTTGTTTACATGATTTCTATCATCCCCAAACTGATGGGTAGTATGAAAGTACTATATATATCTTGGAACAAATGATTAAGTCTTATTATCTAGACTTCCAATGAAAATGGGATTAGTATATACCTTTATTGTAACTTTCATACAACAAAAGTTTCCATTAAGTATCCAAATGTCATCATATGAGGAATTTTATAGGAAGAAATTTCACACTTTAACTTGTTGGTAATATGATAGAATGAACTTAGTAGTCTAAGAACTTTTGGATGAGATAACTGTAAAAGTTCATACTTTCTAAGATCACATCAAAGAAACTAAAAGTAGAAAAAATGTTATGTTGATAATCAAAGGAAATACTTTTAATTTCATGTAGGGGATCACGTATTCTTAAAATTTTCACAATAGAAAGTAGTTGAAAATTTGGGTAAAAGGGGTAATTTAAGACTTATGTACATTGGGAGTTTTGAAATTCTTGAGATAATTTGAGCTTTAGCTTATCAATTGTCTATTACAACCAACCTTCATATTGTATATGATGTCTTACATGTTTCATTAATGAGGAAATAAATTTTAGACCTAACATATATACTCATATCTAAATGAATATAGTTATAAATTGACTAGTATTATAATGGATATCATGTCAAGATCCATGACACTAGAGAGAAAGCGTCGTGGAATCAGAAAACTTGACTAGTAAAAGTCCTTTTCAAAAATCAATAACTAGAGTAGGAAGCATCAGATCCTAAAAAACTATGAGGAATGAATACCCAAAGTTTTTTATTATTTGAAATATGTTCAATTTTTAGATTGAAATTATTTAAGGGTGAATGTAATACTCGATACCCTACTGTGGAAGGTAAACCCAACATCCCAAAACTGTTAAATAATATTCACTATAAAGAGAATATATTCATGAATTTACTTAAAAGATAAATTTTATGCTTAATTTTACTTAACTATATTTTTTTTATTTTAAATTTTAATATTAACTTAAGATTAATTTTGGGGGTTTTTCACAGATAATAGTTGATACGTGAATAGTTAAAAATTTAGTTTTTACCAAAAAAACATTTTATTACTCTATAAGAAATACCAAGAAGTGCATAAAACCTTTTAATTGGTCAAATATGTAATTAATATGTATAAATATATAATTTAAAAATACTCTGTTCAGTTTAGTAAAATGAGTATTTTCATTTTAAGGAGAAAAGAAATATTTTTCAATAAACTTATTTTTGGAATTTTCTTTTAATTAAATAATAATATTTTAAAATTTGGTTTCGTATTACATTAAAATATATATAAATTTTCATATAAAATAATTTTAATATTTAAAATAATATATATTTATATTTTCACCAAACATATAATTTTTATGTTTAAAAATACACTTTTTATATAAATTTATTTTTACGTGTTAGATGTGATAATGATAAAATTTATTTTTATTACATATAAAAAAAATTGTATTAAAATTTATTTGGTATTTGGATTCTATAGGTTGAAATTTTTTAATAACATAAATTTAATGTTTGGGCATAAAAATGATTTATTTAGGTAAAAACTAGATACCATGGTAAAATTGAAAATTGTAAAAGAAGTAAATATTTGGGTATAGAACTTGAAACATGTTAAAAAGAGGCTTCAAATTGGGTTTTTTAGGGATTATGGACCTTATATTCTCCCCTAATCAACTATTTTCCATTTTTAGAGCCACATGACATGTGAAACATTTTCACTCTTGATATTAAGTTGACACATTAACAAAAAATACATTCACATCACTTATAAAAGTGGAATCTGACCGCCCCTTCAATGCCATTAAAAATTAGTTTTTCACTTGAAATTTAAAACCAATTCCATCCCATATAATAATATTTCAGCCTATTATAATTTTTCCATAATAAATAAGCCTAATCCATCTCTTTCTAAGGATTCTTCCAACTGAAATTCCAAGTCCTCAATGTGAGATATAATTTTCCCAAATTCCTTTAATTTTCTATAAAAAAATTTCATATATATATATATATATATATATATATCATTCATATATAATGGAACCATTATTTATTGTATAATAAATTATATTATTTGAATCACTAACTGTTAACCCCATTTCCCCTTTCCCATTAAGGAAAATAAAAAAAAAGTGTATGGGTGTGTGTGTGTTTGAGGACTAACGCCTCCACAAAGTGTCATGTTTAATTTTGCTTGACAACCTTAAATTTTTTTCCTAATATTGAATTTAATAAATAATTCTTATATTTATGAGATATCTTAGATTCTTAAATGATAAAATATATTATACATTTATTTTATTTTATGGAAAATGAAATCATCAACCATGCATACATGAAGACTAACACCTCCATGGAACGATTGATTTCCTTTTCTACTTTTAATCATCGTCATTTGTGGATGGTAATTAGAATTTTTTTAATGGATAAATATTGTTTTTATAAAATTATTATGGTTCAAAAAATAAATATTAGACAACCTATTAAAAACATGGGTAACAAAAACTGGAGGTAAATTCAACCATCCAAAAGAGAGTTCAAGGAGAAAAAATGATTCATTCAAACTTAGTAATAACTAAATATAGGTTATATTATTTATATAATTATTTAAAAAAATTATATAACATACTAATAAACACTAAATAATGCTATTATGCTTATGTTATAGTGATATAATAAATAAATCCCCTCATAATCATACCTTAATTATAGTTTATTCTTGTTTGGGTAAGTTTAACCACTTACCTAAAAATTGTATAAATTAATATCATGGATAAAAATAGGAATTTAATTTATATTAATATATGATATAAATAATTAAATAATTATTTTATTTTAGTTCTATAATGTAAAAATTAATATTAAACTCATTAGTTAAGATACCAATGCTTATTTGTTAAAATTTTTTGAAACATGCTCAATACCGATTTAATTTTTAAATATCATAAAAAAACAACCATAGAATGAAATTATAACATTATATATAATTATAAATAATCAATTAAAGCACCTTGTATGATTTTTGAAATATGAACATTTGGATAAAAATGTATAACAACAATGTTATTATGAAACTAGTTCAAACTGATTAAGATTGCACACACTAGATATTGAAAATAGATATTAAATAACTAATATAAATATAGAGAATCATTATAAATTAATTTTAAAAAAAGGTTATATATATGACTAAGTTTATGAAATAATTAATTAATATAGTTATTTTTTAACACATGAGGTTAGATCTCATTCATCTAAGTCGTAATAAAGTTAAACATTCTTTATCTCAAATATCAATTCCTTTATACCAGATTATATTATACAAAATATTTTCCATTACATGGAATTCTTACTTCCCATTTGAAATTTTATATAATTATTCCCTCATTATTAATTTTGTTTAATTTATTATTTGAATGATATCATTAAAGTTATTTCAATGGACATGTTACCTAGAACATCATAATGCCCAAGAATATAAAAAAATATAGCCAAGTGTGTGAGGTTTTATTGGAAATTACATCCCTTTATGGATACTAGAAAGTGTATATGGATGTGACATAGATTCACCTGGTGGTAATAAACTATAAAAGACTAATTTAGTGTCAAAACAATCTTCACTTGGTGCATGATAAGTGGGAGTAACAATGTAAACCTAGAGAGACATTCAAGGAATATATGATTCGGATAATTCATATGATCTATACTGACCAAAATAAAGGATTTTTTTACCAATAATTCATTGGGAGGTCTCATGAGAAAAAAAATTGGGTACTCATATATGACTTACTTTTTATATATTATTACATTTCACAAGTCCTAAAAAGTATTTCTATATTATACTTCATTATTCCTTCCTTGAGTATCAGATCATTAATTATGATCCATGTTTTTATTTATTATCATGGATATATCTTGCCTTCAATTTCATTTTATTGTTAAATTATTCTGACTAACTATTTTTTCCCATATTACTTATGACGTGATTATGTTATGATATATTTCATCATATGCCACTCCTTACTAAGGATCTGAGTTCACCCTTATTTTTATCCTTTTACTAGGAAACCTATAAGAGAACTATGTGTAAGTTTGGATGATATTCTATAATATATAATAATTTTATTATGGTTTTTTATGTTTTACTTTATATTCTCAGGTGTAATGTGATAATATATATGTATCTAGTATTCTAAGACTACTATGTTGTTGGATCCTTTGGGAGCTCTTTCTTTTTTTACGAATAATATAATATTACTTCCAGCTCTGAGTTTTGAGAGTATTGGTGATTACAAAATATTCCTCCTAAGATATTCATAGAAGTTTCTTGGGACATACCATTAACAGCTACATTTTCATGATCAGGTTCTGAACTAAATAATAAATCCAAAATGGTTGTGATATGATCCAATAAAACCATAGTAAATTATCTTAATAAAACTCAATCCTAATATTTTTTTAATGTTACCGTTATTTCAACCTATGATACATTAATTTTTAACTATGAAATAATTGGGTCAACCTATATCTCATTCATTTTAACCCACATTTTCCATGGTGATATTCTTACTAGGTTATTTATCTTTACTAGTTACGTATTACCTCCTCAAATTACATTTATATCCTTTATAATGGTTCAAAAAGAGAATGTGAATCACCAAAGAATACCCCCCAAGAGTGTGTATCTAAATGATAATCCCCAGGGCCACTCATCATGCGCTATGTAACAATTGAGTTGATACTCAACAAACATTTTCTAGGGTGATTTCCCCTAGTAGATATGTGCCACAGCCTTATCCACATAAAAGTATCCTGATAATGATTTAATTTCTAAAATAACCATACTCTAAAAACTTTTGAATAATTTAAATATGTTATCCTATAATTTGACTCATCTTTTAGTTTTTCACCAAATTCATCTCATCCTAATCACTAAAACAACTAAAAAAATCCTCCAAAATAACTACACCATACTTTAATACCAACTTGGGTTCCCCAGAATCTCACTCACAAATATAATGCTAAAAAACATACTTTATAAATATTTTTTAATACAAAGGGCTATTAACTATGATAAATATATATTTATTTTACAAAATTTCAATAATTTATTCATTATCCAACCAGCTTGCAACCAAGTCGTAAAGGATCCCGCTTGGCATCCAAAAAACCCAGGATTGAATACGGGAAGGGATGAATATTTTTGGAACTATAGCAGGGGATATGTAGAAGTATTATAGTAGCAGCTCATGTTGCAGCGGTGACACTGTAGTGGCAGAGGCACTGTATCATGAACTGTAGTGGCAGTGGTACTGTAACATGTACTGTAGCATCCTAGGTACTATAGCAGTACTATTCACCAAAGGGACCTTTGGGCCAAAAAATGGGCTTTCAAACATTGTATTCTGGCCACTTGGACTTGGTACTTCGAGCTATGTAATGGGTCTCCCTCTATCCAGAAAAAAAGATAGATTTTATTTAATAATAAAATGAGACTTCAGTCCCAAACTTTAAAAAAAATTATTCATTACATCTCAAAAGTAATCACACAATTCTATGAATGGAATATTTAGTGACTTTTAGGATTATATTTATAATAAAATTGTTTTATGATACTTATGAATATTTCTCTGTAGTCAAACCACACTAAATTACCTTTTAAACTCCTCATAGGTTATACTCATCTTCATAACCGAGGGAATAGAAACATAATAATTGTGTGAGATCAAATGCTCAGTAATGGAAAAACTCATCAAAAATTCATCAAGGTTTAGTTTATAAGTATGTTAGAAAACATTATAATGTGATAAAAACTTATTAAAAATAACATGGGACAATAATTTTTATCTGTAAATAATAATAGAATAACATTTTTTCTCAATTAAACAACCATGTACTAAGGAATAAGATTATGGGATAATAAATATGATCCATGGAGAAAATTAAAGGATTATTAAATAAAAAAATTAGTAACAATAGGCATGGAAAACAAAAATATTGAAAATAAAAAAATATATAAATCATGTCCAAGTGAAATCAACTCAATAAAGAAAATTCTGATCAAAATGAAACACAATCATGTGAATAATATTATATGTAATCATGTCCATGCTCCATCCTGTGAACAAAACTATATATAGTCATTTTCGCACAAAATAGTGTGAACAATGATATATGTGATCATATTTATATACCATTAGGTTAAAAAATCAAAACATGATCATGTCTACCCATATCCTTTTGAACAAAGGATAATGAGATCATGTCAATGCATAACCTTGTGAAACAATAATAAAAAAATAATTTCCAAAAATTCATTCTTATCTCATGATAAATAAAACCATAAAAAATTCATTAGAGGGTGATATATAATTCCACCCATAATCATCCATACATATGTGTGTCATAAGATACTAATAATTCAATATATCATGGAAACCCATGGAATGGAAATAGGTTTTTATATCATTTTCATAAGGTATCACATAATTTGATATCAAAAGTAGATTGGTTGATACCATAATTTAACTCTCCCAAGAGGATATTTTTATTAAGATATTTTAAATATGATTCATAAAACATAAACCCATAGGATTTGGATATTTTAAATATTAAAATTGAATAAAAATTTAAAATAGGCTCTACAAAATATTTCATAGCATTATTTTTAATGGAATAAGTTAAAAATAAATTTCAAAATTAATTTTTAGGAAGGATACATGATAAAAAAACAAAGAACACCACATCATAATAAATATTTATAACAGTTAATTGAAAACTATAAAACGTTTTTCAATGTGTAGTGTATAGTAAATCATATGAACATTAAAGAAAAATACTATTTGATATTTTAAAAATATTTTTATTGTAACCCACAATATAAAAAGGGTGATAAGTAATACTTTTAAAAAGACCTAAATAGAATGAAAAATATTATTAATATCATCAAATTTTATTAAGAATTAAATCCATCAATGTAATTATAATGGCCCAAAAATTCCCTTTCACTGTTTATAAAATATCTTATGTCTCACAATGATTACTTGATTATGCTCTACAATATGAGTACATAGAATAAATTTTATATTTCAGTACAGATTATGAATTAATATTTACTATAACACCTAGAAATAATATTGGTAAATAAATTAAAATGACTAATGCACACAGTAATGTAAATTCTATAGGCTTCAATTCTATAATGAAGATCACCCCTTATTTAAGAAAAGAAAAAAGAAATAAAAGTATTGGGAATATAATAGACACTATCAAGGGAACTGTAGAACCTTTATAAATGAAGTAGAGAATGATTAACTAAGGAAATGGTGAATTATATGTATAGTTTGTAATAGATAACATGACATTTAGGATCTAACCATTTCTAAATAGTTTTCTAATATTGTTTTTGGTCAATATGACCATTAGTCAATATGAAAATTAATTAGTATGTCCATTTTTCAATATCACCATTAGGATATATAACCATTAAAATTATTAAATATAATGTGTAAGGATAATAGATGATTAATACATAAGAGTAATATGATGGCCTTAACAGGTAGGATCATTCCTTTTCAATCCCATATATTAGAACTTTCGAGGGAGGCGGCATCATCGGGTCTTCCAAGACCAAACCCAAATAGAGCTTCAATATGTAAGTCTTGATAGAAATTAACTATGAGAGGAGTTTAAGTTAGTGGAAATCACTATTGGATTGGTATTAGATGAGCCACCCCATAAAAATACCATTATCTTAAACTTTATCCTTAAGGCATATGCAGGTTTAATAAGAGGTTATGTATCTTGACCTTAGTATTATAAGGTGTAATTTTTATTTTTGAATTTAAATAGTGGTCTCATTAATCCCATTTTCACCATTATTTTATTTAATAAAATACTAATTAATATAATATGTAAATAATAAATATATTTTTGGATAAAAAATATATCATAATTGTATTTTTGGAAAAAAAAATATAATTAAATTATAATTTTATAATAATTTCATATATTTTAAATAAAATTTATTATCATGGAATTGACTTATAAAACACTATTATTTAAATTTAAATGGTAATTAAAAATTATAATATCCTGAATAATTTTTATAAGGGTTATAAAGTTTTTTATGTAACAAAAACTATTATTTTTCAGTAAATAAGTATTTTAATTTATAAAAAAAATACCATATTTAGATAATTTCTAGTAAAAATTGGTAGCCATTTTAGAAATATTCACAAAGGTGAATTTTTCATTACTTTCTTATATGGTTTGATTTTTGGGTAAAAAGTAAAATATTGTGTAAAAATAAGATATTTATTATGACATAATAATGGAATAAATGTGATACAATAAATAATTTAATGTAATTATATACATAAAAAAATTTTCTCGATAAAATAATATATTATAAAGTAATAAGATTAATTTTAAAAACCTATAAAGAGCCTTCCAAAACCTAAAGGATATTTTAAGATTTTAAAAATAATTATTTTTAAACATTACTTTCTTCTGCATCATCAATGATATAATTTTACGGAGTTATAATCCTAAACTAATTAAATATTAAAAACCACTCCATGCAAAATACCATGAGAAAATCCATAGGAAGGCCAACAATTTTGTATATTTTATCACCTCGGTGTTCAAGGACTATGTTTTGAAATTAATAAAAAAATTCCCCCAATTTTGTTATAAAAAACCCACCCATTCTTCCATTACTCTCTACTCTCAAGCCTTTGAGATGAACTCCATTTCACTTTCTATATCTAGATTCTTAAAAAGGAGTTCTTAAGGTACCAAGAATCTCTTCTAGGGATTTAAGAAGAAACAACTTAGGGTAATGGTTTATCTCCCACTACTTTTTAATTCAATAATTTCCTTTGTTACAATCATTTTAATTTACAAATAAATATGTTTTAAAATTTTCATATGCATCCCTTAATTTCTAAATAATGATATACAACCCTCCTCTCTCATTAAACATTTCCATATTCTTTTATGTACACATCTAATGCTATAGAAATTATCTCTTGATCATCCATGACATATTTTTGTTAATACCAATATGAATATTAAATCAAGTATATTAATCTAGATATAACTATTCTTCACTGATTTTGGAGTTCTATTTATGAAACTGACATTCCCAACTCATGCGTGAAAATAATGAAAAACATTTTTATGTTATATGATCTATACAGCACACATGAATTTAGTTATTTGAAGGGTTCACCCTGTGTAAGATCTCATACTTCATTGAGGTTCATTCTTATTTAAAATTCTAGTTTAAATACATTTCATATGGTTAACAAAAAAATGAATCTATATTGAGGATTGGGGGTGTTCCTAGTGTTCATGACATGAAATAAGGGAGAACAGGGTCATCCAGTGTGTGTTTCATGGTTGGAAAACAATTAATAGTAACTATAATCCTTAATTGTGATTACCTGGAGGAAGGGTGCATAGTTTGAAGAAACCATGAAAGGGGTGAGGAAAAACTATGCCAACTTGGGCCGAACCATCTCACATGGTCACCACATAGTTTTTCAATTCATGTGGTATTCTTAGGTAACTATGAATTCAGGTCCCCACTTGGACTGAGGGTGACACATGGTTAGTGAACTATTTGTCCAACCATGCAGCCAAAACGTGTGCCCCATAAAAAGTGGTATTTTACCATTTTTCCCTCTTGAGACTTAAGTTCTATAACTCAGTATTTTAATCCATAATTTCTCAAGCAGCCCTAGTGATGATTCAAATCACCAAAGACCTCCCAAGGATCAATATCCCTCATTTATAAGTCATTTGGAGCAACGTTGGTTGTTAATCAAATCTCATAATGAGTCCAACACTACTTTTAAATATTTTATGGATTAGGGATTTTGTATCAATTCTTCTCCATCTGAATCCCCAAACCCCTCTTTTTCTAGTAGACTTTAGTTTGGGTCTTTGAGAGGTGTTCGAATTAGAATCAAAGGTTGCAGTAAGGTGAGCATTCGTCTTTAGAATCAAGTTAGGTGGTTTATAATTTATATCTCATAGTCATGTTGGTTATTTTTGTGAATGTGTTTGTGATTTGGTGTTTTTGTGTTTTCGATTTTATTTTCTCTATTAGAATCTATAAATTTATTGGGTAAATAATGAATTAAGCCCCTCAAAATCCCCATGGGATGAATTGAGGTTGATTTGACTAGGATAAATACCACACATGAGATGTTCCACTTCTTGAACATGTAAATTTAAATGTTAAGTGTAGGATTGTATTATTATCTCATAGATCACATAATAAATGTGTCGACATGTTATATTGGGTTATGAAATCAAACTAATAATAATTGTGTCTCATTTTTGACATGTCATAAGGGGTTGTTTAGTATAAGGTTAATGGGTTAAATGAGTATAGGATTAAAAAGGGTGATTTTTATTGATTGGTTAAGGCATGTGAATGATAAATGGATTAATTGGGATAAGTAATATAAATGAGAATGTGTAAACTCGTTAAATCATAATGATCGCTATGTGGTTAAGGAACTTTTGTTGTAAATGATGAATGTGTTAATGATTATGGTTATATTTGATAAATATGTTAAATGATTGAATAATCATGTGCAAATGACTTGGTGGTTTTTGGGTATTGAATTTAGGTTCTATGCCCATGGGTCAAGTTGGACGGATGATCTAAACCCCACCCCGAGAATCCATGGGTTATGGAGTCAGAGTGATGATCTATTCCCCTAATGGTTTTATTGCATGAAACTACCTGGACTAAGGCTCCAAGGTAAGTGTGATGTAGTTAGTTGTGAAATATTTTCCCTAGTGAGATAAGGAACTTGACTTACCCCATTTATTCATAGTATTCGATCATCATAAGCTGTAGTGAAGATGAAAAAAATTCTAACCCATTAAACAATGACACCAATGGTTTACATGATTGTTGTTGACCACTGTCACCCTGGTTATATCTTTTTTACATTATTATTCATTTTAATAAATGTATAAACTTTATTTTTAGACTAAATATTTCGTATACACCATTATTGGTGGCCTATTGAGTTCTACTCACACCCTATTTGGGTTGTTGTTGGGTACCCAAGTAGATTTCAAGGTTTTAGGTTTGGACAAGGTAAAAGACTATATGCTAGAGTGTTGATTTGGGAATGGGATGTGCATGGATGATGGATCTAGACTTTGAGTTAGGACCCATTTCTGGGATTCTTATGTTTCTCTTTATTTTGATTTTTACTTACACTTGTCACAGTAAGACATGACATAGCATATTTACAATTTTGTATAGGATTTTACCCAGTTTTGAGAAAGTGATTGGTAGTTCTTGTTTATTGTTATTGTCCACTGTATCCTTTATTTATTACTTTATCTTTTGTGTCTTAGTATAATAAAGAGGGTATATTCTCCCCATGTGATCTATTAGACCCTTGCTGCTAGTCGGAAGCCTCTAATATATTGGGAGGTGTGCCTAATGTCATGTGATATCCTGTCTCACTGTCCGGGTTTAGTGGCACCCTAGTTGGGGACATTGCACAGTGGTATAAGAGTAGCTTTTATTTTCTATTTTCTTACAATTTGGGTGTGGTAGATGGGATACTAGGATGTGTATGGTATTTTGAAAGAGTTCTTTCATGCAATTATCTAACCTATGTATGGGGGAAACCAAAGTACCAAGGTTGGGATTGATATTCTTGATGTGTGTTGATATAGTTGAATGATATTTAACCATTGGGTGATTCACTTGTTGTGTGATGTGGATATTTTATGATAGTTTTATCATGACTAAAATGGTATGAATTTGTGCATTAATGGATCATTTTCTAGAACCCTAAGGATATAGGTGTTATGAATCGTGGTAGTAACACAAAAGGGGAAGATGTGTGAGTTATAAGAGATAAAATTCATTTCATTTTCTTTGAAATTTCATTAGAAATTGTGTCTAATAATGATGATGTAAATTATAAAATGAAAATAATGTGAAAGAATAGTTAATTATCAGTGCCTAATTAAAGGTTATTAATGGGTTAAAAAGTTGGGGCTATGATAATTTGTAAACATGGGAAGGTTTCTGAAAGAGAAAGATTTATGTTGTGGAAATCTTAACGATTAAAAAGGGTGTTTAATAAAATTTATTATAGTTTTGAGAGTTAGTTTACCCTATGTTGACCATGACCCAAGGTTGGGATGGATAAAGGTAGTGTTAGATACACGACCATGTCTATTGGGGATACTGTATGTAGAATGGGTTGTTTATGGCAAGTGGGGAGCCATCTTCTGGGAAATCTTTGGGTGTTGCATGTTATGTGTTATGAGATTTATGTTTGGAATTATAGACAAATTCCACCATGACATGTGTTGTTTGGGATAAAATAGGGTATCACTGAGAATGATCCACCATAAGTGGGGAAAGAAACCCCAGTGATCCAGGGTAATAGAGGATAGGAGTAGTTCCATGAGAAATTTGCTTGTTTTATATAGATAATGGAATGAGGCCTAGGGAAGGTTATTATGATTATGTTTTAGATGACTAGGGAGTTTCAGATGGCACACCCACCAACTTTTACTATAGAGGGTGGACCTGAGGTATCCAAGTTCCAGATGGATTCTATCTAAACTATTCTAGATCCCTTAGATACTCCTCCAAATAAGAGAGTCAAGTTGGAGGATTACATATTGTGAGGCTAGGAAAATAACTGGTGAGATATTTTGGTTTAGAATAAGAAAGTATAGAGTATTTAGTGGAATGGTTTCTAGGAAAAGTGTCTAGAAAATTTCTATCCAGATAACTTGAGGCAGTTGATGGTTGTAGAGTTTATGAGTTTTTCTCAGGGGACTATGATAGTGATGGATTATGTCAGTTGCTTCACTAACCTTCAGCACTTTTTTCCATATTTGGAAGGGGATAAGGAATTTATAGTGAGATGTTTCTTTGATGGACTTAGACATTAGGTCAAGTCCCGGGTGAATATCTTCTACTTAATGAGGTTTTATGAGGTGGTGGGTCGAGACCAAATTTCATAAGGAAATATCAAAGAGGCTTCTAGTGGTGGATATGAAGTTTCCTTTGGGTGATCTAGTGGTGTGTCTTTCGATGGTAGGAAGCTCATATTTGATATTTTTCACCAAGGTGGTGGTGAAAAGAGTATTTCAAAAAGAGAACTAGCCTCTCATGGTAGTTATTGAGTTTTCTTATATCAGTGTGGTAGGCCAAGATACATACAAGGTCAGTGTATACAACCATTAGTTGAGTTCGAAGAATGCAAAATTATGGGGTATGTGCTGATGTTTTTTAGGAACCCTCATCAGATGGGTGATGATGGAAGACGAAGTCTAGTGTAGAGTGCAGGTAGGGGGTCGGTTTCCTCATATCAGGCAGGTAGTTAGAGCTCTATCGGTCAAACCGATTTGAGTAGTGGATGTGGTTCTCTAGGATAGGTTTAACCTCATCTGTATGGTATTGAAGCGACAAAAAAATAGAATGGATCCTAGGTTAGATTCATAGTTTAGCTTCATGCATTTTATCTTACATCTAGAGGTGGATAGGATAGAACATCAACATTTAGATGTACGGTTCTGTTAGATTTCTCACTTCCTAGTGATTTATTTTATACAGGTGTCTCACTTTCTTTTACATCTTAAAACATTTTCAGTGTTTTGGGCCGTATGGTAGAACATATGTGGGGGTTATATTGATTGATAAACTACTAGGAGAGATATTAGAGAATATCATAAAATGTGAGGAGTGTACCCTCGAGGTTAGCGGGCATTATTTCCTATGGGATTTGATTGTGTTGGAGATGTTGGGTTTTGATATGATATTGGGAATGGATTGAATTATATTGTACCAGGACCATTTTGATTTTTACTACCATGGTTTAATTTTAAAATATCTTGAGGGGAATACTTATGTTCACCATGGGGAATGGGATATCCGAGTAGGCCATACAGAACCAGTCAGTTAGCATTTGGGTGAACTCAGAACCCAAGTGGAGTGTCTTATTCTTTATGATAGGGAGGTAAAGTGGCTATTATTTCCTTCTATGGTTGATCAGTTTAATGATTTTTTTTATTGATTAATTATTAGGTCTTCCACCCAGAGAGATGTTGATTTCATGATAGACTTTATAACAAGTGAAAAACTAGTTTTTATTCTTCCCAATAGAATGGCATCGGTAGAACTCTAGGAATAAAAGACTCAATCAAAGGATCTAGAGAAAAAGGGTTTAATTCATCTGAGCACGTCATCATGGGGATATCTATTTTTTCAAGAATTATGTTGGTACATTGTGGTTGTTCATTAATTATCAAGAGTTGAATTGAATTATAGTTAAGAAAAAATACCATATTTTATGAATTTATGATTCTATTACCAATTGAGAGTTTATTTTGTGTTCTTTAAGATCAATTTGAGATTAGGGTTTGATCAGCTGAGGGTGAGATCTTTTGATATACCATGAACTTCCTTTAGAAGAAGGTATGGTTTTATGAGTTTGTTGTGGTGTTGTTTAGGTTGACCAATGAATCATCAGTTTTTATGGACTAAATGAACCAAATATTTCACCTGTACCTGAATGAATTAATATTTTTTTGTGGATGATATATTATTGTAATCCAGAACTCATAATAATAATTCCAAACATCCGGATATCATCATGAGTTAACTAAGAGAGCATAGGGTATATGGAAAGTTTCTCAAATGTCATTTATGGATTCAAAAGGTACATTTCTTGGGTAACATTATCTCTAAGGTGGGTGTTTTAGTGGAATAGGAGAAAGTGAAAGCAATTTTATCTTGGGAATAGACCAAAAAAAAATTTTATATCCCATTCTTTCTAGGTTTAGAGGTCTATTACCAAAGGTTCATCAAATAATTATCCCATTTGGAAGAACTAATTTTAGGTTTAACTAATAAGGGAATGATGTTTGAATGGTCTGTGGTATCAGAGAATGCTTTCTAGGAGCTGAAGAAGCAGCTAAATACTACACCAATTTTGATGCTACCCAAACTGGGGATGAAATATAGCTTATTTTATGATGCAAGCAGTGTTGCCTTGGGAAATTATTGATGTAGAATGATCAGGATGTTATTTATTGGTTACACAAGTTGGGGTCCATGAATAGAACTACCCTACACATGATCTTGAGTTGGTTGTGATGGTTTATGCCTTAATGTGTTGGAAGCATTAATTTTTGGGGGATAGTTTACTGCGTATACCAATCATAAAAGCCTTAAATATATATTCTCCCAACATGATTTGAGTCTTCATCCATGAGTATGGGATGAGTATAATAAGTTCTTTGATATTGAACAGTTATACACACTGGGAAAGGGAAATTGTGTTGTGGATTCTTTGAGCCAAAAGACTCAAAACCAGGTAGTTTAGGATAAGGCATGTAAATAAGAATGTGTAAATAGATTAATTCATAGTGATGGATATGAATTGAATGAATTTTTTTAAAAAATGATGATTGTGTTAATGTTTATGGTTATGTGTGATAAATGTGGTAAATTGTTAAAGAATCATGTGCACATGGATTGGTGGTTGTGGGGTATTGATTTAAGGTTCTTTTAGCACGGTTCGGGTTTGAATGAGGCTATAAACTGCACCCCTAGAATGCATGGGTTAGGAATTAGAAATGTTTCTCTATAACCTTAATGATTGCATTGGATGAGATGATCTAGACTAAGGATCCAATGTAACTAGGATGTAATTGGTTGTAAAATGATTTCCCTAGTGAGATAAGGAGTTTGAATTACCCCTTTATGCATAGTAGTTGACTAGGATAGGCTATAATAAAGTTGATGGAAATGCCTAACCCATTGAACAAATGATGAAAATGTTTTAAGTGATTGTTTTTTACCATTGGAACTTGGTTTATTTCTTGTTTGAATGTTTATTAATATTAGTACATGCCTACATTGTCTATTTACACTAGATATTTTGTAGACACCATTGGTGGTGGCTTATTAATTGTTACTCACACACTGATATGTGCCTCTGTTAAGTACTTGATCATATTTCATAGTTGCAGATTAGGATAAGGGCAAAGGCCCTATGCTAGAGTGTAGATTTGGGTATGGGATGTAAATGGATGAGGGATCAAGACTTGGAGTTAGGACCCATTTTTTGGATTCATCTATTTATCTTTATTTTGAGTTTTCCTTACATATGGAATTGTACTACATGACATAGCATATTTTCAATTTTGTTGTGAACTTGTTCCCAATTTTGTGAAAGTGACGGTAGTTCTTTTTTATTATTATTTTTTATTATATCCTTCATTCCACACTTTATTTTCTGTTTATTACTTTAATAAATAGGTTATAGTATCTCCACATGATCTATTAGGACCTCACTAATATTCAGTAGCCTCTAGTGTTTGGGGAGGTGTGCCTAAGGTCATGTGGTGACCCAGCCTGAGACCCTGGTTTAGTGGTACCTAGTTTAGTGAAATTACACCCAGATCATTCTCTAATGAATTGGGTAAATAATTAATCTATATAGATAACATGCTTTTGATACCTTATTGAATTAAATTTATAATATTATTTATAACACCTTATCGATGAACCTTGTTGATATGCTAAGGAATGTATCATATTTATTTTATAGATACATTTCCATGTTATGTGTCATATACTAATGATCATTATCTTATTTTATGCCTCATTTACATATGACCATGATCTTATATTATGCCTCATTTATTTATGATCATACTTTTTTATGCTTCCTGAATTATCCATGCTCATATACTTCATATTTTCTTTATTATCCATTTATGGGATTTATTCTCACTCTTTCCTTTAATGTATATCCTCGTGAAATATTTCGCAGTGAAGTGAACTATGATTGTTTTAATAGAGTATTTCAATGGTATTTAATAAATTTCATATATTTTTTGTATTATTTAAATATTTTCCAAGACACAAAATCTCAAAGGGTCCTTTAATATTTTTAATGTATTATTTTGTTAACGAAATAAGTTCAAAATTATGTACTAAAAAGGAAGTTTTCCATTATTGGTATCAAAATAAACTTTTAGTTATTTATTTTAATTAATATTAGAAAACATTATTAAAATCCTTAAATTTAAATCTGCATATAGTAAATCCTGTTGAAATTTTGGTAAATCATAAAGAAGATGGTTTCCATGTAATTAAATGCTTTTATTGATACTACAAGTGGATGTGTATCTGAAATATATGTACCTAGGGGTAATAACATTGGAAAGGCTCATTTGATATTAACCTAAACTATACTTAGTGCAAGACAAAGGGCCTTGGTATGTAATTTATTTAACACTCCATGGGTATGTGATTTAGTTACTCACATGATTTTTACAACCCACTATGAGGGGTATAGACATACTGTACTTTTTTTATGATTAGAGAATAACATCATATAAGAATATAATTAGAAAATTTTATGATTTACATCCCAACAGAACAATTATCATTTGATCAAAATTATTATAAATTTTTTCATTTAAGTTTTCTTATTCTATAAAAATGATATAAAATATAATAACATGTGTAAATAATGTATGTGATGGAAAATGAAACAACCTTATTCCAAATATTATGGAATTTGGAGTTGAAAACTTCATGATGATGATGAACCCGTTAATTATTCTCATGAATAAAAACAAAAACCATATGGAGCATCTGATAAAATAGTGAAAACATTTTATACATAAATATTACATCATTTTAGATTATTATTCAATATATATCATTAAAATACATTCCACATATCAATAAAGGATTATTTTCTTTGAAAATTAAATGCATAATCATCATATTTCATGAAATATGTTTAATATATCTCAGAAATTACTTCTAATATGGTACATTTCTTATACATACCCTACTTAACACCTTTAATCATAGTATGGGGAAAGGAAACATAAGAAAAGGTGATTTCAAGTGCTCATAAAGGATAAATATGAGAGGTATTAATCAATGATCATAAGTAAAAATAAAAATAATAGTATGAAAACATGATCATGGCTTAAGAATTTCATAACCAATAATTCAAAGATCTATAATCATGAATCATGGCATAAGTTATTTCATAAAAATACAAAAGTAATAAATTTACAAAATAATCAATAATAAATCATGATCCTTGAGAACATATAATAAGAATAATACATCCATTTTTGGAATACACCTAAGCATTGAAAATAATTTACTTAGTCAAGTATCACTACCAATACTATCATAGTGGATTGGGTTCACTCCTCATTACATCAATTCCTTTATCAAGGTTCACTCCCAAGACTACCTTATTGGATATAATCCCTTATAAAACTTGGTTCACTCCTCATTCTAGTCCTTATTATCTCTTGACATATCCATTTTACCCAATGCATTGGTGGAATATATAATTCTGGACAAACCCAAGACATAATGAAAATCATACACATGTGTGACATAGTATCATGAAAAATTCATCATATCATTATGTCATAGCCCATGGAAAGGAAACAAGTTTCATAAACCCTTCATCATTTCATTATAGCATAACCTATAGAAAATAAATGGGATTCATATATGTTTTATTATAACTTAATTAACTTATTTGAAAGAAACAAGTTCCATAGAATCATCCTTGAATCGTCATCATAATATGACATATAAAACAAAGAAATCGGATTATTTCATAAGATCATATCCCCCATAAAAGATAACAATACTTTAAATATGTTGACATAGATTAAAAATAACTTTAATATATCATTTTATCTATTCTTTGAAAACATGAGAAAATATAATTTATTATGATAAAAGTTTATCTAAAAATTCCTAGAATATTGAGAAAATAATTTCCTTTGAAAAAATACAACAAAATTTTAAGTTAAACTTCAAATAAAACAACTATCATTATAGTGGTAAAATCCATTCATGTCATATACATTAAAAGAAAACATTTATTTCACACTTTTTTAAAAAGTCAAAAATGAATTGTTGAGAAAATATAGAAATATTCCGTTTTGAACATTACTTAATAAAGTCGAATTTATAGAAAATGTTCATTATATAACATTTCATGTATAGTTATGAACTTTCATATAACAATTTTGAATATTATATACATGGAATAAAACGTATATCGGTCAAAAAGGAAATAAGTTTGGCTTTTCTTTAAAACCATTTTCCTAATAATTTTAAGTGCCAAAGATAAGCGAATGGTACAAATATTTAAAAATTACAATAATTATAATATTATAATAAAATATATGTAGTTTATCTGTTAATATATGTATGATTTTTTTCAATGGGAATTCAGCATATACAATCACGAGAAGAAATCAGATTGTAACATAAATGTCTTATTAAATTTATAATATCTGAATAAAAATATTATAAAAGAGATAACCTTAAATGTATTAGTAAATCCTAATACCTTTCATTTGAATAATCATAAAATCATCTATTGGTATTATATACACCACATAAAAGAAACTTGTGGTTAATATAGAATAATTCTCACAAAAATAAAAGTGTGATAAAAAACCCTTACCTCAAGTCTCTTCTTGCTTCATATTCATTAGAAACTCATGTATAATAAATATATATTTATTAAAAATATATTAATAAAACATATTAATATATAAAATACCATATATTATTTATTTATGATAATTTATACCCTGTTTACTAAGAATTCTTCATTTAAATCACTGTTTTAGGTGATAAATGATTCGTTTTTCATGCACGTTTTGATTCGATATGCCCAATGCTTGAAATTTTATCCTAGTACCATCATCCACATAATTTTAATCATTTAAAAAATATCATATTTAATCAATATATACACTTTTATATCTATTCATATTAATTAATGATGAAAAATGAATTATATAACTTCATGGAGATGGAAATATGTTTTTTCAAATGGGTGATATTTCCACTTTTTTATAGATGGAATGAAAGAAAATTAAATAATAATTAACTATTGTAAAAAAATTATTATATAATATATATTATTTAAATCTATCCTTATTATCATCCATTAAAAGTGAAAATGAAAAATGAATCACATTGCTTCATGGAGGTGGAAGTCCAAACATTCGCATGAGCAAAATTATCTTTTCAAGACATATGGGGCGATAAAAATATTATAATTACATAATTAAGATTATTTCATAAATATATTATATAAAAATTAAATATATAATAATAACCAACCATGTAATATGATGATGGAAAATGAATCATACCGCTATGTGGAGGTAGTAGACCACATGTACGCACAGTGATACATTCATTTCCCATTTGATGGAAAAGAGGTGAAAATGGTTTATAAATCATCATAATAACATCTATGTATATTTTTTATACATTATTAATTAGGTTATTATATTTTTATATAATTTTTAATAAGAAATAAATTTCAATATACTTCGTTAAGAGTCATATCTATTCATTGTGAAACTTCATTTGGCTCACACCTTAAGCCTCTAAATAATTGTGTTATGATCAAACCATGACATCTATAAAGTAGGGAGGGGTTTTATGAATGGATTATTGAATTTATTTGGTGATATAATAGACTCAATAAGTTAGTAAAATAAAATATATGGTGTGTCCTTTTATAAGTGAGGGAGAGGACACACTTGCAATTACTTAAAAGATTTAAATATAATAAAAACAATTCCTGTGAAAGTGGAACCAAGTGGAAAAAATATAGAATATAAGACATATTAAGGTTTAAATACCTTCAAATAATAAAATTTGGTCTTTTTTATTTTGAATTTTAAACCTTATTTTATGGTTTAACCAATTCGTTAATCAAACTTATCCTTATCAATGGTAACAACTTTTTCATCCTTAAAGGGTTATAATATAATTCGATAGTAAAAAATGTATTAAAAATGGAAAAGGGATAAAATTTTAAACAATATACCATCCCTATTATCCTATTTCAAGATTTTTGTTTTTTTAAAATCATTTAATAAAATATTATTTAATAAAAAATAAAGTTAAAGTCATTTTAAGAATTATTCACATATTTTGACTTAAAAGGCATAAAGATTGGAATGGAACTATAAATTAAACTCAATATCCATTAATTATACATTATTATTAACTATAAAATTCAATTTACTCAATAATTCATCCACAATTACTACTTTTGATTTTCTCTAAATTCATATACTTGAATTTTTCAATTACGTGCACATGTATTGTGTCAGTGTTGTTTAAGTATTTAAGGTAATTATAAAATCACTAAAAATTAAAAAAAATACCATAATAAATATAAATTAATTATTTTCAAAATAAACTTTTATATTATTTTCATAAAATCTTCATATCCTTATGTGGACATATAAAATAAATTAAAAGAAAGTGAGTGACATTTTGGAATTTTCTTTACTTAAAATAATATAAAGGTCTATATCAAAGAAAAATTGATCAAAGAGGAAGTTTATTATGATATATTAAGGGGTTTAATTAAACTCATAAAATTAAATATAGGAAACTATATGGATGATTTTTAATCCTTTTCTATAGTTTTACCCTTGTTCGTCTCATTTTATCCTTTAAATAGGTCATAAATTTTACCATGATAACTATTCAAAAGAACTAAAATTAAAATGAAATATTTACAAAAATTGAACCTAATAACTCCAAATATGGAATAAATTTATCATTATTAAATTTATATAATCGTGATAAAACAAGTTTTATAAAAATGTGTAAAAGGTAAGGAAAAATAGTTTTTAGACAATTATGTTTTAAAGAAAAAAAAAGAACTTATACCAAAATCTCGTATAATGATGATTATTATGTAATTAATTAAATTTTATATAACTAAATGATACATATTTCGATTTAATATAAAATTAAAAAATTAATGGTACATTTATATTACTTTATTTAATGAAATAAAAATATAGTTTTATAGAAATCGTTATTTTTTACTCTTCACTGAAAAATAAGTGTTTTTTGAAAAATATCAAAAATTCACCCTATGATAAGATTTATATAATAAATTAAAAATTATATTAATTTAATCACATAAAATTTATAAATTATTTATAAATTAATTATAATGTCCACATAAAAATAAAATAAAAACATATTTTTGAATTATAAAATGACTTTATAGAAAATTTAGTTCTAATTTATTATAAATTAATCAATACATTTGAATTATATAAAACCTTTATAAATATTTTAGTAATTTTGTTATTCCTTTTGAAATCACTAATTTAACATTTAGTTTATAATCTATCATGGTTCATTTTAATCTCTCTGTTGCATGTTAAGAAAGCTATCAGACACTTAGGTTTTATTTAAAGAGAAATATATTTTAAAACATAATGGTGTTAAATTCAACCACATTAAATAAATTTTTCCATAAAATTTTCAATTATCACTTACTATAATTACTGTATCATGACATATTAATAAGATATTATATATATTTTATCATGATAACTAATTTCTATTTCACTTATAGGAAAATTAGTATTTCCTAATTTGGTATTTATAAGACAAAGGATGCATCATTATAAGACTCATGAGTTTGCAAAAACATACATTGATAGTTGAATGATACTTACCACATAAGGCTATATAGATTTTTCTTCCTCTTAACTAAGTTGAAGAAATTATTTTCTATCATGGTATAGCAAACAAGATAACAAATATACCTGATTTCTTTCCATACCATAATCGAAATTTCATCTTTTGGTTGTGATTTGATCAATTTCCAATTCATTTATTACTCTAATAAATGGAAATTCAAGATGAATATTTCATGTAAGAATCACAATAATTAACTTTTAATGGATTATAATATCAATTAAAGAATGGAAATTCATTCCACCTATCTCTAAATATTTATCAACCCAAATGGTTGGCATAGTTTATCCAATGTGGATAAATAGTCATATTATGAAATAATATATTAATCATTAAAACCATAAAAACAAAACCCAAAGTTCAAAATAGATCATTCCATAAGTATCTAATCATATGTATCTTCAAAAATATCTATGATCAAATTAAAAGGCCACAAAAAATTTTGATATAAGGTCACTAAATTTACAAAATCAACATAACTCCAATCCCAAAACAACGTAAATTAGTTCATAATGTCATAAACCAAACACATGAATTTCATGATCAAATATTCCATTAAAACATGCTAATAATTTCACTAAATAACCTAATTCATCATAAAACATAATTGAAAAAAATATTTCAAAAAATAAAATTATCCTTATTCATTAAATAAAATTATAGACTATCGAATATATTCCACAAATCCATAAATGTAGAAAACATCATAAAAGAAAACCTAAATCAATTTTTCATTGAATTTATAATCAATTCTAAGGTCATAAATAATATCTAATTTACTTTAATAATTATTATTATTTATTTATCCCAATTAAACATTATTATCTCAATGTCATGTGCATAATAAGGGTTATCTTTTCCAAAATCAATGTTTTTAAAAAATATCACTCTATCACTAAATTAAATTTCTAACATATCAGTACCATTTAATATATTCTTTAAAATCCATATAGAAACTATTAAAAAACAATATTTAAATGGTTTAAGATTATTTTAACTAGAATATCATTGATAAACCACTTCTACAACATAATTCTTGAATCAAAATACATAAACTCTTAAATCATTCCACTTCAAATATTTCCATTATATAGACCCTTCCCTGGTCTATGAGTTAAACCTTATATTATGGAATTGAGTCAGGTAATTCCCATGCTCCCCACACATAAAACATTAAACTATAAATGGTATATTTGGATTTTCTTTATTCCCATCCTTTGAACTATTCATTTATTTTTTATAATTACATTATCTATCTCCCTCTTTTCCACACCCAAAAATTCTTCTAATTCCTCATATACACTTCCCAAGGATACCCTTCCCAAATTCTTAACAAGTTCCAATTTGAACCTTATTTACTATATGGTCTTCATGAAATTCAATTTTTATCTTATTTGTTTCATTTAGAAACCCACCTATGTTCGTGTTTTTAATCATATATTGAGACATCTATTTAGAAATAATCACAATCACTTACATTCCAAATCCCATTTCATTTGGTGTTAACAATATTCCTCCTTCTTTAATCAATTTAATAAAACCAAAAAAAACATAGTGTGAGAAAAAAATCATGTTAAAAAATCATGTAATCATGAATAATTTATTCATATGATGTCTGAATTATTATTCCCTATTTTCAATATATAAAAATATAGGTTTAAATTAGTTTATTCATTTCCAAAATATATTAAAATTGTTCATAATGGTTTTCAAAGAAAATTTGAATTAATATAAGTATATCCCCTAGGAGTGTATATCCAGGTGTGTGGTCTTCCACCAACTCATCATGTACCAGGGATGATCATGTCAATACCCAATCCAATACTTTAAGATTTGTTAATTATAGGTGCATCTATAACACTACAACATCCACATACCATTATCTAGATAGTGAATTATTTTTTAGGTAAACCATACAATAGTTATTTTATCAAAACATTGGGATGTTATCTTATACATAGACTTACCCCCATGCTTTTAACAAAAGTTCTCTAATCATAATCTAAAAAATATATCTATAACCTACTTTGTTTCCAAGTATAATTACCCAATAATTTCATACATAATCATTACAACATTTTATATGAATATTCTATACATCACATAACAATACATTCCCCACATTCATAAAGGGTTAGTTTCTTTAAAGACTAAAAATATAATCATACTATTTAATAAAAGATATTTAACATCTCTTACAATGTTTTTTCACATAATATACTTTATTAAAATACCCTACTTAAAACCATTACTCATAACCTATGTAATATGACCATAATAATGGGTGATCTTAGATTCTCAGTAAGGGTAAACATTAGAGATATCAATAAATGCTCATATGTGAGTATAATAATAAGGGTATAAGAAAATGATCATGACTTAATAAAGTTTCACCAAAATTGTAAAATATATTCAATCATAAATCATGGAATAAGTTTTTTTCATAAAAAATACATACGAATTTTTGAATCATCAATAATAAATTTAGAGCCATGATAATGTATCAAAAGAATAAGATATAAGTTTACTATATACACATAAGCATAGAATATCATCTCTCTAGTCAAGGATCATTGAAAAGATTTTCATAGTGGATTTGTTTCACTCATTATTCCATCATTTCCACAGACACGGTTCACTCTAAATGATACCTTATAGGATAGAGTCCCTTTTTGAATAGATTTCACTCCCTATTCCAGTCCTTAATATCTCATGAGATATCCACATTTACCCAATTCATTGGAGGGATATATAATTATGATTCCTCCCATATCATAATGAAAACCATACATATGTGTTTCAAAATATTATAAAACATTCATCATATCATAACCTTGGGAAATTAAATGGTATTCAAAAACATTTCATCAAAGAAATGAGTTTCATAAAGGTTTAATTTCAACTTAATTATCCTTTGGGAAATAAATGTGTCTCATCGAATCATCCATAAATCATCTTCATCATAAGACATTTATAAAAAGAAATTGTATGGTATCATAAGATCGTATATAAGGATAATTGTAAAAGTTTAACTAAAAAATACAAAAATATTGAGAAAATCGTTTTATTTGAGAATAACTATGGAAAATAGTAAAGTAAACTTCAAATCCAAGAATAGTTATGATAGTAAGAAAAAAATTCATGTCATATATATTAAAATAAAACATTCTTTTCAATTTTTTGTAAAGAGTAAAAAATTAATTATTGGGAAAACATTTATAAAGATAAATTTTTAAACATTTTTAAGTAATGTCAATGGTATTGCAAATTATAATTTTAAATAATTTCATATATATGAAATAAGTTTTATAAAACAGTTTTTAATTATGTGAACATGGATGAAAATTTTTATCAACCAAAGATGAAAGAAGGTCTATTTTTATTTAAAAATAATTTTTAATAATTGTAAGTACCAAAGAAAAAAATGGTACTAATATACATATATTAAAATACTATATATAATATAATAAAATCTATGGGGTTTAAATTTTATGGTCCATATAATTTTTCTCAATTTAAAATTATCATATAAAATCTTGAAAAGTAATAATATTGTAATATAAACACCTTACCTCTTTGATAATATATGAATAAAAATCTCATGAAAGAGAGAAAATTAAATGGATTTTTAAATTATAATAATTTTCATCTGAATCATCATAGAATTCATTCATGGGTACTATATACACCACCCAAAAGAAAAATGTGCTGAATATGTCATTTGACTAGTAGAAATAAAACTAAGATCATAATTCCTTACCTCGGGTCTCATCCTACTTCATATGAATTCAAACCACTCATATTATAAATTCAGATTTACTATACATATATTCATAAGTTTTATTAATTTAATAATTATCAAATAATATCATTATATACACTTCTATAACTATTCTTATAAATTGGTGATTAACAACACATTACATCACTTCATGGAGACGATAATCTATAATTACACACAGGTGATCTTTCCACTTTCTGATAGATGGAAAGAAAGAATGGTAAATAATAATTTACCCTTTGGAATAATTATTATTTCATAAATATTATATATATTTTTCATTATATATATAAATATTTCAATCCATTAAAAGTGTAAATTAAATGCGAATTGCATCGCTATGTGGTGGTGGTAGTCCATATGTACGCACTAGAGACTTTATCATTTCACAATTGATGGGAAGGTAAGAAGGTAGATAAGATATTATAATTATAGAAGAATATTTATGTCATAAATATCATATATAAACATTAAATCCATCATAACAACAAATCAATAAATTTGGTGATGTGAAATGAATCATATGACTACGTGGAGGTGGTGCTTCATGTGTATGCTCAAGTAAAACATTCATTTCCCATTTGATGGAAATGAGGTGGAAATAATCATTAAATCATCATAATAAAATACCTTTATATTTATGATATTTGAGTAATAATTTTCTTATGTACATAATCGTTTTAAAGTAGGTGGAAGAAGAAATAAAATTTAAATTTCTTGATTAAGAGTTATACATTTTCATTTTGAAACCTCCTTTATATTACACCTTAAGTCTTGAAATGATGGTTTTATGATCAAAATAGGACACTAGTATGTGTAGAGGGGTTTTAGGAAATAACTTTTATATTCATATGATGATATAATATTCTCTAGAACTTTACAGAAGAGATGATAGAGGTGACCTTTTATAAGTGAAAGAGAGGACACATTTAGAATTACTTAAAATATTTAAATATAATAAATTATTTTATTTTCAAATTGGCACAAAGTGGAAAAATATTAGATGATAAATTAGTTTAATATTGAAAAAATTAAAAAAAATACAATAGGTTTATGAGGCATTTTAAACCTCATATTTTGGTTTAACACATTCCTTAACTAATTTTAACTTTAACCAAGGTAACAACATTTTCATTATTAAAGGATTATAAATTTACTTATAAGGTAATAATTGGATCAAAAATAAAAAAAGGATAAAATTTTAGACCATGTACCATCCCTCTTGTCATATTTCATGATTTTTATGCGTTTTAAATCTTTTAATAAAATATAATTTAACAAAAAATACCCTTAAAGTAATTTTAAGAATTTCCCACTTATTTTAACTATAAAGGCATATTGACATTAATGGAATTATAATATAAACTCTTTAAAACTGCTTATACGTTTTTATTAACAGTAAAATTCATGTTACACCATAATTCTCCAAATGTTGTTACTTTTTATGTTTTTGAATCATTTACTTTGATTTTTCTACTACTTTCACGTGCATTGTGTCTGCGTTGTGTGAGCATTTAAGGTAATTACACCATCACTAAAAATTAAAAAAAACATCATAAAAATAAATTAATTATGTTCAATATAATATTTTATATTTTTTTCATAAATTCTTTTTATCCTTATTTGAACATATAAGAGAAATTAAAAGCAAGTGAGTGGTATTTTTTGAATTGGCCTATACTTAAGACAATATAAAAGCCTTTATCAGAGAAAAATGGCACCATGATGACATATAATAAAATATATGAAGGTTTGGCCAAATTAAAATCATAAAATTAAGTATATCCAATTGTATAGATGATTTTTAATCCTTATTCTATAGTTTTAAAAAAATTATCCCATTTTACCCTATAACAAAGTGATAAATTTAACCATGATTACTATTCATAATGCCTAAAAATAAAAGGGTTTTATTTACCAAATGTTATCATCCATATTAAAAATACGGAATATATTTTTTATTATTAAATTTATATACGTGGTTAGATTCAATTTTAATAAAAATGTGTAAAAGACAATGAAAATTAGTTTTTAGAAAATTGTGTTTTTAAGCATAAAAATGAACTTATACCAAAATCAAGTAAAATGTTGATTCCTATGTAATTAATTACATTTTATATAATTAAAGGATATTTATATTAATTCAATATAAAATTAAAAATGTAATTTTTCTTTTAAATTACTTGATTTAATGAAAGCAAAAGACAGTATTACTAAAATCGGTATTTTACACTATTTACTAAAAAATAAATCTTTTTAGAAAAAACACAAAACAATCACCCTAAGATAATTTTGAAAAGATTATTTTCAAAATTATACTCATTTAAAAAAATAAAATTGTTATAAATTTTATAAATTAATTATAATTTTTGTGAAAAAATTGAAAAAAGAAAACTATTTCTGAAGAAAACATATTTTTGAAGCATAAAATGACTTTACTAAAAATTGAGTACTTTTTTGTTATGAATTAATCAATAAATTTTAATTATATAAAATCATTATATATATATATATATATATATTTCAAAATTTGGTAATTTTTATTCATATAGCTAATTTATTGGATTGTTAGTAATATATTGTGGTTCATTATAAGATATGTGTTTCTTGTCAAGAAATCAATAAAACACTTAAAATTTATTTAAATGGAAATATATTCTAAAGTATTGGGGTTTTATATATAACTTAACCAGGGGAAAACTATAATTTTTATCATTCGCGTATTAATGAACACCTATTTTTAGTGGAACCTTTGATCCACTATTTATCAAATAGTGGATCAATACTCTAGAAAAGATATTTTTATACATTTTTCTAATAAATATAATGTTTCTTTTTAATTATATTACTTATATGGAGAAAAATATCAGTGGATCACACTAATCAATAACATTAATCCAAAGGATAATGTTAAATCCATTTATTGGGAATAATTCCAGAAATTATTTTCTTAATAAGTATCTTCCCCATACTTTTTAAACTGGAAGGTAAAGGGAATTCTTTTAATAGGTCAAATGTAAAATTGAATATGTGGGAAGTTATGAGATAAAATTTAAAAAATTTTACCAATATGCTTCAATATTTATCGTTAATTCTTTTAGGATGATTGAACAGTTCATTACTAGGCTGTGGCCACATCTATAGAAAGAAATAGAAATAGGATGCTTTAGTAGTTATGGGGAAATAGATTGGTGTGATATCAAAGTGTAAATGAAGTTTGAATATATATATTAGTCTCATGGATCAAATTATAAGAATATGAGGATAAAGACAAATTTTTGAATAAATTTTTACCATGAAAGAGATATAAAGAAACAACAACTACCTATGTAGAACAAGTATTCGAAGAAGCACTTAGGTAATTGTCTATTAGGGAATGGAAAGTGTTACAATTGTGTCAGATATATCCAGATAGATTGAAACTATCATAGATAGTTAACTACTCAAAATCTTAATTTCAATGGAAAATGAAAAATGGTTTAAGCACAACATGATTCGCATTGCTTCAATTGTTGGGATCATAGAAATTTCATTAATCAATGTCCAAATAAGAAGACAATGGAGGGGAGAAACCATAAATCCTAGAAAATTCCAAGGGATCAAGTTCATGCATTTATAATCCTGATATTTGAAGTCTTGTTTCAAAATCATGTAATGGAAAGTACATTGATCATATACTTAAAGATATAAAGTACATGGTTTGATTCTCATTCAATGAATTACTTTATTTCATTTATTTTTTCTAATAATATGAAATTAAAAACAAATTTTATAGTAGTAGAGTTATCTTTTAAAACTCCTATAGTATGTAT
Organism: Viscum album; assembly: GCA_963277665.1. Classification (NCBI taxonomy): domain Eukaryota; kingdom Viridiplantae; phylum Streptophyta; class Magnoliopsida; order Santalales; family Viscaceae; genus Viscum; species Viscum album. The sequence goes on along the minus strand of OY728136.1, from coordinate 1,935,609,694 downwards.
TCAAGAAATGAGGAAAATAGGGATTCCCCTATTAATATTGGTGAGTCAAACCACTCTACATACCCATAGCTCATTGGAATGGTTGAATTTCACATAATTCTTGGGATAAATTGGCTTCCAAAGTATAAAACCAAGGTAAACTATAGATTTAAGTAAATTTAATTTTTATAGAAGGGAAAACCTATAATTATCTTAAATATAGAGATATCCCATCCAAATTCTTTTGATAATCCACCACCAATTTATCTTTGCGTGGAAATGATTGGTGAATATGGAGAATAATGAGAAAGTATAAAAATAGGAGATGTACAAATTCTTCAACAATGCACTAATCTATATCCTAAAGAGTTCCATATACCTCCCACAGAAAGAGAGGTAGAGTTATCAATTTAACTCATACATGTATCCACATAAATATCAAAGACCCTATAAAGAAGGGAATATGTGGAGTTAAAGGAATTAAAAAATGACTTCAAAATATTTTAGAAAAGGGTTTTACATAACCAAGTGTGTTTTTGTAGGGAGAACATGTTCTATTTGTGAAGAATAATGGTGTATCAATGTGGTTATTCAATGGTGATAGAGAACATAATGAGATCATTGTGAAAAAAATACCCTCTTCTAAGGCTTTATGTTTTGTTTTACTAGCTTTGTAGGTATCAATTCTTCTCAAAGATTGACCTATAATAGGGGTATCAACCATGGAGGGTAAATAAAGAATATATTCCAAATAATTCCTTCTAAAAATTATATGTACACTATGAGTTTTAATTTATGCCATTTTTATTTTCTAATCATCTTTATGAATTTATGGATTTTATGAATATTTTATTTATAAAAATCCTCAGTATATTTTTATGGTATTTATAGAAAATATTTGAATATATTACAAAATTAGTTTAGAGAATAAAGATCATATAAGGGTATATTACAAACTTTGAGGAAATAGAATCATTTTTTAAAATTAATCAAATTTGAGTTCTGGTAAAAATAAGTCCCACTATGGGGACACATTATTACTAGTTAAAGAATCTGCATTAGTCCTGCAAAGACAAAGACCAAAGTAGAGTGGCCTTGACTTATAACATTAACTAATATTGTTAGTTCCCCTAGACTAGCATGATACTATAAAAGGTTTTGGAAAATAAATCATGGATTTCTAATCCACTTACTAAGTTAAACCAAATGATAGTTAAGATTATCTGGAACAAGGAGTGTGAAAAATGTTTCCAACAAATAAACAAGAGGTTTTTTAGTGCACCTGTGTCAACTTTACTCACTAATATATAAGTATTTTTAATTTTTAGTGGTGAACCCTTGAAAGGAATTGGATGTGTACTCATGAATAATTACAAGAAAATTTTCTATAGATCTGGATATTTAATGCCCCATGAACATAATTATCATACCCAACATTTAGAGTTATATGCAGTTATATTTTCATTAAAGATATGTAGACACAATCTTTATAGTGAGACCTGTGATATATACACCGACCACTAGAGTTTTATGAATATATCCACATAAAATGAACGGAACAGAAGGAAATGTTGATGGTTTGAGGTTTTTGGGGACTATGATTGATATATTCTTTATCAACCAAGAAAAGAAAAAAAATTCATTGATGTGTTGAGTAGGAAAGACCTTGAAGTTCTTATGATAATGTGGATTTAAGAAGACCCATTGATCAAAGAACAGGTAAAGACGGGCATGGAATTCATAAGGAAATAGAAATCATCAAAACTACCCCAAATTATTTTTCAACAATCATTAATGTATATGTTCAATAAAGGATAAAGATATGATCATAAGTTAAAAAATGATAGAATCTATGAAAAATGGGAAGCTTAATGAGATCAATATTGATAGATAGAAAGTACTGATGTTTGGAAAAATGATATGTGTCCCATGTATTTCAGAGTTGAAGAAAGAGTTAAAGGATGAATATCATAGATCTATATTCTCTACAAATATTGAAGACACCAAATTTTTACTTATTTGAGATATTATTATTTGTTTTATAACATGAATATGAAGATTTATTATTATACTAAAATATTTTTTCTATTTTAGTAAGTGAAGTCGGAGTGATAACTACCCAAATGAATGCTGAAACCACTAACCATAACAATATGAAAGTGGGACAACCTCACTATGGAAATTATCACTAACCTTCTAATGTCATCGAAGTGAAAAAAATTCCTTATGAGTAATCATTGATAGATTACAAAGTTCTATTAATTTTATCTCCATATGAGATGATTTTTCCCTTAAGATCCTTGATCATATATATATTAATAAAGTGATGTGTCTTCATGGGGAACCACTATACATTATTTCATACCATGATCTAAAAGTTAAATATAAGTTCTAGAGGGGCCTTTAAAAGTTCATGAATACAGTATTAAACTTTAGTAGAGCTTATCATCTTCAAAATAATGGGTAGTTTGAGAGGACTATTCAAACATAGGAAGACATGTTGAGGGTTTGGTCATTTTATTTTTAGGGGAGTTGGCACCAAAAACATCCACTTTCCAAATTATCCTCTAATAATAGTTTTTACTCTTGTATTCAAATGGATCCTTTTAAAGTACTCTATAGGATGATGTGTATAACTCAAATAGTCTAGGATAATGTTGGAGAAGAAAAATAATTGGGGCTAAAAACTATATAATATGTTATATAGAAGATAAAAATGATCCAAAAACATAACATTGATCCCCAGAGTCCACGAAATAGTTATGCTAACAAGAGAAGGAAGGATATATAATTTCATGTATAGGATCATATATTCCAAAAACTATCAACATGGAATGGAGTTAATATATTTGGAAAGAATGAGAAACTAAGTTTATGTCACATCAGACCATTTGAGATTCTATATTGTGTTAGATTACTTTATTATTATTAGCTGGGGCTCCCAATATTTATGAGGTTCATTATATATTCCATGTTCCCATATTAGTAAATTATATATAAGATCCAATGCATATAATAGAAACACATGGTGTGGAATTGGAACTGGACATGTCATATAAAGAATTATTAATCTAATTCTTGATGAAAGGGAAGTGTGTTAAGGAACATGACAACCTAACTCATGAAAGTATTATGGAGAAACAAAAATCTTGAATTAGAAATATGGGATACTGAATAATAGATGAAATATAAATACCCCCATTTATTTCAAATAAAGAAAAAAATTTAAGGTAAAATTTATTAAGGGGTGAGAATGTAACAACCCAAAAATTCATTTCATTATTAATAAGAGACCTTATGTATCATTGTTAAAATTTTATTATTTTTTACAGTATGATAACATAGAAAGATTTTTATACTTAATTTCACATTTTTGAATAAATATTTACTATAATAGCTTGTAATAATATAGAGTGATAAATGAAAAAAGAACAATGCATATGCTAATGTAAACTCCATTTCTATGAATTTTCCAACGAAGATCACTTCTTCTATAAAAACGGTAACAAGAATTCAATATTTTGGAATATGATATACATTATCAAGGTAATTTTTGAACCAATATAAGTGAATTATATAATGATGAATTGTGATAATATTGGATTATATATATAATGTGTAATGGGAAATGTGACTGTTAGGATATAAATGTTACTCAGCCATTGTCCAATATGACCTTTCGGCATTATGATAGTTGGAATTATTTTATATAATGGGTAATGATGATAGATAATTAATGTATAATGAAGAAAAATGGACTTAACCATTAGGATCATTCCTTTTTAATCTCATCTATAAGGACATGATAGGGAGGTAGCTTTTTTTTACCCTTGACCAAGCTCAAGCAAAGCATGAATGGGTAAGGAATAAGGGAAATAAACTATAAGAGAATTTAATGTTTTTAGAGATCACCACTAGAGTAATTTCATCTAATCCACCCAATGAATGTACCAAAATCACACACCATACCCTTAGGTAATATGCCAGTGTAAAAAAGGGGTTATATATCTAAACCTTAGTATTATAAGGTGTAATTTTTATTTTATAAATAAAATAACGGTCACCAATATCATTTTCATTATTTTTTTGTAATATAATACACATGAATATAATATGAATGATATTAATATATTTTTTGGATAAAAATAAAACATAATTATAGCTTTGGATAACATATAATTAAAATATACTTATATAATACACTTTAGTATTTTAAATAAAATTTATTTTCAACGAATAGTCTTATAAAAACTATTTTTTTAATATGTATGGGGAATGAACCCTATTTATTAAGGAAAAAATAAAACTTTTCGATAGGGTTTAGAGGTAGACCTTATATGACTCAAAGCCTCAATGGCTCTAAGGCCCATTACAAATTGATAGACCAAAGGTCCCATTACCTGAATAATTTTTATATCGGTCAGAATGTTGATTATGTCATGAAAACTAATACTTTTAATAAAAAAAATATTATTTTAAAAAAATTAATTTATACTATTTATAGAATTTATGGATAAAATGAATTTAATTTTTTAAACCAATATTTCAAAATTAGGTAGCTATTAATTTTTCATTATTTTCTAAGATAGTCAAATTTTTTGTCAAAAAGTAAAAAATGGTATAAATATACAAAAGGAAATATAACATCAAAATGAAATAAAAGTGATTTGATAAATACTTTAATAGATTTATTTCCCAAAAATGTGCTTTCCGATTAAAATAATGTATTCAAAAATAATAATATGAATTTTACAAACCTATAACAAACATTCTAAAACCTAAAGGATATTTTATAATTTTAAAAACAATTATTTACGAATATGACTCACTTTCACATCATTAATGATATTATTTTAAGGATTTAGGTTCCTAAACTAATAAAATATTATGAACTACTTCTCATTGGAAAATACCAAAGAAAAATATGGTAAATAAAATAGTTTTAAATTTTTTAACTAGGTGACTAAGGCCTATGTTTAAAAATAAGTAAATAATTCCCCCACATTTTCTTTAAAAACCCACTAATTATCCCATTACTCCCCATTACCAAGACTTTTAGAATGAATTTCCTCTAAATTTCACTATATATAGTCCTTAAAAAGAGTTATTTAGGTTAAAATAACATCTTCCCAAGCTTTAAGAAGCAACCTCTCAAGCTAAGGGATTCTCTCCACCCTATTTTTAATTCTAGATTTTTCCTTGATATAAGACTTTATAATTACAAATAATTGTGTTTCGATATTTTCACTAAAATACCTTACTACCCAAATAATGATATAAAACCTTATATACAGTTTGTATGACACGTGTCTCTAAAAATAATACAAAAGAGGTACACAATAGTGAAATACATTACATGTCCCAAAATACCAAAAAGACCAAAAGTACTATCTCTGGATAGCATCATGAGCCTTTTCTTGGTCTCATGCTCCCCTAATCCTAAGCATGGCATGAAATCAAGCATCGAACTGTGGATGATTTCCCTACTCCCTACTAATATAAAAAGAGTCTATTTAGGTACCCAATAGTGGCCCGAATAGGGTGTGAGATATAATACCAGTAGGTAACCACCCAAAGATATATACAATTCCAAGTTGTAAAATTTAAGCTAACAGTGTACAAGTAATGATGGTAAGAAATATGAAAGGAAAGTTCACGTGGAGCATCTATAATAATCAAGTGATATCATATATCCATACATGACTCCCTACAAAACATGCATCGTCTCTTATAACAAGGCACTTAAAACAAACAGAAAAACTCATCACAACCTCATCATACACCCATACATATCATGTCAACCATGGAATTTCCATATAACCAGAAGTGTCAAAACATCCATGGTTTCTTTGTATAACCACATATATCAACATTTACCCTGATCATTCCATATAATCAAAGTTCCTTCAAAATTTACCATGCTTTTTCCATATAATAAAACTTTCCTCACAATTTACCATGGACTTGCTGTAAAATCAAAGTGTTAGACCATGAAGGGATAGATCAAAGATTTTTAATACCAATGCATCCCTATTGTGTCCCATGAGTATCTCGATGGAAAATTGGTAATTGAACTGTTTGGAGTCCTAGGGTCATGTCAAATTAACATGACATATGTGAGTCAAAGAAATCTGGATCCAAGGGGTAGTAAGTCCCAGCGAATCCCATGAAATCAAGACCCAAGGATTATACTCGATCCAAGGCATCGAATACTATATCAAGATCCAAGGAGTAACATATAATTTATTTAAATAGAAGTCAAGATATAAGTTACACCAACCGAGGCATCCAATACCATTTCAAATACATCTCATTTAATTATTAAATAAATTCCATTACCATTTCACACCATGAGTATACCCACTCAGTATCCACAATTCACAATCAAACCAACCAATGTGTATACCCACTCATTATCCACAATTCCATTTAATCCATTTAATCAATTCAAACATGGAATAACATTTTAACATAAGGCATGGAGGCAATCCATCTCTTAGTCTATAAATTCAATTCCTTTTAATTAATTAAGGGCTTCCTCTAATGAGGCAATATCAAATCACACCCCTTAGGTGGATCAATCAATAATCAAGAGAAAAAGGTAATTCCCCAAGGGTGGTCATGTTTTTTCAATATCCACTAAATAATATCAAAGGTGCCTAAGGGGTCCCCTTACAAGACCTAATTCATTTAAATCAGGTGTTAAATTTAAATTCAGGGTCGCTCCATAATGTTTGGAGGAAGGAATGATTCCAGATAGCCTAATAAAACACCAAAACTAATGGGAAAAGTATACACCACCTGTTGTAGTTCATTAGTAGAGTTCTCATCTGGTATTAACTCTTCATTCAACTCAGGTCAGAATAAAATAAAATAATGGATGAATAAAATAAAATTAAGTCATATTGGCTTTCAACTAAATAGTACATCCAACACCAAGAAAAAATAATAATGACTAAAAAGGAATTGATATCTTAATGGTGGGGATCTAACATGACTGATGGTGTTCACATCTGATTACGAATGATGAATCAGGATCCAAGATGATATGTAGGCTTCTTGAGGACTTATTGCACATGATAGAGTGTAGAAATAAGGGCTCTATCCAAAATAGATGCCACTGCATCTTGTTTTTAAAAAATATTGTTTGGGTATTAACATAATGTGTAAAAAACCTTACCCGTAGTGTAAATATTGAGGTCTCCCTCCATGGAAAATCCCTTTACACGATGTGAAGGATCTTGGCCACACCATTACATGTCTTATAATTGATACAAGTCATGTGTCTCAATTACATGATGTGTAATTGTACTATAACCAATATACAGACCTTGTGCCTCTTCCTTCACCAGAACTACCCAAAAGATTCATAGCTTGGTTTAGGGTTTAATCCAAGAATAATGTAAGGAAGAGTTCAAGAGAAAATAAAACAATATGTACATTAATAAAAATCCCGGTATCTTACAATTTTCCCCCCTTAAATTAATTCATCCTCAAATTTCCCTCTCAAGGTTTTTCAAGATTTATCTGAGAACAAATTTGGACACAAATCACGTACTTTAACTTCTCATACCCAAGTCTCTTCATGTAAATATCTGTGCTATAATAGCACATGTACTAGAGGAACTGACCAGCCTCATAGAACCATTACGAATTGGATGATCCTCAATGGATGCATCAACCTATAACCCAACCTCCCCTGGCTAAAAAACTTGATATGTGTCTAAGTGATAGTGGATTAGATGAGATACATGGAAGACGTCATGCATGGCTCGGTACCTCTGAGGTAACTACAGCCAATAGGATACCAGCCCAACTCTTCCAAGAATCTCAAATAGCCTAACATATCACAGTGAAAGATTACCTTGTATCTTGATCCATTTGTGTCTCAGACATGATGAAACATGTAAAAATACCCAATACTCAACCTCAAACTCTAGATATCATCTATGGAGATTGGCGTAAGACATTTTTTGAGACTGTGCAGTAGTCATCTGCTTTTGAATCAACTAGACCTAATCATAAGTCTCCTACACAATATGCAGTCCTAGTAAATCTATATCTCCTACATCTAGCCCACATAGGGGAGATTGGCATGGCCTACTATACAAAACCTCAAGAGTTTCCATATGTATAGTCGCCTAATATCCATTTTTGTAGGTAAACTCAACTAGGGGTATATGCCTCTTCCAAGATCCCCTAAAATCCAATAAAAATAATCATAGTATGTCCTCAATAACCATTATTGTACTCTCTAATTGGTCATCAGTCTTGGGGTGGTATGTTGTGCTCAAAAGAACTTGTGTACCTAGATCCCTCTTCATACTCTTCTAGAAACTACATGTGAATTGGGTATCCCTATATAAAACAATAGTTCTCGGGACCCTGTGAATTTGTAATATCTCACAGATATACAAACTTCAAATGTCATCTACACTGAAGGTCTATTTGATCACAAAGAAATGGGAAAATTTCATGAGCCTATCAACAAAAAACCATAGAACATCACTACCTCGAGGTGACCTTGGAAAACATATTACGAAATCCATCTCAACATATTCACATATCCACTGGGGAATATGTATCTACTTTAAAAGTTTGGTTAATTATTGATGTTTCACCTTCACCCATTGATAGGTGTAACACCTCGTAACAAGACTAGATACCTCTCTTTTCATACCTGACCACCAATACTGATGGCATAAGTCTTGGTACAACTTGGTAATACCAAGGTGCACTTACCAAGATAAGGAATGAAATTCCCATATCAAATCCTCACATATGTCCACTTGAGCCCAAAATAAAACTTGGATATGTGGAATCTAATCCTCACTTATGGTCCAACCAAGAGGTGGATCCTCACCTGCCACACTCTCCCACAAGACTAATCTCTCTAAATATAATAGTTGTCTCATCCATACTTTATATTCAGTAGGGTAGAGGTCATAGATAAGGATGAAAGATAATTCTTCACGGACTCTCCTACACCTACAATCGATATTATATAACAAATCCATAAGCTATCACTCCATACTATCTTGATGAACTACATGTTTATGATTCCTCTTTCTTAGTGCATCGGCCACTACATTACCTTTACCTAGCATGTAGGCAAGCTCAAAATTTGAATAATATAGGTATCCAACCCACCTTTGTTGTCTTAGGTTCAGATCATACTATGTAAATATGTACTTGACGATTTTTTGTTCAATGTACACCACAAAATGATCACCTAGTAAATAGTGTCTCTCATAGTATAAATCATGAACAACTACAGCTAACTCTAGAACATGCATAGGGTACTTCCTCTCGTGTGGCCTCAACTGCCAAGATCCATGCACCATGAATTTTTTCCCCTACATAATAAATGCTCCAAACTCAATACCTGATGTGTCACAATACATAGTATAGCTTCTGCCCTACTATGGTAGCAGGACTGGTGTTGAATTTCATCTCCCTTTCAAATCTGGAATGGTTGTCTCTTAGGAATTTGTCCATACAAACTTCACACCCTTCATTGTCAAGATCATGATCGACACTTCTAGGAATGATAATTCTTGTATGAAATGATAATAGTATCCATATATCCCTAAGAAACTTCATATTTAAGAGAAGTTCTTTGATTTCTCCTAAGAAACTATAGCTCTCAACTTCTCAGGGTCTACTGAAACTTCTGCCTCATAGATAATGTGATGCAGGAATAAAATTTTGTCCATCCAGAAGGGTACCTTTGTGATATTAGAATGTAACTGATTCTCTCTTATTTTATCCAAAAGTATCTCAATATGTTTGTCATGTTCATGTTGATTTTGATAATACACCATAATATCATTAATGAAAACCAACACAAATGAATCCGGATAAGGATGTAAGACTCAATTCATTAATGCCGTAAAAATTTATACCATGTTCATGAGATAAAATGTAATAACCAGATACTCATATATATCCAACCTTCTGTTAAAATTTTTACGATGTATGTCTGCAGGTTGAACACATGCGTGGTGATATCCCAATCTCAATTCAATTTTTGAGAACACCCGATCACCTTGAAGCTGGTCAAATAGGTCATCTATCCTTATCAAGGGATATCGGTTTTTAACTGTCAACTGGTTCAATTTCTCATAATCCACACAAAGACTAAGGGAATCATCTTCTATTTTTTCAAAAAGGACTGGTGAACCCCATAGAGAAGTATTGGGTTGAACAAATCTCTTTACCTTCAAATCCTCTAGCTACCACTTGAGCTTCATCAATTATGTCGTATCCATCCTATAAGGAGGAATTGATACTAGTGAAACTCCTAGAAATAGATTTTTGGAGAAATAAACCTTTTTCTCAGGAGTTAAACCATAAAAATAATCCATGAAAACATTCCTAAAATGATCAACCATTGGAGGAAAGATTGTCTGATGTGATCCACAATAATTTAGATACAAACTTGTGATCTGGGCTGTAATCCTTCCCATAACATGATGTTTCGGACCAACATGGCTATCATAGACATCTCATTCACCATTGTGACTATAAACTAAACCCTATGGTGATATGAAAGTACCCCTCTGGTGATAGAAGTCAATATAACATTGATATGCTACTAGCTAGTACATCTTGATTATGATTTCAAACCATATCATTTTGAGGAAAAACATATTCCAGTCAAAGTGACACCCACCAATATCAAGGGGGAACTCCCTACTTTGGTGTACATCCTCTATTCTGATTCCCAAAGGATTTTATGGCATCACAATTCTCTCAGAGGATAGTATAAAGATCCCAAATCTTTTCACCACAGGTTTAGATTTGAAACTATGTGGTGCACCTATATCAAAAAGAGGGTATTTAATAGTAGATGCTACTAAGATCATAACTCTCATTGTAGATGGTCTGGAACCCAACTCTTTAGGGGTAGGATATATAGAATAGATCATTCCTGAACCAAAACCCTCTAAAACAACATCACTACCTAGAGTAGGCCCACTCTAATGTCTCGGTGTAAATGGTGTATGGAAACCTCATCCATGAACTCCACTACCTTAGCCTGATCGAATAGAACTGGTCTATCTCCCTAGTTAATGTGGACCTAATAAACCCACTCATAAAATTGGTGTCAGAGTAAACTCCCTACCACTCACTACTAGAGGTAAAGTCCTAAAAACACTACACGTGGTCCATCCTGCTACAAGCTCGGAACTCGATTGTGTCATTATCGCACTGAATTTTCAGGTGGCCCCATATGCCACGTTGAGGATATGAAACCAAGATACTAGTACTCATATCCTAACTATTTATCATCTACCAGGAATCCTCAAAACACTGCTTCCTACCAATGGAAGTGGAGCTACTAGGTCATTAGACTATATTTCTTTTCTCTGTACCCCCCATCTTCCCTCATGTCCCATTCTGAAATCATTTCAAGAATCACAATTTCAGTAATAGAGTTAAGTATAAACACATTTCCTGAGATCAAATGAATTTTTGAATACCTTACTTAAATCATCTCTCCCTTGATAACTAATCAAAAAGGTATATCATTTCAAAATGTTACAACTCTATAAAGTGTTCTGAGTACTCCATAATTGTCATAGTGCCCTACCCCAGAAGCATGAACTAACTAGACCTCTTTGCTCGAAGAGTCTCAAGGTAAAATTATTCATATAACCTGGTCTATAAATCAACCCAAACCATGTCTCATATCCTTCCATCTGGGTTCAAAACATCCCACAAGCATATTACTTCTCCACTGATCATATATGTCATAAACATCACTCTACTCTTAGAATGTGTCTCTATATGCTCAAAGATTGAAAGAATGGTATCAAGACACATCTCAGTAGCTTGTGGACCATCTTCCCAAAAAAAGTGGGACGATTCTATTATTAGAACACATGTGTTAGCTCGGACTTAGACAAGGAAGGTTTTGGTGCTTCTCGAAAAGTCGACATGAAGTGATAAAACCCCTCATGGAACTGTGCCTCAGCACCAGTGTCTGAAACAATATCTGATGTCACAGCTGGAACTAAAGGAGGATCCACTAGTATCCCATGTCTCGTATTCTTCATAGTGTGCTCATCACCTCCCTATTGGTGTATGATTGGAGGTTTTAATAGTGTCATGCCTTTAAAATGCCAAACACACACCACAAAAAAGAATGATATCAATTCTTGTTGCTCAAAAGTGTGGGATAGGCCAAACCATCTTAAAATAGGTAATACCACACAGACTACTCCTAAATCCATGAATATAAGTCAAAAAATCAAAAACTCCACTAGATACATTTCCTGTGGGGCACTCAAAAGTAAGTCTCTATTTTTATTTCAATTTTCCAATTCATTTCTATATTAATTTCACATTTCATTTCAAAAAGGTTAAATCAAAAGGTGTGTCACTTTAAAATCCATAAGGGAGCATACTCCTTATGAACTAAAACATGAATTCATTTTCTTTATCCATTTACACAAAATTATACCACAACATCAAGTATGTATATCATAGAACCTTTCACAACAACATGAAAACAAGAGATGCGTCCTATATGGCATGGCATAATGCCTGAAATCTAATTTCTAGAAAGTTACTAAAATTATGCATGAGATGGAATACCCTCATTTCATTGGGTTGTAACAAAATAGAGATCAAAGTTATATAAAAAACAACATCACAATTCAAGTGCATCACTCAATGGTGGAATTAAATCATCAGCGACAACCAAAATCTAAAAAAATAGCAATTTCATTCAAGGTAATTTGTCTTTTTCCAATATACGGGGTAGCTAATCCTAGGAAAATTTCATTTAAAAACTCAAATTCCTTATAATACCTTTTTATTTTGGCCAAATAGTAAAGAAAACTAGAAAATAAAGCTCTGATACAACTTTTTAACATCCCAGACCTGGATGGTACCCAACAGTGCCCCAAGCCTGGTTGGCCACATGGCCTCAAGAAAATCTCCCCAAACACCACAGGCCATCGAATAGTATTGAGGTTCTAGGTGTGTTATTGGGGAGACTATACCCTCATCAATAGAGTGTAACACAGTGGAATATCAATAACAAACAATAGCGGAATCATTATAACAATATAAAAATAGAAAAATAGGAGTATATAACAATGTCAAAAGTATCACAGATACAATTTTGATGATACATATATCTAACATGAATCCAAAATATGTACACAATAGTGAAAAACAGTAGATTTTATAAAATACCAAAAAGGCCAAAAAATACTATCTTTCGATAGCATCACGATGCTCAACTCAGTCACATGCTCGCCTGATCCTAGGAAAGGTACAAAATCAAACATCGAACTATGGGTGCTTTCCCCAGTCCCTACCTACATCAAAATAGTTAGTTTGGGTGCCTAATGATAGACTGAATAGGGTGTCAGATACAATCCCAGTAGGTAACCACCCAAAGATCTATACAATTCCAATCTATGAAATATAATCTAAATAGTGTTCAAGTAAAGATGGTAAACAATATGAAAGGAAAGTTCCCATGGAACAACTATAAAAAGAAAGAAATATTGAATAGCCATACATATCTCCCTACAAAACAAGCATCAACTCCTATAATAAGGCACCTATAACAAACCAAAATAACCATCATGGAGTCATTGTACACCCATAAATATCATGTCAACCACAACCTTTTTGTATAACTAGAAGTTTCAGAAAATCCATGGTCATTCTGTATATTAAAATATATCAAAATTTACTATGGTTGTTTTATATAATCAATGTGACATCATAATTTACCAAGTTTTTGTTGTATAATAAAAGTTCCATCACAATTTACCACAACTATAGTGTATAATCAAAGTGTCATACCACAAAGTGTCTGATCCAAGTTGTATAAGACTAGAGAATCCTTGTTGAGTCCTTGGAGCATCTCGATTGAAACATGGTCATGACAGTTCATGTAATCCTCGGAGAATATAACATGAATATGTCCAACACAAGTCCAAGAAATCTGGATCCAAGGGGTATTGATGCCTAATGAATCCCATGTAATCAATACCCAAGGAGCATACTCTATCCAAGGCATCCACAACCGCATCAAGATCTAAGTAGTAACATACAATGAATATAAATGGAATCAATACCCTTGGTATACCAACCAAGGCTTCCACTAATATTTAAAATTTATCCCATTTCATTCAACAATCAATTCAATTACCATTTCACACCATGATTATACCCACTTATTATCCATAATTCACATTCAAAGCAACCAATGAGTATACCCACTCATTAAACCAATTCCATTTAATCCATTTAATCAACTCAAGCATGGAATAACATGTTAAAATAAGGAAATGTGGAAATAAATATTCCACTCAAGTAATTTAATTCTATTTAACTAATTAAGGGACTCTTCTAACAAGGAAATCTCAAATCCCACCCATTGGGTGGTTCAATCAAAAATCAAGGGAAAAGAGCATGCCCCAAGTGTGTAATTGGTTGTGAAACAACCACCAATACATCTCAAGGATACTTAAGGGATTCCCTAATAGGTACCAATTCATTTAATTCAGTTTTTCAATTTAAATTCGGAGTGGCGCTGTAAATTCTTGTGGGTGGAACAATGAAATCAACCCAAATAAATCACCAAAAAAACATGAAAAGTATAAACCACATACTATAGCTCGGTAGTAGAGTTCTTGTTCAATATCAACTACTGATTCGACTCATATCAGAAGAAAATAAAATAATGATCGAATAACATGAAATTAAGCCATATTAGCTTTCACCTAAATAGTATAGCCAATACTAAGAAAAATTAAGAATGGATAAAAGGAATTGAGATCTTAATATCATGAATCTAACGTCGCCAATGGTGTTAAAATATAAATTTGGACAACAAATTAGGATCCAATCCTAGATTTAGGCTTCTTGATGGATTCCTACACATGATAGATAGGCGATCTGAGGTTACTTTCCAAAATATATGCCCATACATTTTTTTTAACTAATCAGGTATTTACATGATGTGTAAATAACTTAAATGTAGTATAAATTTTAGGGTATCCATCCCTAGAAAACCCCTATACACAACATGAGAAATCCTTGTCACACTATTATACGTCATGTAATTGATACACATCATGTATCCCAATTACACATAATGTAACTGGCCTGCAACTAACATACATCCCTCCTACCTCTTCTTTCATAACAACTACCTAACCATCCCACAACCCAGCATAGGATCTAAGCAAAAAATAATTTAATTAAGATTTCAAACAAAATTAAAAGTGTAACACTCAAATATTTCATATTACGTTATCTCCTTAAAGTAATTCAATAGCTTTCACCACACACAACACTGAATTCGAGCGCACCATGACTTACCAAACTAGTCGTTCAAAAAGAGGTTATGAATAGTATTAACTAAATTTTTAATTTTATATACTCCATATAATTTTAAAATTCATATTATCTATTTTTTTAGATATAATATAAGAACAAATTCAATTTTTTAGATAAAATAAGTATTTTTCAAACAATATAGTTTTCCTCCTTTTAATGGCAAACCCTTTTTAAATCCAATATTTGACACTTTTATATATTAAATTTTCTGAAATTAAATTTTTTCATTATAATCAGGACATAAAAATTTAGTTTGGATAAATTTTTGGTACTTTTCTAATAACTTTCATATTTTGATGAATAGTGAAAAAATAATAAATTTTAATTAAAAAAACTTATTTAATCAAAATAATTTATAGTGTTAAATTATATATTTGAGTGTTTTTAAAGTATAATTATATTATATTTTTACCATTTAATCTAATGTTGGTCATTGGAAGTAATTTCACTTTTTAATTAGACATAAACACATGTCAATCTTTTGATAGTTTTTATTTCTTATGAACCTGCTTTCTGGTTTTGACAATGGAAATTAATTTTAAATTAATTAATGAAACTTACATGTTTTTAATTTGGTAAAATTGACATCATTTTTGAATTTTTAATATCAAAATTTTCTTTAAGTGAATTTTGGGTATTTTTCTAAAAACATTCAATTTTTAATGAATAGTGAAAAATATTGCTTTGTATATAAAAACAGAATTTTTCATTTAAATAATTATTTTAATTAAAATTTTATATTAAATTAAAAATAGATACATAATACATATATTATTCCAATGTAATTCATTGGATCTATTTTATAGTAAGATTAGACATATAAAATTTTATTGAACTTTTTAACGTCTTCTACCCACCTTCTAGACACATTTTCACATTTGAATAAAACGTAATTTTACCACTTATTTGAATTGAATTTTAAAAGTCCTAGAGACATGGTTGAAATCGTTAAGTAAAATTTGGTTCAATAGGATGAAAATAATTTTGGTTGAATAGTTACTTTTGAATTTTATTTACCAAGGTTAAAAGTAAATAGGGTAATTAAAGGTAAAAACGATATTATAATTACTCAAACACATGTCCTAATTCTATTGGATAAGTTTACTTCGACAAAAATAAACCTTAGAACAAAAATATAATCCTTTTTTGTCCACTTTTTTTAGATTAGGACATTTATTATATTTTATTTAAAGAAGAGTTAAAAGTGTTAAATTCAAAGTTTAATAACTAAAACATTTTTAATATAGGGTTACACATTAGAGAAATTAGACTATAAATATTAATTAGAAATATAAATAGATTTAATACATAATGTTATTTTATTTATAATTTTTAGACATTAAATAATTAAATTTATTTATGACACAATGATGATGCAGTAATTACCTTATTAATGAAAGACTAAAATAATTGATTTTATAAACACTAAAATAAATGTAAATTGAGGATTTTGATGAATTACATGAATTTTATAGGTTACTATGACATGTTTGGGTTGATTAAATGAATTTTTTTCAAATTAATAATGTTTCTATGACTTTCAAAAAAACCAAATACTAAATAGTGTCAAAATTGACATAAATGAGTTTTTAAAAAAAATACTATTTTATTAAATTATATAATAGTCCTAAAAATATATGGTTTGGATAAAGGACATATATAATTATATATATTTCATTAAAGAACCACTTGAGGTCCTCTTGGAATTTTATAGTAAGTTTATTAACCACGTAATATAAAAATTCAAGAAGACATGGTAAAAGTTAAACAATTTAACTAAGAGTTAAATCTAAAATATAAGGTTAATATGGGGACCTAAACTTGTCTAAAACCTATTGGTTGAGAGTTTTTAGACCCATAACCATATTATACTCGAAATAAATCTATTTGGATCCATTATAAACTGAAAATGATTTTATAATAAATTAATATTTCAAACTTTTCCTAAAGTACCCCTCACCTCTCTTTTAAAAGGCTACTTCCCCTTCTCTTAATTTCACACCTCCAAAGCATTTGGGATCGGAAAAAACCTGAAAAAATAACCTCCCAACTAACCTCACTTAATCCTAGAGGCCTTAAACTGATCATAAAGCCAACTTAAGTATCCATTTCATTCAAATCAAAAGAAAGCATCCGAAGAATAGGTAATTATTTCATCACCTCTTTTAAAGTTCTTTTCTTCTTTTAATTCTTCTTTATTTGTTATTTCCATACTCAAATAATAACTCCAGCACTTTCTAAATTATTAGATGTTATTATAAATATGGTAAAACCATATTCATTATTCTATCCATCATATGAATAACAAATTCACCATGCATATGTGCCTACGGCTTACCATCTCCACGTCATGGGGTAGTTTGTTATTCAACACTACATTACTTGGATGGGTATAATAATGAGTATAATTAATTTTAATAATTAATATAACTTTATAATGTTTATTTATATATAATATAACATCAAATTAAAAACTATTTCACGCTCAATAGAATGATATTTTCGCTCGTACGTACGTACGGCTTACCATCTCCACGAAGCGATTAGATTCATTTCCACGTTCACCATTCAATGGTGATTATAAAAATATATATTATTAATAATTATGTGATATATTAAATAATAATTATACAGTAAATATATATATATACACATATATCTCATTCACTTACTTCCGTTCAATATGATATGAAAACGGAAACAGTGTTTATGCGTACGTACGGTATACCATCTCCATAAACAGTGTCTTCCATTTCATATATCTATCTATTACATATATTTTTATTCTTAATATATATGATACATAAATAATTTTTTATATTATTAAATCAATTAAATCATGATATAAGTGATAGGATCAATAATAACAAGTTAAAAAACGTACGATAAATAAAGCGATTATTACCTGAAATGTTATTTTAACATTCAAATTATTATTAAATGGGTTGTATAAAGTTATAAATGAATAATATAAGATATCATAAATATTAATATGGTTCTGGTATAATTTAATAACTTACTATGGTCATTATACATGAGGTTAAATATACCCCTTACCAAAGGAAAGTACAAGGTAAGGGTTATTTCCCCAATCTCATTATTATCTGAGATTGTTTATTTATAAGTATCTACTAGGATATATTTATCATCCATGTCCATGTTTCATAAAAAAAATCAAAAGGAATATTTTATGGTTTTATGTAAGGTACCCTTTAACTAGATCATCATTTTAAATGTTTTAAAGATTTATTTTTCTAAATCTATTTAATTAATGTCCATGTTTTCAAAATTATTTTAAGGATTTATTTATATGGACATGATTGTTTTAAAATGTCAATTCCTTTCAAAAGTTTCAAAGTGGTATGAGAAAATTTTATTCAAAAATAACTTCTAAATGACTTCCTTTATAAATTATGTAACTTTTAAATGATTACATGAAAAAGGGATATTTCTCTCAAAGGGGTTTTAATAATCATTTTCAACTATGTCAACATCCTTTGCTAGATATTATTCTTGATTGAGGTTGATTTATTAAAATTCAATATTCAATATTTTATTGAATGATTTATGATATGTTTGAATGTGGTTGTGTTATTTTTATACCTTTTATATTTTATGGTTAAAGTGTTGACATTTCGTATGCAAGTTTTAGTATGAATGTTTATGTTATGTGTCAGCCTTTTCATATGAGGAATGAATTGGACTTAGTAAGTGATGGATGGGGCCTGTTATATCTCCTCAATGAATCTACAGGTCTCATGAAACAAATTAGTGTATTGTAAAAATTCCTTGATAAAATTTTATTTATAGTCTTGGCACGAGGACTTCACTATGAGGTTATGATGTCCATCATTATGCATTCCCTCGTTATGAAATTAGTTATTAAATGTGATTATTAGACTAGTAGAATATTCATGTGTATGTTTATATGGTAATGTTTGACTTATTTATATCATATTATGTTCATATTTTTTTAAAAGGATGCTATTTTTATTATACATCTTTCCTTAAAAGCTTGTAGTTTTGGATGAATTATTTACCCTTACTGAGCATCTGAGCTCACCCCTTTCTTATGTTTTATTTTCCTAAGATTCCAAGAAGGGTATTATGATTTATATGTAGGTTTAATCTAAGGTAATAATTTCATTATCAAAGGATTATTTATTTTTTGTTTTATGTTAGAAATTGTAATGTAAAGTTCTTGTATATAATCTATTTTCCAAGTCTACTTAAAGGATCGGTCCTTCAGGACTTGATTCCTTCTAATCATGCCAATGTATTAAAATAATGCAATAGCTGTGAGCTTCTGGGGTTGGGGAATTAGAAAAAGAAACCAAACATCGAGAAAAACCTGGGATCTTACAATTGGTATTCATCTAGATATATGTATTGTTTATTGACTTGGCACATCCATTTATGAAACCAAAATTCCCTACTCCTGGATTAAAATTATGAAAAAAGTTTTTATGTTATATAGTCTATGTGGAACACTTGAATTTATATGTATTAATGGTTCACCCTGGTATTTCTCTAAATCATTTCATAAATAATAAATATCTAGGGATGACTTGTTTTTCATAACTTGGGGAATTACATTGGTATTATTTTTTATGAGACCTTGGTGATAAAAAATGGTCATGTGCTTATGAATGTCTCATATTTATGTTATTTCCACATTTCTGTGTTATCCCGCATATACTTATGATCATGATCTTATATTATGGCTCATGTAATTATGATCATGCTATTATTTCATGCCTCGTGTATTTATGATCATTCTCTATTATTATTCCTTCGGAATTATCTATGGTCATGTACTACATATTTATTTTGTTATCACATAATGGGTGTTTGTCTCATTCATTACCTTGATTTATGTCTCAAGTGAATATTATGAATTAAATTTAACTATTATTGTATTAATTAAGTCTTTAAATAGAATTAAATGATATTTTTTTACTTTATATATTATGTACATAGTTTCTAAAACACTAAACTTAAAAAGGCCCTTAGAAGTATTTAATGTAATATTTTGTTAAACAATTATATTAAAAATTATGTATAAAAAAGGTAGGATGGAATAGTAATTCCATAGAAAATAAGTACGAATGTTATTATGATATCATCATAAAATGGAATAGAACCATTTTTTAAAACAACAGTAAAATTTTGAATAATTATGACTCCAGAAAGTAACTTGAGTCAAGAAACCCCAATAAAAACAACATATTTTTGAAGTAAGAATAATTTTAAAGGGTGTTATTAGGAGACAAATGTACATCCCTATAAAAAATAATAAATTTTCACAATAAAATGGTAGGTTATAATATACCCAACATATAATAATGAAGTTCAATAAGAATCATTGTAACCCAATGAAAGGGTATTGAGTTAAAAAAGACCATTACATTTTACTCCTAAATTCAATGAAGGTATTGTATCCTATTATATAAAAAATATAACTATCTTAATAAACTTTTTCATAACTTTATCTATATATACTACCTTTCTTACAAATTAATTATAATCATTTTTTATACATTTATTAGTTAGTTATAGATTATTTTCATCATCATATTTTGGCAATTTTGATTGTTTTGTGCAAGATTTAAAGTTTCGATGTTAACCCCCATTATTTGATTCTTAGTTCATAATTCTTATATAATATAAGGTGTAGAAATATATATTCAAAAATAATTTATAGTTTCTTATTTTCTCATCATTATATTTTTACTTATAACTTCAGAGGATGAAATCGGTGATGAGTTTATTACTATAATTTTTTAAGAACAAAAGAGGTATCTTAATTAATGAGTTAAATATTAGACATTAGTTACTAGAAACAAAAACAAAAACATTATTTTCATAAGTGTATTTTATTTATTTATTAATTATATTCTTATAACTATCCATGAATGGTGTGGATGAAAACAGAACTATATCGCTTTAAGGAGGTAGTAGTCTGCACGTACACATGAATGACATTTTCATTTATCTAATAATGGGAGAATGGTAAGAAATATTTTAACTTTTATATATTCTTAATAATGATATAAATTAAAAATAAGTTAATTAGATACCATTTTTGAACCATTCTTGTAAGTTAAGGAAAACAAAACACACGGCTTAGTAGAAGCGGTATTCCTTAAATATGCACAAATGATGTTTTCATTTTTTAAGAGAGAAGGGAAAATGATGATAATGATTAATCCATAAATAATATAACATTAATTATAATAAAAATCCTAAAATAATTATTTATTAATTGTAATATTACGTTTAGTATATAAATAGAGAAAAAAATATATTGGTGAATGATTAGTACCCACATTTAGAAATTGACATTTCCCTTAGAGGACTTCTTAGAAATAGATGGACTAGGTGTTTTACTTGAATCATGGGGATTCCAAATTAGGTATATAAATCCATAATAAGTAAAAAAAGTTTATAGGTTAAATATTAATTATAAATTAGATCTCCCTTGAAGGGGTGGTGAAATTCTCCTTTTATAAGTGAGGAGAATGGAATTTCTTTGTAATAATATAAAGTACAAGTCGATATTAAAGGATTAAAAGGATGCAATAATGGGAAATTATAGAGAATATATTGGGTAAGGTCAATCCACCACTCATCCAAATATTTGAAGATGTGTTTTAAACATGTTTTAGGACTCTTACTAATGATTTAAACATTTTTAACTTAATTTACCTTTACTCTGGTTAAAAAAATTAACTAAGTAATTCATTTTTTATGTATAAAAATAGAATTGTTCTTATCACAAAATTTTTACCTATTTATTACAAAAGTTACTTACATTTATTAAAATAAAATTTCTAATAGTGATAAAAAATAATTTTAATATTAGCACAAAAAATGAGTAAAAAAATTCCCAAAAAAATGTTTTTTTATATTTGAAAATATTGATTGATGTGAAATTATAAATGTGTTTGATTTAATTGAAATTAACTAGTTTATTGTTTTATATTATTGATTTTTTGAGTTGGTTAAAACACTACTCAAGATTTTAACTTTTCAAATACTGGCTATGCTACATTTTTTTGTTGATCAAAACTCAATTCCTAGATTTCCATAAACTTTATATAATGGTTTTTGGTTATTATATAGGCTTGTAGAGTGTCTCGAGTGTTTACATTTTTTTGGTAGCATAAGCGTCCAAATGGCCTATTTTAGAATAACAGGTCATCGGGCACGGTTTTGGGTAAACCAGGGGGCCCCTTCTAGGTGACAATGCAATACATTTTTGAACTACCACACAATTTGTGTAAATCATGTGATGAGGGTGCATGGTTGTGTGAATGGATATATAGTTATTACAGAGGCTTCTGCATGGTTTGCTCATGGTTATAGAAAACCATGCGGAATTCCACACAGGTACTACCTCTTAGTCAATACTTATGCAGTGTAGCTCATATGGTTTGCGCATAGTTTGAAAAACTGTGTGGAATGAATGTTCATCCATTTCTAGGTGGTTTCCTTAGATTTTTATTTATTTTCTATTTTTCTTATTTTTCTATTCTTTACTCACTTCTTCTCCTCTTGGGTCAAACGAGCAGATGGTTCTCCCTCTTTTTTCCTCTTCTCTTTCTATTTTATCTCATCTCTTCATTTTTGGACTGATTTCATATCTATAAGAAGATGGAGACTTGTAAAGGTAAGACCAACCTAACCCTAGTATTTTCTTCATCTTTTTTTTACCTCATGGAGCATAGAATCAATTTGAGCTATTTTTTAACATTTTTCGGGCATAATATGGAAAGTAATATCTACATCAAGCCGCTTTGAGATAGAGCTTGATATCAAACTCAATAATGTCTATGAGTCTTAAGGACGTGGTGAGAACTTTGGTTTGTGTTTTTACAATCATTTTGGGTGTATGGCTTAAAGTGCACATTTTAGGTGTTTTGAGTGGGACCCTGATATACCTCATGATTCATATAAAAATGACTGGGTGACCCTAAGGGATGTCGTTGGGCATGCCCGAACCAATTTTAGATGAGCAAGGCTGAGTTAGAGGTCGTTTATCCTCAAGGTGATTTTTCTTGTGCTTCAAAATTGACTTAGATTAAATTATCTTTTTCTTAAATGATTTTTTAAATTTTTTTGATTTGGTTAAAAGAATATGAGTCATTCAAGACCTCTATAATGAATTGATATAATTTTTAGATTGTGAAATTAAATCTATTTAAATTTAATTGCTTGCTTAAAATGTTTTAAATTGATTTATATATGTGTAATTATTGATATTCCATATGTTGAGACCCATGGGGTTGTGACAGGATTGTCCTGAGGTTGGGATGGCATGGACATCAGGATTAAGTGATTTTGATCACTGGTTGGGCTTTGCCTAGATTTTCTTGAGTGTTATTGACCATAGGATTGGTCATCATGGACGTCAATTTGAGGATGTGTGGCCATTAGTTTGGGTATGGACTGTGATATTGGGATGGTAAGGCCATTATATTTGAGTGACATGATCACAGGGTCATGATGTTCTAGTGTTAATGTTTCTTAGGTTATTTATTTGGTGGTTTTTTCTCACCCATTATTGTTGAAGTGATAAATTGAGTTGTGTTCACATAGGATGAATCTATTAATGAGGTGGTTTTGACCACTCGATGGGGTAGAGGGCCCCGATAGTGATGGTTAGAAATTTATTTGGGGGTTCTTTTCATATAAATCCTCTTGGAATGTGAGGTCCCTATGAATGTTAGTATTGAGGCTGATGGTTGGGTGTTAAGGCTCACCATGATTGAGGTCATGGGCTTGGACATTTATTTAAGGATAGATCTCAATGTTCCTCCAGTTGTTGTGCCTTGGACTGATGCATGCTTTTGAGAAGGGGTTTGTGGTACCAGGTTACTAGTTTCTTGGGAATTCTTTGGGATGTCAGTTATTATTGAAACGTGAGGTGCAAGCAGGCACATGGTGCGAGGTTTCCTGATTTGATGTGGAACCTAGGATTTCACTTGGGCTATGATATTAGAGGTACCTTGGGCCAAGGGCCAAGGACCTTTTTCTATTCTGATATTTTGGCATTGTTTGAGTGAGGTGATGGTTTCTTGGTGTCTTTTGAGCACTAGGGAAACCTTATTTATTTATTTCAATGTGATCCTTAAATATTTATTATATTACACCTACTTAAACACATATTCTAGGTATGTATCACTGGGTGGTATCCTACTAAGATTCATCTTATACCACACATCGGTCCTTCGGGATGCATAGAGACTTTAGGAACTTACGCTTGGGTAAAGGATCATCCTCTGGAGATGGATCTTAGTATATTGTTGCATGGATATTGACACGGTACCTTGAGGTTGTTCCTATATGGAGTTTCTATTTTAGTTTATTTTCAATTTTAAAATGATGATTGTTATATTGTATGTAGCTGTAGTGGTTATCTATTAGCACCCTTTTTGTACTTGATCTTTATAACCTATTATGGATTCATGTTGTTCTGGTTAGTTTCAACAAGTGGTGTGCTTGGCATGCTGGAATGTTTACATACCTTATAATGCTTCTGTTTAGTATTTTCTTCCTCTATGTAATTGATATTGGTTGTACTTATGCCATTGGTGGGTCTGGTTCGATCCTGCTAAGTCTTATTTATTCTACTGCATGATATATTATATACCCTACCAGTATTATTATCTATCCCAATAGGTTGTATCCTCCCCACTATACTTGCTTACCCCCTCACTGTTAGTCATAAGCCTCTGGTGTTTGGGTAGGCATGCCTAAGGTGAATGGCACCTGGCCCAATAACACGGTTCGGGTGGCTATTCAGGTTGGGGATGCTACAATTGGTGTCAAAGAAGTTATTGAATGGGATTTAGTAGCATATTTTGACTGGTTTCCAATGATATTGAAATTTCCTTTTTTCTAGTCTTACTATTTTAGGTTATATTAGACTGGAGACTAGGTTGTGGTTGGAACTGGGTTTATAACTTGTTCTTGGGTGCCTATAACCCCATGTATAAGGGAAGAATCGAGTTAAATAGGGTGGGATATACTATTCTACATTTCTCATATTACGGTTTATATGATTTTCACCTCGATGGCTCACTTGGAATGTGATGTTATTGGAAATGATATGAGACATATACCATTGTCCTGATATGGCAACGGATGATTTTGACCTTGGTTCGGTGAGGCAAGGTGCGATTTCTTATTTTTTGGGATTTTTATAGGCACATTTTAGGGTATTTTAAATGTATAAATACATGTATTCCTTATAAATCATTCATACCATTTGATAAATATCAAATTACTTAATAAATGTGAATTGTTTTGGGTATATGCAATGTGAAATGTCATGATTTAATTTCTTATTCCATGCTTTATACATATATGAAATTACATATGACAAATGATATGGGACTGGCTCTTATAGGAGTAGGTAGGTACTATGGTTTCGGTGATTTTTATCACCAGGATTGGGAGACATAGTTGTCAGATTGAGTCAATGATGGTTATTAGGATGGGTGAGGAATGGGGGTTTATATTGATACATAGATTCATTGAGGGTGAGTAAAGATTCCATGAGGATGGGATGTCAGGGGGCATGGTCACAAAGGGGAGGGATAAGGGTAGTGAGATGATGCAACCTTTTACTTCTTTCCCTATTTTCATTTTATATAAATATATAATATGGGATATTTAACCATACGATGGTATTTAGTGGGTTATTAAATTGATGTCTCGGATGGAGCATCAGGTAGGTGAGGACATGGTGTCATATGAGCATGAGTAGGTTCAGACCCCTGAGGTTCAGGCAGAGCATGAGTCCTAGGTACAGGCATAGGTTCAGGATCCAGTGTAGGCAGAGTAGTGGATGGACTTGACAGCATTTGGGGTGTGGCTCAATGAGCATCTCTGATCAATCCTAGTATGTATCTTGCAATCGATCGATAGAGGTTCTCATGGAGAATATCCCTCCATGGAATACTTGAATCAAGAGTTCCAGTTGCAGAACTCGTCTCCTTTTTAGGATGTGGGTGGACCTCAACCAACTTAGAATTGGATAGAGATCATGCAGATGGTTTTTTAGCAGATCAAGATTCCACTGGGGCGAAGGGTCAAGCTATAAACATACATGCTTACAAGACTAGCAATGTGATGGTGGGACAGGTAGGTTCAGACTGGAATACATGAGGGACTTTCCTATAAATACTTTGATGCCATGTTCTTTGACAATTTATTTTTTGAGATGTTGAGGGCTAAAAGGGATCTAGAGTTTCTAAGCCTTCAACAGATTGACATGTCCATCATGGACTATCTAGAAACGTTCACTAAGTTGCTTCTCTTTTCACCTATCATGGTGAGCGATGACACATCAAGGGTGAGGTACTTCAAATATGGGTGAAAACACTCCATTTGGTGAATCTAAACATATTTAGGTTAGTCATGTTCTTAGAGGTAGTGAACCAGACACTCATTACTAAGGGTAACCTGACAGATAGGTCTTACTCGAGACAGGTTGAATCTTTAGGTGATGGCTCAGATGGAAATAAGAAAGAAAAAGTTGAGTTCTAGTAGGGAGATCAATACAAGGACTCAATAATAATACCTTAAAGTGGATCATCTATTATTTTCATTAAGTGTGGGTAGCTAGGGTATGTACAGAATCAATTTGAGTGTCCTACAAAGGAGTGTTGGGCATGAGGATAGGTCGGGCATCTCGATAGGTTTTGCAGGAGGACTTCTCATTTAGCCTACAATCAGGTTTAGGGGTAGACTAAGGCCTCTGAGGTTTCTTCAGGATCAGTACCAGGTGACTATAGCCGAGGTTCAATTGTACGTGGTGGCCCTGTCAGAGATAGAGAGACCCATTAGTGGGGTCAGTGGTAGGTGGTTGTAGAAGCACCATAAGAAGGTTAGGTGTTAGGTATCCAAGCTTCAGACCAAGTTCACTCCATGGAGCTACTAGGCGATAAGAAGTTTCGTGAGCCGACAATAGTCAGAGGCACACAAAGGGTGTGGCCATAAAATGTTTTTATATGATTTGGCATGGCCCGTTGAGGCATGTCTGTTTTGGTGCACGAGGTCAAAGGAATGTATAAATGGACTAAATAGACATTTTTCAATACGTTTGAATCATATAGGATGTGTTATATGTATATGAGGTGGGATGAACCATGTTTTTTTATATTGAGAATCATTGGATTCTAGAATTTTGAACTTCCACGTAGTTTGTGTAAACTATGAGATGAGGGAACTTGTCCATGCAAGTGGATCTATAGTTATTATAGAGGTTTCTGCGTGGTTTTCTCATAGCTAGAGAAAACTGTTTGGAATTTCACACGGGTACTATGACACATTCAATACCTATTCATGGTAGCTCACACGATTTGTGCAAGGTTTGGAAGACTACGCAGAGTAACTACGATTCCCTTGATGGGTTTTTTTTATATTTTTCTTTATTTTCTATTTTTTATTATTTTTCCCTTCTTTCCCCCCTTCTTCTCCTCCTAGGTCATGTGAACAGAGGGTTCTCCCTCCATTTTCCTCTCCTCCTTCTATTTGATCTCATATCTTAATTTTTTATCTAATTTTAGATCCATCAGAAGCTAGAGTCTCGTATTGGTAAGGCTAACCTCACCCTATCTTATTCTCCCTCTTGTTTTCACCTCATGGAGAAAATAATCAATTGAGTTTTTTTTCCCAATTTTTAGGAAATAATATGGAAACTCATATCTACGTCAAACTTATTTGAGTTAGAGATTCAGATCAGATGAGAAAATGTCTATGAGTCTAAGGTAGGTGGTACATACCTTGATTTGTGTTTTTGCGATCATTTTGGGTGTGTGGGTTAAAGGGAACATTTTGGGTATTTTGAGCGGGACCCTGATATACCTCATGTTTCATATCAAAATGACCATGTGACCCTAAAGGATTTCTTTGGGAATTCCCCAACCTATTTCAAGTGATCAAGGCCAGGTTATAGGGCGTTGCTCCCTAGGGTGATTTCGAAGGGGGTTCCAAATCAACTTAAATTTGAAATACTTTATTCTTAAATGATTTTTTTTAATTATTTTGATTTAGTTAATGGAGTATGAGTCATTCAAGACCTCTATAATGAATTTATATAATTATTAGATTATGTAATTATATATATTTTAATTGAATTTCCTTCTTAACATTTTTAAATTGATTTATATATGTGTAATTCTAGAGATTTCATATGTTGATACCCCTGGGGTCATGAAGGGCTCGTCCTAAGGTTGGGATGGAATATTCATCAAGATTGTGTTATTTTGTTCATTTTTTGGGCTTGGATCAAATTTGATTGAGTGGTTTTGACCATAGGATTGGGTGTCAGGGACATTAAAATGAGGAGGTGAGTCTGTTAGGTTTGGAATAAACTATGATATTGGGATAACAAGGACATCATATTTGAGTGATATGGCTATAGGGGCATGACGTTCCATGGTTGATGTGGCATAGGTTATTTATTTGGTGATTGTTGCTCACCCATTATCGAAAAAGTGCTGGATTGAGTCATTTACACATAGGATGACTCCATTGAGGAGGTGGTTTTGACCACTCGAGTGGGTAGAGGCCCCTGGTAGTGAGGATTAGGAAATGTTTTGTGCGTTCTTATCGTAGAAATCCATGTGGAAGGTGATGATCATTTGTATTTCATCATTGAGGCTCATAGTTGGGGGTTGAGTCTCACCGTGATTGAGGTCGTGGGCCTATATATTTATTTTAGGATAGATATTATTTTGCCTCTGGTTGTCGGTCCCTGGAAAAATGCTTGATTTTGAGAAGGCGTTCATGGGACTAGGTCACTAGTTTATTGGGCAGGACTTTAGGATTCCTATACTTATTGATACATGAGGTTTTAGGAGGAACGTTGTGCTAGGTTACTTGATTTGAGGTTGAACTTGAGGGTTCATGTGGGCTATGATATCAGAGGTACCTTGGGCCATGGGCCAAGACCATTCTTCAATTCTAATATTCTATCATTGGACAAGGTAGGTGATGGTTTCCTGGTGGCTGTTGAGCCCTAAGGAAACCTTTTTTATTTATTTCAACTTGCTTCTTATATATTAATTATATTACTCCTACTTAAACACATATTCTAGGTATGTAACACTAGGTGGTAACCTACTTAGATTCATCTCACACCCTGCACGATTCATTCGGGACATCTGTAGACTTTATGAATTTATATTCAGGTAAAGGATCATCCTTAGGAGCTGGATATTAGTATCTACTTACATGAATATTGGCATGGGACCTAGAGTTTGTTGCTAGATAGAGTTTCTATTTTAGTTTATTTTTTGTTTCCATCATATTGATTTGTATATTTTTTATAGATGTAGTGGTTAGCCTTGGGATCCCTTTTTTTACTTGATCTGTATGACCTGTTATGGATGCATGTTGTTCTGGTTAGTTGCAACAAGTTTTGTATTTGGCACGCTAACATCATTACTTACTTTCCCCATATTCTGTTTTGTATTTTCTTCTGTTATTTAATTGATATTGAATGTGCTTACACCATTAGAGGGTCTATTTCGAGTCTTCTAAGTCTTATTTATTCTTCCATATGTTATATTATATACTCAAAATAGTATTATTATCTATCCCTAAAGGGTATAGCCTCCCCAATATACCTAACTACACCCTCACTGCTAGTCGGTAGCCTTTGTGGTTTGGGATGCACACTTAAGGCCAGTGGAACCTGACCCAATATCACTATTTAGGTGGTTATTAGGGTTGACGATGATAATTTTATTACAAAAATAATAATAATGTTTATTTCAAATCTATCCAAAACCGAATTACACCTTGTGATAACTTAATTAAAATAAAAATTGGGATGTTATTTTATACTTAGAATTATCCCCAAGGTTTTCAATAAATTTCTCTAACCTTAATCTCAACAAAAATTACTAAACCCAACTTTTTTACCAACTATAATGACCGAATGATTTCATACATAATTATTAAAACATTTTAAATAAATATTCAATACATCAAGTAATAATACATTCCCCAGAACCGTAAAGGTTTAGTTTCTTTAGATAATAGATAAATAATCATACTATTTCTTTAAATATAGAAAACATCTCCTGCAAGGTTCTTTCCACATATTACACTTCTTGAAATACCCTAATTAAAAATTTTACTCATATCCTGTGGAAAGGATCCATAATAATGGGTGATCTCAGATTCTCAGTAAGGCTAAACATAGGAGATATCAATCAATGATCATATGTGAGTATAATAATAAGTGTATAAGAACATGATCATAACTCAATAAAGTTATACCCAATTAGTCAAATATATTTAATCATGAATCATGGAATAAGGTTTTGTTATAAAAAAACAAAATATATATGATTTTTGGAATCGTCAGTAATTAATATTGATCCATGAGAATATATCATAAGAATAATACATAAGTTTATGGTATACACATAAAAATAGAATAGCATCTCCTTAATCAAGGCTCATTGATAAGAATATTGTAGTGGATTGGGTTTACTCTTCATTCTGTTATTTTCTTAGTGATGGTACACTCCAAATGATATCTTATAGGACAGAGTCCCTTGTTCAATAGGGTTTATTCCCCATTCCAATCCTTAAAATCTCATGAGATATCCATTATTACCAAATTCATTAGAGGTCTATATAATTATAATTCCATCCATAGTATAATGAAAACCATTCAAATGTGTTCTAAAATATCATAAAACATTTATCATATCAAAACCCTTAGAAATTAAATGGGTTCAAAAACATTTCATCAAAGAAACGAATTTCATAATGGTTTCCTTATAACTTAATTAACATATGGGAGATAATTATGCTTCATAAAATCATCCTTAAATCATCATCATCATAAGCCATATTTAAAAATAAAGTGGATGGTAAGATCATATACTTGTAGAGTTATAACAATCATTAAAGGATATAGGCATATAAGAAAAATACCTTTAAAAATAATTCAAACCATTCATTGAAAACCTGATAAAATATCCTTTTATTTTTTAAAAATTTAACTAAAAATTCAAAAAATATTGACTTAATATTTTTATTCTAAAAAAACAAGGAAACCCATAGAGTAAACTTCAAATCAAGGAATAGTTATAATATCAGGAAAATTAATTCATGTCATATACATTAAAATAAAACATTGTTTCCATTTTCTATAAAAATTAAAGAATGACTGGTTTGGAAAACATTTATAAAGATACATATTTTAAAATTTGTAATTAAATTCAAAGGTATTGAAAATAAAATTTTTAAATAATTTCAATTAAATTTAATAAATTTTATAAAAACAATTTTTAACATTATAGACATGGATGAAAAATTTCATCAACCAAATAAGAAATAAGGTCGATTTTTATTTAATAAAATAATCAATAATTTTAACTACCAAAGAGGGAAAAATAGTACTAATATATATAAATTAAAATAATATCCAGAGTAGAATAAAATATATGGTGTTTAAATTTTAAGATCAATATAATTTACCTTAATGTAAATTTAGTATAGACAATCCTGAAAAGAAATGATATTGAAATATAAATCCATTATTCCTTTCGTAATCTATGAATAAAAATATCATGAAAGAGATAAAGTTAAATGGATTTATAAATTATACTAATTTACATTTAAATAATGATAAAATAAATTCATGGGTAGAATATACACCACCCAAAAGAAACATGTGGTGAATATGACATATGACTCAAAGAAATAAAACTGAGATGAGAATTCCTTACCTCATGTATCATCCTACTTCATATGTATTCAAATCTATTGTATAGTAAATTAATATTTACTATGAATACATTACAAAATTTTATTCATTTAAAAATTTTCATATCATATCATTATAAACACTTATATGACTATTATTATAAATTTTTTATGAAAATTAATAACATCACTTCATAGAGACGGTAATATGTAAGTACACATCGGTGATCTTTCCACTTTTCGATAGATAGAATAAAATAATGGTAAATAATAATTTAATTTTAAAGAATAATTATTATATAATAAATATTATATATTTATTCACAAAATCAATACTTATTTACATCCATCAAATGTGAAAATCAAAAACCAGTCACATCGCTGCGTGGAGGTGGTAGTCCACACATACACACGAGATACATTATCATTTCCCAACAGATGGGAAGGTAAGAAGTTAAATAAGATATTATAATTATAGAAGAATAATTATGTCATAAATAACATATATAAACATTAAATTCATCATAATAAACAAACATTAAAGTAGGTAATGTGAAATGAATCATATCACTATGTGGAGGTGGTAGTTCACATGTATGCACGAGTAATACTTCCATTTCCCATTTGAGGGAAAGGAGGTAGAAATGGTCATTAAATAATAATAATAACATATTTAATATTTATTATATTTGATTAATCAATTTATTATGGATATAATAGTTTTATATTAGTATTAATAACAAATAAAATTTAAATTCCTTTGTTAAGGGTTATACCTTTTCATTATTAAACCTCCTTTATATTACACCTTAAGTCCTGAAATGATACTTTTATGACCAAAAGAGGACCTATAGGGTGTGGAGAGGGATGTTAGAAAATAATTTTTATATGTATTGGACGATTTAATATGCTCCTTAATTGTATATAATGGAGGATAGGGGGAAACCTTTTATAAGTGAGGTAGAGGACACATTTCGAATTACTAAAAAGATTTTAATATAATAAATTATTTTCTTGTCAAAGTTCAAAAAAGTGGAAAAAATTTAGAATATAACATGATATAAGATTAAAAAAAATTAAACTAAAAATATTAATATAGGTTTATGAGGAATTTTAAACCTCATATTTTGGTTTAACCCCTTCGTTATCTAATTTTAACCTTAACAGGGGTAACAACTTTTTCATTCTTAAAAGGTTATAAATTTAATTATAAGGTAATAATTGGATCAAAAATGACCAAGGGATGAAATTTTAGACCATATATCATCCTTATTTTCCAATTTCAGGTTTTTTTATTCATTTTAAAATCTTTTAATAAAATATTTCTTAACATAAAATACCATTAAAGTCATTTTAAGAATTGTTCACTTATTTTGACTTCAAAGATATATTGACATTAGTGGAATTATTATATAAACTATTTAAAAATCAATTATAAATTATTAGTAACTATAAAATTCATGTTAAATCATAATTCATCAAACAATATTACTTTTTATTTTTTTTAAATCATTTACTTTGATTTTTCTACTACTTTCACATGCACTATGTCAGTGTTGTGTGAGAATTTAAGGTAATTATACCATCACTAAAAAAAATTAACATCATAAAAATAAATTAATTATTTTCAAGATAAGATTTTATATTTTTTCATAAAATCTTATTATCCTTATGTGAACATATAAGAGAAATTAAAATCAAGTGAGTGGAATTTTTTAATTTTACTATACTTAAAACAATATAAAGGTATTTATCAATGAAATATACCACCATGATGATATATATTAGAATATATAAAGGTTGGTCCAAATTAAAATCATAAAATGAATTATATTCAATTGAATGGAAGATTTGTAATCCTGATTCTATAGCTTTAATAATTTTATCCCATTTTACACTTCACTAAGGTGATAAATTTTACCATGGTTACTATTCATAATGCCTGAAAATAAAAGGGGTCTATTTAGAAAATTTTAGAATCCAGATTACAAATATAAAATCCAATTTTTAGTATTAAATTTATATATATGTTATAAAAAAATTTAATAAAAATATGTATAACTCAATGAAAATTAGTTTTTAAAAATTGTGTTGCCAAGCATAAAAATGAACTTATACCAAAATCCAGTAAAATTTTGATTCCTATGTAATTAATTACATTATATAAAATTAAAGTATAATTATAATAATTCAATATAAAATTAAAATTTTAATGGTACTTTTAAATAACTTGATTTAATGAAATTAAAACACAGTATAAAAAAAATCGGTATTTTTACAATTTAATAAAAAAATACCAAAAAAATACCCTAAGGTAATTTGAAAAGGTGATTTCTAAAATTATATTCATTTGCACAAATAAAATTTCTAACAATTTTATAAATTAAACATAATGATTTTGAAAATATTGGAAAAGGTATTTTTGAAGAAAACAGATTTGTAAAGCATAAATTGACTTTACTTAAAATTGAGTACTTTTTTATAATTAATCAATAAATTCGAATTTTATAAAACCTTTATATATATATATATATATATTTCATAATTTGGTCATTATTATTCATTCAACCAATTTAGTGGATTGTTTATATTATATTGTGGTTCGTTATATGATCTTTTTTGTTTGTTAAACAAGCTATCGAACATTTAAAATTTAATTAAATAGAAATATATTCTAAAGTATTGGGGGTTTATATATAACTTCACCAAGGAAGGAAAAAATGTAAATTTAATCCTTAAAGTTTAAATGGCCATCTATTTTTAGTGTAACCTTTGATTCACTATTTTTTAAATAGTGGATTAATTTCCTATAAAAGATAATTTTAGTCATTTATTTATTCTTACTTTTTTTCTTTTACCTTTTTTTAAATTTTTAACTAGTTTTAAATTAAGTTATTTATATTTTTATTAAAAAAATATAAACTCTTATAAATTTTTTTTATGATGAAAATATATTGAATCTCAATTTAATATAATTCAATTTCTAAAAAATAAAAAATGTCAATTTAAATTAAAACATTTTATATATATATATATATATAATAGTGTTTTGTAGTAAAATGTTGTTTTAGAAAGTATGTGTTATTAATGTTATTTAGCATTGTTTACCAATTATATGTGTATTAATATAATTATATATGTTTTAAAAAATAATATTATATACATAATATAAAATATATTAATTTTATATATTAAAAAAATTCCATAGTCTTAATTAAATAATTCTGTGAAATTAATAATGGTATCATTATCATGGTCATTAAATTTAATATTAATAAACATAATTTTTTGCCCAAAGCTCATATCCACTTCATTAATTAATAATATCATGTTGAACTAAAATATTAAATCCATTTTAATAAATTCATTTCTATTAGTGATGAAAAGTAATTTTTAATATGAAAGATTAAAAATAGTTTTTAGAATAAAATATTACTTCTTCTTCCAAAAATATATACATAGGTTTTATAAAAACAGAATGCTAATTTTAAATTTTTTTTTACATAAAAATATAAATTTTTATCTAAAAATATTTTAAAAACATTTTAGTAAATCTTTTATTATGATAATTCCATAAAAGGAAGAGTTTTATAAAAATCTGTATTTTTCCACTATTCACCTAAAACCAATTATTTTAGAAAAAAAATTCAAATTAATATAATATTTCAATTATAAATCCCAAAAAAATTATTTTTTTTGAATGAAAATTCTAAAATTTAAGAATAAAATTTTTAATTAAAAACATAAAATATAAATAAAATCTATTTTTATAGGAATATGGCTTTTTGTATAAAAAATATTCTTTTCCCATAAATTAATAACTAATATATTTTTAACTTGTTATTAATAAAATAATGATATCTTTTTATTATTCAATAATAATAAACTTATTTCCTTAAAATAAAATACCATTTTTCATAAAATAACTTTTTTAATCATTAATTGAATTTAGAAAAAATTACCTTTCAAAAAATTTAGGAAATCATCATATATCAATAAATATTAATATTTTATTATATACTGATATAAACCAAATTTCTACTTACATTACCCCTTGTGATCTTAATGGAATATCGAATCATTATATAAGATTTAGTTCGTGTTTTGAGTGGAAGTTCGTCTAGCTTGGGTCTTGTGGAAATCACCACAAGCTTGAACTTCTCTCTTATATGGTTTTACTCAAAATATTATTGATCATGTTTATATTGGTATTGGTCTATATAAAACCCTAGTGATAATAACTCCCCTATGATATCATAAAATGGGATTCGAAAT
The DNA here is from genome assembly GCA_963277665.1 of Viscum album. Taxonomy (NCBI): domain Eukaryota; kingdom Viridiplantae; phylum Streptophyta; class Magnoliopsida; order Santalales; family Viscaceae; genus Viscum; species Viscum album. The sequence goes on along the minus strand of OY728136.1, from coordinate 1,935,573,328 downwards.
GAATACTTCCACTTCTGGATTCTATTTCTTCCTACTTTATTTATTGATTTTTTAATATGGATACTTCAATTTATACCCACTAATTTAATAGCAATGTTTTAATGGTTATATTTAATATTATAAATATATCAAAGTTTTTCATTTAATTGTGGTATAGTGAACGAAGCATGCTATTTAATATATTGTTTGTTTAAGGGGAATATAATATTAAATCTCAACTCCTTATATTCACACCCCCTTTAATAAATTTTGACCTCGTAATTTTTAATGATCACATAATAATAGAGATAGAAAATTGAATATAAATTATAAAGGAAAATCAGGATATAATTTCTATAGATATATCAACCTAAAAACTTGGGAAATATATATCTTTCGTCAAAATAGGCTTATCCCTAATATTGAGTTTTCCTCCACCTATTTGGGCCAAGAGTATACCATTGTTTAATATCAAGATAAAAATTATATAATTTTTTAGAGGGTCTTTATTATACTCTTTTCATCGACAAAATATCATAGGTCAATATGAAATGTGTATTCATTACCCTATATAATTTTTCCCCAAAGTGGACAAAACCAATCTGTTACTAAAATATTGTTAAATTTATATAAATAAAGGATAATAATATTTCCATGAGGCACATTCCTATTAACCTTAACTTTTAATAAATTAATCATACCACTGTAATATTTATTAGATAAAAAATCATCGATTGGTGATTTAATGATCATAGAAAACTTATTAGATATACTAGCTCTCCATAAATCAAATTCTAAAAATATATATATAAAACTATATAAGGAGGTTATGTGTACGTGAAATATCAAGATCCAATTTGGGAGTAGTTCCTGAATAAGAATTACACTGTACAATTGGTTGAGGAGGTTGGTGATTCTCATCACATTGGCTAGTCTATAGAATAGAGAACTAAATTAGATAATTCTAAAGTTCTCCAAGGATAATAAATATAATTATTTATGATACCTTGGGATGAAATCTATTTATTTCAATCATATTAAAAAAACTCTTCATTTATCCTTGATATTTTTATGCATGATGAACTCCATTAGCACATATGAAATATCTTCCAGTTTCTTTAAGGCATAACTTTGGGTGTCTATTCCACATTTTTGACATGAGGGAAATTTAATCTTATTTCCTCAATCATATTCATCACTTTATCTTAAATTATTATTCAACCTTATCTTGTTTTCTGTAATTCACCCAATGTTCGCATTGTTAATTATATTTCATGATAGATGTTTTGGCATAATCACATGGTTTCTCACTCCATATCTCATTCTGATGGGTTTTTAATTGAGGTAATCTTCATATTATACCTTGCATCCATAGTTCCTTCTAATTCCACCCATTACTAAAACTAAAATGGTTTAAATTAGTGATTAATCACTAAACATAAAGGGGAATTATCAATTTCATAAATGTAATTTATCCTTCAAACAAATTTTTATTATTTATTTTCATGTTGTATTATAGTTCCTTTAGTTTAGCCTACATAAATATTAGTTTGGCCTAGGTTACTTTAAGTTGTGTTATCTTATACATATAAATTAATACCCTAATGTAAATATGAAATTAATCCTTTGTAATTTTTAATTAATATAATATGATAAACCAAAGAATATCCCTAAGGAGTTTCAAACCATGCGTGTAGTTATTCATCTTTTTTGTGCACTCGGTGATCATTTATTTAATACCCAAAATTACTTTTTTAAGGATATTTCCCATAGTTACATTTATATGAGAGAATAAATCCTCTTATAGTATCTAAATAGGGACATATTTTATGGATACCCACTTACTCAAGACTATACCAATATTTAAGGATATCATCCTACACATATACTCATCTTTAGGGTTTTTAATAAGGTTATATAACCTTAATAGAATAGGTAACTAAAATAATGTCTAAAAAATAACTAAACCCAATGATAATAAAAAATGGTGAAAAAAGATAAATATAAATTAATATTATATTGATATAATGGATTAATTAATACATCCCAAAAATATTAATTCATCACAAGGACCTAAAGGTTTAGAGTCTTGGAAACTATCTATATAAAATTATTATTTTACAACACCTATTATAATTTCTCCATGAATTTTCTCCTATATAATCTCTCATAGAAATATCATATGATATAATATTATGCATAACCTGGGGAATGAAAATATAAGGTAAGTGTGAGATCAAATGCTCAAAAAGGAAAACTTGTCAAGTTTTCATAACTTTTAGATAATAAAAAGGAATAAAAACGTGATAAAGTGATAAATATAAGATTACATTATCATGGTATCACAAGTTACAACCATAAAATTTGATTTAAAATTAATGATCATGTCATATAATCATAAGACCAAAGAAAGTTTATCAAGATATGTCTTATAAAAATATAATTGGTATCCAAAAAACATTAAATCATAACATTAGAATGTGGAAAATATTTAAAACATGGAATATCACATAGATTTTTAACAGATTAAAAATAAATCATATATTATGAAAAATAAGTGGAACAAACATGATAATAGGTAAGAATTTCATTTCAGATTACGCATCACCACCTGAATCCCAAAGTAGAGCGACCATTCCCTACTCGGTTCTCATATTGGATCAAGCATTCATTACTCGATTCCCATAGTTATATCATGAGATATAAAACATTAACTAATGAATTATAGGGTGATATAGTATACCACCCATCATAATCCATACATATGAGTTATAAATTAAATCAAATCATTCTTTTTATCATAAATAACCTAGGTAAATAATATGGATTTCATAACTTTTCCAAATTTTATCACATAAAAAATATGATCATTTGATACCAAAACCATGATCACTAAGGAGAATTATTTACAAATATAACATATAGGGTGATTTATAAACCATTAAATTATTAGAGAATAATCCTTTGGAAATGGAATAGAAATCAAAAAATGGGGTTTTTCTTAAAAATCATTTCTTAATATCATCTTAAAAAAGATATGATTTTCAAGTCACATTCTAAAGAACAAAATTATTTCCACAAAACAAATTCCATTTAATATACCTTTATAATAAATAAAAAATCTATAAATATGTGAAGTATAATGGAGCAACATAATAGCATGGAAAGTAAAATCCTTCTGATTATTTGAAAAACGCCTTTATTGAAAACTCACATCGTTAAAAGGTTAAGGAAAAATTTATTTTAAAATGAATAAAGTTAATATAAGTATAATTAGATATAAATACAATTTGAGTTTATAATAGTGATATTATAACATTTTTGGGAATTAAAAACATGGATATGGAGAAAAAACATCTATTAAAAGAGATGAGATTCTTAACAAAATCAAATTTTTTTATAAAATAATAAATTCACCAAGGAAAAATAATTTGGTGTAAAATATGATTTAACTAGAAAATAAGTTCTAAATACAACATTTTATCATTATATGTTATATAAGATAAAAATTCAATGTTTTTAGAAAAAATATGAGTGATTATGACCCAAGTAGAGTATTTAAGTCATGAAAACCCCTTGTAATTTGAGTTAAATTTAACTCAAAACCTCTTGAAAGAGGGAAAATTAAATTTAAATTAAATTACCATGAATAAATGGAATTTCAAGATATAAAATATTAATTAGGTTTTATATTCACCAATTACAATAAATTAGGTGCCTAATAGAAACTATGTCTCAAAGAGAGTAATTTGAGATGAAAAACCATTAGAACCTTAAAAACATTCAAGTCAAAACCACATTGAAGGATATGATTTCAAGTGAAAAAATTAAATATAATGAGTATCGTGATAAAAAAAATTAATGGTGAATTAGATACAACATTATAAAGTAAACATGTTTTATAATATTAAATATTTCTTAAGGAGTGAGGGTTTGAGATAAGAAACTCATATCTTATTCATGATTCATTATGTTCAAGCGCTAAACTTCCGGAATAATAAAATTAAGTTTATTAGAAAAATTACTAGAAAACTTATTAATAAACATTTGATTTAATATATTCCATTTATTATCATATACTATTTAAATATTATATAGTTTTTTTCTTTTGTTTTTGTAAATGTTGAATCGGTGTCGTCTTATTTCGACGATTTTAGCAATCAAAGATAATATTTTAATAATAAGTTAAATACATATTAGAATAATTATAGCACCAAAAAATTATTTAATTTTTTTTAATTATAATAATATTTTTACTTATTATCCAATGGTCATCCATGATATAGTTTTATACCATTATTCAAGTTGGTGGTTGAACTGACCAAAACATCAACACGCTCTATATCGATTGGTGAGTATGGTTAAGGAAGTGCAAAATATAATTATAAAATAATACAAATGATATTATTTATATCTATTTAGTTTTTTGAATAATAATTTATGTGTTTTATATTTTTAAATAAAATAAATATAAAGTATGAAAATTATTACTTTATAGAGGCGGTAGTCTATATAATATGCAGTTAACGTTTTTGCTTCTTGAAGATTTAGGGGAATTAAGGTATATGATAATTTAGTTTTTCATAATCATATTTATATTATTTATATAGTATTTATTCATAAATATCATCATTAAAACCTATCATTTTAGGTTTTATGAGAAAATTGAAGATCTCGATTCGTGAAGGTGGTAGTCCGCGCACACACACTAACAATGCTTTTATTTTTTCTTTCTTAATAGAATGATAGGAATAATTAATGTTAGTTAAATTAATATAATAAAATATCAGTATAATAATTATATTAATCTCATTAATTTTTTATGGATATAATAGGTTATTAAGAGGATGATTACTATGAAAAAACTATGAGGAAGGTAATACTTACGTTATTAGCATGAGTTTTCTCTTAGAAATCTCATTGAAAAGGGTGACCTAAAACTAAATAATGGTTGGAAGAGAAATAATTAATTGGGAAAGGGTTATAGTAAGAAAAAAAATATAATTTTTTCTAAGAATAAAATATAATTTATAGGTGTGGTATGAAGTGGAGTAAGTGAGTCCATTTTATAAGTGAATAAAATTATACTTCTATTAATACTCTTTACTTTTCAATGATATCATTAAAAAATTCCAAGTTCAATGAATCTTAAGGTAATAAATAATTATTTAATGGGTGTCCTTGGTTCTATAAATCCTCATAAAATTATTTAGACACATGTTTTAAACATTTTCAAAGTCATTTATTCTTAGTTTTTTACTTTTACTTTTTTTTTGTTTTTACATTGGTAACTAGTTTTTAATTAAGTAGTTTATTTTTTACTAAAAATATAAATAACCCATTTTACCAAATTTTGGAATGATGAAACTAAATTTAATATCAATTTAATATAACTAAATTTATAAATAAGAAAGAATTAACTTTTAAATTAAAACATTTTAGATGCAGAAAATCAGTTTTCTTTATAAAAATAGTTTTTTAACCATTATGTGTTCTTAATTTTATTTAGAATTGGTTAAAAATTAATTTTTTTTAATATTATTATATATATTCTTAAAAATAATATTATTTTAATAATTTAAAATATACTATTTTAACTTATTAAATTAAAATTACATAATATTAATAAAAAAATTCTTTGAAAATAATAGTTTTACCATTATAATGCTCATTAACCTTCATATCAGTAATCATAATTTTATACCCAAAATTGAAATTGAATTTATTAAATGATATTTCAATTTCAATCTAAAATATTAAATACATTATGATAGATTTGGTTTCTATATCTGATGATAACAAAATTTTAATATAAGTGAATAAAAATAGCTTTTAGTACAAAATATTTCTTATGTTTCCAAAACAATATACATAGGTTTTATAAAAATAATATAGTAATGTAAATAATTTTTTTATTTAAAAATATATATTTTATAAAAAAGGGTTTCAAAATTATTTAATTCATTCTTGAACTATGATAATTCCATAAAAGGGACAGTTTTTAGAAAAATTGGGATTTGTTCACCATTCACATAAAAAAATTATTTTAAAAAAATCAAAAAATAATATTAAGTTAATATTTTTGTTAAATCCAAAAATTATTTTTATTTCTTCAAATTAAAAATATAAATTTATAAATTTAATTTTCAAATTAAAAACATAAAATATATTGAGAATATGTTTTTATAAGAAAACAACTTTTGGTATATTAACTAAATTACTTATTTATATAATATTATTTTAATATTAATACAATCAATATATGTTTTAAATCAAAATAAACTTGGTTCATTGATATAAAACATCAATTTTTGGAAAATATGTTTTTTAAGCATAAATTGAATTGATAAAAAATGACACTCTAAAGATTATAAAAATTCATGATATATCGATACATATAAATATTTTATTACATTTTTATATAATCCTAATTTCTACTAATATTACCTATTATTATATCCATGCAATAATTAATCATTTGATAAAATTTTTTTCTAGTCTCAAGTTTTGGTTAAGCTATCATGAATATTATGGCAATCTCTAAAGCATGAACTTCTCATGTGTAAAACTTTTCTCAAAGCTTAATTTGTTAAGATTAGCTTGGTATTGGTCAAAGAGAAACCCTACAAAATATAACTCCTTTATAATCTTAGAAAATTTATCTTTGTATCAAATAATTCCACTTTGTGATGTCATTTATTCCTAAATTATTTATTAATTTTTTAGTATGGTTACTTAAATTTATATCAACTAATTTAAAGGATGTGTTTTAATGGTCATATTTAATATTAAAAATATATCAAGTTTTTTCATTTTAGTTTTATAGATCGTTTGAAACAGACTATTAAATATATTATTTATTTAAATAGAATATATAGTGAAATATTGGGTCGTTAAAATTATAACATAGAGATCGATAGCATTGGGTTATTTTTTTAATAATTTTGGTTCTTTCTTAGGTTTCACTCATATACTCTGCCTCTCTTTCTTCACATCCCCTTTGTTATTCATTTTTGGGTTTCATTTTTTTTATTTATATATTATTTTTTAATTTAAATAAATATTTTAGTTTGGTTTTTTTATACTTATTTATATTTTTTTGGATTATTGGCTAATTATTCATGTTATACCCCTTTAGAAATATTTTTAATTTAAAAGTGTTTGTTGAATTTGAGTGATTCATTCAAATCATGAAGCAATTTAATTGTGTTCTAGGTTGGAATTAATTCTTTGGTTTTATATTTATTTAAAACAAAATTCCCTAAAATGTGATTTGATTCCCTTGTAATTTGTTACCAACCCATTGAGATATAAAATTCACTTTTGTCCATATGGAAGCTAGTCTTGGGTACTGAGATATGGAAACTTGGTTTGATCCATTACAAAGAAATTCTAGAACCTTATTATTTATATTATATGTGAAAAGAGTTAGATAAGGATGGTATTGATGAAACTCAAGGTGTATGTTGTGGTTAATTGTCTAGAAAATACATCTCATGAAGAGATTTGAGTTATAGTGTAATATCATGAATGTATAACCTAAATTTAAGACTTGGTTATTATGTATCTATGAAATATTTCCTTTTGGGAATTACTATTTATAATTTTGAAGAATTATATCTTCTTAAATGAAATTTTAACTACATTATATGGATACATAGTTATGGTGTATAGGCTTCAGACCACGCATAGTAACTATATAATCCAATTTAGAGGGTCTATTAAGGAATTCATTATTGATTCATGGTCTAAATGACCCTTCAATCAAACCATACATCATGAAAAATATGTTGTTAATATTCTATTTGTTTTTATAATGATCCTAGATGATTATTTATATTTTTTATATATATAATTTTTATATTTTTTATTTAAATTGATTTTATTTTTCTGATTTCAATTTTATTTTAATTTATTTGATAAATATTTCTTTATATAAAATTTATATAGAGTCATTCTGCCAAGATTCATACCTCCTATAGTAGTCCTAGTTAATCCTCTTTAGAGAGTGGCTAATAATATCATATATATTAATCCTATAATTAATCAAAATCTTATCAAGATGATTGTTTGTACTATACAACCCATGTAAAAAATATGATCATCAATTTACTCAAGAAATTGATAGATCTCAAGAGTTTTATCATAAAAACCCACCTATTTTACAAGGGGGTGACTATTATCAATAATATGGGGATTGGAATATAATATAGAAAAAATATTTAATTCCTAATAATTATTGAACCATTAAAATAGATATGTGAAACATTCATACTTGAAGGTCCCAATTTAAAATGTTTGAAGTCTATAGATTAGTCCAAACTACATGATAACTTATCATTGATTAATATCAAAATCATTTTCACTCATTATTTCTACCTTGAAAAAAAATAATTTATCCATGAAATTGTACCTTATATATCTTTAATAAGGTAGTTATATAGTTTTGGAATATGAAAACTAACTCCCTGATCTAGTGTGATTTTTAGAAGATATAGTCACCAATAACACCTGAAAAGATTGAGGATTTAATATGGGTCCCCAACCAGATATCTTGTCAAATGAATTCATATTAAATATACACACTTATTTTTATGTAATAGATAAATCATTAATATTATAGATGGATAAATCCAAATTATATTGTGTGGTAATTGATTCTTATGATTGTATTTGAAGTTAAAGTAGCATCCTATGCAAGAATATTATGTGTGATGAGTTCAAATGGGGAATTAGTGGTACTTTAAGGTGTCCAGATCATTATTACTATTTATTAATAGTCAAGATTAAGCCTTAAATATGTCACTGGTATGTAAAGACAATTAATTTTAATCTTTATTTCAAATAAGTTCTCAATTTATGTAATTTTTATGGTCTTACATGACATCTTCAATGATTTTTTCAGTATGATTTCTCTACAGAGATATGGTCTGGATTCCTTAGCACTAAAAATATCCAAAATAAATTATCATACCTATAAATATGTGATATCAAATCCTTATAAAAATGTAGACAGAATATATTATTCTCATTGTCATTATCAAGTGAGAAGTGAGCCTTAGTCTATTGGGAGATTGAAAATTCATCCTGAGGTCAGATTCTTATTTATACATGATCTATATCTAGATGAATATGAAACCATAATAGTAATCTTATGAGGTACTATACCTATATCATTATCTATGTTCAGTAAATAATTTAATATAATTTCCTCTCACTCGTTTATTTTATATTAAATTGTGAATTTGTTCAATATTCTACCTAAATTGATTATATATATGATGGAGATATCAAAAAAAATTGAAATGGATAAGGAATAAGTTCCATGGTTTCTCAAGTGGCATATATTTATTTTAAAAGTTTATTTGTCAAGAAATTTTCTTATCCTAGAAATATACCTCTTTGTTTTCAACCTTGAGATAGACTGCATGATTTAATTCAAATATTATATTTATTATCATCCTTGTATAGTGGTGGTTTCCTATTTTAAATGGAGTTCTAGTATGTTTTATACTAATTAAATTAAAGATAAAATAGAATTATACATCATCATAATGAAGGTGGTAAGTTACCATGTTAGTTATCTTCTATTTTGGTGGATGTATGTGGAGGAAACTCAGAAAAAGAGATTCCTATGATTGTGATATTTTCCCTTGAAGTGTTTCCTAATAAATTTTATAGTTTTCCACAAGATATGGAGTTGGTATTTTTTATAAATATTGTACCTTAAATTAAACTTATACAACTGTATTCATATCATATGGACACAGCTATGATAAAAAAGTTAATGACATTTACCAATGATTTATAAGAAAGTTAATTTATACATCCCGAATTATCTTCATGGTTTTATCTTGTGCTCATTATGAATAATTAATATGAATCTATGCACCTATTTATCTATTATAAAATGCTTAATTAAGTGTAATTCAAGATTAAATAACTTCTAAAACATATATTTTACCACTTTTATCACTTTAAAGTGAGAAATTTTTTCACTAAAATTGATCTTAGGTTGAGGTGTCAAAATCATATTGTGAAGTAATCTGATATTCTAAAGAAAGTTTTTCAAACTAGACATAGTAATTTTGAGTATCTTCTGATGATATTTTGTCTAAATAATGATCTTATAGTTCTAAAGTAAGTTATGAATCATATATTCAACTAATATATCAAATTTTTTCCATGTTATTTGTGGATGAATTATTGGTTTACTCAAATTAAAATGAGGGGAATGATAATCACTTGAGGATCATATTAGGAATTCTTCAATATCACTCCCTATAAGAAAATTTATCTAAGTTTAATTTCTGGATCCAAGAATTCATAATCATAGGACATTTGGTTTCTGAAAAAGGCATATTGGTTGATACTAAAAATTTAAAAGCCATTATATTTTGTGAAGTAAAGAAAAATTTCTTTGAGGGAGGAAGCTTATTAGGTTTGGTAGGATATAAAAATAAATTTTTAATGTATTTCTTTAATATAGAGTATTTATTGATGGTTTTCACTTATATGGGAGTGAATTTTACATAGATTCCTGAATATTGAAATCATTTTATTAATTAAAGTGGAATTTTATGTTGTTTTATTTTTTAATTTTTCTCAAGCCTTGAGAAGGTTATATTTTTTATTAAAATGCTTCAAGAATGGGTTTGGGTTGTGTGATTACATAGGTCAATCATGTAGTGGAATAAAGTTCTCTCCAATTATATTTATAGTAGAAGAATTACCCTATCCATGACACTTAATTTAGAGAAATTATGCTTACTTGTAGATATTGGCGACATTTTGTATTTGGTGAGAAGTTGACGGTCCATACAAACTATAAAAGTATAAGATATAATTTTTTCACAGAAATTGTTTTATCTCATATAGATACTATGTGTAAAATATATTTAAAAAATATATTTTTTATATACTTATATTGTGGGAAAATTGAATTTGGTCACCAAATCACTTAGTATGAATTTTCCATGTCAAATATAATAGATTCCAGTTAGGAATAGAATATGATATCACTTTCCACATAATTACAACTTTATGTAAAGGAGGATAAAAATATAAGGTCACTATAATATTTCAAAATTATACCTTTACTTGTAGATTTTATTTATCATAAATTCAAATTAGATTCAAAAATTCAAAATATTATAGTAATTGAAAAATGGTAGTGAGACTACCAATGAATTTTCTCTTTCCTATAAAGGTTTTATTTTCTATAGGAATAACTATTTGGTTTCCGATTCATTAATTAAGTCATTTAAAATAACCAATCATCAGTTTCAATGGTTAGTTCATCCATTTGAAACAAAAATCTATTATGATATGAACTGTCAGTATTGTTAGACTTTTATGGGACTATATATCATGAATTATGTGTGTTAATACTTCCAATGTTAGTAAATGATAGTGTAACACCAAAGTCCTATCAGAATTTTTCAACTTTTAAACACCATTACCAAGAAGTGGGATGATATATCCATGGATTTAAATATAATATTTCCTTATAAAACTTATGGGAAGAATATTATTTTCATAATTATTGACAAGCAAACTAAATCAACCCATTTCCTTTCAGTCAATAATAGTACATAGGTTTAAGAACATGGAACGTTATATGTTCTTAATATTTTTAAATTGTATGAGGGTTACTTTAGAAATTATCTCAGATATATATCCCCTCATTACTTCCCAGTTTTGGAATGTCCTTTAAGAGGTTATGGAGTTGTATGTGAATATTTGAATAATGTATGACCATAAAATTGATGCGAAAATGGAGAGTGTAGTCTAAATTTTAGAAGTTTTTCTTTATGAATATATCTTGGATATAGGGGTTCATGGAATAAATATTTATCATTGTTTTAGTTTTTATATAACAATATTTATCAATCATTGATAAAGATGGAACCCTTAAAGGTTTATATGGTCGAACATACTAGCCTTCACTTTATTGGACTATGATTAGTGAAACTTATATAATGGAACAAATAATTGTGTTGAAGATGATGGAGAATGTTAATAATATATTTAAATTGATTTATATATCATATACATACAAAAAATCATAAATTAATCATCATCACAGACAATTGGTATTTTCAGTGGCTGCTCAGGTGTTCTTGAAAGTGTCTCCTTGACTGTGTAATATATGGCTATGAAGGTAAGTTAAGTTAAGGTTGAGGTATGTTATACCTATTTAAATGATTTATAGGACATAAAATTTTACATACCAACTATAATTACCTAATTAGATGATATATATTCATAGTTTAATACACATCTCTTTGTTTAAGAGGAGTAATTTTGATGCCTTTAATGTTTTCACCTTAGAGTAATTGCATTTAGAACTTGTTGTTTCCTTGGTTTAAAATTTTTTTCAAATTCATGATAATCAAAATCAATTTTTCTAATTTAATTAAATTCATTTAGTTTATATTTTATGTATTTATGGTAATAACTCTCGTTAAATATGGTATCATAAATTACAAATGAGACGGTGATGATCCCATCCTTTATCTAATCAGTAACCATTAGGAAGACTTTCAAGGATCTAAATTTTCATGATTTATAGAATTATGTCATGAAAAATATTTTTGGGACTCCCCTAAGTCAAAAATGTTTCATCTTGAAACCTCTGATTCCTACCATTAATAATACATGTGTTAATTATAGGCACTAAGGGCATAATAACACAATTATTCAAAGTATTACCATTTATAAATTAAATATCTATTACACCAAAAATAATAAAATTCATTCCCAAAAAAATATATGAGTGATGTATACAAATCCATGTCACGACATACAAATCTAATAAAAAAGTAAAATCATCCACATGACTAACATTTTCTATTTTCTTCGAGAAAAGTATAATTCAACCACCTCCACTAATAAGTCTCATATGTCAAGAGTTGATGCCACTCGACGCCACCACAAAATTAATCCATGCATATAATAAAAAAAATTATTTAATGGGTTATCATATAAATATACTAATTAGGTTCCTCCTTATAACTCTCATATATCCATATGAATAAAGAAAACTAACACATCCATGCATGGAATAAATAAAATAAAATATTCATTCACAAGAATCTACTATATATTGACCATCTGACCACTTCCATTCAATTATACACTATCACACTTTAAAAACAACATTGCATCATCTCATAAGATATCATATAATTACTTTTACAATATAAACCATCACTAATCATCACCCATGATGTTATACACCCATAGGGACCTCATTGTAGTACCACTTTCACAATGTTGTTATTCACCAATGGGACTACAATATCCATCACCACCACCAATTATCTATTCATCCCCAAGGAACTTTCTAAGACATAATCATTTAGTGTTTGGGCCACAATCCACCCATTGGGAGTCTTGCTTTTTTTACTGTTCATCCTTTTGAACTCCTCCCTCTACACCATGTAGTCATTAGGTATGTTTCCACCCTATGGGACTCACATAGTGTTACCAGGTGTCCACCCTAAAGGAATATATAATCCTTAACATATATTCACCATAAAACTTTATATAAAATATTTCTAGACATATCATTATCCACATAATCTATAATATTTTCATAATTAGATATAATAAAACAATGTTAAATACTTGAATAAATTAATAAAATTCAATCCCAAAACCAAATGACATTGCATGGGTAAATCTCATTATCCAATAAAACTATTGAACTACCACCTAAGAGTAAATTATATAACATTAATCCCATGATGTGCTAAAATTTTCATTCTGATAACTAAAACATTTTTTTACCCTTCTTAGCCAAAATAAGGTAAAATTCAAAAACTTCCAAAATATAAAAAACCCATTCTCAACATTACACAACACTTTAAAACACATAATCCTTGAAAATATTAAAATGTAAACACTTAAATGTAACATAACAACACAACACATTCATTCATCATACATATATTAAAAAATATTTGATCAATACAATAAGGATAACTCAATAAAAAAATTTATACTACACCTAAATCTTTGATTCCCGATCCCAAGAGATTTAATCAAAATTACTATACCTCCAACGAAATCGATATATGGGAATGAATCATCCTAATAAGGCATTATTTATATGATTCTGTATTTCCCTGAGATACACCATAAAGTTCAGATTATCCTTGATATCTATATTTTTAAAATCAAACACATTCTAATGTTTATAATAAAACTATTGAAGCTATGACATGTGAAACATGTCATGAACCTTTTCCAGCTATGAAGTTAGTACCAAAAATAATCTAATTCTCCAATTTGTTCTAATACTTCAAATGGACTAGAAAATCGAGGTGACAACTTACTTCCTTTTCCAAACCTTTTATGTCTATACCCAAGAGAAGCTCTCAAGAAAGCTTAATCTACAACAACAAACTCAAACATACTCCTCCTTAGTAAATAAATATGATTTCTATCTATTTTAACAAGTTATAATTTGATCCCAAATAAATTGAACATTATATGTCATATCCTACACAATTTTCATTCCAACTACTTTTGTGTCCACAAATTGAACCAAACACAGTAGTGAATGACATTATCACCCCTAAAAATACCACTAAAAATATATACAAATGAATAAATGAGAACTATTATTATAATAAAACTCAACCAAGGATAAATATTAAACACATGATCCTCCAAATTCAAATATAAATGATCTTAACAAGTCCTTCAAGGTCTAGACCATCAGTTCGGTTTGACCATCAATATGTTCATGAAATGTGGTGTTAAGTAACAACTAGGTACCAAAGGAACACAAGAATACTCTATGAATTTTTTATATTTATTGATCATCACAATAAAACATTATAACCCTCAAATATACATGAAGCTTTACCTCCACCATTACATAATGTGTCGCTTCAATTTTCCCCAAACTCGTTATCTTTACTGGTATGAAATGAGTTGTCTTTGTTAATCTATTAAAGATAACCCAAATGCAATCAAAACATCCTAGGTTACAACTAAAATGTATTAAAAAATCTAAAAAACTATAAATCCATTTATGTTGAGGAATTTAAAAATGCTATAATAATACCACTAGAACATTTGGTTTGGATTTCACCTTTTGGAACACAATTCATTAAGAAACAAACTTCGTTACTTCCTTCTTTATCCACAGAAAAACTAACACTTTAATGCATGATTCATATTTAGACACTTAGATGCATGACCAAAGATAAAATATGTAACTCATGTATAACCAATTCCTTCATACTATAGGGGAAAAATAACATTCCCAAAAATAAAACCTGATAATCCTTATCCTTAGACTAACTATTTAAAGCATCACCATTCACAATATGGTTTCTTTACAATTCTAAATCAATGTATACTAACTAACAAACTTATACCTATTACATTAATTAATATTTCACCATCATTTGAAAATAAAAATATCCTTTATACATATTTTTATTACCACAATAAATAGTTTCCAACAACTTCGCCATTTTCCTTTTCTTAATCATCTGCTAAGAATCCTCACTATAAGACTTGTTATTCAAGGAATAAACCTTGAAATTAACTTTTATATGATGAAATTTGATATCAAAATCATAATATTATAAAAATTAAACCAATATTGTCTACTACAAATTCAAATCATTTTGAAGAAATATATTTCTCAAGATCTTATGATCAGAATAAACTATAAATTATTCTCTAAGTAAATGGTGCCTAAAATTATTAAGCGCAAAATACATCACCGCAAGATACAAATAACTATTAGAATAATTAATTTCATTTGGGATGTAATTTATTATCCCCATAATCTATGTCTTCACTCATGTATTAAGGAATAACCAAAAAAATTGATGAGAGGGGTCATAATACAGCTTATAAAGAACACCCTCCAAGGGAAATCGAAGAACTAGAGAACTCTTCAACTTCTAGTTTATTATTTTAGATGATTCATTACACCATTATTTGAAAATAAATCATTAAATTTATTAATAAAATATAATAATAAATTCACAATATGATAAAACATATGTACACACCTACAATAATACCAAGAAATGACTAAGAATATCCTAAGTTTAGAAACATTCGTAAGAGGATTCAATGATGGAATTTTCTCAATATTCATTGGGTCAACTGTTACACCATGATCTAAAATTAAATTTCCTAGAAGATACACCTAATATGAAAAAAACACTTAAACATATTCCTAATAGATTGATACTTTGTAAGAAACTCTAACATTATTTTGAGATGCTCGACACAATCCACCTCCATCATTGAATAAAATAAAATATCATCACTTCACATAACAAAAAATATTAAATATATATTATATATACCCATGTCATCTATAAACACAATTAGTGTATTGATAAATCCAAACTACATCATAAAAAGCTCAAAATTTTCAAACCACAAAAAAAACATTTTATAGATCTATTAATATTTAAGTCTCGTATGATGATATTCAGTTCACAAATCAATATTAGAAAACCAACTCACTTCCTTAAAATGATTAAAAAAATAATAAATCCTATTATAAGGATGGATATTATTCATCATCACTTGATTAAGGTAATTAATAAAAAATATCCATCTTCTATATGCCGTCTCTTTGAACAGTACCAGTACAGCCCATTGTGACACACTATACCGAATGAAAACTCATTGTAATTATTTATCAATATGAATTATAAATAACCTATTATTTTTAGGAAAAATATAATAATTTATCATAAAAATATTATAAATACCTGGATACATATTAATCCTAAACATAATATCTTAAATATGAGGTAATCATGTAACCCCTTTTAGAAACACATCAACTTAATCCCACATGACTTAGGGAAACCTCTTTATCACTAATTTATATATATAAATCATCATAACTTCTATTTGGGATATAATAATTTGTGGATCAATATTTCCCTTCCCTAAACCAATATCTATTTCCCTAAAAAACATAACGTGATCACTATCCAAACAAGAGAAAATAAACCTTTGTTATAAAAAAAATATAATATTGTAAAAAATAAAACCAAACTACCCAAAATAACTTAGTGAGGTTTCATCAATAATAATATTAGGTTCCATATGAATTAATCTCACCTTATAACTTTCTTATAACTACATTTCTAATACGGCCTTGTTCAACTTATAACTGATGTTATCAACATAAATAGGCTCTCCACTAGAAGATTTAACCTATAAACTATGGAAGTGGTGATAAAATAATGTGAGGCATAGAAATAAATAAAAACAATGAAATATTTGAGTAAATAAAAATAATATGATAAACCACCTATGGTCTCTACAATTCTTTAACATTCATGAACAATGGATTTACTCTAACAAATCATCCTCCTCGCAATCTTTTTTTCCTCCCTTTTCATCTTATCTAGTTGAATCTCTATTGAGCTCTATAAAGTTATACTCATCAATAACTACATAATTTTTGTACTAATAATGGTCATGTATCTTTTTAAAAAAACTAATTTTGATTAGGCTAACATTTTGGTTTTTCAAAAGTTATAATCTTCCCATGCATTATATTTCTTCTATGAAAAAATAGACATGAAAATCAGAATTCAACCATACTAAAATAAAATTAATATTTAAAGACCTACATTCTGCTCGATGGTTGGGTACTACCCAGATAATAGGAATAATATTCAACTTAAGTTGATTTTAGTATCCCTTTTTGATCCTTAATTACTTTACAATTTTGATAATTTTTATCTCTATATCTAGTCTTAGCTTCACCCTTTTGGGTAATCATTAGAAAATATACTTTCCTTGTTAACAAATTCTCTAATATAAAATCATTTTCCAATATTAAAATAAAGAAACATAGATATATGATTCTCAACTGTCTTGGAATATAAATATTGAAATCCCTCTAAAAATAAAGACCTCACAATTTCCCTTCACCAACAAAATTAGGAAAATATCATATCAAATCTAAAAATCACACACCAAACTCTCAACCAAAGGATATTCCCTATTATATGTTCAATATATCTCATGACCTTAAGTATCTACAATAGAAATATTTACTGAAAAAATCCAAAGAATAATTCCATTTTATCACTTCTATATCATTATACCATGAAAATAGTTTATATCACTAATATGTGAAACCTCACAAAAAACTCACAGCTAAGGGAACTCGATACTCATCTCCCTACCAAATCAATTGAAATGGTATTTAAACTTCCTCCAACTGATGATTGGTCTCTTAACTAAAAAAATATTACTCATACCTTCAAAACATTCTCTTATATGAATCAAAAAATATTTTATTACATTCCAATCTAGATTCCATGTCTATTCTCGAACATACATCCTTAAGTGATTTCTATACCTTCTATTGTGGAACCTCACATTGGTATTACACAATCATCATAACTAAAAATAGACCAACCAAACTCAACTCAATGATATATATATATATAAGGAATTTATAACCAAACTATCACATCATCCATGTGTCTAACTATTACTTTGCATCCCCCCCCCCCACATAGGCAATCACCCCAAGAATAGGAAAAACATAATCATCATGATTTAGAATTAAAAAAATATGTAAAACCACACAAATAAAAATAAAATTTAGTTAGTATACTATTCCACAAGTATGGATCCAAATCATACATAGTCATTTCATAGATCATAGGGGGCCTTTTTCTTCAATCTAGTTTCTTTGGTCTACATCATATGATAAGTTCTAATAATACTCCAACCTTACCACCCATACAATCCTCACTGGTACCTAATCCAAACTTCATCCTATAAACACTCACTCTAATATAATTATGTCATTACCTACCAATATTTGGACATGTTCTATGCATATAATGAGTTAGAGTGTGTCCCTTGAATACCACCTTATATAGGCCATATATTAGAGACTGATATCAATTGTATGATATAAAAAAAATTATTAAGGAATTAGTCTTTATAAATGAAAAAAATTTAATACCATGAACAATAAAATGAATTCCTAGTCACAATATGTGAGTAATGTCTAAAAATTAATGAAATACCATACAAAGCAAGACACACATGCAAAACAACCAAAATAATAACACCACCCATATACCTCAAGAAATGTATAATGTAACTACCTCCCCTGAAAATTCCCCCATGTCAAGAGATATGTTCACCCGAAACCACCAAAAACTCTACCTAGGTAATTTTAAATAAAATATAATTATATAAATTTAAATTTGGAATGTAAATATAAAAATTAAGTTCCTCTATAAAACTCTCACTTGTTGATGTTAATAAACAAAGTTAATGCTTCCATGTGAAAAATAAATAAAACATAATAATCATTCACAAATATACCCAAAATTAAACCTTCTTAAACTAAAATTCATACCATACCAACACACATTCAAACCACATCACATCCTATCATAATAAATAATATAAGAACCACTAAAAAATTCATCATCATCAATAAAAAATCAATAAGTTTTCCACCTATAGGGACCTCACTGAAGTATTGTAATAACTTAAAGTATATAAATGATTTTTTTTTTAAATTAATGTGTGTTATATTATATCACATAGTATTATGCACATACAACACAAAAATAAACTGAAAAAAAAATTCATTAATGGTTATTATTACATTAATTAGAAACTTAACCTATAAAAATGATTAAAAAATATAATGGGACAAAAAAATATAAATTAAGAAAAGTATAATGGGAAACTTTTGATCCTTTAAATCTACTAGAATCATCACCCTCATGGATAAAACTATAGAAATAAAACAAAATATTTGTAAACTAAACAAAATCTTAGAAAATTAATTGATATAACCTTTTTAGGAATTTTAGTGAATTTTTAATGATGAAATGGCGTGGTATTCATATCAATTAATATGAATGTGGGAATAGTAATGTGACCATTATAATAGTAACCTGGCCATTGGGAATAGTAACCTAACCATTAGAATAGTAATTTGAGAAAAAAATAGTAATATTTAATATTAATAATATTTATCAAGAGTAATTTAAGTAAATATAAATATTATAATTCCATTAAATAAATTTCATGATTAAAAACTCAAAGAAAATATAATTATATTTTAATAATTTAAGTTTTAATTAATTTTTTAAAAATAATAATTTTTATATTGAAAATTAAAATTAACTATGATAGAATATTATTTTGATAAAATTAATTTCATTTCTTAAATCATTATTTCATGATTTTTGAAGTGTAATTTTTTGGTAATTTTTTGAGATACTTCAATTTTTATGTAAATAGTAAAAATATTGTTTTTCAAATACCAAAAGTTTTTTGACATAATGATGATAAAATAATGTCATAATAAATAATAAATTGGTTATTTCATCCCAAAATAAATTTAATAAGATAAATGGTTCAATTAAAAATAAAAAACATAATTTTCAACGTCTAAAGTCAAATGTGTTCCTTTAAAATAATAATTTTTCATTTATTCCACTATCCTTTTTAATAAATTAATTATGAAGGGTTTTAATGTTTTAAACCCATTTTATTTTATTTATATATTATTCATAGTGTAAAAAATCACTATTACAAGGTTTACCTTTGATATATTATGTTGTTCAATATTTTATTCTAAAAATACCCCTCTCATCAAGTATAATTAACCCCTCTCCCTCCCCTTGGGAAATCACCCCTCCCCCACATAAGAGAGCCAAAATCTACCAAAAAGATTTCTCTCACTACCCTGATCATACTTAGGTATTTTTTGAGTAATAAAACTCCAATATTTCAAGAATTTAAAGGTCATATAAAAGGAACTTCTTTAAAAAAGAGGTAATGTCCTTTCATACTTTTATTTTGTTTTCCTTTCTAATTTCATATCCTTCTTCTCTATTAAAATTAAAACATTATTAAACTAATTATATATCATTTTAACATGATATTTAAATTTTAATATAAAATAAAAACTTTTTTTAATATGATCTTATATTACAAATCTCACACCTCCACTTCAAACAGTGTCTCGTTAACAGCCAGTTAACCACCAATGAGGACACTTTCAATTATTTTATTATCACCAACATTATATATGGTAATAATAAATTATTAATGAAATATAAATGTATAAAATAAGTATTTTAATATTTTGGAATTAATTATACTAATGTATAAATGACCTTGAACAAAATTGTGAAATATAAGCAAAATGGGAAACTTTTTAAGGAAAATATGATATCAAAACATTTACCCTTTAATGGAGGGAATTAATAAATATAATAAAATGATTATAATTGATAAATATATATAAAAATTAAAAAAATCACTTCTTGTTCCATATTTAAATAAACCAAAGTTTATTATTTTGTAGTTAGAAAAGCGATGAAATAAAGCAGGATTTAAGGTCCTAGAATCTTTCTTTTGGGTAATCTAATATTCCACACTAATTTCTATATGAATTTTCCTATAATAAAATAAATATTTTATTCAGATATTATTTCTCTCTTATGCTAGGAACATGTATGTTTCTACACTTTCAAAATGTTTTCTAATCAAATTACAATGATTCTTTAGAAAAGACTACATTTTTTAAAACATCTATTAATTACTCTTGAGTTATTTATTATTAAGATAAAAATGATATTTTATACCAAAAATATGACCTACTTTACTCATTTTGGAATCCCAATTTTTATTCATGAAAGTGTTCTTTAAAAAAACTTTATGATACCCATTCATTTCCATGGATTTTTTTAAGACTATATGGTACTTTTTTATGTGGCAGTATCAATTATGATTATTTTATAATGTGATGGGTGGGACAAAAATTATATATCCCTCTAATGCATTGTTTAATGTGAAATATCACATCATATAATATATATTATGCATGAACATGATGCTATATTTTTTCACATTTGTGATGTTATGAGTTATGCACATACGTTATGCATGAACATGATTCTAACTTTGTTCAAAACAATGTATGGTATTTTACCACTATGTTATGATGTTTCATTATTAAGCATATTCCACATTCTATTCCCTTATGAAATGTTTATCTCATTCTTATAATGAGGTTAATATGTTTATGATATGGTTATTCTCATTATTCACACCCATGTACTGTTGATTCACCTTCCTAATTCCTCCTCTTACTATGATCTTAGCTCACAACATTCGTAATTTAAATACTTAGGTGATTATTATTGGTTTTGAGTGAAGTGAAAGCATTGTAGTGGAGGGTGATATATTAAAATTTCTTTAAATAATCATTTCCCAAAACCAATAGTAAGGATCTTTCATAAAAAAATTACAAATAATTTATTTAATATCTGAAGAAATAAATACCTAGCCTTAGGAACTTTCTTCTTTGGTGATTTTTGATCATCTGAAACAGCCCTTTGGATTACCTTCATTGTTCTTATGAAGATACAATGGTAGAATCCCTCTAGCGGTGATCCACACGTTCTCCAATGGTCTCCAAGAAATGACACTCGTTCTTTGATTGCTAGCGTGGTGAATCAAATGTCTTGCATTGTTCGTTCTTGATTGCTCATTATTTGGTCTTAAAGAAATTCTCTCTTGGGTTTCTCATTCTTGAGAGGGAGGGAAGAGGAAGATTCGATAGAAAATTATTTGTGCAACAATTCTATATTCTGAAACATAGAATTGGTTTTGAATTATTTACACAATAGACATTGTCATCCACTTACATAGATGAGATTTCGGTTACAGAATTTAATTGCATAACATCCATAAAATATAATTATAACCATTGATGAAATCGCATGCCACATAATAATAATATTCTTTTTTTTGGTGTGTTAACTTGTGAAAATGGATAAATAATATTTAACAGCTTGTAAATAATAATTTTATAATCAGACATAGTCTTGGTCCATTCGAACTCCACTTGCATTTATTAAACACCCAAATAAATATTTTTTTCACTTAAAAAAATATTTTATTCACAAACTGTAAATAAATTTTTATTAAATACTCAATAAGAAATGAATATATTTTATTCACAATCCGGTGAATAAATATTTATTTAATTTATTGGATCGATATAACTTGAATAAATTTATTCCTTAGTCTTGATAATAATATTTATTCCATTAATTAAATTCAAATATAATTTAATAGAGACCAAAAAAATACATAGTGTGTGACCATCTAGGATTATTTCTCATTGTCATTAGGCGGGGTTGCATAAAGTCCAAGATTACTATCTAGCAATGGGTCAAGGTACCCAAGACAAAGAACTTAAAGTTGTAATGACAACAACCAAAAACAAATTTTCACTGTGTAATTTAATCCCTTTGTTACAATATCACATCAATAAGGTTTCATGATGGTGGCATCAACATATATTCTCAATACATTATTCTTTGACTATCTGAAATAAAATCATCGTTACAGCATGTCCATGGAATTTAGGATGATGGTTCTATTTCAATCAAAGGGTTAAGATATCGACTTCTATAAAGATGTAAGGGAAAAATCCTTCCATGACTTATCCATCAATAAAATGTAAATCATGATGCACCCAATGAATCCTACTTCCCACCAATATATGGTGTGATAGTTTCCATCAGAAAATCTAAGTGCATGAGTTGTGACATTTATAATCATAATCTTAAAGTCTG
The DNA here is from genome assembly GCA_963277665.1 of Viscum album. Lineage (NCBI taxonomy): Eukaryota > Viridiplantae > Streptophyta > Magnoliopsida > Santalales > Viscaceae > Viscum > Viscum album. Next base: position 1,935,549,704 of record OY728136.1, on the reverse strand, counting down.
AGGACCATAACACATGCTCGCATATAGGAATATCCTATGACACCAAAACATGTGGAATTACTTCTGACGGGACTGTTCTTATAATCTCTCATCTTGGAGATTACAAAGTGTGAACTTCAAGAAAATTAGTCACATATACTTACAAGTACTCACACTTGATGGTCTATATGTACTATATGTCGTATCATGGTATGTTATCCAACCACAGAACTATATTAAGAATATTTTCATAGCACTTCATGGTTATCGTCATAGTCGGGAACTAATATGGCCTTATCAATGTGACAAATACTCTAGGACATTATTATATTAATGTTATGTATAAAAATGAACAATATTTAATAGGATTTTTAATTTAATATTTAATATATCAAATATTTAAGTAATCAAAGTAAAAAATAGTTGGTTCTACGACACCAACTCTAACAAACTCCCCCTTGGACTACAGCCAGCTACCTATGACTTTCAGTCCACTATACCTCACATGGTAATCATGTTTCTAATGAGTCATGGTTTAGTCAAGGGTTCCACCACATTGTCTTACATAGAAATACTACTCACTGTAACCTTACCACTCTAAGAAAAATATCTCAAGATATAATACATCCAAAGTATGTGATTCTTCCACTAATGTGACCTTGGCTATTTTAAGAGAGTCGCCACTATAGTATTATCACAATAGAGTGTGACATGATCTTTAATACTAGGTAAAACAACAAGATCTTGGAATAAATTATGCATCCAAACTATTTATCTAGCTGCCTAAGAAGCCGAAATATACTCAGAATCTACTATAGAATTTATGGCCATAGCCTGATTTGATCTCTTCCATCTCACAACACCTCCATTCAAAGTAAATATTTATCCCATTTGTGACTTCATGTCATCTTGATCAGCTTAGAAACTAGCATCCTCATATCCTATGGTAATAAGTTCCTCATCTCTTCCATAAACCAGGAACATATCCTTAGTATGCCTTAGATACTTGAGGATATTCTTGACTTTCATCCAATGGTAGTCACCATGATTATCTTGATATCTTCCTTCTATACTTAATACATAGGAAAAATCGATCCTAGAACATATCATATCATGCATGATAGGTCCAATTGCTTCTGTGTATAGAATAATTATCATTCTATTTCTTTCCTCATGGGTCTAAGGACACATTTTCTTAAAAAGATGAATGTCATATGATGTTGGCCACAATCCCCTCTTGGATACTTCCATACTAAATCTATTCAGTATCTTGTTAATGTATGTACTTTGACTTTTTTCCAAGCAACCTCTTGGATATATCATGATGGATCTTGATCCTAATAATATATTATACCTCACCCAAGTCTTTAATCGAAAATAATTTATTCAATCATTCCATAAAAGACTGCAAGACTGGTATTTCATTTTTAATAAGTAATATGTCATCAAAATATACTATTAAGAAAATGACCACAATCTCACTAAACCATTTGTAGACACAAGGATCACATTAATTCTTTATAAAATCAAATTCTATCATGGCTTCAACAAATTGAATGTTCCAGGACCTGGATGATTTCTTTAATACATAAGTGGATTTTTTTCAGCTTGTATATCTTATTGGAATCCTTTTGGGTCACAAAACCTTTAGGTTGTGTCTTTTAGACATCTTCCTAAAGGTTCCCATTAAGTAAGGCTATTTTTTCATACATTTACCAAATTTCATTTTCCTGGTAAGACGCAATGGAAAATATAATTCAGATGGATTTCAGCATTGAAACTAGTGAAAGGTTTCATCATAGTCAATGCCTTGACACTGCTTAAACCCTTTTGAAACTAGTCACGCCATATAGGTAATTACTTGTTCTTACATGTCCATTTTTTTATTGAATACCCATTTTCAACCAATGGGATTTACATACAATGGAGGATCTACTGAAATACATAATTGGTTTTGGTAAATGGAATCTATTTTAGAATTCATGGCTTCTTTTCACTTGGAAACATTTGTGCCACTTATTGATTCCTTGTAGGTTATAGGATCATAATTATCAACTAATAATGATTCCCCATCATCAATAACTATAAAACAATATTTTTTTGGTTCTCCAGCATCTCTTGTGCTCCAATATAGTACTTATGTCTTTGGAATAGTTTCTTCATCCATAGGGTTTTGTGGAATTTGATGTTGTACCAACTCTTGGGTGCCCTGATCCTCGACTTCATTGAAGTTTATCTCACTCCCACTATCTCTTTTGTATATGTTCTCCCACTCAACGAATATTCCATGTCTTTCCACTATAAAATTTTTTCTGAGGGGTTGTATAAGTAATATCCCCTTTCTTCCTTAAGGTATCCTATAAAGGTAAAAAAAAATCCTTGTGGTGTAAGTTTGTTACCTGAAGAGGCTTTAACAAATGTTTCACATCCCCACACATATAAATTTGATAACATGGTTTTTCTTCCACTCCAATATGTAATACTATTTATCGATTTATTTGGTACTTTTTTTAGTATGTGTGCCACTATTTTTAATGTATATCCCTAAAAGAATAATGGAAGACTCACATGACTCATCATTGATCTCACCATATCCAATAAGTTGTGGTTCCTCCTTTCACTTACACCATTCCACTGAGGCGTGTGAGGAGGAGTGAGTTGGGATAGGATCCCAAACACAAATAAGTAATCAATGGAGTATTAATTATGATATTCTCCACCATGATCTGAGTAGTGTTTTGTAATCTTTCTACCAAGCTGGTTCACAACTTCATTCTTGTATTCCTTGAATTTATCAAAATAATCTAACTTATACCTCGTTATGTAAATATATCCATATCTACTAAAATCATCAGTAAAAGTTATGAAGTATGAGTACCCACCACTTTCTTTAATAGGAAATAGTCCACACACATCGGTATGAACTAATTCAAAAGGCTATTTATCTCTTTCACCTTTCCCACTAAATGGGGATTTGGTAATTTTGACATGTAAGCATTCATGACATACACCAAGTGGTTTTAGTTAGAAAGAATGTAAATATCCATCTTGATGTAATTTTGTCAATAATTTTTCATTTACATGTCCTAGTTGGTGATTCCAAAGTTGGGGGTGGTATGAGTCATGTTAAGTAACTTTTTTATTGATTGACATTACTTAGTTCGTGTAATCTAACATGTAAACACTATTATATAAATGTGCCTTATAATAAAACTTCTATATTTATAAAATAAGGAACATTTATTTCCAAATTTTAAATTGAATCCATATGTATCTAGTCTGGATACAGAAATAATGTATTTGGTAACTGAAGGAACATAATAACATTCTTTTAAAACAAAGATCATTTTGTTCAGTAATGTGAGATGGCAGTCCCTGATAGCTACAATAAAAAGTTTACCTTCATTGGATTCTCATAGATCTACCTCCCCTTGGTAAATTTTTATGAATCTACTTGGTTCCTATATTTGAATACATATGTGAGCTTCAAAATATGTATCTAATACACAATTTTTTAAAATATATAAATTGGACTCAATAAAAAATGTATATGAAGCTCCCCTTTCTTCTATAGCTGGGTTTATTTTTTCTTCTAGTGGCCCTTATTTCCAAATGTGAAATAGACATTATAGTTTTCCCTTGCATCCCATTTGATCCTCTTATTCTAATAGGGGAATGAATAATCTTTGGTCTTAAAGAAATTTTATTTCACTTTCCATTTGATCAACATAATAACATAAGTATTTTCACACTTCATATATTTATCTACTTGTAGAAGGAGGATAATAATATCTGGTAGTGAATTCTCAATGTTGTTCGTATTAAAATTCACAACAAAACTGGATAAGCATTGATGGAGTGATGCCATAATGAGATCAGTGCCCAGTTATTTGGGGGGTTTAAACCCTGTAACCTCTAATCACTCAATGAATCCAATGATATTGACTATGTGAGGCCCATCTCGGTCACACTCTCCAATATTACTCTAAAATAAAACCATGGAAATCTCAAACCATTCTTTTCTAGTTCTCTCCTGGTAAAGACCATGGATGTGCTCATGCATGCTATATGCATCCATGTTTTCATTAGACTTTGTGAGTTCACTAGACATAGATGAAATAATAAAACATTGAACATTTACCACATCGTTTATATGTTTTTCAAATACTAGTAACTCTTCATCACTCACATCTTGAGATGCAGATCATGCATTGAGGATTCTATCACGTAAGATTTATGTTCATGGCGTATAATAGCCCAAAGTCATCTAAACTACTCCTAAAGTTACACCCACTGAGGAGATTGTATTTATCCAATATGGATCATAGGGATTCTATGGATGAATATATTTTCACTTTATTCTACAATTAAAAGAGTATATTTTTATTACTTTACTTGATTATAAATTTTGTGACAAATAATAAATTAATTGATTTTATAAAATCTCCCACTATTTTATCAAGTCCTAAAAACCCTCATCATTGAGATTGGAATGTCTAGTTTCTATGATATTCTAGTGGCAAGGATCCATATTCCCCTTCACATATACCCAACAAGGGTTGGTCAAGCTATTTTGAAGTTGTTTAGGTTGGAAATTCTTTTCTAACTATAAGCTTGCAGCTCTTTGATCCATTGGGTAGACTCCCCAATCCAGAAATCCTAACTTGTATTTTATCAACATTTGCCTCCAAATTACACCAAGTCTAGAAAGGGATACTCTTTTTGATGTAAAATGGTTCATTCAAACCCAACCCTTCATAAGAACACCTCTTATAAAATTAAGTGTCCCAACAAGGGTTGGTCAAATAAATAGTTTTATTGAGTTTTGTTCTAAATCATGTAACAGAAGGCTTAGTCTAACTTAATATTAGATCAAGGGATTTTATTTTATTATGCATAACTTTTATCTTGTTTTATCCTTTACATTCCTTATTAATATGTGTATTTTTTCTTAATTAATTAACAATTTTGGATAAATCGTTTATGTATAATCAATTTTATTCAAATTTCATATTTTCATATTAATTTATTTATTTAATCACGGTATTGCATCAATAAATATAACTTTAATGCATTAGATAGAAAATAATTAATTAATTAAATGACCCAATCATGAGCTTATCTAATGGTTGATTTAATGAGAGAACATTAAATTAACATATGACCTCGGGGAAATAACTCCTTATACTGGACTGGCATGAGCTACAACATTCCACATGTCCACCTATGTATCATCGAGTTGGTGCCATTATGGTTCTGTCTTCAACAGTCTCCACGCACCTTGGGATGCTCCATTAGTTAAAAATATTTATAACTCACACATAGGTGAGGGGAACTAAAGGATTGGTTAAAGGTAATTACATAAATATCTTTGGACGCGTAAGTCCTGTATAATAATGTAAGGAGGGATGACTCGCCAGTAATATTTTAATTTAATATTAAATAATTAAAAAACCTTGTAATAAATTTAATTAAATAAATTTCAACACATACATAGGTATTGGTCAAGATCATGATCATTCATATGTGTAATGAATACACAAAAGGTAACTAGCTAGCATTAATTTATTTATTTGTTCTTTATTATTAAGATGAATGTACTTGTAATAATAAATTGATTAATTAATTAATTCCCTTTCATCTTAACAATCATCTGAACTTAATTGGAGATACCAATTAATTTTACATTCATGTAAAATAAATTAAATAACCATTAACGACATATTTCTTACAGTAAATTAGTTGAGCATTTAAAATTATTTAAAACAATTATTAAATTATCAAACACACAATGGTGTGCCAATCAATAAAATAATTTTTTAATGCTATAATTTTTCAAATTTAATGTAATTTTAATTTTTTCCATTAATGGGAGACTACATGAAATGTAAAACTAGCTAAATTCCATGTACCTCGGTTGCCGTACATCCAAGTCACACATCTCAGGTTTCGGCATGTTAACTTGGCTAGATTACACAGTGTGTACAAGCCAGCTACACACCCTGTATCCTTCTTTCTACGTGCCAGGTTAGCTCAGTTAACACGCGGTGTGTAATAAAAGTACCACATTTTTTAAATTGCTCAGTACATCTAGATACAATGCACATGGGTATATACTATTTTCTTTAGTCGTATGTTGTGTAACCCGTCTTTACCGACCAAAGATTTGGAACCTTCTGACGACATCTTCATTCATTCTTCATTTGTTCTTAAATATATAAGAAAATTAAACACTGAATAAACATGATTAATATGTTGATAAAATTTTAATTAAAATCATATTAAAGAATGAATAATATGAAATGAAAATCTAACCATGAGTCTACATAGATCAACAATCAATTAAATAATTATAAATTTAAATATAGCCTCCCATTGATACCACTTTTTGGTTTCGATCATAGTGGAAGTGTTGCGATGGAGGATGACATATTAAAATTTATTTTAATAATCATTGCCTGAAACCAAGAGTGAGGATATTGCATATCAAATTTATAATTAATTTATTTAATATCTAAAGAAATAAATACTTACCCTTAAGAACTTTTTTTGTTGATGATTTTTGGTCTTCTGAAAGAGCCCTTTCGGATTTCCTTCATTGTGATTGTGAGGATCTAAGGGTATAATCCCTCTAACGATGATCCACATATTATCCAATGGTCTCCAAGCAATGCCACTCATTCTCTGGGTGCTATAACGGTAAATCGAATGTCTTGAGTTGTTCATTCTTGATCACTCATTCTTTGGTCTTGAAGAAATTATCTCTTGGGTTTCTCATTCTTGAGAGGGAGAGTGTAACACCCCAATATTTCATAGTACTTTATCTCATTAAAGTAATTCAATAGCTTGCGCTACACGCAAAACTGAGTTCGAGCGCACCATAACTTACCACACTAGCCGTTCAAAAAGTGGTTATGAATAGTATTAACTGCATTATGAATCTTATATACTCTATATAATTTTAACATCTATATTACATGTTTCTTAGACATAATATAAGAACAAATTCATTTTTTTAGATAAAATAAGTATTTTTTTTAAAATGCAATTTTACCGCCTTTTAAAGACGAACCATTTTAAAAAAAATATTTGACACTTTTATATATTTAATTAAATGAAATTAAATTCTTCTTTTTAAGAGGGACATAAAAATTTATTTTGGATAAATTTTTTATACTTTTCTGATAATTTTCATATTTTGATGAATAGTGAAAAATACTATGTTTAAATTGAAAACAACTTTTTTCATCGAAATAATTTATAGTGTTACATTATGAATTTGAATGGTTTTTAAGTATAATTAAATTATATTTTTATAATTTTATAAAATATAGGTAATTATAAGTAATTTCACATTTAAATTTGACATAAACACATGTCAATCTTTCGATAGTTTTTACTTTTTTTAAAACCCGCTTTTTGGTTTTGACAATGGGAAATAATTTTAAATTAATAAATGCAACTTATACGTTTTCAATTTGGTAAAATATAATTCATTTTTGAATTTGGAATATCAAAATTATCTTAGGGTAAATTTTTTGTATTTTTCTGAAAACTTTCAATTTTTGATGAATAATGAAAAACACTCCGTTATTATTTAAAACTGACATTTTATTTAAATAATTAGATATTTTATTTTAATTTATTTTAAGTCAAAATAGATATATAATACCTATAAAAGTTAAATAAAATTCATTGGAGTCATTTTATAATAATTTTAGACATATAAAATTTTATCGAACTTTTTACCGTCTTTTTACCACCTCCTGGGAGCATTTGCAAATCTGCATAAAAATTAATTTTACCGTTTATCTGAGTTTAATTTAAAAACTACGAGAGACATGGTTAATATCATTAAATAAAATTTGGTTCAATAAGATGAAAATAATTTTTGGTGAATAGTAACTTTTGACTTTTATTTACCACGGTTAAAAGTAAATAGGGTAATTAAAGTAAAAATGATGTCATAATTACCCTAACACATATACTAATTATATTGGATAAGAATAATTAGACCAAAAACAACTTTAGGAATAAAATATGACTTTATTTTGTCCACTTGGATAAGATTAGGACATTTATAATTATTTTATTTAAAGAAGAGTTAAAAGAGTTAAATTCAATGTTTAATAACTAAATAATTTTTAATATAGGTTAATACACAAGATAAATTAGACTATAAATTTTAATTAGAAAGATAAAAAATTTCCTACATAATGGTATTTTATTTATAATGTTTTGACATTAAATAATTTAATTTATTTATGACAAAATGATGATGCAGTAATTACCTTATTAATGAAAGATTAAAATAATTGATATTATAAATATCAAAATAAATTTAAATTGAGACTTATGAGTAATTCCACTAATTTTCTAGGTTAATATGACATGTTAGGGTTGTTTAAATAAATTTTATTCAAAGTGATAAAGTTTTTATGGTTTTAAAAAAATCAAATAATAAATAGTGTCAAAATTGACATAATTGAGTGTCTAAAACAAATATTATATTATTAATTGATATTATATTCCTAAAAATCTAAGGTTCGGCCAAAGGGATTAAATAATATTATATATTTTATTAAATAACCACTTGAGGTTCTCTTAAAATTTTATAGTAAGTTTATTAACCATATAATATAAAAATACAAAGAGATGTGGTAAATGTCGAACTATTTAACTAAGAGTTAAATCTAAAAGATAAGGTTAATATGATGACCCAAACCAATCTAAAACCTATTGGTTGTGAGTTTTTAGACCCATACCCACCTTATCCATTAAATAATTCATTTTTGAGCCATTAGAAACCGAAATTATTTTATTATAAAATAATATTTCAAGATTTTCCTAAAGTGACCCTCACCTCTCTTATAAAAGGGCACTTACCCTTATCTTAATTTCACACCTCCAAAGCATTTTTTCTCAGACAAAACCTACCCAAATATACTCCAAACTTTCCTCCCTTCATCCTATAGGCCTTCCTTTGGTCATAAATCCAACCTAAGGAGCCCTTTTTATCATATCAAAAGGAAGAACACGAAGAAGAGGTAAATATTTCATCACCTCTTTCAAGTTCTTTTCTTCTTCCACTTCCTCTTTATTAGTTGTTTCCATTCTAAAATAATAACTACATTATCTTCTATATTTTTTTATGTAATTAAAAAAAATTACAACCATATTAATTATTCTATCCATCCTCTAAATGAAAAAGTCACCATATGTGCGTACGTACGTCTTACCGTCTCCACGTCGTGGTGTAGTTTGTTATTCAAACACTTCATTATTTGTATGGATATAATAATGAGTATAACTAATATAAATAATAAATATAAAATGTTAATTATTATTTATATATTATATACCATCCAATTACGTACATTTTCACCATTAATATAATGATATTGTAGCTCGTGCGTACGTACGGATTACCGTCTCCACGATGTGATGAGATTCATTTCCACGTTCACCATTCAACGATGATTATAAAAATATATATCATTAATAATAATGTAATATATGAAATAATAATTATACTGAATATATATATGTTTGTGTGTGTGTGTGTGTACTTACATATATCTTATTAACTTAGTTCCCTTCAATACGATATGAAAATAGAAACAGCATTTATGCGTACATACGGTCTACCGTCTCCATAAACGGTGTTTTCCATTTCATATATATGTATATTATACATATTTATATTCTAAATATATATGATATATAAATCTTGTTTTATATTATGTAAGTATTTAAATCATGATCTAAGTGATACAATCAAGGGTAACAAGTTAAAACACGTATGATAAAGAAAGCAATTATTACCCAAAATGTTAATTTAACATGGAAATTATTATTAAATGGGTAGTATAAAGTCATAAATGAATCATGTATGATATCATAAATATTAATATGGTTATGTTATAATTTAATAACATACTACGGTCTTTATAAAGGAGGTTAAATGTACCCTCGACTAAAAGAAATTACAAGGTAAGGGTTAATTTCATAATCTCTTTATTATCTGAGGTTGTTTTTACGTAAGTATCTACTGGGAAATATTTATTATCCATGTCCATGTTTCATGAAAGAGTTTTCGAAGGGATTATTTTAAGGGAATTTTTTACTAAAACATCATTTTAAATGTTTTAAATATTTATTCTTCTAAATCATTCTCATTAATGTCCGTGTTTTCAAAATGGTTTTTAAGGATTTATCTATATGGACATGAATGTTTTTAAAATGTTAATTCCTTTCAAAAGTTTCAAAGTGGTATGGGAAACTTTTATTCAAAAATGTCTTTAAATTTCTTCCTTTCTAAATTTTGTGACTTTTAAATGTTTTCATGAAAAAGGTATATTTCTCTCAAAGAGTTTTACAAATCATTTTCATCTATCTCAACATACTTTGATGGATTTTAAACATGTTTGAAGTCGATTTATTATGATACAAATATTCCATTTTTCATTGAAGGTTCTGTGATATGTTTGACTGTGGATGTATTATTTTTATACCATTCATGTTTTACGGATACAGTATTGACATTTCGTATTCTATTTTAAATACGAATGTTTATGTTATGTTTAAACCTTTTTATATGGGGAATGAATTGGACTTAGTAAGTGATGGGTGGATCCCTCTATATCTCATCGATGCATCGGTAGGTCTCATGAGATAAACTAGTGTCTTGGCATAAGGCCTTGACAGAATCTTTTTTGTAGTCTTGGCACAAGGCCTTGACTATGTGGTTATGAAATCTGGAATTATGCATTCCATCATTATGAAAGTGGCTATTGATATTGCATGTGATTATTCGACTAGTAGAATATCCATGTGAATAATTAAATGGAATTATTTTATTGTATCTTTACTATATTATACTTAATTTTAAGTTTAAATGGCTTTTGTTTTAGTCTTATACATTGCCTTAAATGTTTATACTTATTTATGAAAGTTTCCTCTATATTGTTATCCTTACTGAGCATCTAAGTTCACCCCTTTCTATGTTTTCATTTTCCTAGGACTCCAAGAAGTTTATTATGATTGATAAGAAAGGTTAATCTAGGGGATTAATGGCATTCTCAAAGGATCATTTATGTTGTGTTTTATTTTCTAATGTGAAATGTAACGTTTATGTTTGTAATCTATTTTTCAAGACTGCTAAACTGATCGGTCTTTCAGGATTTGATCCCTTGTGATCATGCCAATGTTATGTAATAAGGCACTGACTCTAGGTAACTGTGGTTGGGGCATTAGAGTTAGTATCATAAGAAGTTTAGCAACAACCTCGGAAATATATTTAGTTAAACTCTGATTAGAGAACATTAACCTAAAATAGACTTTGAGGATTAGTATAGAAGAAATTACAAGAATTTTGGTATTGTAGAGATTTTGTGAGTTTTCAAAAAAATACATCCCTATCTAGATACGAGCAGGTAGAGGAAGCTCTGGCACAGATGTACCTAGGGGTAAAACCCGAAAACACCGCTTTGAGCTAGACTCAAACGGGAACTAGTGCATGACAATGGGCCTTGCTGCACTCTTAGTTTCGACACTCCTGGGGGATATGATTAGGATAATTCACATTTTCATTACATGCCATTATGAAGGATTTAGAAATAAATTCTTCCTTAAACAAAACATTTTACGATTATAGATTATATGCATAATCATTTAAATTTATGTTAGGTATTTTAGAAGTGGGGAATCATGAATTGTTTTTCATAAACTAACCTATTGTATGTCATTGTTTAGAAATGGCACCCAGTAGATAGAATAATAACTCCAGCAATACGCATGATCCAAAGAGTAATGAGGATCATATCTTTCATGGTATTAATCCAAAATTTAGAAAGGAAATAGTCTCCCATATATTATCAACATATAAAGAAATATTATCATGTGTTAATAAGAAAAGTAAAGAATTATTTGAGTTATATGGATTTTAAGGGAATCTAGAGAAGAAAAGGATGGTAGAAAGAAATATGGATAAAGGGAATAAGGGAAAGAAGGATTTTCCCATATGTGATGACTATGGAAATAATCACCTTGGTAAATGCATGAAAGGAATGGGAGTTTGTTATAAGTGTGGAGAAAAAGGACACCAAGTACGTGATTGAAAGGGTAAGAAAAAAGTTTCAAATATACAATGCTTCATCTACAAGGATTTGGGACACTATGCAAATCAATGTCCAAATCATCAGAGTATACCCCAAATGTTTCTATTGGATAAAAATCAAGTTATGATACTACCGAAGATGAAGAGGAATGATTAATATTTCTTATGTTGTTATTAAATTGTTGTTTCATTTGAGTATTTTATTAATGATGTACATGTTATAAGAATTATACAGTATATAAGGATTGTATTATAGTACTATTTCATTAAGGACTTGAGATTAATAAAACCAAGAAAAGTGACTCAATGGAAAGTTAAACTTCTTGGAAAATACATGGTTGAAGTAAAGAAAAAACTTTAATATGGTCTTGATACTGAGGTATTCATTTTGAAATAATATATGATTGATTTGGATAAATTATATTGGATATTATTGACATCCTTAGAACTGGTTAATGGTTTGTTTATTCCATTATTTTTGGAGTTTACAATATTTTTTGATATAAGGAGTATATCCATTATTATATAAGGAATAAGGGAGCATGAATGTAATCAATACGGTTATATGATAATTCAGGGTGTTACCGTGTTTTAAAAGAATAAATGATGAAGGTATTCACATGTTATTACGTGGAAAAAAGGATCTTCATTGTGTTTACCTTTCTTATAAATTTTGGACCGCGAGTTTGGACAGAAGTATTTTGGATAAGTCTAAAGGTTGGAATCGATTAAGTTTGACATTGGATACTATTGTTAATATTAAATCATTCCTTGAGATTATTTTTGGATTGTCATAAAAAGGACAACCCGGAGGTCGGACGACAACCCGTCGCATCCGGCAAGGCCGCGAGACTTGAACCCGCAACCAAAGGGCGACAAGGGTGGATCACCTAACACTGACATATGTGATGTCCTAGTTTGTATAATGTAGTTTTTTTTAATATTCTGACAAATATTATAAATTCATTATTTTTGGAACCCAATACGATTAGGATAAATATAATATTTTTGAATTCTATTATCTTTTGGAGTGAAAGATGAGTTTGTGGTAGGAATTAGTTGAAGGATGAAACTATACTAGTCAAGTATATTTTTTTCCCTCTTATTATATGAATAAATTAATTCTTAAACTTTAGGGAAGAGTTCTTAAAACCAAAAATATGTAATCATAATACCTTATGTTTTGTTGAACAGATGATATTTTAAATCATCATAGATTGATGGCTTTGAGGACCTCAATTTTACACTTGTTTTGGATTGATGACCTCAATCACTCCTTATAAATATTTACGTTTTTCCTCCAATTATGTGTCTATAATTTCCACCAATTTTATCCTAATCGAGATCATAAATTGGTGGTGACTTTTTCATTTCCCTATCCCTCTTATTAAGACTAAATTTTATTAACCCAATTTCAGATGTGGCTTTTCCACAAAGGTATTTTTCTATTTCTAACCTTTTATTTTCAAAGAACAATCTTAAATTGTGAGGATGCAATTTATTGAAGGAGGAGAGAATGTAACACCCCAAGATTTCATAGTATGTTATCTCATTAAATGAATTTAATAGCTTGTGCTACACGCAACAACAAGTTCAAAGGCACCACAACTTACCACACTAGCCGTTCAAAAAGTGTTTATGAATAGTATTCACTGCATTTTGAATCTTATATACTCTATATAATTTTAACATCTATATTATGTGTTTCTTAGACATTATATAAGAACAAATTCATTTTTTCAGATAAAATAAGTATTTTTCAAAAAATGCAATTTTACCTCCTTTTAATGGAAAACAATTTTTAAAACCAATATTTGACACTTTTATATATTAAATTTAATTAAATTAAATTCTTATTTAAAAACAGGACATAAAAATTTAGTTTGGAAAAAAAATTATACTTTTCTGATAATTTTCATATTTTGACGAATAGTGAAAAATACTAAGTTTTAACTGAAAGCAACTTTTTTAATCGAAATAATTTATAGCATTAAATTATGAATTTGAAATTTTTTGAATTATAATTAGATTATATTTTTATCATTTAATACAATTTAGGTAATTATAAGTAATTTCACATTTAAATTTGATATAAACACATGTCAATCTTTTGATAATTTTACTTTTAAAAAAACCCGCTTTTTGGTTTTGAAAATGGGAATTAATTTTAAATTAATAAATTAAACTTCCATGTTTTGAATTTGGTAAAATATACTATATTTTTGAATTCAGAATATCAAAATTATCTTAGGATAAATTTTTGGTATTTTTTTGAAAACTTTCAATTTTTGATGAATAGTGAGAAACACTACGTTATTATTTAAAACCGACAATTTATTTAAATAATTAGTTATTTTATTTTATTTTATTTTAAGTAAAAATAGATATATAATACCTATATAATTTCAATGTAATTCATTGGAGTCATTTTATAATAAGTTTAGATATAAAAAATTTTATAGAATTTTTTACCCTCTTTTACCCACCTCCTATGAGCATTTTCAAATCTGCATAAAACATAATTTTACCGCTTCTGTGAGTTGAATTTCAAAACTCTAAGAGACTCGGTTAATATCAGTAAGTAAAATTTCCTTCAATAAGATTAAAATAATTTTTGGTGAATAGAAACTTTTGACTTTTATTTACCATGGTTAAAAGTAAATAGGGTAATAAGGGTAAAAATGATGCCATAATTACCTTAACACATATCCTAATTCTATTGGATAAATATAATTAGACCAAAAAAAACCTTAGGAATAAAATATTACCCCCTTTTTTCAACTTAGATAATATTAGAACATTTATTATTATTTTATTTAAAGAATAGTTAAAAGAGTTAAATTCAATGTTTAATAACTAAACCATTTTTAAAATAGGGTAATACATAAGATAAATTCGACTATAAATATTCATTAGAAATATAAAAAAAAATTAATACATAATTTTATTATATTTATAATTTTTAGACATTAAATAATTTAATTTATTTATGACACAATGATGATGCAGTAATGACCTTATTAATGAAATATTAAAATAATTGATATTATAAATATCCAAATAAATAAAAATTGAGACTTATAATAAATTACACAAATTTTATAGGTTAATATTACATTTTAGGTTTGGTTAAATAAATTTTATTCAAATTGATAAAGTTTTTATGGCTTTAAAAAAATCAAATACTAAATTGTGTCAAAATTGACATAATTGAGTTTTTAAAACAAATATTATATTATTAATTGATATTCTATTCCTAAAATTCTAAGTTACAGAAAAAGGGCTTAAATAATATTATATATTTCATTAATGAACCACTTGTGGTTCTCTTTAAAGTTTATAGTAAGTTTATTAACCATATAATATAAAAATACAAAGAGACGTGGTAAATGTCGAACTATTTAACTAAGAGTTAAATCTAAAATATAAGGTTAATATAATGACATAAACCTGTATAAAACCTATTGGTTGAGAGGATTTCGACTCATACCCAACTTATACTTTAAATAATTTATTTTTTAGCCATTATAAACCAAAAATTATTTTATTATAAAATAATATTTCAAAAGTTTCCTAAAGTGACTCTCACCTCTCTTATAAAAGGGCACTTCCCCTTATCTTAATTTCACACCTCCAAAGCATTTTGGCTCAGCCAAACCCTATCCAAATATCCTCCCAACTTTCCTCCCTTCATCCTATAGGCCTTCCTTTGGTCAAAAAGCCAACCTAAGGAGCCCTTTTGATCAAATCAAAAGGAAGAACCCAAAGAAGAGGTAAATATTTCATCACCTCTTTCAAGTTCTTTTCTTCTTCCACTTCCTCTTTATTTGTTGTTTACATTCTAAAATAATAAATCTAGTATCTTCTATATATTGTACTATAATTATAAAAATGGTACAACCATATTATGGTACAACCATATTCATTATTCTATCCATCCTCTAAATGACAAATTCAGCATACGTGCATATGTACGGCTTACCGTCTCCACATCGTGGTGTAGTTTGTTATTCAAAAACTTCATTATTTGGATGGATAAAATAATGAGTATAACTGATGTAAATAGTAAATATAACATTTTAATGATTCTTTATATATGATATACCATCCAATTAAATATTATTTCACCGTCAATATAATTATATTGTCTCTCGTGTGTACGTACGGATTACCGTCTCCGGGACGTGATGAGATTCATTTCCACATTCACCATTCGAAGATGATTATAAAAATATGTATCATTATTAAGTATGTAATATATGACATAATAATGCTACTGTAAATATATATATATATATATATGTACTTACATATTTCTTATTCACTTAGTTCTCTTCAATACGATATGAAAACGGAAACAGCGTTTATGTGTACGTACGGCCTACCGTCTCCATAAATGGTGTTTTCCATTTCATATATATGTCTATTATACATGTTTATATTCTAAATATATATGATATATAAATAATTTTTTATATTATTGAAGTATTTAAATCATTATCTAAGTGATACAGTCAAGAGTAACAAGTTAAAACACCTACGATAAAGAAAGTGATTATGACCCAAAATGTTAATTTAACATTGAATTTTTTTTAAATGGGAAGTATAAAGTCATACATGAATCATTTATAACATAATAAATATTAATATGGTTCTGGTATAATTTATTAACATAATATAGTCTTTATACAAGAGGTTAAACGTACCCTCAACTAAAGGAATGCACAAGGTAAGGGTTAATTTCACAATCTCTTTATTATCTGAGTTTGTTTTTACGTAAGTATCTACTGGGAAATATTTATTATCCATATCCATGTTTCATGAAAGAGTTTTCAAAGGGATTATTTTAAGGGACTTTTTTAGTAAAACATCATTTTAAATGTTTTAAATATTTATTCTTCTAAATCATTCTCATTAATGTCCCTGTTTTCAAAATGGTTTTTAGGGATTTTTCTATATGGAAATGAATGTTTTTAAAATGTTAATTCCTTTCCAAAGTTTCAACGTGGTATGGGATACTTTGATTCAAAAATTTCTTTAAATGTGTTCCTTTCTAAATTGTGTGACTTTTAAATGTTTTCATGAAAAAAGGATATTTCTCTCAAAGAGTTTTACAAATAATTTTCATCTATGTCAACATACTTTGATGGATTTTAAACCTATTTGAAGTTGATTTATTATGATACAAATATTCCATATTTTATTGAATGTTTTGTGATATGTTTGATTGTGGATGTGTTATTTTAATACCATTCATGGTTTATGGATAAATTATTGACATTTCGTATTCTAGTTTAAATACGAATGTTTATGTTATGTTTAAAACTTTTATATGAGGAATGCATTAGACTTAGTAAGTAAAGGGTGGTGCCCACTATAGCTCCCCGATGCATCAGTAGGTCTCATGATACAAACTAGTGTCTTGGCACAAGGCCTTGAAAAAATCTTATTTGTAGTCTTGGAAAAAGTCCTTGACAATGTGGTTATGAAGTCTGGAATTATGTATTCCGTCATTATGAA
This sequence comes from Viscum album, assembly GCA_963277665.1. Taxonomy (NCBI): domain Eukaryota; kingdom Viridiplantae; phylum Streptophyta; class Magnoliopsida; order Santalales; family Viscaceae; genus Viscum; species Viscum album. The sequence goes on along the minus strand of OY728136.1, from coordinate 1,935,532,087 downwards.
AGTGGCAATTGATATTGCATGTGATTATTCGACTAGTAGAATATCCTTGTAAATAAGAAAATGGAATTATTTTATTGTATCTTTTTCATATTATGCTGAATTTTAAGTTTAAAAGGCTTTTGTTTTAGTCTTATACATTGCCTTAAATATTTATGCTTATTTGTGAAAGTTTTCACTATATTATTATCCTTACTGAGCATTTGAGCTCACCCATTTCTATGTTTTAATTTTCCCCGGACTCCACGAAGTGTATTATGATTGATAATAAAGGTTAATCTAGGGGATTAATGGCGTTCTCAATGGATCATTTATGTTGTGTTTTATTTTCAAATGTGTAATGTAACGTTCATGTATGTAATCTATTTTCCAAGACTGCTAAACTGATTGGTCTTTTGGGATTTGATCCCCTGTGATCATGCCAATATTATGTAATAAGGTACCGACTCGGGGTAACTGGGGTTGCGGCATTACAGAGAGAGGAGGAGTCGAGAGATAAAACGTTGTGCAAAAATTCTCTATTCCAAAACAAGGAATTGGTTTTGAATGATTTACACAATAGATAGATCCTTCTATTTATAGATCTGGAATTTCAGTTACAAAATTTAATTTCATAATAGCCATTAAATATAATTATATCAATTAATGAAATTATGTTCCATGTAATATTATTATTTTTATTTTTTTATTTTATTTTATTTTTATTTTTTTTTTGTGGTGTGCCAACTTGCACAAAATGAATAAATAATATTTACTGGTACATAAATAATTATTTTACCACCATACATTGTTTTGGTCTATTTGAACTACTATTTAATTTATTAAACACCCAAATAAATTATTTATTCTCTTAAATAAATATTTTATTCACAAACTAGTAAATAACTATTCATTAAATATTCAATAAAATAAATAAAAATATTTTATTCGCAATCCGATGAATAAATATTTATTTAATTTATGTGGTCAATATAACTTGAATAAAATTATTCTTAATCCTTGAGAATAATATTTATTCCATTAATTAAATTCAAATAGAATTTAATCTATACTAATAGAAACACTTAGTGCGAGACCCTCTAGGATTCTTTCTCATTGGCATTAAGCGGGCTTTCCTAAAGTCCAAGAATATTATCTAGCAACGGGTCAAGGCACCCAATAGAAAGAACTTAAAGTCACAAATACAAAAACCACATAAGAATACTCATTAATTAATATAAAATTTTTTTCGCAATATCTCATTAAGCGGGTTACATGGCGGTGTCATCAACCTACATGCTCGATATATCATTCTTTGACTATCTAAAATAAAATCATCATTACACCATGGAAAAGGAATTTAGGGTGATAGTTCTATTTCAATCAAAGGGTTGAGATATAAAATTCCCTAAATATGGAAGGTACAAGTCCTTCCTTGACTTACCCATCAATAACATGTCATTTGTGGTGCACCCAACATACCCTACTTCCTGCCAACATATGGCATGACAGTTTTCTTCAGAAAATAAAACTATGTGATTCATGACATGAATTAATAATAATATTAAAGTCTAAGGACTATTACACATTCTTGAATATAGGAATATCTGATGACACCAAAACATGCAGAATTCCTACTGGTGGGTATGTTCTTTTAATCTCCCATCTTATAGGTTACCAAGTGTGAACTTCATGAAAGTAAGTCTCATCTGCTTATGAGTTCTCGCACCTGAAATTATATATATACAATATCTCCCATCATTATATGTTATCCAATTATAGAACTATATTAAGAATATTTTCATAAAACTTCAATGTTATCATCATAATGTGGAACTACTATGAACTTATCAATGCGACAAATACTCTAAGACATTATTACATTAAAGTTATGCAGAACAGTGAACAATATGTAATAAGATTTTTAATTTAATATTTAATACATCAAATATTCATTTAATCAAAGTAAAAACAGTTGGTTATAGGAAACAAACTATAAAATTTATATGTACTAATGAGATCATGAGATCTCTATAAGGATAAAGAAGCATAATTTAAATATTTTTTTAGTATAATTGTTTACAATTGATGTATGATCCTGATTTTACCAAGATACTAAACCTTTTGATCCTTTATTATATTATAATTATGTTTTTATCCTAGAAAAATGATGTTATAGTTGCGTAAAGAAAATTTGTGTCACTATAAGTATATGTTGAAACATATAGTCGTTACCTCTTAAATAACTTAGAATGATATGAATCATCAACACCATGAAGTTATCCAACCGGAGGGAGTATGCTAAGAAATAACCATTACTTGATTCGATAATTTTCCACTTGTGGGGACTCTTGATAGTTTTTCAATTTTCAATCCTTGGGAACTCTCTCCACCATGACCTATAATCATTGGGTATTTTTCCACCCTCATGGAATATTAGTGTATAACTAGGATTCCGTACTTAGTGACTCTTTCCTCCTCAACTTTTCTTTTACATCACACATCATTTTAATTATAACTATCCATGTCAAAATCCTCATCATCGTCATCTAAAAATACAACCCTTAACACATAACAAATCACTCCTTCCACATTACTATCACATCATAAATGGATTTACACACCCATCGCCCATTATTCATTCACCAAGTTCATTATGCATACAAATTTCCTAGGTTATATAACTACACCAAATCAAAAATATTTCTCAAATGCTAGGAAAAAACTATCACCACAACTACATTACATAACCTGCACATGATAAGTACCACTTTCAATAAAATCACAACTTTCCACATCTATATCTCATTCACACCTCCATATATTCACTTCAGATAGGTTGTCTAGGGGATTATACTAGATATGAGTATGAACATATGTGTAATCACATCCCAAAATCATCACATTTCAGAAGAAATAGTTCACCAACACCTAATACATATGGAAAGTCCCTGTTTCAATATGGCATGGACCTATAGAAATTTATAACACCCTAATACCATGTGAATCACTACCACTTCATCCCCTAACAAACTAAATCTTCTACACAATTATATAGAGTGAAATGATACCTATGCTAAATTTGAATGGATTATAAAAAAGTATTTAAATTACACCCTCTCACCTCAAAGGTATTTCTTATTATTATCCTCTATTCTAAGAACTAAATTCATATAGGGAACTAGGATATCTTTCACAAATACTCATAAATAATAATGAACATAAATATTTCACCTTAAAATATTCCAAATAATTTACTAATGGATTATAATCAATATTATATAAAACATTAACCAATTCATATTCAACTGCACCATTTATCACTTATTGTCAATTGATATTCTGTAATAATTTAATTATATTTCCAAAAATCCATTTATACCAATTTTCAATTTCAAAGATGATCCATCTATTTCATTTTCAATATCAGTTTCAGTTATTCAAAAATAATAATCATTCCATCATATTCATGTTCATAAATCACCCCAATTTCATTTCATTGTGTAATCATTCCTTCATATTATAAATAATTATCTACCCATCAATAAAATTACATAAGAAATGTATACTCACAAAAATTATAGAAGAGATGCTAATTCGATTCAGAAAATATTATTCCATATTGAATTCATTTCCTAGATCCTTCAATGATATCCCCCAATCAACCTTTAAATTCTAGTACATTCAATATTTTAGATTCACCACCACATAGACCTTCACCACTAGCCTTATTATTTTAATATAATAAATAGAATGGAGAATTTATAAAATATTTCCAGTGGGAATAATGAATTCTCCTCACTCAGTTTCCCTAACCCACTCAATCAATTTCACCCATCAATTATTATTTTACTTTCCATTAAATCCACCCATAAATTCAACACTTAATATCTCACACATTACCATGCCAAAAAAATATCAAGATCCATAAAATTATCTAACATATCCACATCACCACTACTAAAATATCTCAACTGAACATTATTTATTTACTTTTAAATAGTATATAAAATCTTAATTACAGGAATAAATAAAATAATAATAATATTTCACTAATACCCAACAAATAATGGGTAAATATCATCACCTCCAAAAAAGTATAAAACCCCCACACATGCATAAATTTCAGGTCTTGAGTCTATATAAAAATTTAGAATTCCACTCTGTGAACAAAAAATTACCACTCTATCCTTATTACCCAAAAAATTATAAAACTTTAGAGACTCTAAAAACATAAAAATCAAAATATCAATAAATTTTGGAATTATTTATGTCACTATTTTATATAAAAATATATATTTATTGTATTCAGCATATATATTCAAATTATAAAAGTGAATTTTAACTTTTATGAAAATTTAGAATGGATGATTATGGTGCATAGTTTCCCAAACTATACAGGTTTTATATATAGAACAAACTTTAAATTATAGTGTATTGTGTATTTTTGGTTCATGGTCTTCCAAATCATGTATCAATACCCTAATAACCTTTAAAAATATATATATATTTTTAAAAATTATGATTTAAATTTAACCACTTCTATTTTTTCTCTCATTTTTTGGATATCCATATAGACATTGTCCCATTATATCCCCTCCTTCATTCTTGAATTCATTTGAATTTTCTTTATCATATGGGTGTGATTCCTTCAAGTCAATGAATATAAATCCCTTAAAATATTCATTTATTACCTATTTATTTCATATTCATTCCCTCATATGTCCACGGTGTAAAATGGTTCCTTATCACAAGATTTTTATATTTTTTAATTTAAATTTTTTGATATACAATAAAATTATAAGGATATCTCTTAATCTTTATTAGTGGAATAATTTTTTTTGGAATTATATTCATAAAATACAATTATATGTTTCTATCTAGATTCATCATTGAAAAACCCATGAATGATTTCATGTTATAAATAAATGTTTTAATTAAATAAAATTTATATATTATATTTATAATGATATTATGATAATGATTATTTTTCTCACTTATGTTTTATTTTTCATGGACAAAGGATTTCCCGGAATTTTTATATTCTTCCTTCATATGAATGTTTCACACAATGTGATTATAGAATTTCATGTGATTTTTTCCATTATATAATGGAATTTTTTTCAAATAATATTTTATAATTATTTATAAAAGATACGTATCAAAATTTTGATGAATTTTTTAAAAGATGAAGGAGTTATTGGATTTTCCAAATTATTCTTACTATATAACTTACAGCATTGATATTATTTCCCATTTTTATTATCAAATTACTATATGTTATATTTTTTCTTTGATGTATGGTGGATGATTATAAATGATATGTTTTTTCTAAATGTGTTTTTATGTGAAGTGTGGGTTTATTTTATGATCATTTTATTGATTTTTTATGTTTGTTAGATGAGTTTAATGGGAATAATACCTTGGGTATCTTAGGATGGTAGTCTAGAGAAATAAATCTCACTTGTTTATAATGCCCCTAATTCTATCCCTAATATCCCCTTAGTTGACATTATAGTATATCTAGAATGGATAAGTTTAGGAATATACTCGATCTAGTTCCATTTTGGGATCATTTTCTTTATAATTTTAGTATTTTATTCTAGCTATTATCACTTAGCTAGTTTACAATTCAGATATAACTAGTATCCTATATATATATATATATATATATAATTGATAGTTTAAGTGTGTTTATCCAAGACCAAAAAACTTTAGTCCTATAGGTAGATAACCATGATGCTTTAAGAATCTATATTATAAAGTTTTTTCCCTTTATGAATTTATTTATCAAAAATTTATTGTCCTTACTTAAATTGAGTAATTTTTTGTTTTAAAGATAAATTTGTAAATATATTTCTCAATGTTGCTTATTTCCATAAGAAATGAAATGATACTTTATTATATGTATTTCCATCCAACATATAATTGTTTATTTTATGAAGTTTATCCTTAGAACATGTGGGAAATTTTTATTGGGTATATTTTTCTCAAACTAGATATACACACATTGTGTGTATGTAGACCTGGTCTTCTTTGATACAGGTAAGGAAAAAGAAGCAATATAAATGGGTAGATATTTTATAGTCTTATTTATACTTATAATAAGTGATAAGTGGGAGATGTACAATTTTCATATGGTGATTTTTAACATTGGGTAATGTTTTTAATACTTTTGGTTATGTATATAGATAATCCTATGTACTCAACCTCTTCAACTCCCCACCCACTTTTTCAACATTTTTGGGATTCATTTTGGTTTTAACATATGATTTATGAATGTAAATATATTTATAGTTATGTTTTATTTTATGCCTTAATTTTTTTATGGATTAGTGAGTTATTAATCATTTTTACCTCATTTGGTAGTTCTTTATTTCAAATGTGTTAGTGACATTTGGGTTATTACTCTAATGTATATAGTGGTCATATAGAGTTCTTAGTTGGAATACCTTTTTTATTTTACATTTTTTCATGAATATTCATTATAAAAAGTTAAATTTTATACCTCTGGAACTAGTTTCCAACATATTGTTGTTCGGAACACCCTTTGGTCCTTAGGGAAGGCCAGATCTGGTATTAGGTTAGGGTAACCTGGGTTGGTTCATTGAAAATATACCAAAAAATACCCTCCATTGATCATCTCCTATACCCATTATCGATAGTAGATCAGCCATTTATTTAAAAAAATATGACCCACCCTATCCACATTAAACACAATGGAGAATCCTATCCAAAACAATTACCATACTCTTAAATTCATTCCCAACACTTCATAGCCACTTCAAATATTGAAATATATTTAATTTTAAATTACTATAATTCCTTTAAAAATTTATCTTCAAAAAAAACTTTCAGATTTTATCTTAAATATAATAAATTTTAGATATAAATATTCATGTTTTAGATAAATTTATTATTAAGATAAAATCTTATGGTTTATTCAGAAATCCTAAAATATGGGTTTTTGATAATCTAGAAAAGCCTAAAATCAATCACAAAAAAATTATACAATCAAAATATACATTAGTCAAACAAAAACAATAACAACAATCATTCAATATGTAATCAAAATTCACTATAGAATATATTAGAGTCACCTATCATAGATGAAGAATAGCCAAATATCAATGAAATACTAAATCATGTGTTAACGATCGTGATAAAATCTGTCAAAACCTAGTACAAAGGACACAATATCATGATTATTATATTCATGATTCAAAATATATAATTCCATTACACTATATCTAATCAAACGTGTTAGATCTACATTGATAGAGAGAAAATTAGAGAGTGATATAGAGAGAAATAGATATATTCAGTAACTGATGTGATCACTAAGATTTGACCATCGAGTTAGTGTCAACCAGACTAATTCTAGATATAAGAATATTTTTTATCTATGTAGATCCCAAAAAAGAATTCAAAAGATTTCTATTTCTATTTAAGACCTTAATAGTGTATCAATGGGAGTTTTGGGAGTTTAATCATAGTCTTAAAAGATATGTTGCACAACCCATGCCTTATAAAATGGTTAGTCCACATGGTCTAGTAGAATGTTCCCCTAATCATTTTTTAATCCCAAGAGGGATTATCTAGTCTTCACTATAGGAATGTAAAGTTTCTTTGACCATGTTCTCAACTATTTCAACCATTAATGTTGTGAGTTGGATTTTTTCAATTAATATTTTTTGACTTGAGGTGACATGAGGACTTTATAATGCATGAAGGAAGTTGGATAAAGATACCAAACATGGAAAATATATTTTCTGATATGTGTATTTAATTTTTATATTTTTATTTGGAGGTTTTATAATATAATATGATATTAATATTTCTCATGTGATGATAAATGTAATGACCCGTTATTTCAGTGAAATATTTATACTTAAATAAATATTGTGTTTGATCGCTTATTTCACATGAAAAAACCATTAAAATAAAACACATAATATTATATTTGTAAATTATAATAAGAATAAAATCTATAATAAATTAAAAATAATAATCAATTTGAGATGAATTATAGGGTTAAGAACACATAAATCTTAAAGTGTTCATTTTTCAATAAAATGTTTCTGTTTATTTATATATTTCATTTTTAAATTATAGAATTATAATTTAATAATATAAAATTAATTTTTAAATTTCACATATAAAAATTATCCTAATGTGAATTTTTTGTATTTTTCTAACATAATTTATTTTTAGATGAATAGTGAAAATACATTTCTTCCAAAACAGCTACTTTTATTGATTTATCACTATATAAACAAGACATGGAATTTTATAAAACTTTTTAATTGATCAAATACTTATTTAAGAAATAATTTTATGTATTTAAAGGCTATTCTTTTAAATTTAAAAAACCTATATTACACTTTATAAAATAAAAGTAATATATCAATACTAATAAAAATAGTTTTTGATCTTTTCTTTTTATTAAGTATTTTAATGGTAAAATTCATTTATGGATTATTTTGAAAGATTTATACTTTTTTATAATAAAAAAATTTATGTTCTAAAATTTTATAATGTCGATAATTATGTCTTATACAGAATTTTTAATCTTGAAAACAAAATTTTATTAAAAACTATTTTTACAAGTTATGTGTGTTTATTTTAAAATTCATGCTTCAAACCATCCTAAATTTTATTTGATAAAAATAATTTCAAATTTGAAATCAAAATTTTCAAATTAGGTAAAAATATTAATTAAATTTTGGTTATTAAAATTAATTACTAAGGTTGAAGGTTATTTACCTTGGAAAAAATGAAAACGGTAAAAATTGATTTTTTTAAGGAAATTACCCAAAACATATTAAAAACCATGATTCCAAATAGATGGTTAATATGTTTCTCAAACAAGACTCACCTAAAATATTCTTTTGTCTTTTTTTATCCTTTCACCCTTCTATAATAATATTAAATTACTGAAAATATAAAGGGTGCTTCCAAAACAACCCTCATATTCACTTATGAAAGGGGATCATTACACCACTTCTTGTTTTGAATTTCCCTTTAAAATTATTTATTAAACACTAAAATTTTGTTCTTCATAGAATCTGATCCCACATAATTAATCCCATATTCACCATTAGTAAACTTCATGTCTTCATTTTCAAGGATATTTCTAAAAGAAAACTCAAGCTCTTTAAGTAGGTATTACCTTATTCTTAATAATCCTCTTATAAATCAATTCTAACCACCTTAATATAATGAAAAAGGTATAATTAATATACCAATATATTATTATATTAAATTATAAAACCATAATTTTTTTCACTTCCATCAACTAGTAAAAAAAATAACATCGATCATATGAACCTGTCAACTATTGCCTCCAAAAATCGACATCTTCTGTTTTTTTTTCAATGTCTCTAAAGTATAGTTTTAATAATAAGAATTATGAAAAAAAAATATATGATATATATATAATTTAATTATTATTCTAAGCATTAAATTTATTATATAACTTTATCCCCACTCATTTTCCAACAAATCTTAATGTTTACTGTGTGTACGTGCGGACTACCGCCTCTATAAAGATATATTTTTCATTTTTCATCTAGTATTTTTATTCTTTATAAAAATATTTTAAAATAATATTCAGCATAATAATAGAAGATAAATAATATATTTATACTTCCTTAATAATGATATTATAACAAAATTACCCCATAATCATTTTTATCTATTAAATTATGGTATACTCTTATTGGGTCGGTTTGACTACCTACTTGAATAATGCTATAAAATAACATCACAGATCATGATGAGAACATAATTATTGAAAAACATATGATATAAAAGACAAATAAATATTTTATTTTTTGTTATATAATTTTAAAGTTTGTATTAAACTCATTAATTAAGATCCATTTCCCATTCTTCAAAAATCACTGAAAAATGTTGATCGATGATTTCATCTTTAAGGGTCAAAACCAAAACTATAATATAAGAAAATTATAATATTAGAAATAATTTGAGATCATAAATTTTAGTACCTTTTATGATCTACAAAGGATGTAATTTGAGAAAACAAAAATAAAAACATCTTCATTGTGAAACTAGTTCAAAATTATTAAGATTACATGAACCTAAAATTTAAAATGGATAAAAAATAATGATTATGTAGAGAACAATTATAAATTGGGTTCATAAAAGGGTATTGATATGAATAAGGCTCTAAAATAGGTTATTAAGATAATTATTTTTATTATAGTAGAAGTTAAATCACTTTTGTGGAAATCAAGAGTTAATAGTAAGGTATTTGGTAACTCAAACATCTTCATTTGAGTTATATGACTACTTCTTGAATTTATTTCCCATTTTTTCACAAAAAATAATGATTTAAAATGATGTTATCTCGTATATATATAGGGAAAAACATTTTTTAATTAAAATACACTTCAATGAAGTTTTTTCTTTTTACATGATTTTAAGAAAATAGAGGGTTTTTAAAAAAGAGACTCATGACTATGACTTTCTCATTGGTGGTTAAAATTTTTTTTTTTAACTATTTTTTATTTATGTTTTAGTTATCCTCAATATAATTAAAAATATAAATATTCATTAGAGCTTTGTTTCGAGTATTTCCCTTCATTTTTCTTCTATTATTTGATGATTTTTGAGTGATCAGATTTTTTGTTTTAGAAAATTTAAGTCATTTTGTTAAAATATTTAGAAATGTTATAAAACTGATATTTTTTCCATGGGTTATTTATAATTTGAAAGATTATTGATTTTCATTCAATATTTTTATTAATTCCATTTTTACTTCTATGGGTTCTTCATGAAAAGTGATTAATTTTCTTTTAAATATTTCATGAAATCAATTTTATTTCAATGGGTCCTTTAAGATGTGATAAGTGAATGATTTTCAAGTGTTTTTTAACATCATGGTCCTAACCATTGGCTTGTAAATATCTAAGGTCACACTAACCTTAGGTTACATACACAAGACACCAAATGTAGTAAATAAAAGCTAATTTTTTAATAAAAATTTTTGGGGGTGATTATCCCTTTTAATAACCACAAAATTTTAAGAGAAAATAAAAAATAACCAAACCAAACTATATAATCCGTAAAGTATAAATAATACAACTTTAAAAAAATAAGAAAAACCAAAAATATCAAAGTAGCGATAGAAATGAAGAATAATGAAACCCAAGAAAACTAAAGGATATAATGACGTAGCAACACCAATGTGGCATCAATCCAACCACTCTATAATAGAACTCCATGAACCTTATCCAAACATCATATAAATAATCACAATTAAAAAAATAAGAAACCTTTCATTTACCTATGTCTTGAAGGACAATTTCATCATATTAACCAAATTACATATGTAGGGGGTGAGTAATCATACCTAGTAGTATTTCCCCAAGAGACTTCCCAACTCATTCCACCAATACAAGAACATGTTTGCTCAAATTTCAAAATATAATTTAAAAAAAAGATAGGAACATAAAATTAGTTTACCAAATTAAAACAATTTAAATTACAATTAGAAATAATTTATCCATTAATTCTACTTGGAATACAAAAACCACATCCACATACTTATTCAAAAATGCATGTCATGTGATAGTACCATACTCATGAGTGGTTACTTGTTGATCCACCAATTTTTCACTAAGTTACCATTCTCCAAGTGCCTCTAGTTTGAAACCACATGCCATTTAATGGAAACATTTAATTCTTACGAATAGAAACCATACCACATATTTCATAAGGTCACTTCCATTTATTTTGCATAGATCAATTATTTATGTTAAAAGAATTAAACAAAAATATTTCTTACATTAAACAAATACCATAATTTAATACCATAAATAAAATGGGTTTTCCAAAAATAATTCAAATTCAAATTTTTACATAATCATAAATAAAAGGATTTTCCTTAAATAAATCAACATTTATTTTCTTTTAAAATTTAATAAAAAAAATTAATAAATACTAAGCCTTTAAGTTCTAGAATAAGTAGAGAAAATAGATAAGATGAAAACCACACAATGGGTGATGAATCCAATACAATGAAAACTCTAGATCTAAGCTCAAAATTCACCTCTTTAAATAGATAGAATCAAGATCTCATCAAAAAAACATCCAAGATCATAGATCTATATATAAAAAATCAGATATAATGTTTAATTCTAAGTAAAAACAAGTTGATCAAAAAATAAGAGAGAAATGAGGAGATAATAGGGCTATTTCCTTAAATATGCTTGATCCAAAACAATTCAATCCAATGAAATGAAGTTTTGAGGGTTCAGAAGATACTAAAAATTCCCAGAGTAATCCTTGGGTTTGAGATCCTAAGTGAATGAATGGAAAAATAAAATTTTTTATGTGAGAAATAGAATAAAAAATCAAATTTCCAGATATATTAATGTATGCCTCATGGTAATGATTCATGTTTTAACAAACTATACCCTAAAATTGTGAGTGTTACTGGATAGCACCAAGGTAGCCACACAAATTTTCTACATATTTTGGAAAACTATATACCAACTGTTTGAAATGTATCTATCCTAAAAAATCTTAGATTGCATGGTTTTCCACATGGTTTGGTCAAACTCTGAACTAACCCTATGCCTTCCCAAAAACTCTAAGAAACTATTGCACAGTTTCTAAGAGAAGTCGTATAGTTTCCCATAACTATTCTCAAACCATTCACCCATAAAAAAAATTTAAACACACCAAACCCACAAATAAATTCTCAAAACTCAACCCAAAAATTATATAACTTCAAATTACACAATAAATGGGTGATTTAACTCAAACTAGGGGTGTTACATCTTCCCCAATATTAGGCTTTTCATCCCCAAAAATATAGATATTGTTGGTACTTTGGAATATTTTTCTCCATTTTTTCGGCATTTCTTTCTCATGTTCTCATGTTTCCTCTTGAAATTGACCATGTTTTCAAAAAAAATTGAATCAATGGAATATGTTTTTCATGTAATACTTTATATTTTCTTTACAAGATGTGAATCGCTGCATGAATAAATGTATCATTTAGATTTCCATCAATATGATCCCATCAAATTCATGGAAAGGATTTATTTGTTAAATCTATATTAGAAATGCATGAAAGATGTTACGAACCAAACTAAACTGCCTCGGTAAATCCAACCGATAAGCAAGATCTCTAGTTCGATAAAGTTTCTCAAAAGGTCCAACATATCGAGGATATAACTTTCCTTTTTACCCAATAATCAATAACTTAATCTTTGAGTTACTTTCAAGAACATATGATCGCTAATGTTAGATGATAAAGGGTGATGTTGATAATACACATAAGATTTAAAAGAGATTTGGTCTGAAGGAATTCATTTCTTGGTCATTTCAATTTTCTAAGTCATATCATGAACAAGGATATGACCCAATAGCGAAATTTTGTAATGAAACCAACCCCAGTAACCTGGATCTAGTTTTTTCTTTACTACATTGGTATAAGATATAAGGAATCACATCATTAAGGACCAAATAGTTTAGTAGTATTTGTAAATAATATATATAAATGATTCCAAAATTAAACATGAAAAGAAAAATTAAAACTTTTTTTTTGAAAATAACATTATTCTCTCTAGTATATCATTTCATATCAATCATAGTACACTTCGAGGATTCCTAGGAAAAGAAATAGAATAAGTTGATCTCAAATTCTCATTATGGTTTAAATATAGCAGAAGCTATCATGAATTAATGGGCATAATCAACATAGAAAGGTAAATAACTAATAATTCATTCCATTTAATAAATAAATAGAGAATGAAATGAATCTATATATAATATCACTGTGAAAGTCTCATGGATATAAAGATAAGGAATAATCAATATGGAAAGGTAAATGACAAAAAACACATTCCATTTAGCCAAAAAAATGAGAATGAAATGAATATCAAGATAATATCATTATGAAAATATCAAGGATAATAATAACTAAATTCGTAATGATGTAAATTCTTAATTATGGGATGTTATAATCTTAGGAATCAAGATAACTCTACTGTTAAGACCTTTCAAAAGACGGTTTAAAACCACAGGTAAAAATGAGTTTAATGCTAACTTATTGATTTGTCTAATGAAACCTACTGATGCATCGAGGGGCTATATAATGTAATACCCTAAGATTTCACGGTATTAATCCTTTTAAATAATTCAATATCTTGTGTTGCACACAACATCAAGTTCAAGAGCACAATGACCTATCAAACTAGTCGCTTAAAAAAGCAATTATGAATAGTATTAACCAAATTATGAAATTTGTAAATTTTATTTTTCAAAATATACTTCATTTTGTAATTTGTAATATCAAAATTAGTTTATGGTAAACTTTAGGAATTTTTATGAAAAGTTTCAATTTTTGATGAATAGTGAAAAATACTGCATTATTGTTAAAAACCCGAATTTTATATTTTAATAATTATTTTAATTTAAATTTATTAGAAAGTAATAATAGATAAATAATAAATATTTTAGTCCAATTTAGGACATAGGAATCGTTTTTATAATATAATTATATATAAAAAATTTATTAAACTTTTGAACGACTCTTTTACCCACCTTCTAACCACATCTGCAGATTAGAATTAAACGCAATTTTACTACTTCTATGAATTGAATTTCAAAAAAAAGACATACATGGTTTCAATAAGTATAAAAAATTTTGTCTAATAGAATCAAATTAATTTTTGGTGGATAGTAACTTTTTATTTTATTTACCACACTTAAAGGTAAATAGGGTAATCAAAGGTAAAAAATATTATAATAATATAATATTTCCCTAAAACTTGTCCTAATTTCATTGGATAAGTGTTTTTAGACCAAAATTAACCTTAGGTAGAAAATATGATCTTTTTATACCACTTTTTTTAGATTAGTATATTTATTATATTTTATTTAAATAAGAGTTAAAAATGAAAAATTCAAATTTTAATAACTATATAATTTTTAATATAAGGATATATAAGTGATATGGTCGACTATAAATAGTATTTAGAAATCTAAAGTTATTATCTGCATAAAGATAATTTATTTATAATTTTATTAAATTAATAATTAAATTAAATGGTAACACAATAATGATGTAGTAATTGAATTATTAAAGGAAGAATCAATTAAATGATATTAAAAGTATTAAATTAAATATGGTTTGACCTAATTAATGAAATAAAAAAAATATAGATAACATGGATATTTTAGTGACATATTTTAAATATTTTTTTGAAGTTATCATGTTGGTTTAATATTTTTAAAAATGAAAATATTGAATAGTATTAAAATTGACATAAATGATACTTTAAAATAAATAATATTTAATTAAATTTTTTAAAATTCATAAAAATATTAGGTTCATCCAAGTAACTAGGATAATGTTAAATATTTCATAAATGATTCAATTTTTTTTCTTTTTTTATTTTATAGTAACTATATTAACCATGGTATAAAAAGACAAGTAGAATTGGTAAGAGTTAAACTGTTTAACTAAGGGTTAAACCCAAAAGATAAGGTTAATTTTGTGACCAAAACTTTTCTAAAAATAAATGGTTTAGATTATTTCTACCCATACTCATATTATCCTCTAAAAAATCAATTTGGATATATTTAAAAACTAATATCAATTTATAATAAATTAATAGTTTTGGAGTTTTGGAAAGTACCCCTCCCCTCTATTATAAAATGGCACCTTTCTTTCTCCTTTATTCACACCTATAAATCCATTTTTCTCGACCAACACCTTCCCAATTAAACTAAAAAATTCCCTCAATCATCATAGAGGCCATAATTTTTTCATAAAGCCATCCCAAGGAGTCCTTTTGTGAAAATCAAATGGAGACGCTCAAAGAAGAGGTAATTGTTTTACCAATTCCATTCAATTTATTTTCTTCTTATACTTCATATTACTATGTTTTTTCTATACCAAAGTAATAAATATAATATAATATACATTCTAAGATGTTATTATAATTAATTAATAATCATATTCCTCAATTTATCTATCCTAAAAATAATAATATCATCATGTGTGTGTACATATGGCTTACTGTCTCCACGTCGTAGTGTAATTTGTTATTCAACACTATTTTATTTTGATTGGAATAATGATGATTATAATGGATATAAATATGAATATAACATGATAATTATTCTTTATAATTAATATACAATCCAATTCAAAACCATTTAACCATTAAGGAAATGATATTGTCGCTCGTGCATACGTACGGCCTACAGTCTCCACAACGCGGTGACATTCATTATCCATGTTAACCATTCACAAATGATCATAAAATTTATAATATGAGTAAATATAATATTTATTAACTTAATATCATTCTAGATATTAATAAAATACATCCTATCCATAAAAAACATGATCTACACAACAAAACATGCATAGGAAAACGAAGTAGTTAACACTCGGAACAATGGTAGTACTGAAATATTATTTACCAAATGATATAAGAGGATCACATATGATATCCTAAATATGGATATGGTTTTGGTTTTGGTATAATTTAATAACTTACTTTAACCATTATATATAAGGTTAAATCACCCTCAACTAAAGGAAAGTACAAGGTAAGGGTTAATTTCACAACCTCATTATTATTCGAGGTTGTTTATATGTAAGTATCTAATTGGGAATCTTTATCATCCATATACATGTTTCCTAAAATTTATTTCAAAATATTATCAAAAAAAATTTAAATATGTTTTTACAAATGTTTGAATTTTTATAAAATATTTTGAAATGAATCTTTCCATCATTTTCTAAACAAGTTACTTTATGACCTTTTCAAAAAATTAAGGAATGAATGTTTTTTTAACTTATATGGCTATTTTCTGCCATTATGGATATTAAAATTTTGAATCTTACCTTACAATCTTATAAGGATATTTTAAAAAGAAATTTTTTCTTTTATAATCATACGACTTTTAAAATATTTCAAAGTAAAAAATTAATATTTCTCTAAAATAATTTTAATGATTTCATTAGATTATTTTCATCTATGTCAGCATCCTTTGTTGGATTTTATTATTAATTTTGGTTGATTTACTATGATACAATATTCAATATTGTATTGAAGTTTTTATGATATTTTTTACTGTGGATGTTCAATTTTGATACCATTCATGGTTT
This sequence comes from Viscum album, assembly GCA_963277665.1. NCBI lineage: Eukaryota > Viridiplantae > Streptophyta > Magnoliopsida > Santalales > Viscaceae > Viscum > Viscum album. The sequence continues at coordinate 1,935,514,950 of OY728136.1, read as the reverse complement.
AGGGTTAAATTATTAACATTTCATATGCTAGTTTTAATATGAATGTTTATGTTATGTTTCACCCTTTTCATATGAGGAATGCATTGGACTTAGTAAGTGATGGGAGGGTCCCACTATAGCCCCTCGATTATTTGGTATGTCTCATGATACAAACTAGTGTCTTGGAATAATGCCTTGATGGTATGGTTATTTATGGTCTTGGTAGGAGGCCATGACGGGCGGGTTATAATGTCTGGCATTATGAATTTCCTCATTATGAGATTAGTTATTGATATGTCATGTGATTATTCGACTAGTAGAATATCCATGTGAATATTTAAATAAAATTATTTGATTTATTATTACCATATTATACTGAATATTATGTTTAAAAGTCTTGTGTTTCGGTTTTATACCTTGCCTTAAAATATTTGTGCTTATTTATGATATGTTCCACTATATTATTTATCCTTAATGAGAATTTGAGTTTACCCCTTTATTATGTTTAATTTTTACCCAAGATGCGAAGAAATATATTATGAATAAACTCTAGGGATAATCTAAGGGATATGAGTGTTTTCAAAGGAGACACTTTGTTGTTTTCATTTCAAGATGTAATGTAAAACTTTTATTTGTATCTAGTTTTTTCAAGGATACTAAATTGATCAGTCCTTTAGAATTTGAATTCTTTTGATCATGAAAATGTAATAAAATAATACAAGAACTCTAGGTAACTAGGGTTGGGGTGTTATATATAATTTTTTTCCCCACCAATCACTACATGTCCAAACCATTCCTCATATACCAAATAATCAATTTAATTAATGAATAATGTTCCTTATCATCAAATATCCATACTGAATAAAGAATACAAATTTATTAATATCTACCCAAATAAAAAAAATAACTTTAAATGTAGAACATCATAAGTATAAATGATATATGTTTTAAGAAATAAAAATATTCAGGATAAATAATATAGATATTTATTGAAAATTTAATGTCCACATGAAAGTGAATGTCACACCCAGACCTTGGATACTTATTTATTTTATTATTTTTTTGATCTGGGATCTTTTTTGTTGAGGTTCGGGTTGAGCCCCAATTTAAATTTTTTAATTTCAGAACTTTTGGGTGAATTTTTGGCCTTTGTAAGTTTTTTGCACGATTAAAGGAAACCATGCACCTTTCCCAGGAAACCATGCATCTTGGTGTCTTTTTTGTATAGAGGTGTTTGGCATGGTTGGTGCATAGTTTTTAAACTATGTGGCCAAGAAATTCAAGAAGTCCCATATGGATAGTCATGGGTTTATGGTTAGCACATGGTTTACCAAACCGTGTGGCCAAACCATGGGAGCTACCCAAAAATGTTAAATACAAAAATCCCTAATACTATCTCTCTCATTTTTAACCAGAAATTGTTCCCCCTCTACTTGGATCCTTTTGGTGCATGAAGGGATCCCCCTCTCCTTACCTCATCCTCCTCCATGGATTCTCCTCCAAGCTTCCAAGGTAAGTTTCTTAGGGTTTATTTCGATTTTTCTCCCCTTTCTCTTATCCTCTATTGATTATTTGGGTTTTATTTGTGGTTTTCTCTCTTGGACAAACCCATATTGATAGGTTTTGCGTCTAGGTTGTTTTTCTTTGGATATTAGGGTGTGTGGTTCATCTATGAGTCTTTTTTCTTCCTCCCATCAAAGTTTTATCTCATTTTCACTCTGTTGAGTTATGTATTTCTATTATTTTTATTTCCAGCATAATCAATCGATGCTTCTATGCTTCCAATTAATTTAAAAATATTATTCACATATTTTTTATTCACTTGTTTATTTTATTGTGGTATTATTTTATTTTATAAATTGTTAAAAATGGTTTTTGAAGTGATTCTACATATATTCATAAGTATATATGCCCCAAATGTGTTTGATACAATTTCAATTGAGATTTGAAGGAAAAAATTGATGGTTTGTGTGGTTTTCAACCTTATAATTATTTTATGAAATTGTTTAGATTATTATTTGGTCTTTACATGAGGAACATGGAAAATTTTATTGTATAGTTTGTATGTTGTTTTGGAAGGATCTCTTGGTTTTTAAATAGTTGATTGCACCCTTTTAAATTATGTGAAATTGTTGGGTTTTGTTTAGTTTGAAATCAAGTGATGATTCTAAAAATAGTTTTTGGGTGTTTTTATGGATGTCTAGAGTGTGACATTGGATGTTGGCATATCTATGAGTAGATAAGGGGAACACATGGATGTGCATTCAAAGGAATATGAAACTTTAAAATACTTGACCTACTCTATCTTGGTTCTTCTTTAATCTCTTGTTTATTTACTAATGGTACATTGGTTTTCAAATAGATCAAGGATGGTTTTAATCTTCTGTTGAGTTTATGACCCACTTGATTATTTGGATAAATGTTTGATTTTCCTTAAAAAGGAAATTAATTCCCATTTATAATTTTAAATTGTGTCATGTGTTTTTCAGTTTGACATAAGGTGGTCTTTGAAAATGAAATTGGATTTGGGGTGAAGGCTCATTTGGCATTGCATGCATGAAAATATTGTCTTATATTTTTTCAAAAATGGTTTGGAAATGTTTGTAAATATGTTTTAATAGGTATGATGAAAGGCCTAGTCGGTACCTTGACCTATTTTGAAAACTTTTTTGAAATATTAAATGATTTTTCATCTAGGATTGCACCTATGAATGATTGTGTATATGGTGGGAAACCCTATAGATGTATTTTCCTATATGGGTTATTTTATAGTTGATGTTAGTGTATGGGTTACCTAAATACGGTGATGGTAGGTAAGGGGAGTCATGCATATGAGGTCCTCCTACTTACATAGTATAATTTTACCATGGGTTTCCTAGGAATATTTTAGATGGTCAAGTGATGCTTTCTTATCGAACTCGGTTAGATGGGTTGGTACCCCTTGGATGGATTTAAAGGATAGATAGGTTGTGATACAATATTTTCTAGTTTAGGGAATCCAGTTGGTTATAGAGCAAGGAGTTTCACCATACGCCAGTAGGCGGTTCAAAACTGAGTATATTCATGGATCGCACTAGGTATATTTAGGAAATACCCATGGTTTATTATATACATTTTATTGTTTATATTCTTATGCATTTGGTTTCTCGTTTACATTGCCTATTTATTTTTAATATAGATTCGTACTTTTTTCACTTGGTTTGGGTTTTGGTTTTCAAATGGTAATCTATTGTGAAAATGGGAAATTGTTCCTGCTTATCAAAATGATAAAAAATTATTTTCAATAAATTTATTTTCAAACTATTATTAGTGGACTTTTTTTGGTAAAGGAAATATATGGATTATGTGGTGGTTTCCTACTGATCTATTAGGCTCTCACCCTACTTGTGTCATTCGGTGTCAGTATACCTGAGTTTTTTTGTAGGTTTAGGTTCTATAATTAAAGTTCTCATCATGGTAGAAGGTTGTACTTTTGGTCGACCAGTTTGTGGAAGGTGGTGACCATGAGGTCACATGGAGTTCGTGACAGTGGAAATTTTTTTGTGTTCAGATCTCAGTTGTTTAGTTGTACTCTGTAGATGGATCAATTGTATATTTATTTATAATTAGTTGTTGTTTATGATTTTGTGCTCAATTTTCTTAGTTTATTTATTCAATCCTAGTTATTATGATAAAAACTTTCCTACTTGGATTATATTTGATTCCCAACAATAGTTTCGAACCCACATAGATTGAGAACACCATTTGATCCATGCTGCAGACTGTGCCGAGTGTCAGGTTGGATGGCATCTCATCCTAGTTCGTAGTAAAATTGAATCAAAGGAGGTTGTTATTTACTATTTGGGGTGTCATGTAGACTAGAGAATATGATTTACAGGGATCAGAAAGTAGGTCATGGGTCAGTTCCTGGTCACTACCACTCGTGATTAGACCTGAGTCCCCAGGGGTAATTGGGTTTTGAATTTTTGTTTTTGATTTGGATTGAGGAATGAAAAAGGAGACAAGTCAATGTCATGTTGTGATATCATATAGAGTATTGAACCATGTTTAGTCCATGTTCATGGTTCAAGGTCCTTTTAGTTGTTATTTCTTACATGGGGCATGGCCCACTACCATTTCTCCGAGTTAGGTATGACTACTAGTTCCTTATTTCGATAGTTTAGCATGAGTTGTGTCTTGTCTCAATCTCATATAGTGTGAGTAATATTTTAAAATGAATACATATTTTTAAGTGGAAATTATTTCCTTCAAATGGTTTTGGGTTGGAAAATGGGTTTTAAAAGATAAAGTGTTTTGGTTTGAAAATTTGGTACATGTTTGGAATTGAAAAGGAAGTGGCATGGGTGTAACCCTTGGTGTTCCATATGGACATTCACATATGTGCAGGTGTGTGTGGAAAGTGCATGTTGGCATGTGGGAATGGAAATGGATGGACACATATGTTATGGGTCATGGGATTCCATGGGTGTATGATTGAAATCAAAGGCTTTACCTTGTTTTTACAAAGTGATTTATAAATTGGAAAATGATTCCATGAATTGGTTTTTGTATTATAATGTGGGTTTTTTTGTGGAGAGTGGCTTTTTAGTTCAAAAAGTGGCCCTAAAATAGGATTATTTTTAAAATTAAAATGAAAGTGGGATTTTTGAAAAGAGGAATCCCGATTCTACTTATATATGTGTATCTTATGAGCCTATTTTTTGGATCGATGTGTTCTTTCCAATTTTGATTTGGTTTGATATCGGTTTCGGTTTCATTTTTCTAATGTAATTTAGAATATTCCACCCATATAAGTCCCCAAATTTTCTAGTGAGTCATTCCCCATTTTTTATTATTCTCGGTTGTTACCTATCTTTCATGGGGATCATGGTTCGCTAGAGGTAGTGGAGTTTCTTGAAAAGAGTTGATTGTGTATTCATATTATTGGGAAATCCCAAATCTATTAGCATTCAAGATGTTCTAGGTTTGTTTAAGGTTCCATCTTTGGACCATTGGAATTTTTTTATCCCATCATCATTGGAAGTTGGTATGACATGATAATTGTTTAGGACCACCTTTTCAAAGGTATATACCTGATGAGATGAATTTGAGGAAGGTGGAAGATCTTAGGGATGTTGGGTAATGCCAAAAAATTGTGAAATCTTATTTTTATCATTTTAGAGATCTGGTTTCTTACTCTACAGAGGTGGTGTTAGAGGATTAGTTAAAGGATCCTCTTTTATTTTTGGGTCTTTGTTCATATATTGAAAAAACATTTCTCTCTCCGGGTGAAATTCAGTATGGGAAGCTGATGAATGATGAATTCTTATGTGAATTGGTTCCTAGAGAGCAGTTTGTGGTGATTGATAAACCAAATTCCCTTTTTGTTCATGAAGGTTTCCCATCTAGTGAGAAGTGTGTGCCAGAGGAACCTCTTCCTAATAAGTCTATCTTGCTGGATAGGGCTTCTTGTTCGTCGAACCACACAATCATGTGTTTCTAGTGTGGACAGTTCAGGACTTCGAATCTATCATTCCATAATCCTATGAATACTTTCCATTATTGTGGTATTTGGGTCATCTAGAGAAGTTTTCTAGGAAGCATTGTCCAAAGAAGAATTATTTATTGGAGGTTCCCAATTCCTCACTGCAGGGAAGGAGATGCTTCAGTCATCAGGGCTCTAATCACATGCCTCTAAGTGAATCTCACACATATTCAAGAGTCTTCTGGGGTGTGTGAAACCTTGGACCAGTTCTGTTCCCCATGTTAGGGTGGAAGAGTTAAAAGAATTTTTTTTAGTTTTTACTATTTTTGGGAGTTCGTATATCCATCATACATGTGTGATGAACTTGTAATTTTGTAATCTAAGTAGTTTTGTTTATATAAATGTGTCTCTTTAAAATCATTTGTTCTTCATTGAGTGTTTTTATCCATTGTGTGGTCTAGGTTCAGTTTTATTTGTGGTCGTTTGGAGGTTCTTGAGCTTTGTGGAATTGATGGGTTGTCATTTCGGCTCAATGCTTAGCTCAAGTTCCTTTCAGGGGTTTTCCCCATGTGTTTGGGGTCTAGTGTGCATGGGGAATTTTTAGTTTTGGGGGTGTTGGTTCCTCGCTCATGAAAAATGGGGTTAATTTAGTTGGGTTGGTTATTCCCATTTATATTTTTCCTTGTAGTGGTATTCCCATTTAAGTCTTTGTGGAATTATTTTAATTTTAAAGGTCTCATGTTAGTTGAATTCTTATGGTGGGGAGAACCCCTTAATGTTCTTCCCTAATTCTTGTGATGTGGTTTCTTCTTAATTGGTCAAGTGTGGATTTTGGAGTGAAAGGTCACCCCATGGTTTGTGAATTCTTTCAGTTTTGATCATTCATGGATTCGAGTTTTAGATAACATTCAACAGGGTGACTTTCTGGGGGAAGAAAGTGCCTGTGGTGGGGATAATTGTTACACATTATCCTAGTATAATGCTTTATTTTATTATTTTCTTGATCTTGGATCTTTTTAGTTGAGGTTAAGGTTGATCCCCAGTTTAAATTTTGGAATTTTGGAAGTTTCAGGTGAATTTTTGGCCTACGCATGGTTAGAGGAAACTATGCACCTTGGCCTAGAAACCGTCTAGATTGGTATCATTTTTTAGACAGAGGTGTTTGGTACAATTCTCATATGGTTTGTAAACCATATGTCCAAGTCATTTAGGGTGTCCTCTATGGACAGTGAGGGGCGTACAGTTGGCGCACTATTTACCAAATCGTGGGGCCAAACCATGCAAGGTGCCCAAAAATTTTAAATATCAAAATCCCTAATCCTATCTCTCTCCTTTTAAAATCAAAATTAGGCCCCTTATCTTGGTTAGTTTTTGGAACTTTATGGGATCCCCCTATCCCCCTCTCCTTGTATCCTCATCCTCCATGGATTCTCCTCCAAGCATCCAAGGTAAGTTTCTTAGGGTTTTTTTTCATTTTTATCCTCTTTCTCTTCTCCTATCTTGATTATTTGGAATTTATTATGGGGTTTCTCTATTGGTCGAACACTGATGGATAGGGTTTGAATGTGGGTTGTGTTTCTTTAGATCTTAGGGTGTGTGTTTGGTCCGTGAGGCTTTGTTCTTCCTCCCCTAAAAGTTTCATCGCATCTTTACTCTGTTAAAGTGGGTGTTTCCATTATTTTACTTTTTGGCACAATCTATTGATGCTTGTGTACTTCCAATTAATTTATAAATATTATTTTCATTCTTTTTATGCACTTGGTTAGTTTATTTTGTTGTTCTTTTGTTGGTATAAATTGTTAAAAATGGTTTTTGAAGTGATTCTACATATATGCCTAAGTATATATGCCCCAAATGTGTTTGATAAATTGCCAATTGAGATTCAAAGGTAAAATTGGATGGCTTGTCTGGTCTTTTCCCTTAGAAATATTTTATAAAATTATTTGGATTGTGATTTGGTATTTACATGAGGAACATGATAACTTTTATAGTGTTGTTTTTATATTGTTTTGGAAGGTTATCTTGGCTTTTAAATTCATGATTTTACCCTTGTAAATTATGTGAAATTGTTGGGTTTGGGTTGGTTTGAAAGTAATTGGTGATTCTAGAAATAGTTTTTGGAAGTTTTCATGGATTTCTAGAGTGTTCCATTGGATGTTCGCACATCCATCGGTGCACAAGGTGCACACATGGATGTGCATTCAAATGAAGATAGCCCTTTAAAACACTAAACCCACTCTCTCACAGTTATTCTTCAATCTCTTGTTTCTTGAATAATGGTCTATTACTTTTAAAATGTATCAAGGATGGTTTTAATTTTTTTTGAGGTTATGGCTTGCTTGGTACTTTGGATAAACTGCTGGTTTTATTTAAAAATGAAATGAATGCTTGTTTTTCATTTTAAAGTGTGTTTTATGTTTTCACTTTGACATATGGTGGTGTTTGAAAATGAAATTGTATTTGGTGTGAAGGTCTGTTTGGAATTGTGTGCAAGAAAATAGTGTCTTAAATTATTTCATAAATGGTTTGGAAATTTTTTTAAATATATGGGAACGGACATGATGAAAGGCCTGGTTGGAACCTTAACCTATTTTGAGAAAAAAAATTAAATGTATAATTATGCGATGGCCCAATTGGAACATATGAATGAGTGGTTATATAGCAGGCACCCCTATAGAGGGATTTCCATGTATGGGTTATTGTATAGGTTATTTTAGTGTTTGTGGCAAGAAAGTGTGGTGATGGCAGGTAAGGTGAGTCATGCGTTTGAGGGTCTCCTACTAACACAGTATACTTTTACTATAGGTTTCTTGGGAACCTTTTATATGTTCAAGTGATTATTGCTTATTGACCCCGATTAAACGGCTTGGTACCCATTTGATGGATTTAAAGGCTAGGTGGGTAGTGCCACTATATTTTCTAGTTGAGGGTGGCTAGTTGGTTATAGACCTCGTAGTTTCACCATATGTCGGTAGGTGGTTCCGAACTGAGTACGTCCAGGGATTGCTCTAGGGATGTTTAGGAAATTACCTTGGTTTATTATCTGTATTTTCTGGTTTATATTCTTCTGCATTTTGTTTCTTGTTTATATTTCCTATCTATTTTTAAAATAGATTGGTCTGATTTTGTTAGCACTTGGTGTGGGTTTGGGTTTTAAAATGATAATCTATTTTGAAAATGGGAAACTATGCTTGCTTATCAAAATGAGAAAAACCAATTTTCCATAAATTTATTATCAAACTAGTGTTAGTGGACTATTTATAGGAAAGGAAATGTATTGATTATGTGGTGGTTTCCTAATATGTTGTTAATTTCACACCCAACTTGTTCTATTCGATGTCGGTAGACCCGATTTGTTGTGTAGGTTTAGGTTCTTTAGTTTAAGTGCTCATCAAGGGAGTATGTTGGTCTTATAGTCGATCTTCTTGTCGATGGTGGTGACTATTAGGTCACATGGAGTTCGTGATAGTAGAGGTTTGGTTTTTTCTTTAGTTATCAGTTGTTTAGTTTTACTCACTACATGGATCGGTTGAATTTTTATTTATGATTACTTATTGTTTATTTTTTTGTGCTCAGTTTTATTATTTTATTTATTCGATCCAAGTTATTGGGATGAAATCATTCCCACTCAGATTATATTTGATTCCTAGCATTGTTTCTATCAAATGGGGATAACGAATTCCCTTCAGGCCATGCTACGGACCGGTTCAGGTGTCTAGTTAGATGGAATACCGACTTGGTTCATGATAGGGAATAATTCAAGGGAAAGTTAATGACTACAAAAATGAATCAATAAAGTTATTTTCAATACTTAAATTGGTAAAAATTATCAAGAACTATAAATAGATATAATAAGAATAATATCAATCTAAAATATACCCATTGGAGTAAGAATAAATGGTTTTTTCATTGATTAATAGAAATACCATAAAAATATCTTTAAAAACATTCTTGTGGAAAATATCATTTTCATTTTAAAATTTAATTTTAAAAAAACTAAAAGTTCAAAAAAAATTGAAAATAATTTTCTTTAAAAATAAACTTTTAAACTTATAAAGGTATATTTAAAACATTGATTGACCATGATTTTACTAAATTTAATACATTTTGAGTACATTGAAACAAATATTCCTTTCACATTTTTTGTAAAATCCAAATGGGGATTGTTTTGAAAATGACATGAATATTACTTTCAAAAAAAATTGTAAAAAGTAAAAAATGGTAAAAAAAATCTTGAATAAATCATTTGGGAAAGGTTAGAAACATTTTTGAAAACATTTTTCAAAATCATGGTTTTGGAAGAAAAAATATTTCCAAACTAAGTGACTAATAAAGTCTTGTTTTCTAAAAAACATTTTCTCAATTATTTTAAGTGAGAAATAGTTTAAAAATGGAACTATTAAATAGAAATATCATTAATAACCATAGGAAAATAAAATAAAATTTTTTTATTGTATAATTATCAAATAATTTCCTTCAACTAAAATTAAAGAATAAAGAACATCATTTAGAATGAGATTATAAAATAAACCCTTAAAATGTTCATCATGTTGAAGTGAGAATTAATGTATTAATTGATTATGTGTATCAACTATAAATACACAAAAAAAAACTTGAAGTAAAACATAAGATAATTAAAATTAATTACACGCATAATCTTATAATATCAGTGATGGTGAAGAAGTAATATAACCCAATGAAAAGAAATTGAGTTATGAAATTCATTACCACTTCATAACTATTACTTCAAATCCCCTTGGATGAAATAATTCAAATTAAAACTAAAAATACCATGAATTAGTAATTATTCATGATATTACATGTGAAATGGGCAGTTTATACACCATATATAATAAATTGGTGCATAATATACAAATGTGCCTCAATGAAAGGAAATTGAGACAGAATCCCTTACCTCACACTTCCTTTTGGTTGATCATTCTTTAACCTTTGATAAAGTTATTTTAAACAATTTTTTAACCTGTAATAGAACCATATTAATATTTTTAATATCATATATGATCACCTTATTACATCTTATCAGCTTTTATTTATTAATCTTTAATTTTTTTTATTATTTCAGGTGTTAATTTCCTCGTTTTCTCATACATGTTTTGTCATGAAAGTTTCAGTTATTGTGAATATTATATAGTTTAATCATATAAAGAATAATTATTTTGACATAATTATCAAATTTATCCATCAATTATATACAAATTTTGAAATATGGTTTTGATAAATGACGCACGTTGCGATAATGGAGGTGGTGGCCTATACGTACGGATGAGTAACATTTCCATTTTTCAATGATCATTATGGAAAGAGGGTAAGTAATATTTTAACATTAAATAATGATAATAATATCCTATTATTTATTTAAATATATAAATAAATATTATCCACATGGTTTGGTGATGAAAATATAGTCACATCGCTTTGTGAATGTGGCAGTCCACACATACACGAACGACGTCATCATCTTTCAGTGAGTGGAAATGAAAGAAATAAAATGACATATTATCTTTTAAGAATGATAAATATGTTATAAATATCATAATTATTTCATTTTTATCACATATATTCATTAACTTTACCATTATTATCTTCCATATAAAGTGTTAGTGAAAAATGAATCACATCACTTTGTGATGTGGTAGTCCGTCGTACACCGGAGTGAAATTATCGTATCCCCTACGAAATGGAAAGTAAAAAATGTATAAAATATATAAATAATAAATAGGTATAATTATGTTATATATTTCATATATATACTTTATACACATCAAAATACCCAACTGTGATAAGTGATAATGGAAAAAATAATGACATTGGTTCGTGAGACGGTAGTCCGTCGTACACACAAATGATGATTTCATAACCAATTTGATGGAATTAGGTATGGTTATAAGTAATTATCTTAACATAAAAAATATCAATATATTTAACATACTAAGATTATTATATCATTATGTTTTAATAATAATTTAAGGATGTGGAGGAAGACATAAAATAAAAATACTCATTGAAAAATGTTGCCTCTTCTTCGGGTAACCTCCTTAGGTTTTTACCAAAATCCTTCCTAGTTTGGCTTTATTACCAAACTAAGGCTTAAAGAATTATAGGAGGGAGTTTTTTAAGTGATTTGGGGAGGTCATGGATAACCCAATATGGTTTTAAGATATTTATAGAAGATAATATTCCATGACCTTTTATAGGTGAGGTGAGTGGTACACTTGTAATCTTTGAATAGAAAAAGATGTACCCATGTTTTTTACATGCTAAAGGGGTTAAAAATGAAGTATTATATAAAATTTGAAATTATTTAGAATAAATATGGCCATAAAATATATTTTATACAAGTTTTTAAACCATTTTAACCATTATCTTTTTTATTTTAACCCCTTAATAAATCCATTTTTACCTTAATTATGGTAATTAATTTTTACTATTTTTACTATTCATTATGGTAAAAAATTAAGTTGAACTTATTAGAAAATATAAATTATTATTATTTTAAATATGGAATCTATTTTTCCAAATTACACTCACATAATGGAAAAATTCAATTTAAAATTAATCTCGTAGACATGATGAGAAAACAGGCTTTAAAACATAAAATGTGCAAAGTTATACATAGTGTTTATATCAAAATTCAATATGAAAATGATTCAAATGAACTAAATTGTATTAATATATATATATATATAATTTAACTAATTTTAATTTAAAACCACTTAAAAATATAATTTATCTTTATTAATAATTTAAATAAAAATTCTCTTTTCAATTAAAATTCAGTATTTTTTTACTATTCATCAAATAATGAGACTTTTCAAAAAATCCAAAATAAATCACCCTAAGTTAATTTTGATATTATAATTTCAAGGAAAATAATTTTATAAAATAATTTTTTTTAAATTGGTATAAATTAATTTTAAATTATGTGTGCAAAGCGTGACTAAACCATCTTTTAGAAAAATACGGTTTTTCAGAAAACATTTATTTTTCTTTTAAATAATTATTATTTAATATTTAATCAATAGATAACAAATGAATTTTTTTAAAAAAATTAAACATATAATTTTCATAATTTTTTTATTACTATTCATACCCATGAATTTAACAGTTATATTATAATGGTATGCTATATTATGGTTCATTTAGACTCAGGGTTGCGTGTTCTATAAGCTATTGAAGATATTAAATAAAAAGAAATATATTTATTGGGTTGTCTAAGTTTAGTGTTGACGGTTGCATAAGAAATCAAATAAAATGTTCATGTTTTAAAATAATTTATTGTTACATTCTATCCACCTTAATAAATTGTTTCCTCATAATTTGAAATTGATCTTGGTATTCAAGGGTTTGATATTTGAAAATTATTGTATTGAAAACTCACATCATGAAAAGAATTAATAAAAAACCCTCTTAATAAGAGAGAAATATAAGTACAAATATCATATGGAAGCACACATAAATAATTTCCTACTTAGTATAAAATTGGTGTCAATTGGAGATATATACATAGATGAAAATCATAAATAATTATAGAGAGTGATATAGGTCATTGATCATAATAAAGTGAGTGATCAGAGGAAATTTAAAGACCTCAATGCCATAAATTTGTGATGATGTAAAAGACCATCAGTTCAATATAAATGAAGGTAACATGATAATATTTTTGTTTCAAGATCCTTTACCTAAATATGAGGAATTCATTTTCTATCCAAGGATATAATGAAATATACTTACTTGATATGTTTTTATTTTATAAGCACAATTTCATCCTTTGGTTATTCTTCGATCATTTTCCAATTCATCACTTGCTCTAATAAATTAATATCCAAAAAATAATTGTTTATGCCTAAATTACTAAAACTCGCTTTTAATGGATTGTAAAATCCATGAAAGGGTAAAAATTATTTTTGTGTGTCTCTAACTATTTTCCAAAACCAATGTGGTAATCACAAGTTATCCAATATAATACATTAATCTCAAAACAACAATAGTTACACCATTGGTTCAATATTAATAGTTATCTGTTAAATAGTTTAACTAAAAATAATGACATATTAACCAAGACATCACATAGGCCAATGGTAGTCATTAAAATCCTATTGTCCTTCAGTGATGGGTTCAATCCCCACAGCCTTGCTAGACATGATGGGTTATCACCCAGCATGTGGGTTGTCCTTTTTTCTAAAACTCTATTAAAATAATTCCTATAGCATTCCTTGAGAAGTATGATAAACATTCTTTAAATAAAATTCGTTATTAAATAACCTTTTACTAAGGTTTTCAATATAAATTTTTTTCATAAAGTCTAATAATTGTGTTTGATTATTATTACAATTTCATTAATGATCATATTAACCCTAAAGGTTATCAATAACTTTTAAACTAGTTTCTATAAAATTTAAAGGCATTATTCCTCAAATAACATTTTCACTAAAGCATATAATAAACCAATGGGTTTTATGGCCATAAATTTCTCTCAAAATTTCCTTATTCTTGGTAGAATACCATCACATAAAACATAAACATCCGTATTTAAAACATTGAACTTATAATAAACCTTAAGAATATAAACCCATGATGGTATCCATAACTCTTAAGTTAATTAAGACATATATTATTCTAAAATTTTACACAATACTTAAATATTTCATGATTTTTATAACTATAATACCATTGGTAAAATAATTTTACTATTTAATTATTGAATCAAAATACATAAATACTTCATCTGTTTTATTTCAAAATATGACCTTCTTCGGTTAGAATAGGGCATTGATTTAGATAATGGCCAATTTATCTGCATTTAAAACAACAAACTGTATATAGATCCCTAGGATGATTTTTATTTTCTTCCATCACACTCTTCATTTTAACTTAGTAATTCTTTGCTTTATTCCCTTCTTTTTCATGCATAAAGTATTTTCCTATTCCATTAAGACACTTCCTTGGGTGTATCCTTACACATTTCTGATGTGAAAAAAATCAATCCCTCTTTTATCCATGTTCTCCACCACTCTATCTCTTAGAGAACTCCATACTTCTCTTATTTGGTGAGTTTGGGATTTGTTTAATTCATAGGCTATTAATCATATTTTAGTATAACTGATTAGGAGTAATCACAATATATTTCACTCCTATCATAATCCCATTTGGTTTCTCATAGTCATCATATTTTCCTTCTTGTAAAATGTTAACACAATTCCTTTAGGTTTCAGTGGTAAATTAAAATAGAAAAGTATATTGTGAGCAACATTAATCGTAGTGGGTAAACCATATAATAATTTATAGGATGTCTAAATCATGAAACCTTATTTCCAATATAATTAACCTTATGTTTAACCTAGTTCATTCATTTTCATCGTCTATTTAAATTCTTTAAAATGATTTATAAACAAAATTTGAATTATCTTAAAAATATCCTCAGGGTGTGTCAAACTAGGTGTGAAGTAAGGCCCACTTTCATGCACCAGGTGATGATTGGGTCAAGACCAATACACCATTTTCATAGTTATTACCCTGAGGTACCTCTATGCTAGAACCACATCCACTTTTAATATCCATAAAAGATGTATTTCTTAGAGAAAACCCATAATATTTTATTTATCAAAACTTTATGATGTTCTTATATACTTACCCTCAAAGTATATCATAGGGTTATGTTCCCTAATCTATGATTTCTTCAATATGGTTCTCATGATTTATACTAAAATTCATCGAATACCAACTATAATGACCCTAACCACATTAACCCAGATATAGTGTCTACTTTACTGCATTGACAAAAGATATAAGGAAAATCATCCTAAAGGACCTAATAATTTAGTATTCTTGGTAAACTAAATACATACATGATTACCAAATTACATTTCAATATAAAAATTACAATATATTTATTATGATAATAACATTATTCCCTCTATAATATCCTTGTATATTAATCATGGTACACTTTGTGGATTCCTATTAAAGAAACAAAATAAATGTAAGTTCAAATCCTCAATAATGGTTAACTATAGCTGAATATATAATGAATCAATAATTATAATCAACAAATTAAGTTAAATAAATAAAAACACCTATCATTTAATCAATAAAATGAGAATTAAATTCATATAGAGATAATATCATTGTGAAAATATCATATATAATAAGATAATTCAAAATCAATATACAAAGTTAAATAACAATAAACAGATTCCATTTAATCCATAAAGAGAGAATTAATGGCATCAATAGATTATATCATAGTGAAAATCTCACAGATAATAATAATTGAATTCTTAATTAAGGAAATTTTTAATTATTGGATGTCAAGATCTCAGGCATCATGATACCTCTAAATCCAAGACCTTTCATAAGACGATTTAAAACTATAGATAAAAACTTGTTTGATACTATCTTACTAATTTGTCTTACGAGACCTACTAATGCATCAAGGGGCTATATAATTATAGTCCCTACCCATCAAAGTATGTCCAAAGTATTCACCATATATCAAATAATAGATTTAAACAATATTTCCATATATAAAAAAATATAATTCAATGTAGAACACCAAATGTATAAGGACTCGGCCTAAAACATGTCTTATTTTACAGTTTTTGAACTAGAATTCACAATCTAGGATCTTTTAAGTTTAGAGTTTCAGAGAATTAGGAAAAACTCTTACATAATAAAAACATGCATTACAAATGGACACTTATACTCAGTATCCATTTTTTCACCAAAGGAAACCCTTTTAAAATAATACTTGATTTCTTTTCAAGACACATCTTCAATACTTTCATCAGGGATTATTCTTATTCATTACCAATCTTAAGACCTGTGAAAAACATTTTAAAACATGGTATGAGAACAAAAGATCAGTAAGGGACGTAAAAATAAAGAAAACATTAGTCTAATTAAAACATGGTAACTCATTTAACATTCTTTGACCGAATGAAACAAAACATTTTCACATGAATAAAAATAATACTTTTTGCTCAAAGAAAAACATTAAAACTAATAGAAAGAAAATAAAACTCATTTAGGTGACTTAGAGAATCATATACATAAAACCCTTTCAATAAATTTTCAATTGGAATAACCATATAGTTGACTTCAAAATTGGGGATCTATAATGGGGATCACCCTTTGTATAAGTTATATCTGGCTCACCTGTGATCTATAATGGGGATCAACCCTTCATATAAGCTATAATGGGATCACAAGTGAGTTGTATTGGGGTTCAACCCTTCGTATAAACTATTTTGGGCTCACCCATTAGCTAAAATGGGGATCAACCCTTCATATAAGATATAGGGGGCTCACTTGTTTCATATAATTCTAAAGTACCACTTCAAAAACACCTTCATCACAAAACCCTTTTGAAAAATTCTTCTAATCGCATATGAAAAACATTTTCATATAAAAATACCATTTCCATTTAAGAACCCATTTTCAATACCAAGATACCCAAATAAGGGATTTATTTTCCCTTTAAAATCATTAAGGCTTATAGAGGAAGTCAAATATCAAATAACGGTTATGGAGGCGAAGAATTCATTGTCTCCATAAATGTAAAAACAAAAAAAAACATTCCTTTTGTCATTTTTTAAATAAAGTAAAATGCATTGTATCAAAAGATTCCATTTTGAAAAAAATGAATGAAATTAAAAATAGACATAAAATTTCCTGTATAATCTTTTATATCCATATAAATAAATATGTAAATTAATATCCTGAAAACGAAGATTCGATAATTAAATCTTGAAATCTTCAAGGTGTCTCATACCACTTTGAACATTCCAATATTAATCTCCTTGAATTGATACATTTACAAAAATAATAAATAACATTATTATATATAAAATATGGCTATTAAATGTTAAATTGGTCGTATATACACTTTATAAAATAATAAAGGTGCATATTAAAAATAAATGTCTCGAGGAAAGGAGATTGAGACAAAATCCCTTACCTTGAGTCCGACTCGCCATGTACAATCGTTATATTCCTAAATAATAAAATAAGGTTAATTTACAATTTCTTCATAACATTTTTAAATTTTATGATTTTTTTTATATCACTTATTACCATGTTATAAAAATTACATAATTATTTATATATCGGACATTTTTTCGAAATTTGGTACTTTAGTCAAAAATGAACTTGGCTTGATGTCAATAGTCCATGTGGTCATAATTCCATCATATCTATAATAATATTCAAGAAATATTAATCACTTTAATACGTCAATTGTTCTTTTTAAATCAAACCAATCATTTAAAATATGAAAAATGAAAAACATTATAATCATAGAGATGGTAGGTTGTACGTACGCATTAGTAACGTTTCCACTTTTCATTGATCATTATGAAAATAAGGTAATTATTATTTTATCTTTAAATAATGATAATAATGTTATTAAAATCCTAATAATTATTTAAATATACTTATATATATCATACAAGTAATGTGGTGAATAAAAATTATTCACATCGCTTCGTGGAGGTGATAGTTCACACGTACACACGAACGACAATATCATTTTTATGTGCATGGAAAGTAAGAAAATAACTAAAATATTATTCATTAAAAATGATAAATATGTCATTAATTTAATATATAAATATTTATTCCATAATTATAACCTATCTTGATATATGGTTATGGAAATTGAATTATATCGGTTCGTGGAGGTGATAGTTCACACGTACGCAAGAACGATTAATTCCTTTCCCATTTAATGGAAGTAGAGAAGGATTTATGTGATGATATTAATATAATAACATATATGTGTATTTAGGATATTGGATTTATTATTTCATCTTGGTTGGATGATATTATAAGGATGTGGAAGAATAAATAAATATAAATACTTAAAAAAGGATACCACTTCTTCGGTAGATCACCTTTGAAGAACACCTTAACACCTCTAAGAAGGGTGTACTACCTAACCTAAGGCCTCAAGAACGTGGGAAGGGATTCTAGGAAGAGTTTTGGGTATATATTTTCTAAACCAAAAGGCTTTTTAAGTTTGAGTGTTATAGAATATTGGGTACCTTTTTATAGGACAGGGGAGGGGCACCGTGGAAACTCTTAAAATATTAAATTAATATAAATTCAATTTTGGTTCCAAATGGTCCCAACATCATATATTTAGAAGACAAGATGATTTTGGGTCCAATACCCATCATCCAATTAAAATTTTATAAGTTTAGAATATTTTTTAATCCTAATCTTTTTTTATTGAACCCTTATTTTACAGTTTTTAATCTTACTCTGATATAATTTTAATTACATTTTCTGTGTTAATGTAATTACCATAACATGTCAAACAATCAAAAAAGTGTCATTTATGATATATTAAGACTTATCCTAACTATTTGGTCAAATATTATATTTTTAATAATTTTATAACATTTAATAAACTATTTTATATGTTAAGTTATGAATTAATATTTTAAGTTATGAATTATAACAATTTTGACACTATTCATACTTGGCTTTTTTTTAAAACATAAAAACTTGATTTCATCAAAACAAATGCATTAATTAAATCTTAATATGCCATAGTCATCTAAAAATTGCTTCTAGCATAAAATATGATAAATATTATTTATTTCAATATTTATAATATCATTTATTTAATTCTTTCATTAAAAAAGTTATCACTGCATCATCATTTTGTCATAATTAAATTTAATTATTTAATATCTAAAAATTATAAATAAAATACCATGATATAGGTGATAGTTTTAGATTTATAATGACTATTTATAGTCTAATAGAGAACTAATATAACCCCATATTATAAAAAATTAGTAATAAGAGTCATGTTTATGATAATTTCACCTTAAGATTAAAAGTTATAATTGTCATAATCACACCCAAGTGGCTTCTAAATGCTAAATTTTCTTTCTAAGGGTTGTCTCGGTTGGCCACATCTCATCCAATAATATTAGGATAAGTTTTAGGGTAGTTTTATATTAATATATTATTATTATTACCCTTATTTACTTGATTTACCCTTTAACCGTAGTAAATAAAATATTAAATTTACTATTCATCCAAAATTATTTTGATCCAACTAAACCAAATTTTTCACACTGATTAAAAATTTGTATGTTATTTTTTTAAAATTAAATTCACAGAAGTGGAAAAATTAAATTTATAATTAATCCCATTGTCAAAATGAGAAAATGAGTGTAACACCCCGACCCTAGTTACCCAGAGTCGATGCATTATTACATAACATTGGCATGATCACAAGGGATCAAATATCGAAAGACCAATCAGTTTAGTAGCCTTGGAAGTACTGGATACATTCATAAGTTTTACATTACATCATGAAATAAAAACATCAACAACATTTTGTCCCCTTTTAAACACACTTATATCCATAGCCTATCCCTGTAGGTCAACCATAAAATACTTTTTCTCATCCTGGGAAAAATAAAACATAGAAAGGGGTGAGCTCAAATGCTCAGTAAGGATAACAATATAGATATAACTTTCATAAATAAGCATAAAAATTTAAGGCAATGTATAAGACTAAAACAAAATCCTTTTAAACTTAAACTTCAGCATGATATGGAAAAGATAAAATCAAATAATTCCATTTACTTATTCACATGGATATTCTACTAGTCGAATAATCACATGAAATATCAATAACCACTTTCATAATGTTAGAATGCATAATGCTAGACTTCATAACCACATAGTCACGGCCTTATTCCAAGACTATAAATAAGATTTTGTCAAGTCCTTATGCCAAGAGACTAGTTTTTCTCATGAGACCTACTGATGCATTGATGAGATATAGTGGTCTCCACCCATCACTTACTAAGTCCAATGCATTACTCATATGAAAAGGTTTAAACATAACATAAACATTCGTATTAAAACTAGCATACGAAATGTCTCTACATTATCCATAAACCATGAATGGGGTAAAAATAATACATCCACATTCAAACATATCACAAAACCTTCAATATAATATGGAATATTTATATCATAATAAATTAACTTCAAACAAGTTTAAAATCCATCAATTGATGTTGACATAGATGAAATGAAAACTATTTTAAATAAATACCTCTTTATATTTTGAAATAATTTAAAAGTCACATAATTATAAAAGAAAACATTTATTTTGAAAATATTCTTATGAGATTGTATAGGAAGCTTTGATGATGATTTAATGGCAAAAAATAGCCACACCCACTATATAAGTTAAAAAAAACTTTCTTACCTTAATTTTTTCGAAAAGGTTATAAAGTACCTTCTTTGGAAAACGATGGAAAGATTCATTTCAAACCATTTTATAAAAAATAAAACAAGGGTATACATGAATTTAACCCATAGTCTAGTAAATAGTAAAAATGTTTTGAAATACATTTTTAAGAAACAAGGATGTGGATGATAAATTCGTCCCACTAGATACTTACATAAAAACAACCTCGGATAATAAAGAGATTGTGGAATTAACCCTTACCTTATACTTTTCCTTTGTCGAGGGTATATTAACCACTCGTATAATAGTTAAATAATTTTTATTAAATTATAAAATAACTATATACATAAATATGATATCATATATGATCCTCTAATATTTCTTTGTTAATAATATTTTAGTACTGTCATCGTTTCGGGTGTTAACTAGTCCGTTTTCATTTATATATTGGGTTGTGTAAGCCAAGTTTTTTATGGATAGGATGTATTTTATTTATATCCATAATTATATTAAGTTCTTAAACATTATTTTTAATCATAAAATGAAAATTATTCTTGAATGATTAAGATGGGGAATGAATCTCATCGTGTTCGTGGAGACGGTAATTCGTACGTACGCACGAGCGACAATATCATTATATTGATGGTGAAATTGTATGTAATTAAATGGTATATCTTATATAAAGAATTATTAAAATGTTATATTTATTATTTACATCAGTTATACTCATTATTATACCCATCAAAAATAATGAAGTGTTTAAATAACAAACTACACCACTACATGGAGACGATAAGTCACACGTACGCACGTATGGTGACTTTGTCATTCATATGATTGATAGAATAATAAATATGGTTTTACCATTTTTATAATAACATAATAGTATATAGAATATACTAGATTAATTATTTTATAATGGAAACAACAAAGAAAGAGGAACTGTAAGAAGAAAATAACTTGAAAGAGGTGATGAGATATTTACCTCTTCTTCAGGTTCTTCCTTTTGATTTGATCAAAAGGGCTCCTTAGGTTGGATTTCTGACCAAATAAAGGCCTATAGGATTAAGGGAGGAAAGTTGAGAGGATATTTGGTCAAGTTTTGTCCAATAAAAATGGCTTTTGAGGTGTGAAATTAAGAGAATGGAAAGTACCCTTTTATAAGATAGGTGAGGGTCACTTTAGGAAAATCTTGAAATATTATTTTATAATAAATTCATTTTTGGTTTCTAATGGATCCAAAATGATTTATTTAGAGGATAAGGTGGGTATGGGTCTAAAATATCTCAACCAATAGGTTTTATACTAGTTTAGGTCACCATATTGACCTTATCTTTTAGATTTAACTCATAGTAAAATAGTTTGACATTTACCATGTATCTTTGTATTTTTATATTATATGGTTAATAAACTTACTATAACAAGCCAAGAGAACCCCAAGTGGTTAATTATTAATATATATAACCTTATCTAAGTCCTTTTCCCGAAACTTAGATTTTTTAGTAATATTATGTCAATTAATAACATATTACTTGTTTTAAAAACTCAATTATGTCAATTTTGACACTACTTAGTATTTGGTTTTTGTGAAAATCATAACAACATGATTACTTCTAAAAAAATTATTTAATCAACCCTAACATGTCATATTAACCTATAAAATTAGTGTAATTTGTCAAAATTCTAAAATTACATTTATTTGTATATTTATAATATCAATTATTTTAATCTTTCATTAATAAGGTAATTACTGCATCATCGTTGTGTCATAAATAAATTTAATTATTTATGGTCTAAAAATTATAAATAAAATACCATTATGTATGAAATAGTTTTATCTTTATAATTAATATTTATAGAGAATTTATCTTATGTATAACCCAATATTAAAATTGGTTTAGTTATTATTTGAATTTAACACTTTTAACTCTTCTTTAAATAAAATAATAATAAATGTCTTGATAAAATCAAAGTGGGCCAAAAGGATCATATTTTATTCCTAAGGTTTTTTTGGTCAAATTAAACTTATCCAATATAATTAGGACATGTTTTAGGGTACTTATCATATCATTTTTACCCTTAATTACCCTATTTACTTTTAACCGTGGTAAATAAAAGTCAAAAGTTACTATTCACAAAAAATTGTTTTCATCTTATTGAACCACATTTTACATACTAATATCAACCGTGTCTCTCAGATTTTTGAAATTCAACTCACAGAAGCGGTAAAATTAAGTTTTATGCAAATTTGTAAATGTTCCTAGAAGGTGGGTAAAAGAATCTAAAAAGTTCAATAAAATTTTATATATCTAAACTTATTATAAAATGACTCCAATGAATTACATTGAACATATATAGGTATTATGTATCTGTTTTGGCCTAAAATAAATTAAAATAAAATAATTAATTATTTAAATAAAAAGTCGGTTTTAAACAATAACGCAGTGTTTTTCACTATTCATCGGAAATTGAAAGTTCTCAGAAAAATACCAAAAATTCACCCTAAGCTAATTTTGATATTCTGAATCCAAAAATGAAGTCCAGTTTGAAAATTAAAATTTATAAAATTTCAGAAAGTGGATATTACTATTCATAATGGCTAGTTTTATTGTTCGTGGTGTGTTAATACTCTACGTTACATACAGTGCAAATTACTGCATTATTCAAAGGGAAACGTACCGTGGAAACTTGGGGTGTTACAACAGGTTTTTAAAATGTTAAAACCATGAAAATATTTACTTGTGCTTATTTAAATTTTCAATGTGAAATTACTTCTAATGAAAACCATTGTATTAAATGATAAAAACATAATCTAAATATACTTTAAAACCAATTAAAATGATAATCTAACAATACAAATAAATAAGATGAAAAGGAAATTTTGAATTAAAATTCAGTATTTCTCACTATTCATTAAAATATGAATTTTATCATAAAAATACTGAAATTTCAACCAAAGTAAATTTTTAAGTCCCACTTTCAAAGAAGATTTTTATTTTTTCAAATAGAACATATAAAATTGGAAAAAACTATATTTAAAAAGGTTTCTCCATCAAAAGGTGGTAAAACTTCCTTTTAGAAATATTAGAGTATTTTATGCATAAAAATGGATTTTTTCTCATTTTAAGCCTCTGAAATTTATTTTATTAATGTAAAAAATATTATCAAACATGTGTCAACATAATATAATTAGTTCTATTCATTCTCTCTAATACAACGGCTAGGTCTTAACTTCCATTTAAAATAACAATAATAATAACATGTTATTTTTTAGTATAACACAGTCTTGTGTGCAACGTAAGATTTTGAAAAAAATCCATTGTTGCATGTTGGGTATGATATCGAACATAGATCCCCTTTATGGTAAAATTACTATCTATTTTACGTAGGCTAGTGGTAGGTGATGCACCCTTATCTCCCTTCAGTTGTGGATTCGATCCCCGGGGCATTGCCAGACGTGATGGGTTGTCACCCATTATTTGGGTTTTCCTTTTTCGAAAACTATATAATTCTTATAATATTATGAAAATATTATAAATACCTCAAAAATAACCATAAAATGACTTAACCTCAAATGTTATTTCATACTTCGCACTTTTCATCCCAAAAACTAATAACCCATAATTTCCTCAATGTTGGTCACCTTAATATTTCATAACATAAATCCTCAGAAGGGGTTTTTAATAAATTTAACTTATGATCAACCTTAAAATTATAAACCCATGAGGACATCCCTAACTCTTAATAAAACATCCTAATATAAAAAGTTGTCTAAACCATCCTAAACCTGTGATGATATACATAACTCTAAAGAAAACATCATAATCTATTTTAAACCATCCTTTGATACCAACAATGAGGAATAGTCCTTAAACATATCATATTCTAGTTTTTTTAAACTAGAATTCACATTTAATGATATTTTAAGTTTATAGTTTTAGAAAATTAGTAAAAATTCTTAAATAGTAAACTCATACATTATAAGTGCACACTTATACTTAGTATCCATTTTTTCACCAAAGGAAACCCATTTAAAAGAAAACATGATTTTTTTCAATAAACATCTTCAACACTTTCATAGTGGTATCTTCTTTGTCCTTACCAATCTTAAGACCTTTGAAAAATATTTTAAAACTTATGATGAGCACAAAATATCAGTAAGAGACATAAAAATAAATAAACCATTAGTCTGGTTAAAACATGGAAATCCATTTAATTTTCTTTGAGTGAATGAAACAAAACATTTTCACATGAATAAAACTCATACTTTTTTCTCAAAGAAAAACATTAAAACTAATAGAAATAAATAAAAACTCATTTAGGTGACTTAGAGCATCATATACATAAAACCATTTCAAACCTATTTCAATTGGAATAACCATATGGTAGACTTCCAAATTGGAGATCTATAATGGGTATCACCCTTTGTATAAGCTATATCGGGCTCACCTGTGAACTATAATGGGGCTTAACCCTTCATATAAGCTATAACAGGCTCAACGGTGAGCTATATTAGGGATCAACCCTTCATATAAGTTGTATTAGGCACATCCATGAGCTATAATGGAGATAAACCCTTTATATAAGCTATATCAATCTCACCCATTTCATATAATACTTAAGTACCATTTCAAAAACACATTCATCACAAAACCCTTTTGAAAAACTCTTCTAATCCCATATGAAAAACATTTTCACATTAAAATATCATTTTCATTTAAGAACCCATTTTCAATACCAAGATACCCATATAATGGATTTCTTTTCCTTTTAAAATACATTAAGGCTTATAGAGGAATCCAAATATCAAATAAAATTTACAACGGTGGAGAAGTCATTGTCATTGTGTACGTTAAAACAAAAACATTCCTTTTGTCATTTTGTAAAGAAATTAAAATTATTTGTATCAAAATATTCTATTTTTAAAACTTTGAATGAAATTAAAGATATATATAGAATGTCTTGTATAATCCTTTTATATCCATATAAATAAATATGTAAATTAATATCCTAAAGAATAATATTTGATAATTAAATCTCTAAATGTTCAAGGTGTCCCAAACCACTTTGAAATTTTAAATCTTAATATAAATGAATTAATAAATTTACCAGAGAAATAAATAACATTATTCTTTATAAAATATTTATATTAAATATTATAGAGGTTTTATATACACTTTATAAAAGAATAAATGTGCATATTTATAATAAATGCCCCAATGAAATGAGATTGAGACGAAATCCCTTACCTTGAGTCCGACTCGTCATGTAAAATAGTTATATTACTGAATAATAAACATAGTTTAATTTATAATTGCTTAATAACCATTTTAAAGTTTATTATTCATTTTATATCCCTTATTACCATGTTATAAAAATTACATAATTATTTAAGTTCATATTGGATGTTTTGTCGAAATTCAATAATTGAGTCGAAAATGAACTTGGCTTGATATCAATAGTCCATGTGTTCATAATCCCATCATCTCCAAAATAATATTAATAACATAATAATCAATTTAATGCATCAATTATACTTTTTAAATCAAACCAATAATTTATGGTATGAAAAAATAAACAATGTTATAATCATGGACATGGTAGGTTGTACGTACGCATGAATAACGTTTCCACTTTTCATTGATAATTATAAAAATAAGCTAATTATTATTTTATCTTTAAATAATTATAATAATATTATTAACATAATAATAATTATTTAAATATACTTATATATATCAAACAAGTGATGTGGTGAATAAAAACGATTCACAGTGCTTCGTAGAGGTGATAGTTCACACCTACGCACGAACGATGTTATCATTTTTATGTGAATGGAAAGTAAGAACATAACTAAAATATTATTATTTTAAAATTATAAATATGTCATTAATATCATTTATAATCATTTATTCCATCATTATAACCATTGTAAATAGATGTTGGTGGGAAAAAAATTATATCAGTTTGTGGAGGTGATAGTTCACATGTACTCACGAACTATTAATTCCTTTCCTATTTAATGGAAGTGAAGATGTATTTAGGTAATTATATTAACATAATAAAATATAATAATATTTAAAATACTGGAGTTATTATTTCATCATGGTTTGAGTATATTTGAAGGATGTGGAAGAAGAAAAAGATAAAACTACTTAAAGAAAATGATACCCCTTCTTCGGTTGATCACCTTTGAATAACACTTTAACACCTCTAATATGGGTGTCCTTCCTAAAATAAGGCCTCATGAATGTGGGTATGGATTATAGGAATAGTTTTGGGTAGATAATGGTCGAACCAAAAGGATTTGGAAATGTGAGTATTAGAGAAGAGTGGGTACGTTTTTATAGGAGATGGGAGGGGCACCCTTCAAAACTCTTAAAATATTAAATTAATATAAATTCAATTTAGGTTCCAAATGGTCCCAAAATAATTAATTTAGAATATAAGATGATTTTGGGTCTAATTGATATCATAAAATTAAAATTATATAAGTTTAGAATATTTTTTAATCCTTATCTTTTTGGTTTAACCTATATTTTACCCTTTTTAATCTTACCATGATATCATGTTATTTACACTTTGTGTGTTATTGTAACTACCATAACATATCAAACAACAAAAAAGAGTAACATTAATGAAATATTAAGACTTATCATAACCATTTGGTCAAATATTATATTTTTAATAATTTTATAACATTTAATAAAAAAATTATATTATAAGTTATGAATTATGTCGATTTTGAAACTATTCATGCCTGACTTTTTTAAAAATTCATAAAAACTTGATTCCTTCAAAACAAATACATTAACTCAGTACTAATATTTTTTATTCATCCAACAAATTTATGGATGGAATAAAATATTATAAATAATATTTATTTTAATATTTATAATATCATTTATTTAATTCTTTCATTAATAATGCAATCACTACATCATCCGTGTGTCATAATTAAATTTAATTATTTATTGTATAAAAATTATAAATAAAAAACCATGATTTAGGTAATAATTTTATATTTATAATAAGTATTTATAATCTAATAGAGAACTTATATAACCCTATATTAAAAAAATAGTAATAAGAGTCATGTTTATGATAATTTTGCCTTTACTTTAAATTAAAAGTTATAATTGTCATGATCACACCCGAGTGGCTTACAAAGGCCAAATTTTCTTCCCATGGTTTTTCTTGGTTGGAAATAACTCATCCAATAAGATTGGGACAAGTGATACGGTAGTTCTATATTATTATAATATTATTTTTACCCATATTTACCTTATTTACCCTTTAACTGTGGTAAATAAAATACTAAAGTTACTATTCAAAAAATGATTTTAATCCTATTAAACCAAATTTTTCACACATATTAAAATAATTAATGTTAGATTTTAAAATTTTAATTAACAAAAGTGGAAAAATTAAATTTAAAATTAATCTCGTTGTCGAAATGATAAAACATGTTTTTTAAAAAGTAAAAACCATCAAAAGATTGACATGTGTTTATATCAAATTTCAATGTAAAATTACTTACAATGAACAACATTGAATTAAATGATAATAAATGATATAAATATACTTTAAAACCAATTAAAATGATAATCTAACAATACAAATAAATTAAATGAAAAGGTAGTTTAAAATTAAAATGCAGTATCTCTCACTATTCATTAAAATATTATTTTTTTCAGAAAAATACCAAAATTTCAACCAAAGTAAATTTTGATGCCCATATTCCAAAGAAGAAGTTTATTTTTGTCAAATAGAACATATAAAAGTGAAAAAATTATATTTAAAAAGGGTTCACCATCAGACGGTGGTAAAACTACCTTTTAAAAATATTAGATTATTTTGTGCTTAAAATTGGATTTATTCTCCTTTTAAGACTCTAAAATTATTCGATAAATGTAAAAAAAATTAACAAACATGTGTAAACATAATATAGTTAATTCTATTCATTCTCATCATTACAATATCTAGGCGTTAACTACCATTTAAAATAATAATATTAATAATGTATTATTTTTCAGTATAACTCGGTCTTGTGTGCAACGTAAGATTTCGAAGAAATCCATTGTTGCATGTTGGGTATGCTATAGAAAATGGCACCCATTTATGGTAAAATTACTATCTATTTGATAAATATTAATAGATATTAAAACTACTTATTCTATAATTACCTGTGATGTTACATCCTTCCCTCCTTTTGGAAATTGTATCCTCACAATTTTAAATTTGGGCTCGGTGACTAAGGGTTTACTTTTCAAAATACCTTTATTGTAATCCCACATTGGAAAAAGGATTTTAAAAATCCATTTTAAAATATATAAAGTGAAGTACAAATGTCACTCAAGATAACACATACTATGGTTCCATGTAGAAAAAAATTGATATGGAAGAGAAAAGTAACCATCAAGTTTTGATGGAGAGTGATAAAAAAACATGATCAAGATAAAGTTAACAATCAGAAAACTAAAAACTTGTGTTGGGTTAAATGTTATTTGATTTCATAGGAGAAAAAGTAAATATATAACATTTTTTATAAGATCCTTACTACCTAGAATAATAATATAAGGAAATATACTTACTTAAAAAGTAGTGTTTCATCAACTAATCGAATTCCACCAAAAACTCATCTTTTTTTCCTAAACAATGAGTATTCAAGTTGACTTTTTCACACCTGAAACTCTATAATAAACTTATATAGAATCACATAATCCACAAAATATTAACTATCTATTTCTCTTGTCCTAGAACATTAACCAAAACTCATATGGTTAATACAAGGTAAGATAATTCTCCAAAATGAATAAACCTTTATATGATAAAAAAACTACATTAATTTCTAAAGTTCAACAATGATACCCAAAGTTAAACATTGACCATTCAACAAATAACTACCCTTGAAATTCCTCAAAATAATCTAAACAAATATTGAAACTCAAAATTTAGAAGGATTTGATCACATAGTCTTCCAAGATAAATCTTAACATTTATCTCCAAATAATATCGACCAATATTAAACTCTCATACTTAAAATTAATTAACCAAATCATATATTCTCAATGATAGGTTAATCATTTCCATAAATAACCTAATTCCTATAATTCCATAATTAAAATAATATTTTCTTTCAAAATATAATTCAATCATTACTCTATTAAAATCCATTAGTGTTCTGTTTACATTGATCATATAATGTTCCCAAAACAATGAACATATTCCAAAATAAAATTTATCACATAACCCCCAAATCATTTTTCAATACTAAGGATATATATTTGATAAACATAAGTTACCAAAATCAACTTATTATTATTCCATCAACTTTTTTAACAAAAAAAATCATACTGACCAAGGAATTCACGTAGGCCAGTGGTAGGAAAAGCACCCTTCTCTCCCTTCAGTTGTGGGTTCGATCCCTGGGCCTGGATAGACGTGATAGATTGTCACCCATCCTGTGGGTTGTCTATTTTCAAAAACTGTATAATTCTTATAATGTTCCAAAAATATTATAAATACCTCAAAATAACCATAAAATTTTTTAACCTAAAATTTTATTTCATTCTTCACATGTTGCATCCCAAAAACTAATAACCCATAATTTATTCAAAGTTCAATGTCTCCAAAAATACCATTAGTTGCCTTAATATTTCATAACATAAATCCTCAAAAGGGGTTTCTGATTTATTAAACTTACAATAAACCTAAAAATTATAAACCCATGATGATATCCCTAACTCTTAAGAAAACATCCTAATCTCCAAAGTTATCTAAACCATCCTACACCCATGATGATATCCACAACTCCAAAGAAAACATAATAATCTCCAAAAGTTGTCTAAACCATCCTTTGATACCAACTATAAGGACTCGGCCTTAAAAATATCTTATTCTAGTGTTTTTTTACTAGAATTCACATTTGAGGATCTTTTTAGTTTATAGTTTTTGAAAATTAGGAAAAAAGCTTACATAGTATACTCATACATTACAAGTGGATACTTATACTCAGTATCTGTTTTTGTTTTCACCAAAGGAAACCCTTTTAAAATAAAACATGATCTCCCAGGTCTGAATCGTGTGCTCTTCACCATGCCTATTTCCTTTGGGCTATGTCTGTGTGACTGGTCTTGCCCATAAATAGTGTGTTCATGACAGTGTCTATGTCTGTGTACTCCCAGAGTACATTTTGGGATTCTAGAACCTTATCACTTGGTGTGTGGGGGTCCCACATGGTGTGTGATATTTAACTCACCCAAAAATCCTAGTCACTGCATCCAAGGAACTACAGGTCGTGTGTTCATCAGACTAGAAAAAATGTAGTCAGGTTTTTCATAGAATCCATGGAATTCCTCACATGATTTCCAGATCCAACCTTGACACCATGATTACCACTATTTGACCCCCCCAAAATTAGTGAAACACTCCTCTAACTATTAATTTCGGCCCTTTGATCATAGAAAATCATATTTTTTATCCTTCATTCGAAGTCATCGCCGCCTCGTGCACCTCCCATGTCGTTGTCTTCTCCTCTATTGATCTAGGATACAATAATCCATCACTTTTACCCGAAATCACATCAGATTCATCCTAAAAACCCCAATATAGTCATTTTTTCATATCCATTAATAATCTAGGGGTCTGATCTTACTCGGACACGCCTGAAAATAGATAAATTGTGACCTCCTGGTCCAATGTAGAATAATGTGAATAATTGGTGGGGGAAAGGTATAAAAAAGTGATAACATCATTTTATAATAATTCTTGGAAAAATATCACATAATTGGTTATTTTCATGGGTGATTACATGGAATAATCAATAATAAATCAGAATAAAAATTTAGTTTGATACACAGGCTCATGAAGAGTATTAAATTAAATATAGATCAAAGAATGAAATATCTGATCATGATTAATATTTTAATCAAGGGAAGAAAGTTTAATTGATGATCCATGCCACAATATTGGATCATTACTTGGTGAATAACAAAGTTCCCAATGATGGAGAGGACCCATTGTGTTTGTTTTCCCTCAATTCACCTTTATCTAATCACAGATTGTCGTCTGATCTTGATCCCCCAATGAAGATTGGAGGAACCTCCTCTCAATGATCCCAGGGTTATGTGGCCATCTCTATAAACTCACCGTAGTAGGATACTTATAAATAGAATTAGTTATTGGGTTTTAAATGAATTAATTATATTATTTAATTAATTAATTCACTTGATGTACCTATCAACGGTTATCTTATCTGAACATCCAACACTGACCAACTTTAAGTTGTACCTAGGATAAATCCCATACTGCTGATTCAAAAGTGGTCTCAAATTTATGATATGAGAAACTGATTAGGAGATATTCCATTTTATTTTAAAAACTATTTTCTTGTGATATAAAATATTTTTAATGTTTTTATAAAATTAATTCTGGTCTCACCAGGACTCAGAATCATACACCGTCTCAATTCTTGGCTCCAAAAATATTTCTTAAAATATTTCAAAATATTACAAGGAAAAAAATATCCTCTCTATATTTATTTAAGAGGAAATTAGGATTACATCAACATGAAATAAAATATTTATATGTATTGATATTTTGTAAACTTTTATGATTTTTGAAATATCATTTTTTTATCATTCCTTAAAATATGTATTTTCTAAAAATTATATTTTTATTTCAAGGAACTAAGTTTTTTATGATTAAATAATAAAAAGATATATGTATTTCATTAATAAATAGTTAAAACAATAATAATTAGTAATTTATAGGTAAAATATTGCTTAATATATCATAAGACCTTTTCTAATAAAAATAATTTTGGATATATTTTATGACTTTAATTAAAATTTTAATTCATTAATTTTTGAATTTTTATTTTAAAAAAATGAACATAAATTTTGGTTTTATAATATCAATATTAGATTAAGAATAATTTTTTAAACTTTTCTAAAAAAATAATTTTTGGTTGAATAATGAAAAATAATGATTTTAGAAATATTGTAACTTTAATGACATTATTCCATGAATGTTTTTGAAACCCTTTTTACTATAAAAAATAAATTATATAAGGTTAAACTAATTAATTTAAATACAATTTAGAAATATAAAACCCAAACTTAACATTTTAAAAAAAATGGTAATGTTTTAACAAAAACATTTTTTATCAGTTTATTTTAATAACATTTTCACATTGTGAGATAAGATTTTCAACAAAACTTATTATTAAAAAAATATTCCTTGAATAGTAAAAAATTATTTCTAATATAATCAATAATATTCATAATTTTATCCTAAATATAAATATTATGCTTAAAATACACCTTTTTCTAAAAAAAATTGTTTTATATGTTTTATGTGATAATACTAAAATTAATTTTGATAAAATCGTGTAAATTTTAATTTATAAAATTATTTAAAAGTTTAAAAATAGAATATTAAAATTATTAAATAATTAATTTTTAATTTTTTCCATTAAAATGAGTTTCCATGGGTGAAAGAGGAGTTACCAGGGTACTGGTAAATTAGGGTAAAACTGATTTAACATAGTAAAAAGGGTTGAATCGTCTGAAAAAAAGTTTGATATTGGATGATGGGGTGATTATAGGATTTAAATATTTCCCCAAACCATTATTATGCATTTTTTGAGCCTTTATCATAGAATAATGGAGTGATATCATTGAGAAAAATTAGTTTTTACAAAATTTCTCTTTTCTTCACTTATAAAAGGAGACCACAACCTATCTATTTATCCCCCAATTCTAAAGCCTCTGTATCACCCTAAGTTTTTTTGAATTTTTTTTCAATAAATTAATTTTTTTTGTTATATTTCATTATACATAACACCAATTTAATATTTTGTTACATACCACCTTGGGTTATCTTTCACTACACACGTCACTGAGATTTTACAAAACTAAGATATATTATTAATATTATTATTCAAAAATGACCATTATAACCTAGCCATTAAACTTATTGATATGAATATTAACAAATATTATTTAAATATTAATTATAATCATATTATATAAAGTAAACAAATTGATAAAATAATTACTTAATTTTTGGTAAAGTCATTACATGCTTTGAAAATACTATTTTCTCAAAAAATGCTTTTCATTTATTTTTGTGAACATTAATAAAATTAATATTTCCCACATTTATAAAATTAATTTGATAAAATTAAATTTATTTTTTAATTCATAATGTCAAAATAAGTATAGAGTGAATTTTTGATATTTTTCTGAAAAGTTTCTTTTTTTTATGAATAGTGAAAAATACTAAATTTTTATTAAAAACTTCAATTTCATTTAATTTATTTTTGAAGTAAAATAAGATTTTAAATTGGTTTTAAAGTATAATTATTTCAATTATAAATCAATTAATTCAATTTAGGTCATTGGAATCAATTTTATTTTAAATTTTGATATAAAAACTTTGTAAACTTTTGTACATTTTCTCTTTAAAAACTCACTTTCTCGTCGTGTCTACGGGGTTAATTTTAAATTAAATTTTGGAAATTTTATAAAGGGAATTTTTTAAAATGGATTTCATATTTAGAATAAAAATAATTTATATTATCAAATAAGTTTAACTTAATTTTTGATGAGAATGAATAGTAAAAACATTAAAACTTATTTACCACAGTTAAAGTAAAACTTGGTTTACCAGGGGTGAAACTAAAAAGACAATGGTCAAAAATAACCCAAAACTTCTAAAAAACCCATTTTATATCCATATTTTGACCTCATATTGTCTATTATCAATAATGGTCTATTTTGGAGCCTTTTTACTTGAATAAAACATGGGTGGAATCCTTTCTTTCAAAAAATTATAAGTGAGTCGCTCACCTCACTTAAAAAAGGTCAACACCTATCCTATCTTATTATCACATTAAAAAACTTATGTTTTAGCCAAGACCTACCAAAATCACTTTCCAAATTCACTCCTCTCAATCTAGAGGCCTTAGGTTTGATATAAAGACAACCGAGGAAGGCTTATAGTGCAAACCTAAGGAGGAAACCCGAAGAAGCGGTAGCGTTAATCGATGAGAATTTTTTGTTTTATTTATCCCTAAATATCCTTAAATTTTATTATACCATACTAATATAATGAAATTAGTATCTTACATACATTGTTATTTTTTATTTAAAGTTCATGATCTACACTTATCTCCACTTCCATCGAATGGGTTATGAAATCATTATCGTTGTGTACGGTGGATTACCGCCTCGCGAACTGATGTCATTCATTTTTCTATTACCACCTATTGAGACTATAAATAATTATGGAATTATTATTAATAAATTATATTTATGTTATATTCTTATATAATTATTACATCACATATACCTTCATATTTTCCATTTTTTGGGAATACGATAATGTCGCTTGTGTATACGATGGACAACCACCTCATGAAGTAATGTGATTCATTCACGCTTTATAAGGAAAGAATTCAGGATGGTTTTAATAAAAATAAGTGATATATTTGACATAAAAATTATTCTATAATTATAATATATATCATTTATGTTTCTTTCTTTCAATCTGAAGATAAAATGGAAACATCATTCATGTGTACATATGGTCTATCATCTCGAAGAACGGTGTATTTCATATCCTATTAAAAATATTTATGGATAAATATAAAAATATATATAATGAAAATATATGATATTTATATCATGGTTTAAATTCATGATATTATTAAACCATGATTTAAATAAGAGGATCAAAAATAACAATTCAAAAAAAACATGAAAAACAAAGCAGTTATTGCCTGAAATGTGACTTTAAAATGGAATTGTTAATAAACAGGTAATAAATTGTGATAAAAAAATCATATATGTTACAATATATAAAAATGTAGTATTTTGATAGATTTATAATAAAATTTTACTTATCATACAGTAATTTTGAATGAGTATGACGAAATTCAATACTTGAGGTAAGGGATTTTTGTCTCAATTTTCTTTCTTTGAGACCTATGTTATGTTATGCACCTATATTCTTTTACAAGTCATATAAACAGCCCCTTTTATATGTAATATCATGGTTTTATTTATACTCATGATATTTTATGTTCTATTTTATGTTATTTCTTCATGGGGATTATGATTCAAATTTATCAAAGTGGTAATGATTTTATGTTACAATTTGGTCTTTTATTGGGATTGTTTATGATTATGTATTTTATGATAAAATATTATGATCCATCTCTTAATAAACTCATAAATTTTATTCTCCTCTGGTTATTCATTATATTTTCAAGTAATATTACAATTTTTTCATTATTTGTTACTTAAAATAATTTAGAAAAAAAATTAAGAAGATTTGACTTTATTTATCTCTTCGGTCAAAAATCCATTTTCTTCCAAAACCATGTTTTATAAAAAAAATTATTATTATAATATTATTTTTAAATAAATTTGTACCCATGTTTTTCTTTTAAAAAAATTAAAGTAATCTTCTTGTTGTTTTCCAAACAATTCCCATTTGGATTTTATGGAAAATGTGAAAACAATCTTGGTTTTAATGTATACAAAATAAAAAAAACTTCCCCTCATCAAAACCATTATTTTCATTGAATATTTTTTTTAATTTTGAAGGTTTATTTTTAAATAAAAATATTTTAAAAATGTTTTATTAATTAATTATGTGCTTTGAGATGATAATTAATCGAGGGATTAATTATGAGTAATTAATTTGGTTAAGTTGAGATAATTAACTATGAATTAATTATGTGATTTGAGATGATAATTAATTGAGGAATTAATTATAAGATATTAATTTGGTTAAGTTTAATTAATTAATTATGAATTAATTATAATTTTTGAGATGATAATTAATCGGGGTATTAA
Source organism: Viscum album (assembly GCA_963277665.1). Taxonomy (NCBI): domain Eukaryota; kingdom Viridiplantae; phylum Streptophyta; class Magnoliopsida; order Santalales; family Viscaceae; genus Viscum; species Viscum album. Next base: position 1,935,478,397 of record OY728136.1, on the reverse strand, counting down.
TTAAGAGATATTAAAATAGCTAAGTTGAGATAATTAATTGTGAATTAATTATTTTCTTTGAGAATTGTAATTGACATAATTAATCAGGGGATTAATAATGAGATATTAAATTGGCTAAGTTGAGATAATTAATTATGAATTAATTATGTGCTTTGAGAATTGTAATTGAGATAATTAATCAAGGGATTAATTATGAGATATAAAATTGTCTAATTTGAGATAATTAATTGTGAATTAATTTTGAATTTTAAAAATTTTAATTGAGATAATTAATCGAGGGATTAATTATGATATATTTTAAATTTGTTAAGTTGAGATAATTAATTGTGAATTAATTTTATGCTTTGAGATTGTAATATAGATAATTAATTGAGGGATTAATTATGAGATATTTAATTGGCTAAGTTGAGATAATTAATTGTAAATTAATTATGTGTCTTTGATATTATGGTCTAGATATTTAATTATGGAAGAGATTATGGAGAGTTGAGATTTATAATGAGATAATTAATTCTAGAAAAATTAATTATGAGTTATGAATTATGTTGTTGATTAATTAATTGATGAATTAATTAATGGGTTTTATGTACCTAGTTAATTGTTGAGTTAACTAATGGATTTGATTATGGTTAATGAGATGAATGAGAGGCCCTTGGCTTGTGTTTTTGAGTTTAATGTGGATCCCATGTTAATGTTTTAATTGAAATATTTAATATGGTTTGCCTTAAGTATAAATGTGAATATGTTTGCTTATATATAATTGAAATGGGATAATTAAATGCATGAGAGGTTAAATATTTAATGCATTGTATGTTGTAAATGGTTACGCCTTGTATAGGCAGTGGAGCCAAGGGACCGTGAGAGTACTTGGGGAGAAAGAATATGTTAGATTTTGTGTTGATCATCCAAAGACTGTGAGAGCTCGTGGAGTTGAGCTAGGGTATAGGCCGCGTGCACTAATATTGATGATGGATGTCTATGTGTTACGTCCTGATCCATCTAACAATGTTTCCCAAAGGACTACGAGAGCCTAGGGTAGAAATACTATGTGAGCTTCCATGTTGATTTTCATGAGACTGTGAGAGCTCTTGGAGTTTGGACCAGGGGAAATACTATGAGTGCTTCCCCTAGTAATGAATGTATGTGCATTACGTCTTGGTCCATACAGAAATAGAATTCAGCGTATATGTCCATTTAGCATTGGTACGTGCTTGGTTCATATAAGAGGGCGATAAGCATTTATATCTATTTATATATATATATATATATATTGTTAATATATATATATACATAATTGACATGATCAGACATACCAGTCATGGGATAAAGCATGTATCTTCATCAGGTGTCCCTTAAGAACCTAGAGGGACGGTTGGTTATTTATTCAATTTTTTAATTGCTTCGATATACTTGCACAATGTTTAATTTTATTGCTTTTTCTAGATTTATTTAGAGATCAGTGGTCCCTACCTATTGATATTTAATCTCACACCCTATTTGGGCCACCATTTGCAATGGGGTACCCGAGTAGGCTTTTCTTGTTTTGCAAGACTATGGACATTTTCTATGTTGTTTGCTTATACTTGGGTTTTATGAGCAAAGGACCGAGCAGGAGCTCATGATGCTTTTAGAGATCGCCCTTGTGGATTAAGTCTTTTTCTTTATTTCTACACTGATATGTATAGCATGTTGTTTTGTTTACTACTTTGAGATGATAATTAATCAATAAATTAATTATGAGGTATTAATTTGGTTAAGTTGAAATAATTAATTATTAATTAATTATGTGATTTGAGATGATAATTAATCGAGGGATTAATTTTGAGTAATTAATTTGGTTAAGTTGAGATAATTAATTATGAATTAAATATGTGATTTGCGATGATAATTAATCAAGGAATTAATTAAGAGATATTAATTTGGTTAAGTTGAAAAAATTATTTATGAATTAATTATGTTCTTTGAGATGATAATTAATCGAGGGATTAATTATGAGTAATTAATTTGATTAAGTTGAGATAATTAATTATGAATTAATTATGTGCTTTGAGATGATAATTAATCAAGGAATTAATTATGAGATATTAATTTGTTTAAGTTGAAATAATTATTTATAAATTAATTATGTGCTTTGAGATGATAATTAATCAGGGGTTAATTATGAGATATTAATTTGGTTAAGTTGAAATGATTAATTATTAACTAATTTTTTTCTTTGAGATGATAATTAATCCAAGGATTAATTATGAGATATTAAATTAGCTAAGTTGAGATGATTAATTGTGAATTAATTATGTGCTTTGAGAATTTTAATTGAGGTATTTTATCGGGGGATTAATAATGAGATATTAAATTGGATAAGTTGAGACAAGTAATTGTGAATTAATTATGTGCTTTGAGAATTGTAATTGAGATAATTAATCAGGGGATTAATTATGAGATATAAAATTGGATAATTTGAGATAATTAATTGTGAATTAATTTTTTGTTTAGAAAATTGTAATTGAGATAATTAATCGGGGGATTAATTATGATATATTTTAAATTGGTTAAGTTGAGATAATTAATTATGAATTAATTACATTCTTTGAGATTTTAATATAGATAATTAATCGGGAAGTTAATTATGAGATATTGAATTGGTTAAGTTGAGACAATTAATTATGAATTAATTATGTGTCTTTGATATTATGATCTAGATATTTAATTGTGGAATATACATGGAGAGTTGACATTTATAATGAGATAATTAATTCTAGAAAAATTAATTATGAGTTAGGAATTGTGTTGTTGATTAATTAATTAATAAATTAATTAATGTGTTTTGTGTACCTAGTTAATTGTTGAGTTATCTAATGGATTTAAGTATGGTCAATGAGATGAATGAGAGGACCTTACCTCATGTTTTTGAGTTGAATGCGAATCCCGTTTTAATGTTTTAATTGAAATACTTAAGAGGGTTTTTCCTAAGTATAAATATGAATATTCTTGCTTATATGTAATTGAAATTGGATAATGGAATGCATGAGAGGTTAAATGTTCCAAGCATTATATATTGTGAATGTTTATAGCTTGTATAATCAAGGTATCCAAGGGATCATGAGATCCCTTAGGGAGAAAGAATATGTTAGTTTCTGTGCTGATCATCTAGAGATGAGAGATCATGGAGTAGAGCCAGGGGATAAACCGTGTACGCTACTCTTTATGATGGATGTTTGTGTGTTACATCTCGATCCATCCAACATCATTCCTAAAGGACTATGAGAGCCAAGGGTAAGAAGATCGTGTGATCTTCTATGTTGATTTCGATGAGACTATAAGAGCTCTTAGAGTTTGGACCAGGGGAAAGACCCTGAGTGCATCTCCTAGAATGAATGTTTGTGCATTACGTCTTGGTCCAGCCAGAAATAGTATCCAAAGTATATGTCTATTTGGCATTGGTACGTGCTTGGTTCATATAGAAGGATTCTAGGAATATCTATCTATTTATATATATATATACACACACTATTAATATATATATATATATACATAATTGACATGATTCGACATAACAGTCGTGGAATGAAGTAGGTATCACCATCAAGTGTCCTTTAGAAACCTGGATGGGTTGTTGGTTATTTATTTAATTCAGTTATTACTTCGATATACTTGCACTCTGTTTAATTTTATTTCTTTGTCTAAATTGAACTAGACACCGGTGGTCCCGGCCTACTGAGATTTATATCTCACACCCTATTCGGACCACCATTGTACTGTGGTACTCGAGTAAAATTTTCTTATTTTGTAGGACTATGGACTTTTTCTATGTTTTTTGCTTATACATGGGAGTTAGGAGCAAAGGACCAAGTGGGAGCCTGGGATAATTGTTTAGATCACCCTTGGGGCCTAAGTCTTTTTCTTTATTTCTATACATAAATGTATATCATGATTTTTTATTTAATTCTTTTAAATGATAATTAATCAGGGAATTAATTATGAGATATTAATTTGGTTAAGTTGAAATAATTAATTATTAATTAATTATGTGATTTGAGACGATAATTAATCGAGGGATTAATTATGAGTAATTAATTTGGTTAAGTTGAGATAATTAATTATAAATTAATTATCTACTTTGAGATTATAATTAATCGAGAAATTAAATATCAGATATTAATTTGGTTAAGTTGAAATAGTTAATTATGAATTAATTATATGCTTTAAGATGATAATTAATCAAGGGATTAATTATGAGTAATTAATTTGATTAAGTTGAGATAATTCATTATGTGATTTATGATGATAATTAACAGAGGAATTAATTATGATATATTAATTTGGTCAAGTTGAAATAATTAATTATGTGCTTTGAGATGATAATTAATTGGGGGATTAAATATGAGATATTAGTTTGGTTAAGTTGAAATAATAAATTATGAATTAATTATGTTATTTGAGATGATAATTAATTAAGGGATTAATTTTTTGATATTAAATTGGCTAAGTTGAGATAATTAATTGTGAATTAAATATGTGCTCTGAGAATTTTAATTGAGATAATTAATCAGGGGATTAATAATGAGATATTAAATTGGATAAATTTAGATAATTAATTGGGAATTAATTATGTGCTTTGAGAATTTTAATTGAGATAATTAATCAGGGGATTAATTATGAGATATAAAATTGGATAATTTGAGATAATTAATTGTGAATTAATTTTGTATTTTGAAAATTGTAATTAAAATAATTAATCGAGGGATTAATTATGATATATTTTAAATTTATTAAGTTGAGATAATTAATTGTGAATTAATTATTTTCATTAAGACTGTAATATAGATAATTAATCAGGAAATTAATTATGAGATATTTAATTGGATAAGTTTAGATAATTAGTTGTGAATTAATTATGTTTCTTTGATATTATGATCTAGATATTTAATTCTGGAATAGACTATGGAGATTTGAGATTTATAATGAGATAATTAATTCTCGAAAAATTAATTATGAATTATGAATTGTATTTTTGATTAATTAATTGATGAATTAATTAATGGGTTTTGTATACCTAGTTAATTGTTGAGTTAACTAATGTGTGTGAGTATGGTCAATGAAATGAATGAGAGGCCCTTGCCTCATATTTTCGAGTTGAATGTGAATCCCATGTTAATGTTTTAATTGAAATACTTAAGATGGTTTTCCTTAAGTATAAATGTGAATATGCTTTCTTATATGTAATTAAAATGGGACAATGCAATACATGAGAGGTTAAATGTCTCATGCATTATATGTTATGAATGGTTACGCCTTGTATAAACAGGGGATCCAAGGGACCATGAGATCCCTTGGGAGAAAGAATATGTTATTTTTTGTGGCGATAATCCAGAGACCATGAAAGCTCGTAGAGTTGAGCCAGAAGATAGACCTTGTTCCCTAATCTATGTGATAGATGTCTGTGTGTTACGTCCAGATTCATCCTACATCATTTCCCAAAGGCCCAAGAGATCCTAGGGTAGGAAGACCGTCTGAGCTTCCATATTGATTTCCATAAGACCGTGAGAGCTCTTGGAGTTTGGAGCAGGGGAAAGACCATAAGCACTTCCCCTGGTAATGAATGTTTGTGCATTACGTCTTGGTCTAGCCTGAAATAGTATCCAGGGTATACGTTTGGTGTTGGTACGCACTTGGTTATATAAGAGGATGCTAATCATATCTATCTGTTTATATATATATATATAAACTGTTAATATATATATACACTGTTAATATATATATACACACATAATTGACATGATAATATATACCAGTCGTGGGCTGAAGCAGGTATTTTCATTAGGTGTCCCTTAGGAACCTGGATGGGTTGTTGGTTATTTATTCAGTTATATTATTGCTTTGATATAATTTCACATTGTTTAATTTTATTTAATTTTCTAGATTAAGCTAAACACTGGTGGTCCCGACCTACTGAGATCTATATCTAACACCCTATTTGGGCCGCCATTGCACTGGGGTACCTGTGTAGACTTTTCTTATTTTGCAAGACTGTGGAATTTTTCTATTTTGTTTGCTTATAATTAGGATTTAGGATCAAAGGACCAACCAGGAGCTTAGGATGATTATATAGATCACCCTCTGGCATATGAAGAGATGCGCTTGAGGTTATGTGGTGAGCGATCCAGATACCCATTCGAGGGTAAACTGGGACAGGACGTTAAAAAGTGGTATCAGATCTAGTTTTCTTTCTTTTTCCATTATCTTTCTATTTTGGGATGGTAGACGGGAGACTAGGAAAGTGTCGGTGCTTGGTTAATAGTCGTTCCTAAGACTGATCACCTCATGTATAGGAAATGACCAAGTGTCTAGGGTTGGGAATTGTTGTTGATATTGTTTTTTGTTATAGTTGATATGATTTCACCTTGAGTGACTTATGTAATTTCCACAACTTATTGATTTTAATAATTTTGGAAATTTTCCTTAGCTTGATATGGTGATGAAATTTCATTACATACATCATCTTAAGCACTTAGAGATTCACATTCCATGCACATGACATGACATGTAGTTGCATTAGTGGGATTCCTGTTAATTTTGATTATGTTCCTTAGATGAAATTCCATGTTTTGATTTTCTTTAGCATGACCCTTTAGATAGCATGTTTCAGTGATATATATAACATGCTTGGGTGTTTATATTCCATGAAGTCTATTTATTAGCATGTTGTATTGTTGTTCTAGGCTTATGGGTTATAACATGCTATTGTGTTACTGCTTATGAAAACATAGTAGAGGTGTTTTGATATGTAAATGGAATCATGAGTGGAACATTGATTTGTTACAATTATAATAGGACCCAGTTTCAGTTGTAAGGCGTATGGGTGCCTTATAACTGGGAAAAGGGTAACCCTTGTTTTCAGATAATTGAAAAATGGTTGTTAAAGTTAAAAAGTTGAATAGAACTTTGATGTGATAAATGGGAGCTAAATTCTAGCAGTAATTTGTATGGGAACCTTAAAGGTGTGTTGGTTGTTTGGGAATGCAACATGATCATTCAAATGAGACATATTGACCATGGTGGTTTGGGTAGCATTGTAGTAGCTCCTGATGGCTTCTTGAGGATGAGAAGTTTTTAACGTGGGTATATTGTAAAGTCCTGTGTTTTTTGACCAAGCTAAAATATGAAATTTTTTGAACTTTTTTATTTACTGCATGGTTTGGTTTCAAAACCAAGCATCAAAAAAAGTTTTGTGAGTTGGGTTCTTTTAAAGTGTTGATAATAGACTTGGGTAAAGGCTTGAGGAGTTTTCAGGATGCCGGGATGGGTTTTGGGAGAACTGGACCAGGGACTGATGTTCACACGAGTTGCGCACTATAACACCCCGCCCCTACCTCATTGGGTTGAGGAGGCGGTGAGGGATTACTTGGCCTTAAGCGACGTTCCTAAGGCACCGAAGGCTGGCAATAAATGTCTAGGGCTTCGAGAACAAATTGGGGAATGATTTCCCCTTAAGAAAAAACCAACCAAACCATCACTATGACCACTATATGATGAATTTAAATAAATCATTCAAGCATGTATTCCCAAAGGAAAACCAATTTGTTCCACAATACAACTTAAAACCAATATAATCCAATATGATATCAGAGTACTATGTGGAAGACTAAACAACAAAACACCATGAGCCATGACACCACCACAGCTCCACACCAAGATTCAAGCTCCAAGATCCACCAACACATCACAAGCATTACCATGAATCACTAACAATGAGATGTATTACCTTTACATGTATCCCGGTACACGACATCTACAAAGACACCAAAGTGCCAAAGCAGGGGGTGAGTACAACTACTCATTAGGTTTTCCCCAAATGACTTCCCTACACACGCCACTAGGATAAAACTATTAGCATATTTATATAAAACAGTTTATATAAAATAATCACAAGTGCATCCATTACCATAATCCAAACACACCCTTACCAAGCCATTTCACCCAATCCAAGTAAACGTAGGGAAAGCCAAATAATCATGTCATGATCCAAACATACCACACAACGAAGCCAAATCAACTATGCCACAAGCCGATTATCTTTTTCATATTTCAATCACAAGCCCCATCTACAAAAATCACCAACCAAGCACACAACATATCATGGCGGCACTTCCCTTCCAACCCATTCATTACAAATCCACTCAAGTGGTACTTCCTGCCCACTTTCAATTGATAATGGCCCTTCTGTCCACTATCCATACCCTTTTTATAGTGGTAATTCCTGCCTAATTCCACACAACATTCAAACAAGACAACATAACTAATAATATAACCCATCAAGGCCACAACAACATGCAATCAACCATTTCCATTACATGCCAATCCACTTCAATAAATCAAACATTTATTGGAAACACCCTTTAACCATTTTCCATGCCAAACCCCATTACAATAAAACAACCCTTTTATTTAAAACCATTTTCTCAATTCATCTTAATCAAACCAACAGAAAAAATCATTTTAAAATACCATTTTAAAAATCACATCAAGATCATTTCACCACAAGCCCTTTTTCCCAAAAATCCCCAAACCATTACCAAAGGGATTTCCATCCGATTTCACACATCAACAACACAATTAATTTTAAGCAACAAAAATTAATTGTAACCAAAGCACTAGTTATAACCAAGTGGAGTCGAGAGAGAAGCCACATACCTTTAGGGTTCCGGCAAAATCAACCTACAAGCAACTACTCCTGAAAACCGACGAACGCACCACCGAAACCTCTCTTGATCTCCTTCCCTAACATCCACAAGCCTTAAAATCAACATCAAAGGAAACCAAAACCCTAGATATACACACAATGGGTGTAGATCTAGAAAAACGAGAGATAGTAAGATGTAGATCTAGAGGAAAACACAAAAAAACAAAAGGCGAGACTTACCCAGGAGAAACCACCTTCAAACTACCACGAAAACCCTTCAATTTGCTTCCAAAATCAGTAGGAGATCACCTTCAACCCCTGAGAACCCAAAATTTCGAGTGAGGCTTGAGTGGGAGAGGATTTGGAGAGGAATGAGGCAAGCCTGAGTGAACCTAGGTTTTAAAACCCAATTTTTAAGTGGCCGCACGGTTATCCCACACAGTTTGTTAAACTGTGTGCTAACCGTGAACACGCTTCTGTCTCAAGAAAAGGGGTCTACACGGTTATCCCACACAGTTTGGAAACCCGTGTGCTAACCGTGCGCACGCTACTATCTCAAGAGAAGGGGTCCACACGGTTTCCTTGCACAGTTTTGCAAACCGTGTGCAGGCCATGCGAAGCCTACTCTCTCCCCCTACACGGTTTCCTGGAGAACCCGCACGGTTTCCCCTAACCATTCTCAAACCATTCTCCCTAAGAAAAGCCTCCAAACTCACTCAAAACCATTCCAAACAATCCCAACCTCTTATCAACTCATCACATGCACTTTAAACACATAAATAATCATAAAAAAGGATATATACATCAAACTGGTGGTGCTACATTCTCCCCACCATTGGACTTTCCGTCCTCGGAAAGTAGTGAACCCACCCTTTGCCGAAAGAGCTCAGGACATTGCTCGACCATCTATTTCACCCACTCCCAATTCTCCTCTTGGATCTAGCCATGCTTCCACAAAACCAAAACCAGACCGATGCTTTTACCCCACAAGACATTCTCTTTCCTATCCACAACCCACACTGGCACGTGCACCAACTAAGCATCTGGCTCTAGCTCAACATAATCCCATCGAATAACATGGCCCGGATCCGACTAATACTTTTTCAACTTCAACACATGAAACACATTGTGCACCGCACTGAACCGAGATGGAAAAGAAAAACGATAATCCACCTCACCAACCCTCTCAAGAATCTCAAAAGGTCTAATATACCTCAGAGATAACTTTTCCTGCTTCCCAAACCGACGATGTCCCAACCTAGGAGAGATCCTCAAGAAAACATGATCACTCACGTAGAACGACAATGGCCATCGACGATGATCCACATATGATTTATGAAGACTTTGAACCGTCTCCATTCTCTTTCTGATTGACCTGATCTTCTCCATAGTCTCTTGGACAAGGCTCGGTCCAACCATCGAGGACTCACCTGTTTCCACCAAGCATAGTGGAGAATGACATGGTCTCCCATACAATGCTTCAAACAGAGCCACATGTATGGATTCCTGATAACTGTTATTGTACGAGAACTCAACCAACGACAAGTTCTCCTCCCACGATCCACCAAAATCCATGACACAAGCTCACAACATATAGTTTGTATCGTGCTCTCGGATTGACCATCTATCTGAGGGTGATATGTCATGCTAATAGTCAATTGTGTCCCAAGGGCTTGCTGCAAGGATTTCTAAAAACGAGATGTGAACCTTAGATCTCTAACTGATATAATCAAAACTGGAACACCATGCCTCTTTACCACCTCCCAGATATAGATTTTGGATAGATCCTCCACCGTATGAGATTCACGAATTGGGATGAAATGGGCCGACTTCGTTAGTTGATCCACTATCACCCAAATGGCATCGTGCTTCCTAACCATTCTTGGGAGATGTGTGAAAAAATCCATCACTATTTGCTCCCACTTCTAAATAGGGATTGGTAAAGACTGCAACATTCCCGCTGGCCTATGATTCTCTGCCTTGACCTGATGGAAAGTCAAGCATATTGAAACAAACTCAGTCACACTTATTTTCATACCAGCCCAACAGAACTGTGCTTTCAATTATTTATACATTTTCTAAATTCCAAGATGAACAGCCCACCTGGAATGGTGATATGCCCTTAGAATATCCTCTTGAAAAGCAACTGGTACAACCATCCAATTCCGAAAACACAAAAATAAATCTCTATTCAGTTGCCAACCCTCAATGGTCTCCCCACCATTGAGTTTCAACCTCATGGTAACACACTCAGAATCAAATATCTGCGCCTCTTTAACCAGTACAACCAAGTCAGGAATCAACAAGACCAGAAAGAAGACCGCTCTATTGCCCTGGTCCTCACATTCCAACTTCATGTCTACTATAACAGACATCAACTTCCACTGGTCTGATGCCTGTTTCACCACCTAATCATATGATTTTCTACTTAATGCATCTGCCACTAAATTTCCCTTACCTGATGTGTACATCAAGTCAAAATCAAACATCTGTAGATATTTCATCCATCTCCTTTGCCTCAAGTTCAAATCCCTTTGTGATAAAATGTGATTCAGTCTCTTATGATCCGTATATACCCTGAATTTCTCACCGAAGAGATAATGACACCACGCTTTCAAAGCATGGTCCACTACTGCTAATTCCAAATCATGAGTTGGGTAGTTCTTATCATGCACCCTCAACTATCGTGAGCCATACGCAACCACATGATTCCCTTGAATGAGAACGCACCACAACCCTGATCCCGATGCATCGCAATACACCACATACTCTCTTCCTGGTTCTGGAAAAACCAAGATTGGTGCTGATGTAAGGTGACCCTTTTGATATTAGAAACACTTCTGACACTGTTCATTCCACTGGAATGGAATATTCTTTCTTTTCAAAGCTGTCATCGGTGAATCCAAACATGAAAAAGCATGAACAAAATGTCGATAATACTTAGTTATATTGAGAAAACTCTGTACCTCAAACACGTTCTTTGGTAGTTGTCATGAGATAACAGCCTCTATCTTTTCCGGATCCACTGAAATTCCCCTTTCATAAATCACATGGCCCATAAAACGGACTTCCTGTATCCAAAAGTCACACTTTGACAATTTGGCATACAACCAATTTTCCCTCAAGATCCCCAAAAATGTCGCCAAGTACCGATCATGCTCCACCCTTGTCATTGAATACACCAGAATATCATCTAAAAAAACCACCACAAATGAATCCAGATATCTCTAAAATATTCGATTCATCAATTCCATGAACACCGTTGGTGCATTTGTTAAACGAAAGGTCATAAGCACATATTCATAATGGCCATATATACTTTTGAAAGCTATTTTAGGAATATCGTCCTTCATCACCCATAATTGATGATATCCCAAACTCAGGTCAATCTTGGAGAACCATTAGGCTCCCCTAAAATGGTTGAACAAACCATCAATTTGTGGAAGTGGATATCTTTTCTTTATCGTAACTTGGTTAAGTCGACGATAATAAAAACAGAGCCTCAAATTTCCATCCACCTTTTTCACAAACAACACTGGAGCTACCCACAGAGATGTGCTAGGCCGAATAAACCCTTTGTTTTCTAACTCTTCCAACTGGACTTTCAATTCCTGCAATTCAGTAGGTGCCATCCGGTAAGATGGAAGTGAGATAGGATTGGTCCCCGGAAGGAGATCAATCTTAAACTCCACTTCTCTTACGGGAGGTAACCCAGAGAATTATTCAGGAAAAACATCCATGAACTGATCCACCACTTCCAGAAGAACACTCTGCTCAACACCCTCTACTGATTCCAACGACAATACTTCCAACTGATATGATAATGTGCCCACTTCTGGTGACAACAAACTCGTTGCACCCTGTCTTTCATTCCTCTCTCCTCTAAAGAGATTTATAACACCATCGTGTGTCGTAAAAGCCATTGTATGCACATTACAGTCGATATGGGCCTTAAACACCACCAGCCAATCCATTACTAGGATTACATCATACCCATCCATCTCAATCACTGATAAATTCCACATTAGCTCAACCTCTCCCACAACGATACAACATACTCTACACAAGAAGGCTCGACACTCTCTTTGACCCAAAGGAGTTTGAAGTTCCAAAACCGAAGGCATCATTTCTACCCTTAAACCCAACAACTTAACCACATGTGCAGCAATAAAAGAGTGTAAGGCACCCGTATCAAACAACACTTTCATCAAGGTAGAATTTAAAATAATAGTACCTTACACCATGGATGGTCCCGAATGATCATCCATCACAACCTGCTCAGCTCCGGACAATGACTTGGTTGCCACACTCTGCTCTTTATTTCCCTACTAAGGAGTTGTGGTGTTCCGAGAATCACCAAAGCTGACTTTGCTCTGTTGACGAGGGGTATGCTTCTGACCCCGTATCGTTGATTCATACGACATCTATGATACCTAAGGAGTGTCATGCGCACCTGGCCTCAGATCATTCCTTCAATATCACTGAAGATTCCCCCATCTGCTTGCAATTGTGACATGCTCTAAGTTGTGCCATATAGTCCCACTTGATGTGTTCCATAGAGCCACACTAAAAACATCCTGGCTTGCTGTGGGTATTCAGCGGAATATTTATCGATCCTACCATCGGATTATGTGCCATAATTCCGCCCTGGGAATAAGTTTCCCTCCTCCGCCTGAACCCAGTGTTAGAGTTCCCACTATTCCCCATGGGTACCACCATGCTTCCTCTGCCCGGAGCTCCCAACAGATCCCGCTCAGCCACTGATGCTCGATTCACCATCTATGTGTAATCACCAATACACAACACTTCTATTTTTGAACGGATCTCTTACCTTAACCCCGATTTGAAAATCCTTCCCTTAAACGACGTGCTACCCGCCACCTCGAGTGAAAACCGCACTAATATCATAAACTTATCTGCATATTCCATCACAGACATATACTCTTATTTCAGACTGAACAAATCAGTTGTGCGCTAAATTCTGAACATATGCGGGTGGAATTGTTTATTAAACAACTCCTAAAATCCTTACCACATCATACCCTGGTCCTTCCCCGCTTGGACTACCAAGTCCCACCACTTAAGAGAAAGATCCTCTAGCTTATACATTTCTAGCCTTACTTTCAGCTCTATCGGCATCCCCAAGAATTCGAAAATTCTATTTATTATGGACAGCCACGCCTCTGCCCTTTCTGGGTCCAAATCACCCCTAAATATGGGTGCATCCTTCCTTTGAAACTGAGCCACATAATCTACATGCTTTGGCTCTTCCTCTCTATTCATACTTCCCACAGATTGGAAATATTGCACTATGTTCTCAACTAACTGATGGTTCACCTGGGGCTCAGGTGAAACCATGTTCTTATCAACCACCTCTGGTTGGTCTCTACGATGCCTACCTGGTTCCATTTCTATAAACATAAAACAAACAACCGTGAGTCTCACTTCTTTAGATATCAATAATTCCCATTTCAAAACGCATTACGCAACACTATCACAACGAGGCTTTCCATCTTTTCAACATTTTCCATGTTTCGCCATTTTTGAAAACCAAACCATTTTCAAAATACCAAATTTATTCACATTACAATTTAACACATTTAAAAAAACCATTTCTCAATTTAGCCCATAAATCATTATGCCCAATGAAATATTCATCCAAGAGGGAAGTCATTTCTTCCATGCATGTCATGCTCATCTCATTGGATATATCCATGACAATGAGATATCCAATGCCTATAAGTGTCTCCAACCACTTATGTACCCAAATCCCTCCTAACTTGAATTTTAGCATAAAAGGGTTAGCTACATCCTTTTATGCTATACATTCAAAGTTCCGACATTCCTATGCCTTGCTACAATCCCGACTCGAGGAATAGGCTAAGAATGAATGTCAACACCAAGACCAATGATCAACACCAAGGATTGAACAACTGCTCTCACTTGAAAGCTAAAGACCGAACAAACTGATACCACTTGTAACACCTCGCCCCTACCTCATTGGCTTGATGAGGCGGTGAGGGATTACTTGTCCTAAGTGACATTCTCAAGGCACCAAAGGCTGGCAATAAATGCTGAGGGATTTGAGAACAAATTGAGGAATGATTTTCCCTTAAGACAAAACCAACAAAACCATCACTACAACCACTGTATGATGCATGTCAATAAAAAAATTCAAGTATGTATTCCGAAAGGACAACCAAGTTATTCTACAATACAACCCAAAACTAATATAATCTAACCCGATATGAGAGTACTATACAGAAGACTAAACAACAAAACACCACAAGCCATGACACCACCACAGCTCCAGACCAAGATCCAAGCTCCAAGCTCCACCAACACATCACAAGCATCACCACGAATCACTAGCAATGATATGACTTACCTTTACCTATATCTCGGTATATGACATCTGCAAAGACTACAAAGTGCCAAAGCAGGGGGTGAGTACAACTACTCAGTAGGTTTTCCCCAAATGACTTCCCTACACATGCCACTAGGATAAAACCATTAGTACATTTATATAAAATAGTTTATATAAAATAATCACAAGTGAATCCATTACCATAATCCAAACACACCCTTACCAAGCCATTTCACCCAAACCAAGTAAACCCAGGGAAATCCAAACAATCATGTCGTAAGCCAAACATGCCACACAAGGAATCCAAATCAACCATGCCATAAGTCGATTACCTTTTTCATATTTCACTCACAAGCCCCATATACAAACATCACCAACCAAGCACACAACATATCATGTCGGCACTTCCTGTCCAACCCATTCATTACCAATCCACTCGAGTGGTACTTCCCACCCACTTGCTATTGATGGTGGCCCTTCCGTCCACTATCCATCCCCTTTTTATAGTGGTACTTCCCACCTACTTCCACACAACATTCAAACAAGCCAACATAACCAAGAATATAACCTATCAAGGCCACAACAACATGTAATCAACCATTTCCATTAAATTCTAATCCACTTCAATAAATCAAACATTTATTGGAAACACCCTTTAACCATTTTCTATGCCAAACCCCATTTAAATAAAATAACCCTTTTTATTGAAAGCCATTTTCTCAATTCATCTTAATCAAACCAACAAAACAACTCATTTTAAAATCCCATTTTAAAAATTACATCAAGAGCATTTCGCCACAAGCCCTTTTTCCCAAAAATCCCCAAACCATTTACAAAGGGATTTCCATCTGATTTCACACATCAATAACACAATTAATTTTAAGCAACACAAATTAATTATTTCCAAACCACTAGTTCTAACGAAGTGGAGCCTAGAGAGAAGCCACCTATCTTTAGGGTTATGGAGAAATCGACCCACAAGCAACTACTCCTCAAAACCAGCGAACGCACCACCGAAACCTCTCTTGATCTATTTCCCTAACATATACAAGCCTTAAAATAAAAATCCAAGGAAACAAAAACCCTGGATCTATACAAAATGGGTGTTTATCTAGAAAACTGAGAGATAGGGAGATGCAGGTCTAGAGGAAAACGCAAAAAAAAACAAGAGGAGAGACTTACCCGGGAGAAACCACCTTCAAACTACCACGAAAACCCTTTGATTTGATTCCAAAATCAGTGGGAGATCACCTTAAACCCCTGAGAACCCAAAATCCTGAGTGAGTCTCAAGTGGGAGAGGATTTGGAGAGGAATGAGGCAAGCCTGAGTGAACTTGGGTTTTAAAACCCTATTTTTAAGTGGCCACACGGTTAGCCCACACGGTTTGTCAAACCCTGCGCTAACCGTGCGCACGCTACTATCTCGAGAGAAGGGTTCCACATAGTTACCTCGCATGGTTTGGAAAACCATGTGCAGGCTGTGTGAAGCCTATTATCTCCCCCTGTACAGTTTCCTAGAGAACCCGCACGGTTTCCCCTAACCATGCTCAAACTATACTCACTAACAGAAGCCTCCAAACTCACTCAAAACCATTCCAAACTCTCCCAAACTCTTCTCAACTCATCCCATGCACTTTAACCACATAAATAAGCATAAAAAAGGTTACATACCTCAAACTAGGGGTACTAAATGCAGGGTTAGTCAAAATTGTTTGAGTAATCCGTTCTTAATAAAATAAGTCTCCAGTAGTGGATGCATGGTCTGCACACAGTCTGTCAGACCATGCAAGTCAAACCTTACAGTTTACCCAGTTTTGAGTTTCAGATTAAACTAATTTAATTAAATTCATGGTTGAAAGGAATTTAACTAAATGATATGTTGGGGGTTTTTTTATTTAAATTAAATGTGAGATAATTTAATTAAATGGCATTGATATGGAGAAGTTATTTAATTAAATTGAGATAAAAAGAATTAAATTTATTTAAAATGATGATAATCCAAATTATTTATTTAATTAAATTGAGATGAGATTAATTTAATTGAATGACATGTAAATGAGGAGTTGGGGGTTATTAAAGAAGGGTAATATTAAATGGTAATAATAAATGATGTGTAGATGAGGGGTTGGGGTTTATTTTAATTAAATTCAAGGTTAAGAATAATTTAATTAGTCATTGTGAAATGGGGGATTACTATTTAATTAAATTGATGTTGAGAGAATTTAACTAAATAATGTTGATGAGTTGGAGTTTTTAATTTAATTAAATTATGTTCAGAGAACTTAATTAAATAAAATGAATTGGTGAAATTATTTAATTAAATTCAGTTGGAACAAATTTAATTAAATAATGATTAATGATGTGTAAGGCATTTTTTAAATTAAATTATGTTTGGAGAATTAAATTAAATAATAATGAGTTATAAATGTTATTTAATAAATTCATTTGGAAAGGATTTTAATTAAATGATATGTTAAATGTAAAGTTTGGGTTTTATCTAATTAAATTCATGGTTAAGATGAATTTAATTATTTAATGAAAAATTGAGGCTTTATTTAATTAAATTCTATTGAGATAATTTAATTAAATAATTATGTGTTGGAGAATTTATTTAATTAAATTAATTAGAGAAGAATTTAATTAAATGAAGTGTTAAATGTGGAGTTGGAGTTTTATCTAGTTAAATTCAAGGTTAAGATGAATTTAATTATTTGATGAAAAATAGTGGTTTTATTTAATTAAATTGTATTAAGATAATTTAATTAAATAATGATGTGTTAGAGAATTTATTTAACTAAATTCTTTGGAGAAGAATTTAATGATGTGTAATTGGGGAGTTTTGAGTTTAATCAAAGAAGTGTTTTATTAAATGATAATAATAATAATGGTTATTATTTTGACGGTTTCATTTAATTAAATTTAGGTTAAGAAATTTAATTAAATGAGGTGAGATGGAGAATTTTATTTAATTAAATTAATTTAAATGGAATTTAATTAAATAATGTGAAATGGAATTTTTAATTAATTAAATTAAAAGTTAAGAAAAAAAATTAATTAATTGATGTGAAATAGGGATTTTAATTTAATTAAATTGAATGTTGAGAGAATTTAATTAAATAGAATGAGTTGTATAATTAATTTAATTAAATTTGATTGAGGATAATTTAAATTAAATAATGTGTAAATGGGAGTTTGGACTTTATCAAAGGGGTATAATATTAAAGGGTAATAAAAATAATATGATGGTTATTATTATTATATTATTATTTATTATATTTTTAAATTATAATTTTAATTTATTTAAGGGAGAAAAGAAGAGGGAGGGGAACCTCTCCCTCCTTCTACAGGGGGCGCGATGCATCCATGGTGTAGCACCCATGGGTGGCGCACCACCCTCCTCTCCCAACTCCCTCTCCACACGCCGGATCCTGGTGGTTCCTTCATGGAAGTTGTCTGTATCTTTGAGTTAAGTCCTTCTCCATATATTTGATTCCTTTCATCGGCCATCTCGACTCTCCTTTCCCCAGGTTTCATTGGTCCGAAACCCTAAGGTCTGGGATTGATTCTATTTCTTGATTTCTTCCGATTCTAGGTGCTGCGAATGATGTCTCGGGGCCCATTGGTCCGTATTTTGACAACCACCACTGAAGGTGTGGTGGTTTGGATTGATTCGGTTCACTTCTATCATTTTATTGTAAGGATATAAACCTGATAATTGGTTCTTCACCCCTTGAATTAGATTATTATGGTTGTTTAGTGTTGCGGTTAAGGTTTTGGGTGTTTGTTGGTCCCCGCCGCACTATTTATCGGTGTCGGTTCATGGTTTTTTGGTACGACGATAAATTTCTGAGTGCATGTGTGCTTTTGATGAGGTCCGTGTACACGAGCGGGTTGCGGTACAAGTTAGAAACTGCTGGCTCGGTCAATTCGTTCTGGTAGGGTTCTCGACTTTGCCTAATTAATAAAATGCAGTTTTGTTGATTTACTGCTTTTGATAAAGTTGACTACAATGTTGGATTAAATTGTTTATTTGGGAAATAAGATAATTTATTATAAATTAATTATATGCTTTGAGGTTGTAAAGTAGATAATTAATCGGGCAATTAATTATGAGTAATTAATTTGGTTAGGTTGAGATAATTAATTGCGAATTAATTATGTGCTTTGAGATGATAATTAATCGAGGGATTAATTATGAGTAATTAATTTTGTTAAGTTAAGATAATTAATTATGAATTAATTATGTGCTTTGAGATGATAATTAATAGAGGAATTAATTATGATATATTAATTTGGTTAAGTTGAAATAATTAATTATTAATTAATAATTTTCTTTGAGATGATAATTAATCGAGGGATTAATTTTGAGTAATTGATTTGGTTAAGTTGAGATAATTAATTTTTAATTAATTATGTGCTTTGATATGATAATTAATCTAGGAATTAATTATGAGATATTAATTTAATTAAGTTAAAATAATTAATTGTGAATTAATAATGTTCTTTGAGATGATAATTAATCGAGGGATTAATTATGAGTAATTAATTTGTAAAAGTTTAGATAATTAATTATGAATTAATTATGTTCTTTGAGATGATAATTAATCAAGGAATTAATTATGAGATATTAATTTGGTTAATTTGAAATAATTAATTATGAATTAATTATGTGCTTTGAGATGATAATTAATTGGGGAATTAATTATGAGATATTAATTTGGTTAAGTTTAAATAATTAATTATAAATTAATTATGTTCTTTGAGATGATAATTAATCCGGGGATTAATTATGAGATATTAAATTGGCTAAGTTGAGATAATTAATTGTGAATTATTTATGTGCTTTGAAAATTGTAATTGAGATAATTAATCAGGGGGTTAATAATGAGATATTAAATTGGCTAAGTTGATATAATTAATTGTGAATTAATTATGTGCTTTGAGAATTATAATTGAGATAATTAATCATGGGATTAATTATGAGATATAAAATTGGCTAATTTGAGATAATTAATTGTGAATTAATTTAGTGTTTTGAAAATTATAATGGAGATAATTAATCAGGGTATTAATTATGATATATTTTAAATTATTTAAGTTGAGATAATTAATTATGAATTAATTATATGCTTTGAGACTGTAATGTAGGTAATTAATCAGGGGATTAATTATGAGATCTTGAATTAGCTAAGTTGAGATAACTAATTGTGAATTAATTATGTGTCTTTGATATTATGATCTGGTTATTTAATTTTAAAATAGACTATGGAGAGTTGAGATTTATAATGAGATAATTAATTTTGGAAAAAATAATTATGAGTTATGAATTGGGTTGTTGATTAATTAATTGATGAATTAATTAATGGGTTTTGTGTACCTAGTTAATTTTTGAGTTAACTAATGGATTTGAGTATGGCCAATGAGATGAGTGAGAGGCCCTTGCCTCATGTTTTTTAGTTCAATGTGAATCCCATGATAATTTTTTAATTTAAATACTTATGATGGTTTTCCTTAAGTATAAATGTGAATATTCTTGCTGATATGTAATTAAAATGGGCTAATGAAATGCATGAGAGGTTACGTGTTTCATACATTATATGTTGTGAATGGTTACGCCTTGTATAGGCAGGGGATCCAAGGTACTGTGAGAGCCCTTGGGGAGAAAGAATATGTTAGTTTTTGTACTAATCATCCAGAGATCATGAGAGCTCGTGGAGTTGATCTAGAGGATAGACTGTGCGTGCTACTCTTGGTGATGGATGTTTTTGTGTTATGCCCCGATCCATCCAACATTGTTTCCCAAAGGACCATGAGATCCTAGGGTAGGAAGACCATGTGAGCTTCCATGTCGATTTCCATGAGACCATGATAGCTCTTGGAGTTTGGACTAGGGGAAATACCATGAGTGCTTCCCCTAGTAATGAATGTATGTGCATTATGTGTTAGTCCAACCAGAAATAGTATCCAGGGTATATGTCTATTTGGCATTGGTACGTGCTTGGTTCATATAGAAGGATATTAAGCATATCTATATATTTATATTTATATATACACACACTGTTAATATATCTATATATATACATAATTGATATGATCAGACATACCAGTCATGGGCTGAACCCGGTATCGCCGTCTGGTGTCCCTTAGGAACCTGGACGGGTTGTTGGTTATTTATTCAATTCTGTTATTTCTTTGATATACTTGCATGATGTTAAATTTTATTTCTTTTTTCAGATTGAGCTACACACTGGTGGTCCCAACCTACTGATATTTATATATCACACCCTATTTGGGCCGCCATTGCACCAGGTTACCCGAGTAGACTTTTCTTGTTTTGTAGGACTGTGGAATTTTTCTATGTTGTTTGCTTACACTTGGTAGTTAGGAGCAAAGGACAGAGTGGGAGCTTGGGGTGATTGTGGAAATTTCCCTTAGTTCTTGGGTCTTTTTCTTTATTTCTATATTGAGATGTATAGTATGCTATTTTTTTTACTAACTTCAGATATATATCACCATGACATGCATACATTATGTAAATTAGTGTTGGACTTTTTTTATTATTCAGTTGATTATTGATTTATATCTATTTTTGTTATTGTCTAAGTTTATTATCTATTTACGTTGTGCACTCTAAATATGAGGGTATAGTCTCCCCAATTTCTATCCATAGACCCTTGCTGCTAGTCGTCATCCTTTGGTGTACGGGGAGACACGCTTGAGGTCTTGTGGCGACCGGTCCAGATACCCATTCGAGGGTAAGCCAGGCCGGGACGTTACAAGAACACTACATGTTTCAGGTTTTATTGGTTGTTCCTATTTATGAACACATGTATTAGTCTCTCAGATTTAGATCATTATTATTTTGAATCATTTTATTTTGAACTTTCGTGAAAGATGAAAAATAATGAAAATTATGTTATCGTGAGGTAGCTTGTGTTGGGTGTGTCATTGGTGGTATGACATTGATTGAATGATCAAGATAGGATTTTTTTTTACATCCATAATGGAAGAGATATCTTGAACTTATTTGACTATTATGGTAGTGCATTTAATAAATCCATTTTTGTGGAAGAAAAAGGTTAGTTTGGTAAGTTCAAGAAATAATAAAGGATAATGACACAAAGTGTGTGTCCTGCTTTATGAGATATCATGAGGTAAATAGATTATATTACATGGTGTGTGTTAATAGGAGGTTTTCATTACTATGACTAAACCTTGTCTCCTTTGGGACTAAGACGTGTTGCTAGATACCACTCTGGTTCTATGGGTACGACTCACTATTATCAAGATAAGTTCCAAAAGGGTTACACACAACGTGTATTCAAAAACTTGTCCAATTCTAGTGAATTTGAGTTTAGCGTATGGTGGGACCTGTGGTGGGGGTGGGTAACGTCCAAGTTTAAATGGTCTTAATAAATAAATAAATAAATAATTATATGTGTTTAGAATAATAAGGATTTAATTTATTTTCTCATTGTATTCAAAAGTTATTCAGTAAAAATAAAGGAAAATATTTTATGAATGAATATTTATTTTTTTATGGTCTATTTAATATTTGTGGGTGAAATGAGTTCATTTAATGACTCTTATTTTATCATGTAACATATTTAAGATGTTACAAGTGAGTACTAAAATCATTTCCACATTTATGGTAAGTTTTAAGTGTCTTTTGTGACATATTAGTGCTTATTTAGGAGGTTAAACATATTTGAGGGGGATAAGTGCAATTTCATAGACCTAACCCTAAAAATATAAGCTAAGAAGAGCACAATATTTAAAGGGCTATTTATCATATGATTTTTTAGATCCCCTTTATCCTCCCTCCCACTTCCTAGAGAGATATGTAAGTAATTAGAGCATTGTGATCCATGTTTCCCTCCTAGAATAAATAGTCAGTTCTTGCACAATCGATTAAATGTTGAAGGTCACTTTGATTCTCCACTTTAGAAACTAAAAATCAGTTATTAATGATTAATAAATATTTTTGAGTGCGTGTGGTCAATCAAGAGGGTTCCATCTTTGGTTCCTTCATGCAAAGATCATTGGATATGAGTGAAATGAATTTCCAATCCAAATTTAATGTGGTATGGTATGATTATAATTTTCATTCCTAACTAATTCAAACAAAATCCTCAAGTGGTAATTAGGTTATGGTTATATTAGTGACAATTTCATGACATCTATAACAGCATAAAAAATTTAAATTTCTTTTATTTTTCACTTTTGTTTCACATCTTGTTCCTATAAGTGTTATTAGAGTGATCTTGTGTTTGAAAAAGCTGAATAAAAATTAAATTTTCATTGATTAGAGTAGATTTCACCTCATTTAGTTCCTTTGATATATGAAAAACTGAAAACAAATGAATCAAATTAGTGTTTAAAAATGAATGAGGTATTTTTTATGGTTTCATTAGATTGTTTTTAATGGTTAAATTAATTGTTCAAAGATTTTTGAGTGAATTAGGGGATGGTTATTCAAAATTAAGTGTTTTAGAATGAATCTGGACACATAAAATTTTAAAATACCTATATTTCACACTTTCTGAAATCCCGGGTAACTACAGAAACAAAATTAACATATCCAATTTAAATAGTAGAAGGGAATAAAGAGAGATATTACATATCCATATTTGAGAGAAGAAAAGAGGAAAAGGAAGAATGGTTTTCTAGATTTCGTGTTGCGCTAAAAAAGAGCCAAGAAGAGGATAAGAGTGTAATTTTCATATCTAGATGAAATTGAAAAGAATCCAGAAAGAAATTTTCATATTTGGTTAATAGAATAATAAAAAAACTAAAGTTATATCATCATATTTTTTTATTGAATATGAAATGTACCAAATATAATTCCAATGTGTAGTTATCTTTAACTAGAATTATTTGTATTTTTTGTGATCATGTGGAAGACAAAGACTCAAATCACTATTTTAGGATTTGTTCTCATCTGATCTTGGATAATAAGTGTGCAAAAAAATGGAGATCAATGTTGTATCACATTATATTTTATGAGTCAATAATAATCATCTCTTTATACTAATATGTAATATACATATATTTCTATAAAATTATTTTATATCATCATGTCTATAAACTTTTTTAAGATTCTAGGAAATAGTATGTAAAGAATAATAAGAGGGAGTAACCCTTTGGACATAATGAGTAATCCTAAACATTTGATTAGAAACTAAAATAGGATAATATTAATCTATTGTATTTTAATACCTATGTGTTTTAAATTCCTTAAACCCCAATTTAAGTGCATTTTATAAATTGAACTTCATTTCACATCATTGTGAAATTCATGTTTAATGTGTAAATGTGGGCCCAATTTATCATTAGTTTGTGGAATATATTATTTTGATTATTTGAATTTTTTATTTTGGGATATGATTTATCACTTTTTATGGAACATTTTTTACTTTAGGATCAATGGATTAATGATAAGGGAAGTTGGGCATTTTTTTCCATGGATGCCAAAATTTCTGGACAAAGCATAATGGGCCTTAGGCCCATCAAATAAAATTGGATCCCATAATTCAATCCCAATGAATCTAAAATTTTAAATATAGATATAAAAATTTTGGATATCATTTCATTCAACTTGTACAAAGCTAATTTTTAAGTCTTGAATGAGATCTAAGGAGCCCAAGTTGAGGATTAAAATATGGGCCATATTTGAAGGCCCATAAAATCAGCCCACTAATTTCACCATAACTTCCAAATGTAATATTCAATTGGGATGAAATTTATACATAAATTATAGTAAATATGTAATATTATATTTATCTTCTATGACCCCTGTATATTCTTCCATATTCAATGTCAAAATCACACATCCAAAATGAGGATGAATCTGGTCATATTTTTGTGGTCAAAGTTGAAAATTCTTCTTTAGTTTTTCTTCCCAGTACCTTTTACTCTCATATTTAAATGTAATGACATTGAATGATGGTGGATTTACCCTAGTAACCTAAAATTTATATTTAATGTGATGTTGGTGAAGGTATTTGGTATTCATGTTTTATTATTTCAATTGTAATTTTACGCTTTCATTTTCTAATCGCATCTTCATTTTTTCTCATGTCAGTTTTTCTCCAATCACATTAATTTCTTAATAATAGTTCTTCTTATTACTATTATTAAATTTTTTTATAATTTTTCTTATCAAATTGATACCATTGAATCAAGTTGTGAATTTATTCACACTAACAATTGTGAAATTCCTCACACAATGGTGGAGTGTTTATTTTTTCTTTGTTTTTCACCTCTTCAATTCTGCCTTTATAAGTCGACTTCCACCTTGCATTGTGAGCCTTGAATTAATGTAAAGATAAAAAAAAATTTTATTCTGTGGATTTTCATGGGGATGGATTGTATTTTATTTTATGTTATTAAATTCTTAAATTAGTTCTATGGTTTGATAGTTCCTTTATTTGACTTATTTTCTTCTTCATCTTCACTGAATTTAATGACTATAAATTTTGAGTGCTAGTATGATCCAATTCCTTAGATTGATCATGAAATTGATACTCTAAATTCATTTCCGATTAGACTTTTAATTTTTTTTATGGATTAAATCAGTGAATGATGTTGGGTACATATCTCATTGATTGGATATTTCTTGAACTAGTGAATTCAAAATTCAAAGTAAAACAATTACATCCATTCTATCCCTAACAACAACCTAGGATCAACCCATAAATATTAATTTTTTTTAAAGATTAGGGTTGAAGACTCAATTTATTATTTAAAGAAAAGACCTCTTAAGGATGGGTAGAGGAGACCCATTACATAGCCCGAAGGCTCAAGGCCAAGTGGCCTAAAAACAAGGCTTAAAAGCCCATAATTTGGCCTAAAGGACCCCTTAGTGAACAGTACTGTCGCAGTACCCGCGCTGCTACAGTACCTGCTACAATATAGTCGCCGCTATAGTTCCTTAAATAGTCCCTATGCTGCTATAGTGTCGCCGCTACTACAGTACTGCTGTAGTAACCCAGAAATTATTTCATGCCCGGATTTGATCTTGGGTCTTTAGGATGCCAAGAAGGAGCATAGACCACTAGGGTACAGGCTCGTTGGAAAACCCATAAACATTAATTATTTTACGTCAAGTAAATGTGTGTTATTTTGTGGTTCCTTAAATTAAATCACTAGTTTTTTTATTACAATCACTCCAAAAATTAAACAGTTCATAGAAAATACTCCCAATCAATCTTAGAGTCTCGAGGTTACTTCTTTGGTCCCTAAGGATTTGACCCCTCCATTTACTACAATAACGGTTTCTACCAGTAGGGTAAATTTGGGCATCACCAAATTTTGGAGTTGGTCCCAAGGAACCAAGTAATTCATCTTAGAAACTCATTATATTCTCCCCCATTTCTCTTATATTACCTTAATTTCTATTATTTTTTCTCTTTCTATTTGTGTGTATCCTGAAAATCCCAAATCCAAGTTTCTATTTGCTTCAATGGAGTGTCTTCAAAATTTCTCCATCATATTCCCATGCAATAATAAAATTGGAAATAAATATTTGGAAGCTCCTAACTTATGGAATTTCTTTGATCAAACCTTTATTTATTACCCCATACCCGTTGAGATTTATACTCATTGGGATGATGAACGTTTTAAGGATAAATTTTTATCCCTCTCGAGTATGGTTGAAGGGATCAATCTTGGGGAATTCCATGATTTTCAACCTCCTACCCATTCTATTCCTAATAAATTGATTGAAAAATTGAATAATAAAATGTATATAATGAATTATGAGGTTTCATATTTTAGCTTAGAACTAAAAAAAATTAAAACTTGTGAGGAACCCATCCATACAATAAATATTCATTCTATAAGCTTGTGTGTAGTGTCTAATTTCCCAAAAACCTCTAATGAATTTACTAAAGAACCGACCTTTGGATTTTGGATAGCTTAAGAGGATCAAGGAATTGTTCAAAGGTATTTAAATAAAGTGGAAATTGATTTTATGTATTCACAAGAGTGTAATTTGACATCATGTATAGAGTGTCCGGAATATTGCTCTATTATTGATTTTTAGAACTAAAAATTACTGAACCATTTGGAAAAATCATCAAATTTGAGTCTTTACACACCCATAACACTAAAATTAAATACTTGGGGGTTGAAACATCTTTCATAAGGAACCAATTACTTAAACATTTCATGGAGAATAAACTAATGTTGATTCAAATTTCTAATATTCTTTAGTATATTTCAATCAATCAGAACTCAAAATCATTATCCTTATTTCCCCACTCAAGTATCCCATAATAGGTGATAATAAAGACCTTACAGTAGTCATTCATTCTTCTCTTAAAACTAATAAATTCTTAATGATCCCTGATGTATTAGGAAATACAATTAATGTAACTGGATCAACCATTTCAGATATTTCTTGGATTTTCCCACTCATTATAGAACAAAGGATTATAAATGACACAAATTATAAACAAAGAATCAATCTAAATCTAGTATAATTGGAGAAAAATTTTTTCCATAAAATATTGAAGTTTAGTATTGGGTAAGTTGTAGGGATCATGTCAAGCTAACAACTTTAAACTAAGCGCTTTTTGGGAGGAAACCTAGATTCTGCATTTATTTTATTTTATTTTGTTCTATTTTATTTTGTTTTTTTTTATGTTTTTTTAAGAGAATCCCATTTGGGTTTATAATGTGATCTAAAGGATATTTTTTGTGAGATTTAGGAGCTCAAGAATTTTAGTATTACCAAATGAAACACATGCCTTCTAGAATTCAAACATAACTTCAATCATCCCTAAGGAGTCAACTTGTGACATTTATTGATGTGTCATTAACTTCAAACTAGGTGATTTTGTTCCATGATTTCATTTTAAAAACACCATCCCCCCTATTTCTTACAAATTTTGAACTCTCAATTCTCTTATTTTTCAACAATAAGGGTGGTGTCATTCTATGTTAGGGGGAGTAAATATCTGAGATTTTAAAAAAAATAGGTTTTCATAGAGAATTTAAATTCATTATCCTTTCATGTGTTAATGTATATTATCAAACATTAAAATTTAATGTCAAATGATTTTTAATGCCTTGATTATTATTTTAATGCACATTTATGTTCATGAGCATAGTTTTTTGGAAAGTGTGGTTACTTGATGTGATTTTTCAATGTTTAAAATTTCATACTTTTAATCAAAATACCATAATGCACGTTTATTTGATTTTGGGTATATGTTTGAGTTATTGGGTCCCATTCATCATAACATATGGTTTAAGAGAACTTTAATTTTAATTTGAGTATCCAACAAAATAATTGAAGAAAAAAACCACATAGAGCGATGTTTTGTCCAAATGTGTGGCATTCGTCGCTTAGGGATCATGACTCCATAGTTTTATTACCTAGAGTTAGGTTTTACATCTCTATTTTAGAGCATGGAATTGAAAATATGTGTGGTGTTTGACACTTGGGGATCATTACTCCATAGTTTTCTTGCCCATAGTTAATCTTTTTATCTCTATTGTGGTTAAAAAATGATAAAAAATAAATAAATGAAAAGAAAAAAGGTGGATACTCATCTTAAGTTTTAATATGATACCCACCTAGCGCTTCCATTTTTCCCCTTAAATAAGAAAATAGTCCCCATAACTTTTTTGATTCACAACACATCATCATACTTAATTGAAATTAGATGAAATGTGTCGATGAATTTGAACAAAGGAATGGTATTGGTATTGGTATATTCTTGTAAAAATAACCTGTGTGAAATGATTTTTATGGGTTTCATGATTTTTTGTCATGATGTATTTTAGAGAGAATTGTATGTTTAAATGTTTTTGAAAAAGGGAATTCAATTTCATATTTTTGAGATACATTTTACTCGGGACTAGAAAAAATAAAGTTCGGAGTGTGATTAGCCACTGAAAGAGAATAATTTTAATTTATTATATTTTAATACCCATGTGTTTCAAATTCTATAAAAACCAATTTTAGTGCATTTTATAATTTGAACTTCATTTCACATTATTATGAAATTCATGTTTAGATTGTCAATTTGGTCCTTATTTATCATCATCTTGTGGACTAAATTATTTTTATTATTTGAATTTGATATTTTGAGATATTATTTATCACTTTGTGTGCAAAATTTTGTATTTTACTATTAATGGATGAATGAAAAAGGAATATGGACATTTTTTACCATAGATGCCAAAATTTCTGGGCAAATCATAATGGGCCTTAGGCCCATCAAATAAAATTGGATAACACAATTAAATCCCAATAAAGCTAAAAATTTAACTCTATATAGAAAAAATTGTGGGGATAATTTCATTAAAATATGATCAGATCTAATTTTGAAGTCTCGAAGAAGATTTGGGGATCCCAAGTTGAGGATTAAATTATGGGCTAGATTTTAAGATCCATAAATTCATCCCACCAATTTCATCATAACTTCTAGATAGGATATTAAATTGGACTTAAATTTATAAATAAATTATAAGACATATTTAAGATCACATTTCTATTCTACAACCCCTTCAGATTCGGGTATCTTCAATGTCAAATTCACACATCCAAAAGGGGGATGAATCTGGTCCTATTTTTATGGTCAAAGTTGAAAATTCTTCTTTCCTTTTTCTTCCCACCAACCTTTTACTCTCTTAATTAAATTCAATTACATTTAATGATGGTGTATAAACCATTAGACTCTAAAATTCCAATTTAAGGAGGTTGTGTGGAAGGTATTTGGGATTAATGTTTTATTCTTTCAATTGTAATATTACGCTTTCATTTTGTAATTGCATATTCATTTTTTCTCATGTAAGTTGTTTTCAATCACATTAGTTTCTTAATAAAATTTATTCTTCTTATTATTCAATTTTTCTATAATTTTTTTATCACATCTATACCATTGAATCAAATTATGAATTTATTCACACCAAAAAATGTGAAATTCCTCACACAATGGTGGAGTGTTTGTTTTTTTTCTTTGTTTTTCACTTCTTCAATTCCAAATTTATTAGTAGACTTCCACCTTACATTGAGATCCTTGAATCAATTTAATGATAACATTTTTGTGTTTTTATTCTAGGGAGTTTCATGGGGATGTATTGGATTTTATTTTATATTATTAAATTCTTAAATTAGTTATATGGTTTGAGAGTTACTTTCTTTGACTTATTTTCTTCTTCATATTCATCGAATTTAAAGACTACACATTTTGAGTGCTAGTACAATCCAATTCCTTGGAGAGATCATGAAAATGATCCCATAAGTTCATTGGTGATTATACTTTTAATTGTGTATGGATTAAATCAATGAATTATTTTGGGTAAATATATCATTGATTGAATACTTCTTGAACTCGAAAACTTAAAATTCATCAAAAAATAATTACATCCATTCTAGCACTAACAACAACCTAGGATCAACCCATAAAAATTAATTGCTTTAGTTAAATTCATTGTGTGTCTTTTTTGTTCCTTAAATTAAATCATTGGTTATTTAATTACAATAAACCCCATAGTTGGCCACTTAATATCCAATTCTCTCAACCAATCTTAGATTATCAAGGTTAATTATTAAATCCCTATGGATTTGACCCCAACATGTAATACAACGAATACTTCTACCATCACAATAAATTTGGGCATCACCAAATTTTGGAACTGTTGTCAAGGACCCAAGTAATTCATCTTATAAAATCATTCTATTATCACCAATTTCTCTTATCTTTTCCTCTTTTTATTTTTTTGTGTTCTAAAAATATGAAATCCAAATTTCTATCTACTCCAATGGAGTATCTTCAAAATTAC
Source organism: Viscum album (assembly GCA_963277665.1). Lineage (NCBI taxonomy): Eukaryota > Viridiplantae > Streptophyta > Magnoliopsida > Santalales > Viscaceae > Viscum > Viscum album. Next base: position 1,935,447,552 of record OY728136.1, on the reverse strand, counting down.
CCCATTATAAACCCATTAAAGAATCAAATTGGAAATAAATATTTGGAATCCCATAACTTAGGGAATTTATTTAATAAAACCTTGATTAATTACACCAAACACGGTGACATGTAAAATCATTAGGATGAGGAACATTTTAGTGATAAATTTCCAACCCTCTCAAGGATGGTTGAAGAGATCAATATTGGGGAGGTCCATGATTTTCAACCTTCTGCCCATTTTATTCCCTATACATTGATTGAAAATTTGACTAATAAAATGGATATAATGAATTCTGAGGTTTTATCTTTGAGGTTAGAACTAAAACACATTAAAAATTATAAGGAACCCATCCCTACACTGAATACCCCTTCTGTAACCTTATACGGAGTGTCTAGATTTCCAAAAACCTCTCATGAATTTACTAAATAACCCAACTTTGGATTTGGGATAGCTGAAGAGGATCAAGGAATTGTTTAAGGGTCTTTAAATCAAGAGTAAATCGATTTTATTTATTCACAATAGGGTAATTTGACATCATGGATAGAGAATCCTAAATATTTCTACATTGTTGATTTTTTAAAACCAAAAATTACTAAACCATTTGGAAATATCATCAAATTTGAGTCTGTAAAACCCCTAACACTAAAATTGAAATCCTAGGGGTTGAAACATCTTCTTTAAGGAACAAATTATTTCTAAATTTCTTGGATAAGAAACTGATTCTGATTCAAATTTCAAATCTTCTTTAGTAGATTTCAAATAATCCAAAATCAAAATCATTGTCCTTACTTCCCCACTCAAGCATCCCATCATAGGTGATAACTAATACCTTGCGGTATCCATTAATTCTTCTATTGAAACCAATAAAGTTGGAATGATCCTTGATGTCTTAGGTGAGACAACAAATGCAACTAGATCAACCATTTCAGATATTACTTGGATTTTTCTGCTCATTTTAGAATAAAGGATTATACATGACACGAATTATAAACAAATAATAAATCTCAATCTAGTAGAAGTGGATAAAAATGTGGTCCTTAAAATGTTTAAAGTTGGTATTGGGTAAGTTGGTGGGTTTATGTTGAGCTGCCTACTTTAAACTAAGCACTTTTTGGGAGGCAACCCAACTTCTAAATTTATTTTATTTATTTTATTTTATTTTGTGTGTTTTTTGTGTTTTGTGTTTTTTAAGGGGCCCTTGTATTTTTCAATGTGATATAATGGATCTTTTGTGTGAGATTTAATATCTTAAGAATTTTATTATTACTAAATGAAACACATGCCTTCTAGAATTCAAAAATAACTTCAGTCATCCTCAAGGAGTCTACTTATGACATGGAACAAAAGTGATAAATTTCTTATTGATGGGTCATCAATATCAAACCAGGTAATTTTTTTCTAGGATTTCATTTTAATATTACCATCCCCACTCTTCCAAATTCTAAACTATCTCTTATATTCTCTTTCAATATTGTGGGCAGTGTCATTCTAAGTTGGGGGGAGTAAATATCTAGGATTTAAAAAAATCAGGCTTTCATAGAGAATTTTGATTCATTATCCTTTCATGTGTTAATGTACATTTTAAAAAATTAAAATTTAATGTCAAATGATTATTAATTCCTTGATTATTATTTTAATTCAATTTTATGTTCATGAGCATAGTTTTTGGAAAGTGTGGTTGTCTAATATGATTTTTCAACATTTACATTTTCATACTTTTAATCAAAATGCCACAATGCATATCCATTGGATTTTGGGTGTTTGTTTGAGTTATTGGGTCCATTTCATCATAGAATAGGTTTTAGGGCCACTTTCATTTTAATGTGAGTATCCCGCAAAAAAATAAAAAAAACTACCACATAGAGAAATGTTTTGGCCAAATGTGTGGCGTTCAGCACTTGGGGGTCATGAATCCATAGTTGTATTGTCCAAAGTTAGGCTTTAAATCTATATTATAGAGCATGGAATTGAAAATATGTGTGTAATTATACACTTGGGTATCGTGAGTCCATATTTTTCTTTCCATATTTATTCTTTTCATCTCTATTATGGTTAAAAAAACAAAAAAAAAGTGAGTAAAAAAAGAAAATAAAAAGAAAAAAAGTGGATACTCATCTTAAGGTTTAATGTGATTCCCACCTAGCACTTATATTTTTTCTCTTGAACAATAAAATGGTCCCCATATATTTTATGATGCATGACACATCATCATACTTAAATGAAATTGGATAAAATGTGTCGATGAATTTGAAAAAAAAAGGAATGGGCACGGGATATTCTTGTAAACCTAACTTGTGTGAAATAATTTTAATGGGTTTCATGATTTTTTGGAATTAATTCTTTTGGAGAGTATTATTTGTTTAAATGTTTTTTAAAAAGGAAATTCAATTTCATATTTTTGAGATACTTCTTGGTCGGGACTAACAAAAATCAAGTTGTGGATGTGATTACCCAATGAAAGAGTCTAATTTTAAATTATTATATTTTAATAATCATGTATTTAAAAGTCTATAAACACCAACTTTAGTTCATTTTATAAATTGAACTTCATTTCACATCATTGTGCAATTCAAGTTTAAAGTGTCAATTTGGGCCCAATTTGTCATAAACTTGTAGAATAAATTATTTGAATTTTCATGAACCGTCCCCTGGGGCTCATGTCGCGACTACCCTAAGCCCACCTTCCATAGGCCAGGGGCTGGCGACTAGCACCGGAAAGGCATATCCCTAAAACCGAGAAGGCATTGCCTCTAAACCTGTAAACTCATGCAAACCAAGCACACAATAAGTTACAAGCACAAGGTAAACTATATAGTAAATGGGGTGTGTATAGTAAGTAAAGGGTCCAAAATACAAGCCCAACTGGAAAGTACAAGTAAAACTGGAAAGTACAAGTAAAACTAGAAACAGATCCTCTGAACAACCACCAAGGATCCTGCGTAAAGGGTAGGTAAAGCTCACGAATGGTCATATCCATGGATCATCTCGTCTAAGGTCCACCCCCGACCAACCCCCATCCCTAGTACCCTCATCCTCGGTCAGGTTTTTCCATCGTCTGTACATGACACAGCAAGGTGCGGGTGAAGCCCGTGCAGGGGTGAGTATAAAAATACTCAATAGGGACCTCGAGACCCCCCGAAGGTCTCTCAGAATCCACAGAGGATAAACCACAAATCAAGACCTCAATCTCAAAGCACGAAAAAATATCCATCACACTACTTAGGTATATGACCATACATATACCTAAGTTATCAATCAAAACACACCTCACACATGAGTAAATAATACCAAAAAGGTAGAAGTACCACACAGGTAACACCACAAAGATATAAGTACCACACAGGTACACCACGAAGGTAGGAGTGCCACATAGGTAACACCGTGAAAATATAAGTACCACACAGGTACACCACGAAGATAGGAGTACCACACAGGTAACACCACGAAGATATAGTACCACACAGGTACACCATGAAGATATAATACTCATCTCACACAGGGTGAAGTATTGAAGTACATATGATTAGTCGCGAAGCTAGATCATCTTATTCTGTCAAGAGGCACTACTACTGATTATACGGAGTCTGACCCACACAGGATCGATATGTACTAACCCCTGTAATGACCCACATAGGATCTGATCCACACAAGATTGGTATGCGCTGACCCACACAGGATCACTGAGTGCTGACCCACACAGGATCTGACCCACACCAGATCGGTATGCGCTGACCCACACAGGATCGCTGAGCGCTGACCCACACATGATCTGACCCACACAGGATCGGTATGCACTGACCAACACAGGATCGATGAGAACTGACCCACACAGGATTGATAGGTACTAACCCCCACAATGACCCACACAGGATCCGACCTGCCCAGATTCGATAGGTAACTAACCTCCGTATTATCTGTCTCCAACCTCTGCCTCACTGCCATCCACTGGACTCCTTGCACCCTGTGCACTCGAGTTCCGTAGAATTTTTCCCTCAAGATATCCATCATACCTCGGCCACCAAGAAGTCTCACGGAGAAGTATCCTAAAGGTCCGTCACGTCATAAGGGACCCAATGCAATAGATGGCACGTCAATCGGATGCTCGGTCTGTAAGTTATTAGCGTTTCTGCTCCGAGGGCCCGGTTGGATTCAGGGTTCGATCCAACCCGTACATACTCAAACTTTATCCAAAACTCAAGTGGAGTATACCAAAAGTACCGTCTTGATCCAAAGATTCTGGTGCCGCATACGGTTCATCAAACAGACGTCTGGTTCTTAAGATATGGCCATAAAGGCATATCTGGGTCTAGAGGGGCCTAAGTCCGATCCGACCCAGTCGAACCGACCTGGCCCGACCCATCCTGGGCAGACCCAACCTGATCTGATTCCGGCCCGGTTGGCCTGGGCCACTGCGGGCCCAGCCCGCTGGGCCATGGTTTGGCCCGGCCCGCGAAGGGGGCGGCCTGGCCCGGCTCGTTGGGAAGAGTCCACTGGTGCAGCCCACTGGGCACAGCCCGGTGGCGCGGCCTGCTGGGGCGGTCCGCGGTCGAGTGGACCACCATGGCAGGGTCCTCCCTAGATGACTCCCGGGAGGTATGCGCCTCCTAGGTCACCCAAACGGCCAAAGGGAAATTCGGTTTTTGGAAGTGGGACCTTCCGGAGCGGGTCCTTCTCGGTGCGCTATGGTCGGTCAGTTCATCAGTCGGTCTTCCTCCTCCCAGCAGTGCGACGGTGCCGCTTTCCTTTGCGGTCATCCAGGTGTTGGTCGCCCTTCGGCCTCCACCGTGGCCCCCTGCTCCACCGGCGGTGCGGATGCGCGCCGTCGCTCTACCACGCAGTCGGCTGGATGCCGGCCACCACCCTTCTTCGTCTTGGCCGACGGGCTGTGGCCTCCTACTCAACCGGTGGCACGGACGCACGCTGCCCCCCCTTCCTTGCTACCGACAAGGTGTCGGCCGCCGCCTTCTTCCATGAGCCATCGCGGCTTCGTTCCAATCCCAAAAAATATGACGAACGCATATTTGCGATCCTCAGGTCGAGGGCTCCGCGTACATATGTCACAGTCAATAAAACTTTTTATTTCCAGCGTTATTAATTATTTGGCATTGATGAGCACACGAACAACACGTGAAGAACGAAAGATAAAGGGGAAAGGTATATGTGCGGGACAATGGCCATGTTAGTTTGGCCATCATCGTTGTGAATCCATAATGTTAAGAATTATCAAATAAATTCAATCATAATTCAAAATAAATCCCCTACCTTGACGTTCATTGAAGATGTCACGAGGAAGGAGATGATGTTGGTGACATCGGCATTCGTTGCTCCCAGACCACGCTCTCGATCTGAGCTCACGCGTCGTCCTCATTCTTGATCCGGGGACATTCTTCGTTGGAAGATGATCCTCCAAAAGATCTCTCCAAGGATCTCCTCTTTTGTCAATCCTTTTTCCCCGTGAGAGGTGAGGTGCCAAATTAATAAGTTAAGTTAATTAAACCAATTAATGTTGGCACATTTAATTGGGGTAATTCCAAGGGTGAACTCACATTAAAGAGGGAGTTCAAGGGTCGGGTGGTCCCCACCACTAAATTCAGATGGGAGGTTTCAAGCTCGGGTGGCCCCCACCACTAAATTTAAAATGGGAGGTTTCAATTCCAAAAATAAAATAAAGAATGTTTATTTTATTTTCTCCCATGAAAAGTCTGAACACTAATTTCCACCCTCGACCTACTACAGTCGAGGTGAAGGTCTAGTTAAGAAAATATCAGCACTGCAAGTTCAATGGTGTCCTCAGATTTCAATTCTGAGCACCGGTTTAAAAGTTACAAAACACCGCTCATGCGTTTACTGAACGTACCCGAAAAAAATGTTCAGAAATTTATTTCGGGCACACCGGGCCTCATAATCACGCACCATCAATTTTCTCGGACTCATAATATTCCATATAATTAAAAACAATTACATGGAAAAATTTGAGTATTTACATGAATCTTATATTTTCATATATTATTTATCACTTTTTGTGGAACATTTTGCATTTTAGGATCAATGGATGAATGACACGGGAAGAAGGACGTTTTTGGCCATGGATGTTGAAATTTCTGGACAATGCATAATGGGCCTTAGGCCCATCAAATAAAAGTAGATCCCACTATTCAAGACCAATGAAGATAAAATTTTAAATTTATATAGATAAAATTATGGGTATCATTTCATTAAACTATGTCCATAGCTAATTTTGAAATCTTGAAGGAGATCCAGGGATCCTAAGTTGAGGATTAAATTATGGGCTAGATTTGAAGGCCTGTAAAATAATCCCACCAATTTCATCAAAACTTTTATATGAAATATTAAATTGGGATGAATTTCTACATAAATTATAAGAAATGTGGATAATCATATTTCTCTTCTAAAACTCCTTCATATTCATCCATCTGTAATGTCAAATTTTCACGTCCAAAAGGGGGAAGAATCTGGTCCAATTTTTTTGGTCAAAGTTGAAAAGTCTTCTTTCCTTTTCCTTCCCACCCACCTTTTACTCTCCTAATTAAATGAAATGAAATTGAATGATGGTTTATCTACCATATTACCTTAAAATTACTATTTAATTTGGTGGTGTTTATGGTATTGTGGATTCATGTTTTATTCTTTCAATTGTAATTTTATGCATTCATTTTGTAAATGCATCTTCATTTTTTCTCATGTAAGTTTTTTTTCAATCACATTAGTTTCTTAAAAAAAGTTATTATTTTTCTTATTATTAAGTTTTTAAATAATTTTTCTTATCAAATTGATACCATTAAATCAAGGTTTGAATTTATTCACACCAAAAATTATGAAATTCCTCATACAATGGTGGAGTGTTCATTTTTTCTTTTTTTCACTTCTTCAATTTTTCCTTTATAAGTCAAATTCTACATTACATTGAGAGCCTTACATCAATATAAGGATAAAAATTTTGTTGTTTGATTCTATGGAGTTTCATGGGGATGGATTGGATGCTATTTTATGTTATTAAATTCTTAAATTAGTTCTATGGTTTGAGAGTTCCTTTCTTTGACTTATTTTCTTCTTAGTCTTCACCGACTTTAACGACTTTGCATTTTCATTGCTAGTACAATCCAATTCTTTGGAGTGATCATGAAATTGATCCTATAAGTTCATTGGTTATTATCCTTTTAATTTTTTATGGATTAAATTGGTGAATTATTTTGGGTACATATCACATTTATTGGATACTTCTTGAACAAGTGAACTCAAAATTCATAGGAAAATGGTTACATACATTATATCCCTAACTAAAACCAAGGATCAAAACATAAACATTAATTGTTTTTGTTCAAGTAATTTTGGGGGTTTTTTCCTTAAATTAAATCAATATTTCTTCAATTACAATAAACCCCAAAGTTTTCCACTTTATAGACAATCCACCCAACCAATCTTAGAGTCTCATGGTTACATCTTCAGTCCCTATGGATTCGACCCCGACATGTACTACAATGATCTCTTCTACTAGTGGGGTAAATTTGGGTGTATCCAACATTCTAATAATAGTGAGCCTTATCATGAAGTGACCATGACTGAATTTTTATCTACTAAAATAGTGTATTATAATTGATTTTGGTACACCCGCACTTTACAATATCTATACTACTTGGATGTATCCTAGTTCTTTGAACCAAGTAAAAATGAATAATTCTTATGTGCTTTATATTTTTTTCAATTGTGATCATCATTTAGTGAGAAGTGAGATTGAGAGAGAATAAAGATTGAACTTGTTCCCTATATATGGGAATAAGACCCAACAAAGGGTGAAAGAATAATTTTAATTCAGTATCACCCTAGTTCAGCCTCATCCTTGTGTGTATCAGGTCCCAAAACCAACTATGTGCATATACCTACAAATCTTGGGCCTTTCACAATTAGATCACATGGTCTATAAGACTACTCATTTAGTCATGCATTGTTCTCTGCCTCCCCAAAAACTCCAAATTTTAGTCCGAAAACCATCCAAACTCAAAGGGGGCGTACCTACCATGTTTGGGGTGTCACGATATGGATAAATTCTTATAACGACCCCAACCCCAGTAGTTCATTTATGGTTCCTTATTTATTAAATTGTCATAATATGCAAGAAATCGTATCTATCACACCCTGATTTTTTTTAAATTATTTATTTTATTATTTCTTGACTTTGGTTAGCCTTGTCAGGGTGCGGGTTGAGAGCTCGTCTAAAATTTTTGACGTTTAATATTTTTATCGGGTTTTAAACTGGTGCATGGGCACCACACGGTTGACGGTAACTATGTGGTCACCAAGTTCCCTGGTGATTTCCAATTATTAAAACAAATAATTTTTTATGAAGATAAAATATGGTGAATATGACAACCCTTGTTTTTAATACATACTTAAACATGATTTATTACATAAAAATTCACTTAATACAACAAGAAGATCGAGAGGTTTAGTGTCTTTGGGGATTAGGATCAATACATAAAAACTTGAAACATGAAATACAACATCTTTATTGAAAACTTCCTTTACATGACCACAACATTCCCTCGTACTTAGCATTGCATGGGATAACCTGAGGACATGCATAAGAAAAGGGTGAGCTATAAAGCCCAGTAAGGGAATACACATGGAATAACATGAAGAGTACAATACATGTTAGACATTAGGAATATCAATAGAGCATAAGAGAAACATGAACACAGAGGCATGATAAATCATGGTAATCATAACATGGAAATGTGACAACAACACTTAACATGGAATTAGCATGATCCAAGGCTCATTGCACATGGAGCATGAGTAAATCCTCATTGCACATAAAGCACGAGTAAACCCTCATTTCACTTGAATTAGCATGAATCAACACTCATTTCACATGACGTATCATGATACTATACTTTACCCAATGCATTGGAGTGCTATAAGGGCGCACCCTTCTTAAACATTTCATATCATGCATAAGTGTGCCACATGGATCATAAAACATTGATTCATAAAACATAATAATTTATTCCACGATAAAGGAATGTGGAATTCATATATGAAACTTTATAATCAATAATTAAATTTGCATAAAGGTGAATACCCTTGATGGAGAAATGGGCATGGTATTCACTACACAATGGCATTGGCTTAGAAAATTGGTGCAATTTCGGCAGCGTAATAGCGTGACATAAGAATTCATAAAAATGGCTGATGAGAGAGAAATGGGTTTATCATAATATTTACATATAATGGACAGTAAGGAGGTCATATAGATACATGTACCAACAATTTTAATGGCATTTATATTCATGATACAAAAGTATTGCTTGAATGTAAAAGAGGAGATAGAAGTTCCTTTCGGAATTTCAGCATAGTAACGGGTGTACATGGGAGACATTTAATGAGAGAGAAAGGGGTATCCCATCATTCAAAAATAAAGAGGGAAGTATGAGGGAGGTTTGAAACCATACCCCAACATTCATAATTGAAATTAAAAGGGAAAAACAACTTAAAGAAAATTGGACAAAAATGAGAAAGGAAGAAAAACCCTTACTTGGAAGTGTGCTTCCAAATGCTAGAGAGAGGCTTATGAGAGGCTTCTTGGGAGATTGGGGCACCTTGGGAAGATTCTAGAGAGAGTAGGGCAGAGGTTAGACGAACTCCAAGGGATTTTAGTGAGGAGGAAGTGGGAGCTTGGGTGGGTTTATATAGGAAAGGTGAGGGAATTCTTTATTATTTAGGTTTGGGTCCCCTTACATTAAATTAATCCAAACCAAAAACTATCTCATGGTTTTTGGAAAAGGGAATAGGAAAAAAATATTTTATAAGGCCAAATTCCGAAATTCTAAAAATAATAGGGTTGTTTATGTGGAGGTGAGTCACACTCCCATGGAAATTAATTTAAAAAGACAAGGTGTTTAATAAATCTTGGGGGGTCCATTAATGCTTTGAAAAGTAAGTCAAAAAAACCCAAAATCACATTATTTTAATGTTAAAACATATATTGTCTGAACATAAAGATTATAGTATTTTATTACATCACTATTGGGTCATTATGATGTCATAAAACACATTATATATTTAAACGGTATTTAATTTTTACCCAAAAATTTGACTGTCTCAGTTTATTATGAAAAATTCACCGTTGGATAATTTCGACGTCCTGATTCCAGAAATAACATTTATTTTATCTAAATAATTTTCTAAATATGTTAATTTTCACTTTTAAAATAAAAATCGACATTTATCGAAAATTCATGGTTTTTGACATAAATGGATTTCAAACCTTAATAAAAATTATAATTGCATTCATAAAATTATAAGATCATTTATATTTAATAAAAATTAATTTAATAATAATAATAATATTTTATTAAAATATTATTTAATTCAAAAATCACTTAATTTAATAAAATAGAATTCTTAATTTAATAACAACTAAAAACACTATTTGTACTTTAAAAACTATTTACAAAGTATCAAAAATGACAAGGAGGTATATTCATTATTATATAAAAAAATATACATGAACATAGTACTAGAGATTAGTTACATAACCCCTTAAAACAGCTGTATAAGACCTAAGTGTAAGGTGTGCGATGGTGACAGACTCTTGGGGTGGCTCGGATAACATCGCTCGAGTGGTAATTTCTATCAACTTCCACTTCTCCCATAGACGGTCCCGTTCGAGCTTAACATGGTGAAGCTCAGCTTGGGCTTGGTCAAGAGCGAAGCCCAAGGATGCCACCTCTTTTCTGAGCTCCGATAAATGGGCTTCGTATGGAGAAATTCTACTGGACGAGGCCATCACTTCTTTTGTCTGAGTAAATTGGATTTGTTAAAGCCCCATATTTATACTAATCATGTGATCACTGTTCAATGGCTATATTAGCAATGGTCAAAATTCTTAACATAAAACCCAAGAAGTTGACATTTTATATAAACATAAAGAGACATTTAATTAGATCAAGAGAGATTTCCATTAATGAAACTTTGGGTCGTTACAGTGAATGTTTAAACCATGATAATAATAAAATTATTGTGCCGATAACAATAATAATATTATTAAATTGTTGTTGTTGTTATTATTATTATTATTATTTAAAATGAAATGAGAAAGGCCAAATAAAAATTAAGAGGGTGTTTTGATAATAATAAATATATTATTAATATTATTATTGTGATATTTTATTATTATTATTATTATTATTATTATTATTAAGAAAGGAAATTATTATTATTATTCTATTGTTGTTGTTATTATTATTATTATGAGTAGGTTATTATTATTATTAACATAGTAATTATTATTATTATTATTACTATTATTGGTTTTATTATTATTATTATTATTATAAAATGAAAAAAAACTAAGCCAAATCTTGCACCCCCCCCCCCCCCTTCTTCCTTAGCGCAACCCACATCTCCCACTCTTGGGTTTTTTCCTACGCAGCACCATCCCACCCTCCTGGCCCCTTCCTATCGCACTGCGCACAGTCACCCCACCCTGCCTGGACCTTTCCTCTTGCATGGCCACACCCCCCCCCCCCAATGGCCTCCCTTCCTGATCGCCATCCCTCTCTAGTGGTCTCCACTCCATCCGCCACCTCCTCTCCCTTGTCGAAGCTTCAGCCGCCATCCTCATCGCGCCTCCCCCGAGCGGCGCACCCAGCGCCTTCACCTCCTTCCTCCATCAGTGAACCTGAACCCAAACCCCCTTTGTAGCACCTCCGCATCCTCTCCGTCATGTGGACTTCTCTCTTCCGGTATATTTATATTACAATTTTGGTGTTTTCTTCAATTTAACCAAACTTTGACATCTCAATTTGTGTTTAGCACTTTTTGTACAGTATCTAGAGTATGTGATTGATGTATTGGGACCTAGTGGACCATGCTGCAGCATCTGCCACTAAGGATGTGGAAGATGGACTCATATCGCTATGTCACTGATGTTTTGGGTAAGGTTAATGCACCCGCTGTTTTATTTTTCATCATCCAATTTAAAGTCTATTGTGATAAGTGAGTCCCCAGTTTTTGTTTGGATGTGTGTTGGTCCTCACACCAACTAATTTTGGGAGCTGTTTGATTGTTGTAGGGTTGGTTTTTTAATCATATCTTGGTTTCTTTGTTTGGATTAAATTTTATTTTATGTATTTGTGGTGTTTTTGAGTCTCGGGGATTTATCGTAGGGAGTCACGGTCGGTTTCAAAGGCACGCACGCATATTCCTAGGTATGGATATGTATAGATATATGTATCTTCTATGTGCGTGTTCCCTCATGGCATGAGGAACATGTGCATCAGTTTAAGTATATATATGTATATATATCGAAGTACGTGCGTGGGAGTGATCTGCTGTTTGAGTTAGAAAACATGACGTGACCATTGTTTGAGGTGGGTGTTTCCATCCTTTCCCTCTTTCTGGAGATTTCCATAGGCACTTGCATGATTTAATTTAATTTATAAATGTTATTCTCACATTTATAAGAATGATAGATAATTCATTTTAGTGTTTTTACGATGGTTAGAATTGTTAAAAATAGCTTTGAAATTCCCCACAGGACGCTCTGTCATCTCGGCTGACAACGGCTTCTTCCTGGATGAGGCTTCTCCGAATGACCTCTTCATGGGGAGGGGGGTTCCTGGGTGTGGAGGGTTCAAAAAGGCCACTCCTGGGAATTCCCTTTTAAAAATAAAAAACATCTTTGAAATAGTTCCTTGATTATGTGTAGGTGTTTCCATGCCCTTGCTCCCATATTTAATCCATTTAATGATTGTGTTTTATTAATTAAATATTATATTATGTTTCTCACTTCTATTATGTTTATAGTTAACTTATGGTAGTGTTTTCTTATTTAATGATTTGATTAAAAATGGATTTTTAAGATGCTCCTCTATTTATGCACATGTTTAAGCCTTGCCAACTTGGTTGGAACTAAATGCCTTTAACTTCAAATGGTATTGTTGGATCTCTTGAGTGGTGTTTGCTTGTAGAAACATTTTATGGAACTTGTTTGTCCTTCTTCAGTTGGTTTGATGGAACTTAGTGTTTTTGTGAAAATGATTTCACGTGTCTCTTTGGAGGTTTGATGCACTATTATATATTGGCACATCCATGGGTGCACTAAGTGCACACATGGACGTTCCCTCAAATGAAAATGGTGCTTTGAATTGGTATTTTTCTCAAAACCTAGGTTTTCTAAGCAGTTCATGTTTTCTAAATGTTGTCAATCTCTTCATGCAGATCTTTAAATTAGTTGGAAAAGAAATCCATGAGTATATGCCCGTTTGGATTTTGGTGTATGTACCGTTGAGTGTGTGTTATAAGGGGTCGTTTGGTTTGTTTTTACTAAACTGTACATAGTATTACTAAATAATTTTATGGTAATTCTTATAAAATTTGAACCTAGAGGCCCATTTGTATTTTTAAATACAAAAGTGGTGTTTAGAGTTTTTTTAAAAGATCTTGTGCAATATTTTCGTAAATGATTTTTATTATGTAAAACTAAAGGCCCGATTGACAACTCCAAGTATTTTATAAAGTGGTTTTGATAACCAAATGATGTGATGACCCATTTGGAACTTTGTATGTTTGACATGCATGCATATATATATAAGTATATGGGGAACTTCTATCTAGGGTAACCCTTTATGGGTGAATGCATAGGAAGTGTTCATGTTTGGGGTAGGCAAGTACGGTGACAGCATGGTAAGGTGACTCATGCGTGTGAGGGCCTCCCACTTAAACAGTATGATTTTTATAACCACTATGGGTTTCTGGGTGTCTTTTAGTTGATTGAGTGATGGTTACTTATCATCCTCGATTAGACTGGTTGGTACCCACTGGTAGGTATAGAGGCCATATGGGGATTACCACTGATTTCTTTTTCCTCGAGGGTGATCAATTGGTTATATACTTTGGGGCTTCACCGTATTTCAGAAGGTGGTTCGGAACTGAGTACATACATGGGTCTTATGGGGATGTTTATGATCACCAACGGTTACTTAATTATTTACATTGCTTGTCTAATTTCAGCTATACCTATTAGTTTATTTCAATCTTGCACTGTTTACCTATTTTATTTTAGTACAGCCTTGGTCTTTCTGTCTTGGTTTTGTTTATAAAATGGAAAATGGTTTTGGAAATGGTATATATCATGTTTTGGGTTTTATTTATATAGTGAAAACATGTTTCTTATTTTAAAATGTGAAAAACCTACTTTCATACTTTTATTTCAAACTTGTGTTTATGGAATGCTTCATAAAAGAGAAATTTCAGACTTAGTGGTTTATTCTTGGAATCCCTACTGAGCATCTCAGTGCTCACGCCTATTATATATTTCCAGTTATAGATTTAGTTTCTTGTTCAGGTTCTTGGTTCAGCTGCTCAATGTAAGAGTGGGCTTGGTTCTGAGTTGGGTGGTGACCTAGAAAGTCACAAGGAGGTATGTACAGTTTATTTTCTTTCCACTACTAGTTTTATTTTGATATTCAGTCTTTATTTATTTGATTATCTTTTTTTCATGGGACAAATCATTCCCAACAGTTAGATTTTGATGCCCTGAACTAGTTCTCATCCCGTAGGGATCAAGAATTCCCTTTGAGGCATGCCACGAGCCAGCTTGGGTGACCGGTTCAGGGTCGACCTGGGCTGGTACATAACAAAATGGTATCAAAGGAGGCCCTTGTTATTTGGGGTTTATGGTAGATGGATATTAGAACTGTTGGGACTTGGGAGGTAGGTGCGAGAAGAGCATCGTGAACTCTTGCTCGCACTGATCCTCGAGTCGTTAGGGGTAGTCCTGGATTTGAGTCTTTTGTCTTGGGTTATTTTGTATTGAGGGATGACAATGGAGGGTAATTGATTTATGTTGTGGCCTCACATGGGGTGGTGACCCATGTGGAGTCCAAGTGCCTGGTTTAAAGTCCTATTAGTGTTATTCCTTACTTGGGGCATGGCTCACCAACATGTCGTCGGGTTAGGCATAGACACTAGTTCCCCATTCTGATGGCTTTTCATTAGTTGTGTTTCATTTTAAATTAATTTTATGTGAGTTTGTGTTGAAATCTAAAGTGGACATTTAAAGTAAAAATGGTTTTGGAATGGGAGTGCTTTCCTCAAATGGTTTTAAATGGGTAAAGTGGGTTTTTTAAAGGGGAAGTGTTTTGATTTGGAAAATTTGGTATGTGTTTGGATTTGATGAGGAAAATAGATATGAACCTTGGCATTCCTTATGGAGGGTCACATGTGTATGGGTATGTATAGAGAGTGCATGGGGTAACTTTTCCACGTATGATGTAAGCGGGATTGGATGAATGCACATGTGACGGTTCATAATGTGACATTGGTGAGTTTTAAAATTTAAAAAGAAATGGTGGTTTTTAGAAAAGTAATTGTTGATTGTGTTTATAAATTTTTGACTTATGAGCATTTCACCTTGTCTTGGGATGTTTCTTTGATTGAGTTTTATCTTGATGCCAATTTCAGTTTTGTTTTTTGTGTTGTCTGGAGTGTGCCACCCAGAAAGTTCACTGATGTTACCAGTGAGTCATGCTCGGTTTCTGGTTCCTCTTGGGTGATGATTTTCCTTCGAGGCGTCTGAGGTCTGTTAGAAGTAGAGAAGTGGTTTTATAGGAGAAAAGAATGTCTTAGGGTGGTTGGTAACTCCTGAGTTTGTTAGAGTCTGTATTGTTTCAGGTTTAATGGAGGGTCTAGTTTTGGACTAGTGGAGGTTGGGTGCCACATTGTCGTTAGGATTTTGGGTGTGGTTAAAGGGTGGTCAGTTTTCATGAGGGCTCCCCATCTGGAAAGTAGGGTGTGCCATAGGAATCTATTTCTGAAGGATCTTGTTCTTCGGTGCTGACTTACAATTCATCAGACCGTTCTCTTGCATGCCACTAGAGTGACCGGTTCGATCATCTTAATCCATCTTGTCTCATCCCTCCAAAGTCATGCTATCGCATGACCATTTGGGTCACTGGGAAAGGTTCTAAAAGGAGTGTCATTTGAGGAAAGAGTTATGTTTGGAGGATTATAGTACCTGACTGTGAGGAATAAGATGCTTCAGCCATCAGTTCCCCAGCCTTAGCTCTCTAGGTGGAGCACACACATAGTCAGGAGTTGTCGGGGGTGTGAAGACTCGGTCTGGGTTGTGAGTTCTGTGTTAGGAATGGAACATCTAAATCCCTTTCGTTCTTATTTTTATGTTGTTAAAGTTTTACCATCATTATAACTTAATCATTTCATTGGGATAATGTGATGATTTTATTCTATTATAATCCAAGCTGTCGTGTTCGTCTAGATATGGTTTTCTGAATTGAGTGCTCTTCTTAAAAGTTTGTTTGGACCTTTTATGGGTTGATCTTAGTTTAGCTACACTCATTCAGAGACGTAAGTACCTATAGAAGAATCTATCCTTTTAGTTGTGTTTGGTTTTCCTGTTTAAGTCTTGATGGTAGGGTTTGGTTATGTGGAGAAATTGAATGAGTTTGGTTTGGGAGTTCCCACCCCCCCCCCCGCCCCTCGGGGGTGGTGTGTTCAGGTTTCAAGGTTTCTGTGTTAGTGAATTCTTGTGGTGGGGAGAACCCTCCCATTTTCTCCCCTCAATCTCGGGATGTGGTTCTCCTTGAATTGGTCGGGTGTGGCATATGTTGAGAATGGTCACCCTAAGGCTCTCGGTTTCCTTTGGTTTTGTCTGGGTATGGACTCGAGTTGTGTCAACTATTGGCTTGGTGACTTTCTAAGGGTAGAAATTTTTGTGGTTGGGAAAATTGTCACACCCCGAATTTTTTAAAAAAATTATTTATTTTATTATTTCTTGACTTTGGTTAGCCTTGTCAAGGTGCGAGTTGAGCATTGGTCTAAAATTTTTGACATTTAAAATTTTTATTGGGTTTCGGACTGGTGCATGGGCATTGGACGGTTGGTTGTAACCGTGCAGTCTTCAGGTGCCCATGTGGTTGCCAATTCTTAAAACAAATAAATTTTTTTATGAAGATAAATATGGTTAATATTTAAATCATGATAATAATAAAATTATTGTGCTGATAACAATAATAATATTATTAAATTGTTGTTATTATTATTTAAAATGAAATGAAAAATGAAAAATAAAAATTAAGAGGATGTTTTGATAATAATAATAAAGATATTATTAATATTATTATTGTGATATTTTATTATTATTATTAATAAAGGAAATTATTGTTATTTTATTATTGTTGTTATTATTATTATGATTAGGTTATTATTATTATTATTATTATTGGTTTTATTATTATTATTATTATAAAATGAAAAAAAACCTAAGCCTAATCCCCCCTTCTTCCTCAGTGTGACCCACATCTCCCCCTCCCTAGTTTTTCCCTGCACAGCACCACCCCACCCGCCTGGCCCCTTCCTCTCGCATGGCACACGGCTGCCCCGCCCCACCTAGACCTTCCCTCTCTCATGACCACACCCTCCGGCAGCCTCCCTTCTCAACCACCCTCCCTCTCCAGTAGTCTCTACTCCAGCTGCTGCCTCATCTCCCTCATCGGAGCTCTGGCCACCCTCCTCACCGCGCCTCCCACCAACGGCGCACCAGGTGCCTCCGCCTACTTCCTCCAGTAGCGAACCCAAACCCAAAACCACTTTTCAGCACCTCTTCTTCCTCTCTGGCATGTGAAATCCTCTCCTTTGGTATATTTATATTACAATTTTGGTGTTTTTGTCAATTTAACCAAACTTTGACGACTCAGTTTGTGTTTCACGCTTTTTACATAGTGTCTAGAGTATGTGATTGATGTATCAGGATGCATTGGTCCATGTTCTAGCATCCTCCTCTAAGGATGAGATGGATGGACTTGTCTTTCTATTTCGTCGATGTTTTGGGTAAGGTTAATGCACCTGCTGTTTTGTTTCTCATCATCCAATTTAGAGTCCATTGTGATAAGTGAGTCCATGGTTTTTGTTTGGATGTGTGTTGGTCCTTGCAGCCACTAATTTTGGGTGTCAGTCAATTGTTGTAGGGTTGGTTTTTGAATCGTATCTTGATTTCTTTGTTTGGATTAAATTTTATTTTAGGAATTTGTGTTGTTTTTTAGTCCCAAGGATTTCTTGTAGGGAGTTGTGGTCAGTTTTGAAGGCGTGCACACATATTCCCAGGTATGTATATGTATAGATATATGTATCCTTTGTGTGTGTTTCCCCTCATGGTGTGGGGAACACGTGCATTGTTTTAAGGATATATATATATATATATATATATATGGAAGTACGTGTGTGTGAGCGAGTTGTTGTTTGAATTGGATTTTATTTTCATTTATAATTAATTTTTAACCAATGAATTCATTTTATATATAACAACCCTGCTTTTTATTACACACTTAAACATGATTTATTACATAAAATATTAAATTTATAAAACATAGAATATCGATAGGTCTAGTGTATTTGGGTCTTAGGAACATTACATAATAACTTAAAACATGAAACACAACAACTTTATTGAAAACTTCCTTTACATGACCACTAAATTCCCTCGTACATAGCATTGTATGGGATAACCTGAGGACATGCATAAGAAAAGGGTGAGATATAAAGCCCAGTAAGGGAGTAAACAAGGCATAACATGAAGAATACAATACATGTTAGGTAGTATGCATATCAATGTATCATAAAAGAAACAAGAACATAAAGGCAAGATATTGCATGATTATCATAACATGGAAATGTGGCAACAACACTTACATGGTATTAGCATTAGCCAAGGATCATTGCACATAGAGAATGAGTAAAACTTCATTTAACTTGAATTATAATGAGTAAACCCTCATTTAACTTGACATATCATGATACTAATCTTTACCCAATGCATTGGAGAGCTATCAGGGTGCACCCTTCTTAAACATTTTATTTCATGCATAAGTGTGCCACATAGATCATACAACATGGATTCATTAAACGTCATAATTTATTCCATGATAAAGGAATGCGGAATTAATATATGAAACTCTATAATCAATAAGTAAATTTTCATAAAGGTGGATACCCTTGATAGAGAAATGGGCATGGTATTCACTACATAATGACTTTGGCTTGAGAAAAATCGCGGTGCAATTTCGGCAGCATAACGGCATGACATAAGAATTCATAAAAATGGTTGATGAGATAGAAATGTATGTATCATAATATTTACATTAAATGTACAGTAATTTGTTCATATATATACATGTCCCAACAAATGTAATGGAATTTATATTCCTAATACAAAACAATTTCTTAAATGTTAATGAAAAGAGAGAAATTCCTTATGGAATTTCGGTATGGTAACAGGTGTATATGGGGGGAATTAATGAGAGTGAAAGAGTTATCTAATCATTATTAAAATAGGTATGGGAATATAAGGGAGGTGATAAATCATACCCCAACATTTTTAATTGAAAGTAAAAGGGTATTACAATATAAAGAAACTTGGATAAAAATAAGAAAGGAAGGAATCCCTTACTTGGAAGTGTGATCTAAAAGGTTTAGGAGGGGCTTGAGAGAGGATTCTTGGGAGCTTGGGGTGCCTTGGGAGGATTATAGATAGATTATATTAAAGTTTGGTCAAGATCCAAGGGCTTTTAGTGAAGATTAAGTGGGATCTTGGGTGGGTTTATATAGGAAAAGAGAGGGAATTCTTTATTATTTAGGTTTTGGACCCTATACATTAAACTAATCAAAACCACAAACCATCCCATGGTTTTTGCCCATGGTTTTTGACAAAGGTTATTGGAATAAAATATTTTATAAGGAAAATTTCCTAAATTCTAAAAATATTAGGCTTTCTTATGTGGAGGTGAGTCACACTCTCAAGGAAATCATTTTAAAAAGATAAAATGTTTTATAAGTCTTGGAGGGTCCACAAAGGCTTTGTAAAATAAATCAAATAAATCCAAAATCAAATTATTTTAATGATAAAACATATATTTTCCTAAAAAACCACTTATAGTATTTTATTACATCACTATTGGGTCATTATGATGTCATAAAACACATTATATAATTAAACGGTATTTAATTTTTTACCCAAAAATTCAATTGTCTCGGAAAATTATGAAAAAATAATTGTTGGATAATTTAGACTTCTTGATTCCAAAAATAATATTCATTTTATCTAAATAGTTTTCTAAATATGTGAATTTTTACTTTTAAAATAAAAACCGACATTTATCGAAAATTAATGGGTTTTGACAAAAACGGATTTGAAACCTTAATAAAAATTAAAATTTTATTCCTAAAAATTATATGATCATTTATATTTAATAAAAATTAATTTAGTATTAATATTTTATTAAAATATTATTTAATTCAAAAATCCATTAATTCATCAAAATAGATTTCATAATTGAATATTAACTAAAAATACTATTTGTGCTTTAAAAAGTATTTACAATGTAACAATAATAAAATGAATGTATATTCTTTATTATATAAAAAAATAATGCACATAATCATAGTGATAAGGTCTTGTTACATAACCCCTTATAACACCCGCATAAGACTGAAGGGTGAAGTGTGTGATGGTGACAGACTCTTGGGGTGGCTCGGATAACATCGCTCAGGTGGTAATCTCTATCAACTTCCACTTCTCCCATAGGAGGTTCCATTTGTACTTAACATGTTTAATCTCAGCTTGGGCTTGGTAAACAGATAATCTAAATGACTTCACCTCCTTTTCGAGCTCTGACAAATGGGCTTCGTATGAGGCAAGTCTACTGGATGAGGTCATCGCTTCCTTTGTCTGAGTAAATTGGATTTCTTAAAATACCTATATTTATACTAATCATGTGATCACTGTTCAAAACTATATTAGCAATGATAATAATTCTTAGCAGTATTTTAAAATCCAAAAACATAAAACCAAGTAATTTCATTTTTATATAACCATTTTACATAATGAGACATTTAATTATATCAAGAGGAATTTTCATTAACAAAATTTTGGGTCATTACAATCTCCCCCCTTAAGAAATTTCACCCTCGAAATTTCATTTTACCACACTAAAACATATTTGGGTAGCTCTACTTCATCACTTCCTCTGATTCCCACATTGCTTCTTCAAACTTTTGGTTTTACCAAAACACTTTGACGAGGGGAATTATCTTATTTCATAGAACTTTTTCTCTATGATCTAAGATCTTTACTAGATTATCTTTATAGGAGAGGTCATTCTCCAATGGTACCACCTATGGATTGAGTACATGCGATGGGTCAGATATGTACTTCCTCAAGAGTGATACATGGAATACATCATGTACTTGAGATAGGTTCAGTGGGAGTGCTAGTTGATAGTCCACTGCTTCGATGCGATCAAGGATCTCAAAAGGATTGATGTACCTTGGACTAAGATTTCCCTTCTTCCCAAATCTCATAACTCTCTTCCACAGTGATATGCAGAGGAATACCATGTCTCTAAAATCAAACTCTAGGTCTCATCGACGATTATCAGCATATCTCTTTTTTCGAATCTAGGCAGCTTTAATGTGTTGTTGGATGGTATTAACCTTCACTATTTCTTCGACCATTTCTGGGCCTAGGAGTTTCTCTCCCCAACTCCATCCCAACATGCTGGTGCACCTCTTCCCATGTAGGGCTTCATAAAGAGACATTTGGATGCTTGATTGGAAACTATTGTTGTAATAGAAATCAACCAGAGGAATATGTTGATCCCATCCTCCTTTAAAGTCCATTGAGCACGCTCTCAACATGTCCTCAAGTGTTTGGACTGTCTGCTCGGATTGGCCATCAGTTTGAGGATGATAATTCTTACTGATGTTCAGCTCAGTATCCAGAGAATGTTGAAGACTCTTCCAAAGCTTAGAGTTGAATCTTGGATCTCAATCGGATATAATCAATAGTGTTACTCCATGAAGCCTTACCACGTCTCTGATGTATATATGTTCCAGTTGATCTAGTGAGAAATCCTCTCGAATTGTAATGGAGTGTGCAGTCTTTGTAAGACGATCCACAATAACCTAGATAGCATTATTTTTTTTTTGATGTATTCAGAAGTCTGTTGATAAAGGTCATGGTGATGTTCTCCCATTTTCATACTGGTATGGGTAATGGTTGCATCATCCCCTTAGACTTTTGCCTCTCAGCCTTCACTTGCTGACAGACCAGGCACTTTGATGTATACTCAGTGATATCCTTCTTCATGTTATCCCACCAATAATACTCTTAAATATTTTGATACATCTTTTTGTTTCCTAGGGGAATGGAGAAATTCGAACTATGTGCATCATCCAAAAGTTCCTTCTTTAACTCTAGATTCGATGGAACATGTAGTCTTGACCCAAATCTCACAATTCCTTCTTTATTAACATTGGACTCTAAGTATTTCCATTTTCTAATAGTTTCCACCATCTTCTGAATTCCCACATCATCTTTTTGAGCATCTTTTAACCTTTCCAAAAGAGATGGTTGAGCAATAATTTGTGAAATAATTGATGATGTTCCCTTCTTTATGATTTCCATGTCCATATTCATCAAATCAAAGAAGATTGGATCCTTTTCAATTATCATCAATGATAGAATCGCTGGATCCTTTCTACTTAGATCATCTACCACCTTGTTCACTTTCTCAGAGTGGTAATAGATTGAACAGTCATAGTCTTTGATCATCTCTAACCATATTTTTTGGCACATGTTCAACTCTTTCTGTGTGAATATATACTTGAGGCTTTTTTGGTCCATATATATTTCACACTTCTCCCCAAAGAGATAATGACACCAAATTTTTAAAGTGAATATCACTACAGCCAACTCTAGATCATGTTTTGTATAGTTTTTCTCATGAAATTTCAATTTCCTTAAAGCATAGTCAATGACTTTTTCATTCTGCATCAACACACAACCTAGACCCTTCTTTGAAGTATCACTAAATATCACAAAAAGTTCTCCACTTGTGGGTAATGTGAGCACGGGTGCAGTGATAATCCTTATTTTCAACTCCTTGAATCTCTCTTTGTATTCATCACTCCAAGAAAACTTTACTCCCTTCTGAGTTAACTTGGTAATAGGGTTGGAAAATCATGATAAATTTCTCACAAATCAGTGATAATATCCAGCTAACCCAAGGAAGCTACGGATATTCGTTACCGATATTGGTCTCGTCCATCCCTTAATCACAGTTGTCTTGGAGGGATCCATATATATCCCATTGCTTGTGATTATATGGCCCAAGAATGAGACATCCTTCAACCAGAACTCACACTTGTTATACTTTTCATAGAGCTTCTCCTTCCGCAAGGTCTTTAGTACAGTTATATGCTCCTCATGCTTCTCCTTGGTTTTTGAGTATATTAGAATATCATCTATAAATACTACCAAAAAAAATTTGAGGTGATCTCTAAAAACTCTATTCATAAATTCCATAAAGATTGATAGAACATTAGTGAGTCTAAAAGGCATTACTATGAATTCATAGTGCTTGTACCTTGTACAAAAAGCAGTCTTGGGGATATCCTCATTCTTCACCCTTACTTGGTAATATCCCAACTGCAAATCTACCTTAGAGAAGTATTGCGCTCCATGTATCTAATCAAACAAGTCATCAATTCATGGTAGAGGATACTTGTTCTTTCTCATGATTTTTTTGATCTCATTATAATCAATGCAAAGGCTCATTGACCCATCCTTCTTATTGACGAAGAGGACTAGTGCACCCCGTGGTGAAGCACTTGGTCATATAAACCCTTTATCCAGATTCTCCTATAGTTGTTTCTTCAGTTCCTCAAGCTCCACAATAGCCATTCTATATAGAGTCTTGAATATTGGAAACGCCCCAGGTATAAGTTCAATTGAGAATTCAACATCTATTCTAGGATGAAGACCAGGAAATTCATCGGGAAACACTTCAGCGAATTCCCTCACAATATCAATGTCTTCAAGGATGGTTAATTCTTTGGACTCAATCATCTGATCCAGATACACATGCTCATAGGGCAGTAATATCCATGCTTGAGATGATGGTTCTAAGGAAGATTCATCCTCCTCCTTGCACTTGTACAGAATCGGGGGTTGATTCTCCATATGGAGAGTGATTTCCCTCTCACGACAATTTATGTTGGATATATATAAGGAAAGTTAATCCACACCGAGAATTGCATCAAATTCCACCAGAGGGGGTATGATGAGGATATCTGGAAAGTTCAGTCCATATATTGTGATCGGGGAGGAGTTATATTCATGGGATGCAATGATTTCCCCATTTGTCATTCTCACTGACATCTTTGCTTCCATGATTTGTGGTGGTGTTTGGATTGTTCTACTAAACTTCCAGGTTATAAAAGAATGTGTAGAACTAGAATCAAAAAGTACATTCTCTATTCTTGAATGAATAACTAGCATACCAGTCACCACTTCGTTGTCGGGGCTCACTTAGGCGGTAGTGATGGAAAAAGCTCACCCTTACTGCCTTGGAGGTTGTTGGTTGCCTCTGAAAACCCTTGGCTTAGGGCACTGATTTTCAAGGTACTCTGGTTCTTTTCAGTTGAAGCAATGAACAACCCATTAAGGGTCAAATGGAGTATTCATATCCTCTATTGCTGTCGTGGGTTTTTCTTGTCGGTAGTTAATGTCTAGGTTCCCTTCTCTTCCACACCTAAAGCATTTCCTCGTCCCCTTCAGGCAATTTCCAAGGTGCTTATTTCCGCACCTTTGGCGGGTGGGGTGCTGGGTTTTCTTAGCACCATTGGATTTATCCATCAGACCGCCAGAATTGAAGTTTTCCTTACGCTTCTTATCCCCATGATACCTCTGGGATTCTATGATCTCCATTTAAACCTTGAGGGCACATCGGACAATTTCCTCATAGCTATCGAAGTCATGGATCGCTAGGGATTTTTATAAGCTAGGTTTCATCCCACCAAACAAGTGGTTAACCTTGAATTCGGGGGTAATGAAAAATATAGAGGCGTATCGTGTAAGCCTTGTGAAGTTTGCCTCATACTCTCCAATGGATTTTTCTTCTTTTTTCTTGAGTTCAAAGAAGTCCCTTTCCATCTTAAGTCGGAGGGTGCGAGGAAAATATTTATCCAAAAACATTTTCCGGAAATCCTTCCATTCTAATGCCTCAATCTCCTCATCAGGATTCATATTTTTTATCAATGTATACCATTGATTAGCTTCACCCTCCATACGATAAGCATCCAAAAGTACCTTCTCTTTTTTGGAACATTGAAGGATGGAGAAGATCTTTTCAATGGAGTTGATCCATTGTTTGGCGATTGAGGGATCGAATGATTCATTAAAAGTAGGAGGTCTTTGTCTCATGACGCTCTCGATTGTGACTTGTTCTTTCTTAGGGGGGGTTGAACGTTCCTCTTGACCCTTGTTTCTATTCAAATATTGAGTTAACTAAGAGAGTATCGTGACAAATTTCTCGATTCCCTCCCCCATTGGATTGGACATCTCATTAGAATAGTCGTCACATTGATCTTCGCATTGTTTGTTAGCCTGAGTCCTCTTATTACCAGCCATTGGTTGGAATAAAAGGAAATTTAGGGGTAACACATTAAGGGTAATCCAAGGAAAAAAATGGATGACATATAAATAACTTTTATTTCCTTAACTTATGAATCTATAAGCTTCAATCTATGTTATCCGTGATCTAATTCCCAACATATATTCTTAGGGGCATTTTTTATTCCCTTAATAATGGTTGTGTACTAAGATTATGAATTTACCAAAGCATATCCCCCAAGAGTTTCATAACCAAGAGTACATAAATGCCCGTTGTCGTATACTAGGATACCCCAAGTCAAGCACGAAACTCCTTGTTAGAGTTTTCACTCCTAGGTACATTTGTGCCAGATTCACCTCTACCTATTCGTATCCAGATAGGGATGTATTTTCTTAATAAACCACTTACTCAATACTCACCAAAATTTATGGATGTCTTTGTTATACTTCATCTTATATCTAAGGCTTTCACTATGGTTTTCTAATCCTAATCCCAAAAATAACTAAACTTATCCTCTGATACCAACTATAACAAACCTGCTTTTTATTACACACTTAAACATGATTTATTAAATAAAATATTAACTTGATACAACATAGAATATTGAGAGGTCTAGTGTCTTTGGGGCTTAGTAACATTACATAATGACTTAAAACATGAAACACAACATCTTTATTGAAAAATTCCTTTACATGACCACTACATTCCCCCGTACTTAGCATTGCATGAGATAACCTGAGGACATGCATAAGAAAAGGGTGAGTTATAAAGCCCAGTAAGAGAGTAAACAAGGAATAACATGAATAATACAATACATGTTAGGTAGTAGGCATATAAATGGATCATAAAAGAAATATGAACATAAAGGCAAGATATTGCATGATTATCATAACATGGAAATGTGGCAACAACACTTAACATGGTATTAGCATGAGCCAAGGCTCATTTCACATAGAGAATGAGTAAAAAATCATTGAAATTTAATTATAATGAGTAAACCCTCATTGAACTTGACGTATCATGATACTAATCTTTACCCAATGCATTGGAGTGCTATTAGAGTGCACCCTTCTTAAACATTTCATTTCATGCATAAGTGTGCCACATAGATCATACAACATGGATTCATTAAACATCATAATTTATTCCAAGATAAAGGAATGTGTAATTAATACATGAAACTCTATAATAAATAAGTAAATTTTCATAAATTTTAATACCTTTGATAGAGAAATAGGCATGGTATTCACTACATAATGACTTTGGCTTGAAAAAAATCACGGTGCAATTTCGACAGCATAACGGCGTGACATAAGAATTCATAAAAATGGTTGATGAGAGAGAAAGGGGTGTGTTATCATATGTACATTAAATTTAAATTAAGTGGTTCATATAGATACATGTCCCAACAAATGTAATGGAATTTAGATTCATAATACAAAACAATTGCTTGAATGTGAAGGAGAAGAGAGAAATTCCTTACGGAATTTCAACATGGTAACGGGCGTACATGGGAGGCATTAATGAGAGTGAAAGAGGTATATCATCATTCCAAACATAGTTAGGGGAATATAATGGAGGTTTTAAATCATAACCCAACATTTTTAATTGAAATTAAATGGTTATTACAACATAAATAAACTTGGATGAAAATAAGAAAGGAAGGAATCCCTTACTTAGAAGTGTGATCCCAAAGGCTTGGGGGGGCTTGAGAGAGGATTCTTGGGAGATTGGGGCACCTTGGGAGGATTATAGATATATTAGGGCAGAGTTTGGTCGATCTTCAAGGTCTTTGAGTGAAGAGTAAGTGGGAGCTTAGGTGAGTTTATATAGGAAAAGAGAGGGAATTTTTTATTATTTAGGTTTTGGACCCTATACATTAAACTAATCAAAACCACGAACAATCCCATAGTTTTTGCCCATGGTTTTTGAAAAATGAGAGTGGAAAAAATATTTTATAAGTCCAATGTCATAACTTCTTAAAATATTAGGCTTTCCTATGTGGAGGTGAGTCACACTCTCAAGGAAATCATTTTAAAAAGATAAAACGTTTTAAAAGTCTTGGAGGGTCCACTAAGGATTTGTAAAATAAATAGAATAAACCCAAAATTACATTATTTTAATTTTAAAACATATATTGGCCTAATATCCCATTTTTAGTATTTTATTACATCACTATTGGTTCAATATGATGCCATTAAACACATTATACAATTAAACGGTATTTAATTTTTTACCCAAAAATTCAACTGTCTCGGAAGATTATGAAAAATTCACCATTGGATAATTTCAACATCCTGATTCCAAAAATAATATTCATTTCATCTAAATAATTTTCTAAATATTTTAATTTTTAATTTTAAAATAAAAACCGACATTTATCAAAAATTCATGGGTTTTGAAAAAAAAGGCTTTCAAACCTTAATAAAAATTACAATTGTATTCCTAAAAATTATATGATCATTTATATTTAATAAAAATTAATTTAGTAATAATATTTTATTAAAATATTATTTAATTCAAAAATCCATTAATTCATCAAAATAGATTTCATAATTGAATATTAACTAAAAATACTATTTGTACTTTAAAAACTATTTACAACGTAAAAATGATAAAATGAATGTATATTATTTATTATATACAAAACTAATGCACATAATCATAGTGCTAAGGTCTTGTTATATAACCCCTTATAACACTCGCATAGGATCGAAGGGTAAGGTGTGCGATGGTGACAGACTCTTGGGGTGGCTCGGATAACATCGCTCGTCTTGGGCTTGGTCAAGAGTAAAGTCCAATGATGCCACCTCCTTTCCAAGCTCTGATAAATGGGCTTAGTATGGGTCAAGTCTACTGGATGAGGTCATCGCTTCCTATGTCTAAGTAAATTAGATTTGTTAAAGTCCTATATTTATATTAATCATTTGATCACTATTAAATGACTATATTAACAACGGTAACAATTCTTAGCGGTATTTTGAAATCCAAAAACATAAAACCAAGGAATTTCATATTTTATACAAACATTTTACATAATGAGACATTTAATTAGATCAAGAGTTTTATTAACAAAAGTTTGGGTCGTTACATTATAAATATGTATAAAGTATATTTTCATAATTTATTTAATCTCATTAATTCTCGTCATTCCAACAGATAGGTTTGAGAAAAGCGGTAATTCAATCGTTTGTTTAAGCTCGGTGTTCTATGTAACATAATCTATCAAAGAGATTGAATTTAAAAAGAGGCATACCATAAAATATTGGGGTGTTACATTCTTTCCTCCTTCAATAAATTATATCCTCACAATTTGAAATTTTACTTTAAAAAGAAAAGGTTGATACTTGAAAATTTATTTGTG
The DNA here is from genome assembly GCA_963277665.1 of Viscum album. Taxonomy (NCBI): domain Eukaryota; kingdom Viridiplantae; phylum Streptophyta; class Magnoliopsida; order Santalales; family Viscaceae; genus Viscum; species Viscum album. The sequence goes on along the minus strand of OY728136.1, from coordinate 1,935,418,716 downwards.
GGAAACCCACATCATAAATAGAGTTAATAAAATGTCCCCTTAATAAGTGATAAAGGGAAATGTTAAGGACGCCATAAAATTAGGCTCTCAAATAGTATAACATTAGTGCAAATTGAAAACCTGGACATAGGAGAGAAATATAACTATAAAGTTTTTATGGATAGTGCTAAAGAATGTGATCATTATAAATTCTACCATCACAAAACTATAAATCTATGATGGGTTAAAGAGGCCACTTGTAATAAAATTAAAAAAATAGATTTTTTCATTCTAAATTCATTTCCTAGAGTTTAGGAATCCTTTTACTATCTAGATAAGAACATGAAAAAAATAAACTTACTTGATTACTTTACATTTGATAATCATAATCTCATCCTTTGGTTTTGATTATATCTACTTCCACTTAATCTCATATGCCAGGAAATGGATATTGAAGATGAATTTTTTTCCCTGAAGCACTTTTAACGAACCTTAAGATTCATAAGTCATTTATCCTATCTCTAAATATTTTCCAAAACCAAAATGTTTAGAACATGTTACCCAATATGATAAATCATATTTTAGCTACAAACAATAATACTAAAGGTTCAACTTAATTCATTCCATGAGTATTTAACCTTATGATTTATCCAAAATACATCAATCAAAATTCACAATCCAAAAATTATAAGTAAGGTTTCAAGATTTCCAAAATCAACATTATATTTCTCAAACAACATGATGTAACTCTTATTTTCACATACCAAATATATGAATACCTTGATCACCATAAATCCTTAATTAAAACAATCATGATTTCAAAAATAAAATCTTAGGTTCTTGAATATATTCCTTAAATACAATCATGTAGTAGGCCTAGAAAATATTTCATAAAACATAAAATCACTAAACACTTTCATGGTCACCAATACTATCCTATAAATATCTCTTTATTTCAACACCAAACACATATTAAGTTTATCTTCCCCAAATCATGTGTTTTAAAAAAGTTCAAATTTCCATAGAATCACTTCTCTTTATTAGTGGTACTGATAAACACACACTTTTAAATCCTTGATGAAGAAGTACTGTAGTACAATCCTTATACATTCCATAATACTTATAACTAGGATATCATCAATATCATACTCTTACCACATTATTAAAAGATCCAAATAAAGGATAAAATTAATCATTCCGCTTCATCTATATCAATAGCATAAGCTTGACATTGATCTATTATCTTCTTATGAGATATATTCTCTTGACGCTTGGGGAATTCATTTGTATAGTGACCTATATCCTTGTAGTTATTACACTGAATAGTATCCTTTTTATCCTTACCTTTTCATTATTTTTCTTGGTGACCCTTATCTCCCTATTTATAACAAACTCCTAATCCCTTAAATCACTTCCTAGGGTGATTCTTTCCAAAATTATCACATGTGGGGAAATAATTCTTTCTCTTATTCCATTTATCCACATTTTGCTCCATCATCCTCTTCTTCTCTTTCTTCCCTTAAAATCCATAGGACTTGGAGAATTCTTTCTCTATCTTTATAGCACATAAAACTATTTCATAGTATGGAGAAAAATTTTGTGAGATCAGTTCCCTTTGAATAATTAGCTTAAGACCTTCAAAGAAACGAACAATCTTGAACTCTGTGTTGTGTATGTTATTTGTAGCATGAAGGTTCCGGGTGCAGCGGAAGCGCGTGGGTAGATGTGCCCAATTGAATTTTTGTCATTAGCAATGATCAATCCGGGATCAATATGATGATAAAATCCAGTCTCCACGGATCGAATCACAGAAAAAGACAAAGAAGATGGTTTGTCCCAGAACCACAAACAAGGATCGTTACAGGTTTATTATAATTAATTTAATTAATTATAATGAAATACCTTTTGGGTGTTCTTTCTTTGTTGATGTTCTTGATCACGTTGTTGATGTGATCCGTCGTTGTGTTGCAGAAGCCAAGTGTAGACTCCCTCTAGTGGTGATCCACACGTGTACCTCGTGTCTCTGGACGTCGCCAAAGGATTCTCTGGGTGCTAGCGTGGAGAAGCCTTTGCTTGTGTTGTCCGCCTTAGATCGTCTTGATCCGATGGAAGAGGATCTCTCTCGATCTTGAGAGCGTTCTTGGAGGAAGAGGTTCTTTTGGCCTTGAAATAATTCTCCAGAGATGTTGTGTACAACGATTCTCTTGTGTAGGAAAAGAGTTGGGGTTGTGAGGATATTTATAATCGAGTTTGAGGTTGTAGAGTTATGAAAATAAATAAACGTGTTACGCATTTAATTTATTTCATTAACTCTTACTGAAAACCCCCATGTCGAATAATTAATTCCTTGACATGCGCTCACACTGATTATAATAAATATCATTTAATAAAACGATATTATATCCTCAAAATCCCGACTGGAAAAACTACACGGCATGTATATCTTGTTTTCATTTATTCATTTCCTTTCCAAAAATAAAACTACACGGCGTGTACATTTAATAATACACGGCGTGTACTTGTTTTATTTTATTTTTCCTCCATCATTTAAAACAACTTAGGCTTCCTTGAATAATTATTAAACCACATACGGGAATAATCTTTATTCAACTTGAGATACTTGGATACACTTAGTGTGTGACCCTCTAGGCCTCTTTCTCATTGGCATTAGGCAGGCTTGCCTAAAGTCCAAGATTACTGTCTAGCAACGGGTCAAGGCACCCAAGAGAAAGAAGTTGATGCCGCATTGATGTATCACCTCATACGAATTCTTACTGTGTAATTTAATCCCTTTGTCTCAATATCTAATCAAGCAGGTTTCATGGAAGTGTCATAAACCTATATGCTTGATCCATCGTTCTTTGACTACCTGAAATAAACTCGTCATTTACACCATGGCCATGGAATTTAATGCGACAGTTCTATTTCAATCAAAGGGCCGAGATATCAACTTCCATAAATGGAAGGGACAAATCCTTCATCGACTTATCCATTAACAACATGTCACTCGTGACGCACCCAACGTACCCTACTTTCCGCCAACTGTCTGCATGACAGTTTTTGTCAGTAAATCTAAGTGCGTGAGTCATGACATGAGTTAATGATAATCTTCCAGTCTAAGGACCATTACACATGCTCGCAGATAGCAATATCCGATGACACCAAGACATGCGGAATTACTACTGGTGGGTCTGTTCTCATAATCTCTCGTCTTGGATATTACCAAGTGCGAACTCCATGAGAGAGAGTCTCATCTTCTTACGAGTACTCACACATGATGGTCTGTATACTATGTGTCTTATCATAGTATGCCATCCAACCGCAGAACTTTATTTAAGAATATTGTTATAACATTTCAAGGTTCTCATCATAGCGGGGATCTGCTATAACCTTATTAATGCAACAAATATTCCAGGACATTATTATATTATAGTCATGCAGAACAATGAACAATATATAATAAGTTTACATTCATGTAATCAACTTACAAAATAGTTGGTTCTGAGGACACCAACCCTTACAAACTCCCACTTGGACTAGAGCCAACTGCCTACGACTTTTAGTCCGCTAGACCTCAGATGATGATCGTGTTTCTACTGAGTCAAGGCTTTAGTCAATGGGTCTGCCATGTTGTCTTCCATGGAAATATTGTTCACTGCAACTTCACCTCTCTGAGAAAAATACCTCAAGAGATGATACTTCTGAAGTATGTGTTTTGTCCACTGATGTGACCTTGGCTCTTTTTCAAGTGCCACCACTGCAGTATTATCACAATATAGTGTGATAGAATATTTACTGCTTGGTACAACATCCAGCTCTTGGATGAATCTTCGCATCCATCCTGCTTCTTTAGCTGCCTCAGAAGCTGCGATATACTCGGACTCATCTGTAGAATCTGCCACCACACTTTGTTTTGAGCACTTCCAGATCACTGCACCTCCATTCAAACTGAAGATGTATCCAGTCTGCGACTTCATGTCATCTTGATCAGTTTTGAAACTAGCATCTACATGTCCTCTAATGACTAGTTCCTCATCTCCTCCATAAACCAGGAACATATCCTTAGTAAGCCTCAGATACTTAAGGATAGTCTTGACTGCCATCCAATGGCAGTCTCCTGGATCAGCTTGATATCTTCCTACCGCACTTAATGCGTAAGCAACATCTATCCTCGTACTTAGCATAGCATACATGACTGACCCAATCGCGGATGCGTAAGGGATCCTTGCCATCCTCTTTCTTTCCTCATGTGTCTGAGGACACATTTTCTTGGAAAGATGAATGCCATGTGACACTAGAAACAATCCCCTCTTGGACTGTTTCATACTAAATCTCTTCAGTACCTTGTCAATGTATGTACTTTGACTCAGGCCCAGCATTCTCTTGGATCTATCACGATGGATCTTGATCCCAAGAATATATGCCGCTTCTCCCAAGTCTTTCATGGAGAATCATTTATGCAACCATGCCTTAACTGACTATAAGACAGGTACTTCATTTCCAATTAGCAATATGTCATCAACATATACTATTAGGAAAACGACTGCACTTCCACTAAATCTTTTGTAGAAACAAGGCTCACATTCGTTCTTAACAAAGCCAAATTTCGTAACAGCTTCATCAAAACAAATGTTCCATGACCTTGATGCTTGATTTAATCCATAAATGGATTTCTGCAACTTGCATACCTTGTTGGCATCCTTTGGAGTCACAAACCCTTCAGGTTGTGTCATGTAGACATCTTCCTAGAGGTTCCCGTTAAGGAAAGCTGTTTTGACATGCATTTTCCAAATTTCATAGTCATGGTAAGCAGCAATGGCCAATAGGATTTTGATGGATTTGAGCATCACAACCGGTGAAAATTTTTCATCATAGTCAATTCCTTGACGTTTTTTAAAACCTTTTGCAACCATTCATGCCTTATAGGTGCTGACTTGCCCCTCCATGTCTAGTTTCTTCTTGAATACCCATTTATTACCAATAGGCTTTACATCAACTGGAGGATCTACCAAAATATAGACTTGGTTTTGGTACATGGAATCCATTTCAAAATTCATGGCTTCATTCCACTTGGCAACGTCTATGCCTTCAACTGCTTCCTTGTAGGTAAGAGGATCATTATTATCAACCAATAATGAGTCACCATCCTCAGTGACAAGAAAACCATATCGTTCTGGTTCTCTCACCTTTCTCATGCTTCTACGTAGTTCTTGTGTCTCTGGAACATATTGTTCTTCCACGGGGCTTTGTGGAATCTGTTCTTGTACCAACTCATGTGTATCTTGAGCCTTGACTTCATCGAAGTCTATCTCTCTCCCACTATCTCTTTTGGAGATGTGCTCCCTCTCAAGGAATATGGCGTGTCTTTCCACTGTAACCTTTTTGTCTGAGGGGTTGTATAGGTAATATCCCCTTATTTCCTTGGGATATCCTATAAAGATACACTTTGTGCCTCGGGGCGTGAGTTTGTTACCTGAAGAGGCCTTAACAAATGCTTCGCTACCCCACACATGTAAATTTGATAACGTGGCTTTGCGTCCACTCCATAACTCGTATGGAATACCATTTATCGATTTAGTTGGTACTTGGTTTAGTATGTGCGTTGCTGTTTGTAATGCATATCCCCAAAAGTATAATGGAAGACTCGCATGACTCATCATTGATCTCACCATGTACAACAGGGTGTGGTTCCTCCTTTCACTTACACCATTCCACTGCGATGTGTAAGGAGGAGTGAGTTGAGATAGAATCCCAAACTCCCGTAAGAAATCAATGAAGTCCTAATTAAGATATTCTCCTCATCTGTCTGAGCGTAGTTTCTTAATATTCTTACCAAGATGGTTCTCAACTTCATTCTTCTATTCTTTGAACCGATCAAAAGAATCTGACTTATACCTCATTAAATAGATATATCCATATCTACTAAAATCATCAGTAAAAGTTATGAAGTACGAGAACCCACCCCTTGCTTTGACTGGAAATGGTCCACACACATCTGTGTGAACTAATTCTAGAATATCTTTATCTCTTTCACCTTTCCCACTAAATGGGGATTTGGTCATTTTGGCTTGTAGACATGCATGACATACACCAAGTGGTTTTAGTTCGAAATAATCTAAATACCCATCTTGATGTAATTTTGTCAAACATTTCTCATTGACATGACCTAGCCGGTGATGCCAAAGTTGGGTGTGGTATGAGTCATGTGAATTAACTTTGTTATTGATTACCATTACTTGGTTTGTGTAGTCTAACACATAAAGGCCATTATATAAATGTGCCCTACCAAAACAAATGATATCTTTATAAAAATAGCAACATCCACTTCCAAAATTGAAGATGAATCCATCAGTATCTAATCTGGATACTAAAATAATGTTTTTGTTTACAGAGGGTACATAATAACATCCTTTCAAAACCAAGACCATCCCTGTAGGCAATGTGAGGTGGTAGTCCCTGACAGCTACAGCAGCAAGTCTGGCTCTGTTGGCTGCTCGTAGATATACCTTTCCTCGATCAATCTTCCTGAATCTACTTGGTTCCTGTATTTGGATACAGATGTGAGAACCACGAGTAGTATCTAATACCCAATTAGTAGAAATAAATAGATTGCATTCGATAACAAACGCACCTGAAGCTTCCCCTTGCTTCCTTGGCTGGGTGCAGTTTTTCTTCCAGTGGCCCTTCTTGCCACATGCAAAACAAACAGCATCATGTTCCTTTGCCTCCCCTTTGATCTTACTTTTCTTGGAAGGCCTTGAAGAATCTTTGGGCTTAAAGCTCTTCACCTTCCCTTTCCTTTTATTCACCATGAGGACAGGAGGCTTTTCACACTTCATGTCAGTGTCCACTTGGCGAATGAGGATGAGAAGATCAGACAGAGACTTCTCAATGTTGTTCATATTGAAGTTCACAACAAAGTTTGAGAAGCTCTAGGGGAGTGATGCAAGAATGAGATCGGTACCCAGTTCTTTAGGGAGTTTAAACCCTAGAACCTCCAAGCGCTCAATGTATCCAATGAGCTTGACTACATGAGGCCTGGCTGGGGCACCCTCTTCAAGCTTGCTCTGAAATAGAGCCTTGGAGATCTCAAACCTTTCCTGTCTTTCTCTCTTCTGGTATAGACCACGAAGGTGCTCGAGCATGCTATAGGCATCCATGTCTTCATGAGACTTCATGATCTCACTAGAAATCGATGATAGCATCAAACATTGAACGTCGAGAGCGTCGTTCAAATGTTGATCATAGACCAGGAAATTTTTATCACTCGCCCCTAGGGTAGGAGAATTAGGAAGTGAGGACTCCAGCATGTAAAACTTTTGTTCATGGCATAGGATAACCCGAAGGCACCTAAACCATTCCTGAAAGTTACTGCCGGTGAGGATATTGTCTTTATCCAGTATTGATCGTAGAGAAAATTTGGTTGATGAGTTTTTCATTTCGATTCTACAAATTAAAAGAGAAGATTTATCAGTACTTTCTTAATTACATTTTTATGAGAAATAATTAATTAATTAATTATCCCACTGTTTTATCAAGTCCCAATGGCCCTCATCATTGAACTCAGAATGTCCAGTTGCTTTGACATTCTAGTGGCAAGGATCCATATTTCCCTTCGCATAACCCCAACAAGGGTTGGTCAAGCTATTTGAAGGTATTTAGGTAGGCAGGTCTTTGCCAACTGTGAGCTTACAGTTCCTTGATCTGTTGAGTGGACTCCCCAATCCTAAAATCCTGACTTGGATTTCCTCAACTCTTGCCTCCAATATTACACCAAGTCTAGAAAGGGTTACTTCTCTTGATGTAATATGGTTGAGTCTACCCGAAACCTTTCATAAGGGATTCCTTTATAAAAGTAAGTTTCCCAACAAGGGTTGGTCAAACACATAGTTTTATTGAGTCTTGCCCTTAATCAGGTAACGGAAGGCTTGGTTTGACTTAATATGGTATTGAGGGATTTTATTCCTTTATGCTTAGTTTCGCATTATCACATGCTTGTTAATATTAAGTGATGCTTTCTTAAGTGATTAACCATGTTCTGATAATGTTTACGCATAGTCCGGTTTTTATTTTATTTCATCTTTGCATGCTTGTTCATTTTATTAATTATGTGATCGTGACAACACATACATAATAAATAAACCATGAAATAAGACATAAATAAAATAAGATGGCATGATCATGAGCTTCTATTGGTTAGCTTATCTAGCAGTTTTGATAAGCTAACCCTAACCTAGGGAAAACACCTTGAACCTATTGGTTCGTGTTTTGCAGCTCCCACCTGTCCACCTTTGTATCTTCTTGCGTCATTTTCTCCTTGGCTTCGATATTTGAACTGTCTCCTCTGGATTGGGAGATCCTCCATTACATGGGTTTACATTAAAGAAACCATGGGCACATAGGCCCTACATTTTATTGGAAGAAGGCTCGCAGGCCAACAAATTTAAATTAAATAAATTTAAATGAAACCATACACATACAAAGGGTCTTTGGTCTATCTCATGATCATCCACAGCATGCAACGACATTTACGCATATTTAGAATTCAAATTCTTTTAATCGCTCTTTCATTTAAGATAAGTCGCGCTCGAATTCAATTAATTATGATCTTATAATTAATCAATTCTTTATCTTAAATTCCTTTCTGAATTTCCTTGGGATTCTTCTCATCCATATTCCTTGTATGGGTCTTTGTACATTGGAGGAAACCTGGTGAAATTCCATTTTTGGAAAGTACACGGCGTGTAGTTTATATTTACACGGCGTGTATTTCTTTTCACCTTGTTTCCAAAGTACACGCCGGGGCTTTGGTGTGTTTGCTCTACTTTGTAAATTTTGGAGTACACGGCGTGTAGATGAATCATACATGGCGTGTACTTCCTTGTTACGTGGTAACCGTCTTGGAAATCCCGTGTACGCGGTACACGGCTTATCTTTGTACATGGTTTCACCTGGGTCGGAACGGACTACACGGCATGTTGCTCCAACATAAACGCCGTGAATTCCGTTTTCCACGCGCCGTTCAATTCTGGTCAACACGACGTGATTAAAACTTAGGCATAATCAATTCACACGGCGTGGTTTAGTAAACCAGTGCTGGTTCGTTGAACCTAAGTACATGGCGTGTAGTTTTAAGTACACGCCGTGTAATCCCGTGTTGTACAGACAAAAAGAGCGGCTCCTCCGGATGAGTTCCTCATTTTTATTTTAATCAAAATTAAAATTAAAAGGTCGTTTCTGTGATATGAATCGAGAAACGAAGGAGGAAGAACAGATCTCATTTATTCAGATTTATAGAACGATTTATTTCGAATTGAATCAAATATAAATGCGTAAATTATCAACGAAAATTAAATAACTATAATCAACGTTGTAACCTCCCTCTGATACCATTTGAAGGTTCCGGGCGCAGTGTAAGCGCATGGGTAGATGTGCCCACTTGGATTTTTGTCATTAGCAATGATCAATCCGGGATCAATACGACGATAAACGCCAGTCTCCACGGATCGAATCACAGAAAAAGACAAAGAAGATGGTTTGTCCCGGAACCACAAACAAAGATCGTTACAGGTTGATTATAATTAATTTAATTAATTATAAATAAATACCTTTTGGGTGTTCTTTCTTCATTGATGTTCTTGATCAGGTTTTCAATGTGATCCGTCATTGCGTTGCAGAATCCAAATGTAGACTCCCTCTAGCGGTGATCCACACGTGTACCTCGTATCTCTGGACGTCGCCAAAGGATTCTCCGGGTGCTAGCGTGGAGAATCCTTTGCTTGCGTTGTCCGCCTTAGATCGTCTTGATCTGATGGAAGAGGATCTCTCTCGGTCTTGAGAGCGTTCTTGGAGGAAGAGGTTCTTTCGGCCTTGAAAGAATTCTCCAGAGATGTTGTGCACAACGATTCTCTTGTGTAGGAAAAGAGTTGGGGTTGTGAGGATATTTATAATCGAGTTTGATGTTGTAGAGTTATGACAATAAATAAACGCGTTACGTGTTTCATTTATTTCATTAACTCTTATTGAAAACCCCCATGTCGAATAATTAATTCCTTGACATGCGCTCACGCTGATTATAATAAACATCATTTAATAAAATGATATTATATCCTCAAAATCCCAACTGGAAAAACTACACGGCGTGTAATAATAAATACACGGCGTGTACTTGTTTTTCATTGAAAACTACACGGCGTGTACATTAAATGTACACGACGTGTATATCTTGTTTCCATTTATTCATTTCCTTTCCAAAATAAAACTACACGGCGTGTACATTTAATAATACACGGCGTGTACTTGTTTTATTTTATTTTTCCTCCATCATTTAAAACAACTTAGGCTTCCTTGAATAATTATTAAACCGCGTATGGGAATAATCTTTATTCAACTTGAGATACTTGGATACACTTAGTGTGTGACCCTCTAGGCCTCTTTCTCATTGGAATTAGGCGGGCTTGCCTAAAGTCCAAGATTACTGTCTAGCAACGGGTCAAGGCACCCAAGAGAAAGAAGTTGACGCCGCATTGACGTATCACCTCATATGAACGCTTACTGTGTAATTTAATCCCTTTGTCTCAATATCTCATCAAGCAGGTTTCATGGAAGTGTCATAAACCTATATGCTTGATCCGTCGTTCTTTGACTACCTGAAATAAACTCGTCGTTTACACCATGGACATGGAATTTAATGTGGCAGTTCTATTTCAATCAAAGGGCCGAGATATCAACTTCCATAAATGGAAGGGACAAATCCTTCATCGACTTATCCATTAACAACATGTCACTCGTGACGCACCCAACGTACCCTACTTTCCGCCAACTGTCTGCGTGACGGTTTTCGTCAGTAAATCTAAGTGCGCGAGTCATGACATGAGTTAATGATAATCTTCCAGTCTAAGGACCATTACACACGCTCACAGATAGAAATATCTGATGACACCAAGACATGCAGAATTACTACTGGTGGGTCTGTTCTCATAATCTCCCATCTTGGAGATTACCAAGTGCGAACTCCATGAGAGAGAGTCTCGTCTTCTTACGAGTACTCGCACATGACGGTCTGTATACTATGTGTCCTATCATAGTATGTCATCCAACTGCAGAACTTTATTTAAGAATATTGTTATAGCATTTCAAGGTTCTCATCATAGCGGGGATCTGCTATGACCTTATTAATGCAACAAATATTCCAAGACATTATTATATTATAGTCATGCAGAACAATGAACAATATATAATAAGTGAACATTTATGTAATCAAAGTACAAAACAGTTGGTTCTGAGGACACCAACCCTTACATAGCATACCTAGATAACCTTGTAAATGTATCTTCGTACTTTTCAACACTTTCCTCCCCCTTTTTTTAAACTAAGTAACTTTATCTTCATTTCAATTTCTTCCTCATGTGGGAAATATTTGTCAAAGAGTGTATCCTTAAAATCATTCCATTCCATGAGTTTTATTTCTTCTTCCTCTCTAGTATCCTAGATTAATGACCACCATTGGTCAGAATTTTCCTTGATGAAATATACTATAAGTGTGAACTTTTCATTTTCACCACATCCTAATGCTACAAATATCTTCTCCGCTGTCTTAATCCAATTCTCAACAGCAATTTGATTAGTAGTTCCACTAAATGATAGGGGATTATGTAGAATAAAGTGATCCAATGAAGGAGAGTCTCATTATTGAATATGTTGCTCTATCCAGGAAAAGTTATTTGTCATAACCTAATTAATTTACCCTAAAAATCCATAATTTTATTTGTTCCAATACCAGCTATATTGGTTCCCTCAACAGAGAAATCTCTACATTGTCTATGAGTATTGATACCATTCTTCGTTATAGGTATCATTTCTAAACAATTTCATATATTATATTAGATCATATCATTATGAATCATAATATATAATCCCAAAACTAGTGAAACAATTAACATAAATTGAAATTTAGGTATAACTAATCTCTAAATCATAAACTTGGCTTCTTTGGGAATATTCTCAGTCTCTTATAGGGTTATGTTTTCCTAATCTATGTTTAAATAAATCTATTTCCCAAGGTTTCTACTAGACTTTCTCTGATACCAACTATAATGAACCTAACCCTAGTAGCCTAGAGTCGGTGTCTTACTTTATTACATTGTCATAAGATACAAGAAATTACATCCCAAAGGATCAAATGGTTTATTAGTCTTGGTAAACTAAACACATACATGAAACATATTTTACATTGGGAATATAAATTAAAACATAACAAAGAAAAATAATTTGAATTCTTGAACTCATTCAAGATCTATTCTTCATAACCCAGTGAAAGGAAACAAAACAAGGGTCAGCTCAAATACTCAGTAATGGTTAAGTACAATGGAAGCTAATTTGAATCAATAAGAATAATCAATATGGAAAGGTAAATAAATGAGCACACACATGTCATTTAATCAATAAACTGATAATGAAATGCATAAACATATTTTTTCATAGTGAAAATAATATATATAATGATAAATGAATACTAAAATAAGGGAATTCTTAATTATTGGATGTCATGTATCTGGCACATGAACCACTACCATCAAGAACTTTCACAAGACAGTTTAATATACAGGTAAAAACCTATTTAATGTTAGATTAACTAATTAATCCAATGAGACTACGAATTCATTGAGAGGCTGTCTATAACTGGGCCCCATCCATTTCTTCCCATCCAAATCATTCCTCATATATCGAATAATCGATTTAATTAGATATTTTTACATCAAAGTGTCACATACCACTTTGAAACATTTTGAATCACAAGACCCGTGAAGGAATAGAATTTAAAAAACATTAAAATATATGATAATAAATAAATTAATGATATGATATGTCAAATGGTTTTTATATATACCTCATAAATGAATGTGGGTGCATAACATCAAAGTATGCCTCAATGAAGTGAAATTGAGACGAAGTCCCATACAAAGATCATTTCGTTAATCAAATGGATAAATTATGTGTATTCACTATCAATCCATATAAAACAAGTGAAAATACACCATGATATAATAAAAATTAATTTCACACATAACCTTATCATGAAATGATCAATGAAATAAAAGTTTAACTAAATGAATGAAAATTGAGTTAAGAAATCTCTTACCACTTGTAATCTGTTGAATCGCGTGACCCATAAAGGTAATAATTATCAAAAGAGATTTATAATACCATGAAGATAATGGTATTAATGATATAATATATTAAGTGGAAGTACATGAATCACACACAATGATTAATTGGTGAACAAGGCATATATCTCACAAAAGTAAAAAGTGAGACGAGAAAAACCCTTACCCCACGCTTCCCTTTAGTGTTGCATACATTATCCTCCTGTATAATGGTTTAAAGAATGTTATTAACTCATTTAAGAACTAAATTCATATTTATAATACCTTATGTGATGATTTTATAACATATTATGACCCATTCATTAATAATATTTCATTATTTTCATGGTTTTGGGTGCGTTTGTTTTATGGTTTTATGATTTCATGATCGGTTCATTTGTGTAAAATTATGGATTATATTTTCAAATGTGAATACAACTCTAGAAGTGGAATGAAATAGTATTAATGAATTTACAAAAGTATAAGTGGTCCCATGTATAATTTTTATTTCTTATGTGAGTATGATTCATTAGATAAAACATTAATGATAAATGTTTAGTTTATTTTGGTGGTTTTTCCTAACACCACGAACTAGTTCCATTTTATTTACGATTATAAGTATATATTAGTTCTAGAACATGAAATTGGATATAATATACCTATTAAAATCTTATTTAACTAGAATAAAATTTTTATGACCATCCATGAAGGTGGTAATGGAAAAAGAACAAAATCATTATTTACGGAGACGATTAACCGGCATAATTTGGACAAAGGTTTTGTTTCTTTGAATAATATGAGGTAATAAAATGGATATATATAATATATTACATTAGCAACATAAAATTATAGTATATACTTTATTTTTTAATTATTATATCTTGATGTATTAAATATATTAGGATAAATTAGAAGAAGAAAAGAAAAAAGAGAGGTGTTTTGAGAAAATTGCCTCTTGAATATCACCTCTTTGAAGGACCCCTTAAAGACCATAGATTTGGTTTTTTAGTGAGACCAGTACCACTTGGAAGTGGGGATAGTGATGAGGATAGTTTTTAGAAGATATTTTATGTGATTCAAGGCTTTTGGATCGAAATGGGGTGGTGAGGGGTGGTATTTATACTTGAGGAGAGGTGGGTTTAAGTGATTAAATAATGAATATTTTATAATTAAAGACAACTACATTAAGGTGGACTTAATTTCAACAAATTAGATTGTTAATTAATGTTTTTAAGGCTGGTTAGGTTCAATGAATATATCAAACACCAATTAAAATTTGTATTTTTTAGGTATTTTAATTTTTTACCTTTTAACTTTAACCCTTTTCATTATTTTACCTATACTGTGGTAAATAAATTTTTTACCGCAGTAGATTTTTATGTCTAAAAATGAAAATGAAAGTATTCCGTAATTTGTAACTTTTTATTCCAAATATGGAATCCATTTTACCTAATTAAATTCATATAATTTTCCAAATTAGATTTAAAATCAATCTCGTAGACACAACAAAAAAAACGGGTTTTAAAGTGAAAAGTTCAAAAGTTTGAAATGTTTTTACATACAATTTTAATGTGAAATTGATTCAGATGACCTAAATTGGTTTTATTTATGTATAATAAAACTAAATGTAATTTAAAACCAATTTAAAATATAATTTAACTATATAAATAAATTATATTAAAATCAGTTTTCAATTAAAATTCAATATTTTTCACTATTCATCAAAAAATGAAACTTCTCCGAAAAATACCAAAAATTCACCCTAAGCTAATTATGATATTAAATTTTCAAAAATGAACTTTATTTTGTTAAATGAAACTTATAAATTGTCTAAATTTAGATTTAAAACAGGTGCATCATCAAAAAGCGGCAAAATTGCCTTTTAGAACAGTATAGTTTTTTATGCTTAAAACTTGATTTATTTCTTATCTTAAGCCTATAAAACTAATTTAATTGATTTTAAAAACATTTTATTGAATGTATATAACATATAAATTTTATTAGTATCTTTCACTAATAGTTATTAATTCAATTTATTAAGATAAAATACCATTTTGGGCATAAAAGTAGTTTTTTATAAAAACACATCCTTTATGTTCAATTGGCTTTTATTTTCATTTTTAATTAATTGGTAACCAATAAATTCATTTTATAAACATGTGTAAAATATATTTTCATAATTTAGTTAATCTCATTCATTCCCTCTATTCCAACGGCTAGGTGATAATTATCATAATTAAATAATAATATTTAATCATTTGTTTAAGCTTGGTATTCTTTGTAAAGTAATCTATCAAAGAGATTGAATTTAAAAAGAGGCATACCATAAAATCTTGGGGTGTTACACTCCTGGCCAAAGTTTATTCTCATAGTGGTTATTGATTTTTTATGAAATATTTTCTATTATGGTTAAACTTATGACCCATCGAGTGGATTTGGAGATATGTGTTATATAAAATTGACATCTAGAGCAACGAGATGTGTAGTGAAATTTTTTTCCATGGTAACATTGAGGTTGAAATGTGTATGCTCTAATAAGAATATTTTTAGAAAATAAAATAAAACCGTGGTTTGAATTTTGAAGACATATCAATATAGTATCTAACATGCATTAGGGTCTGGTATAAAATATTTTATACTTATATCACAAGTCTTAGATAGAGTATACTTTATTTGGATCCTTATACATATTTCATGTGCTTAAATGATCATGATTTTATTATTTGATTGTTTCATGTGGATAAAAGTTTAGTTGTAAGTCCCAAACAATATCAAATCCAAAAGTTGAAGTCACAATTGAAAAATGAGTTTGATACGAAGGACGTGAGACAAGAAAAAATTATTCTTGGGACACATATTTAGATAGAAATAATGGGATTATTTTGTTTTCTAGAATGAAATATTTAAGAAAAGTCTTGATAAACTTCAATATGAAAGTTTGGAAGAAAAAATTTACTCTTCTTCCTATTAATTTCAAGTTATCCTCTATGATTAGTCGAATGAGTGAAATAGGGTTGATGATGATATCTTAGTTACTGTATTAATCAGTTGTAGGTAATCTTATGTTGCAATGGTTCATAATAGAATAGATATTACACATGTTGTTAGAGCAATCTGTTGATATATGGTGAATCCAATATGGGAGCATTACAATACAATGAAGAGGATCTTGAGATACATCATAGAGACCTTAGATAATGCATTATATTATGGAGGATCAAAGTTTACAATTAGAGGTTATGTTGATTCAAATTTTATAGGTGATCCTGAAAAAACAAATCAATTATTGATTATGTGTTTTCTCTTATACAAGGAGTTGAAATTTTGGTTTCAAAATTACAGTTAATTGCAGCTCTATCTGCAACCAAGGCATAATGCATAACAGTTATACATTCTTTTAATGTGTTGATTTAGATAAAAATGTTAATGGCAGAACATGGGGAGGAACAAGAACATATTTCAGTCTTTTATGACAATCAAAGTGCTTTGCATATTGTAAAGAATTTATTTTTTCATTCCATGATGAAAGACATTAGAGTATGATATAAGTGTGGTGGTGTAAGAAGGTGGTGTGGATATGCATAAAATTCCCACTAATTAAGTAAAACTTGATAAATTTTCTAAAAAAGATGATTGACTCTGTTCAAGTGGTGCCGATCCTCGAGCGGTCTCGCCGAAAAATGAGCAATATGTTTTGATAAAATAGAAAAGATGTGTGGAGATTGGTTTTTAATCAAATCTCTTAGTAAGAGATTTGTTGATAGAAAGGTCTTTTGATCTATAAAATGCATGTAATTAGCCATAGTGGAGAATAATTACTCATATGCTGGCATGGAAGCATTTTGATTAGGAAAACATTTATTGATCAAAGAGAGTAATTATTCGCCATGAAGATTAATTATCTACTTACAAGTAGTGAATTTTCATATAAATTTAGTTATTCATGTCCTTAGAAAAGACAGACCCAATATTAAAACATTTCCTAGTGTGTGTATTCAATACTACATATCATGACTTTCTTAGCACTCAAAATGGATTTTTTTTGCACTTTTGAAGCATTGAGGTTGATAGAGGTGAGAAAAGCATTGGCCATACTCGTCTCTAAAACAACATTGACGAAGGTTGGCATTTCTTAGTGCCAAGTTAATGAGGAGAAAGTTTGTCCTTTCTTAAATTCTTTTCTAGGATTAAGAGAGATTCCAATGATATCAAAATGTTATACCTCACTACAGACTGCCTAGGAGGTGCCCAAAGGGCCATGACATGCTATACAAGAGGTGTTTAAAGTCCCAGGTCCAGCACCTGCACCGCCCCAACTTTTTTTCTTTATAAGCACAAGGCGGGATTCGAACCCTTGCCCCGCGCATGGGACTTAAGCACACAGATCACCCATTTGAATGTTTATTTTTTTCATATAATCACACGTGCGCGCATGCACCCACACATTTGTAATTATATAAGCAAAATATAAATTATATAAATTATAAATATATATATAGAAAAAATCAATTATATAACAATTATATATAAAATATATTTGCATACACACTTATTAATATAAATTTAATAATAATATGAATAAAATATGTAAATTTAATTTTTGATAAATACTTATTATATAGTGATATATATATATATATATATATATGCAAATATAGTTATTTATTTAATTATAAATACTTCATATATTATATATGCAATTAGAA
This sequence comes from Viscum album, assembly GCA_963277665.1. Classification (NCBI taxonomy): domain Eukaryota; kingdom Viridiplantae; phylum Streptophyta; class Magnoliopsida; order Santalales; family Viscaceae; genus Viscum; species Viscum album. The sequence continues at coordinate 1,935,400,886 of OY728136.1, read as the reverse complement.
TTTTTTAAATATATTAAAATATGATATTTAATTAAAAAATATTTATAATATTTTTTAGTGACGTGCTCGTAGTGAAATCTTTCAATTATGCTTGGAAGGGTAAAGAAATTAACTTTAATAATTAAATTTTGAACATTAAAATTTTCAAAAAAAATGTCACATGTGTTTGACAAGACGTTTGTCGTCTTAGTTGAAGTGGATTAACTAATCTTTTCATATAATCTCAGAAATTCGTCACTATATCGGCAATATAATTTAATGGATTTTAAATTAGATTGGCATTATATGAATCCAATTCAGGTGGTGTTTTTTCCCTGCATTTATTTATTTTAATTTTATTTTTTGGCTGTCCGTCCTTCATCGTACAAAATGCAAATGTGATGCAAAAAGGATTACTTTTGTAATAGTCAAATGTCATGCATCAAATTAACGACCCCATATGTCTCTCTATGCACCTACCAAAGTTCTATCTACATTTGTTTGGTCATTTCCGTCCTTTATTTTCTTTTTCTTTTGTAATTTAGTCTAGACCTATTTTGTCATTAATCATCCTTTTTATCTCCTTAATTTACTTTTATAATTACCAACTCTCCTATTTTATATACCCCACTCGTTCCGTAGGATCTAATTCTCATAAACTAAATACTGATGCCTATAATTAAAAAAAACATAAAATGATATATTATAATGGCCGTAACAAATCCCTAAGGATCTATAGCACCTATAATTAGCCATGCAATCGTATGCCTCTGTATACAATAAAATAACATTAAAAAACAATGTGGATGATGATATATGCATTGGGCCTATATTTTCTTAATAAAAAAATAATAACTAAAATGATGGGTGTGTGCGTAAACCTAAAAGCTACCATATATCTAATATACCCTAAACAACATTTTTATTCTTCTAAAAAAATAATAGACATTAATGTGGGCATTAATTATGGGTTAATCCACTCCATCTAATATAGAGTATATAACATGCATATTAAAGATATATGATTTTTAAAATGGTTTTTATTTATGTTGGTAGTATCGATTAGGGTAATTAAATGAGATAATTATTAAGCAACTATCTATCCGAAGGGTACTGTTGTTAGCCAAGGGAATGATGGTGTGCGGTCATCCCATTGGGAGAAGTGTCAGCGTTAAGTCTGTGGGAGCATCATAAACCCCACTGCATTACCATTAATTTAGTAATTTTATTTAACCATAATCATTGAAATTATGAGACTACGAAGACACCGCGTTTCCCTACCCCCATTACGAGATTTAAATATTGTAATACCCAACAAAACCTTTGACCCGTCGAACAGATGAGGAGGAGGAGGTTGCGGGAGATTAGGGTTCTTTCCTTTAAAAACCATTTCTCTATTTTGAAATCTTTGCATTTAGGTCATGTGTCAGATGCCCCTTTCTTTCTTTTTAAATATTTTATTTGTTTATATTATATAAATATAAATATATTTATATTTATAATATATCATATTCATAAATCACCGCTCCTGTAGAAGATGAATCATCGGTGACGAGGGATTTTCCTCGACTCGGGGGAATTGTTTAATTTTATCAATCAATTAAAATTGTAGTTAAATGATTCCAATTTGAAAATTCATATATAAATATAGTTTATAAAACAACAATTAATCTGTTCAATAATTAGGTTATATATATATATAATGTAACACTGAAATAAATCAACGTTACGCCCTCAGTACCACAACCCCCACTACCATAAATCGGCTTCTTAGCATTGATAAAAAAAAATTAATAAAAAAAATATTATTAATATATATATATATAATTATTATATTTATATTCAAAAATAATATTTATTTATATACATTAATTAAAAAACCCATGCCTATAATTTATATAAATATGATATATTAATATATATATTTTTTAATAATTCAAATATTTATATATATATATATATATAAATAATTATAAAATTGTTTTAATTTTTTTAAAATAATAAATATATTTATTATATTTATAATTATATATAAATACCTTTTAAATATATTTATTTATAATTATAATTAAAAATAAATATATATTTAAATTAATATTCGTCTCCAATGTGAATTCGGTCTATATATATGCCAATAGGGTTCAGATCAGTTGGTGATCTGGATGATACCCCCAAGGCATCCAACTGAAGAGACGTGGGATCAAACCCCATCCCCAACCAGTATTTGCCCGATTAATGATTGGGGTTTGTGGGCCCTTGCCAGTGCGGGGGCTTGGTGTTCGGCCGACGTCATCCAACGTCAGCGTGTTGTTGTGGTGGCCTGTGCTACCTGGCGCGGGTGGTGCATCATGGTGCCCCTGCCTGATAGCGGGGGGTGACTAGTTGGCCGACGTCCACAAATGTTGGTGGTGGGGCAACGCTTGCGATGGCTTCACGGGGACAAAGACCGGCTATAGACAGTGGACGTCAAAGGCGGAGTGGGGTCGGTCAAACCCAACTGCGAGGGGTGTGATGGGGCTCGTTGCCCCGACGGCAAGTAGCTTGGATGCTCGGTCGGCGAACCTGCGCCAACGCAATGTTGATCGCCTGCAGCATAGGCGATCACTGCCATGAGGTAGAGCCCCAACCAAGGAAGGAGCTGTTGCCAGCCAAGATGGCAGAGCGTTCCGGAGGGTGACGGCCCGATCAACAATGGTTTGTCAAAGCAATCCGTCAACACAGTGGGTCGCGCCTCATTTTGCCCGCCCCGTCGAGACCGGGCGACCGACAAGACGGGTGGATCCCAGGGGAGAGGCTCGTCCCGAAAGCGAACTCTCAGGATTCAAACCTTGAACCTCCCAAAGAACGACGTTGTTGTACCACTCACCTTCACCACCATGCCACCATCGGAGTGACATATAATATGTATAAATAAGTTGAGGACATTCCTCATCTATCCTTGGGGGCTATGGACTGGGTCTGACCCTGACATATGGATGTGTGTGCGTGTTTAAAGTCATTGCAATTGGGGGCTTGCCCGAGTGGCAATGTCTCCCCATAATCATGCACCAGACCCAAGTTCAAATCAAGGTAAAAGCGAATTTCCAGTGGCAGACGGTGACATAAGCATGACGCAAGCAAACAATGACGCAAACACGACGCATGAAGACGGTGATGCGGGTATGATGCAGGCATGACGATGTACTAGACATTCAGGTCAGTTGTGTGGGTCTTTAGGCCATGTAATGAGTTTCATGCATATTGGACCTTTGAGTCATGTATTAAATAAATAAGTCTTGATGAGTAGGCTATCCCTCGGGGGCTATGACATACCTTTTAAGCCTGTGCGGTGTGTGCGTGTATTTAATGTAATTGTACCCTCAAGCACATAATAAATAAATAAATATATATATATGTATATATATATCATGAGATAATGATGATATTCATGGACATGTTTATGTTCATATATTGATGCATGAGTATAATTGATACTAGCTATGATCATAAGTGTAACGACCCGAAATTTTGAATAAATCTTGTTTCATAATTTTGTGTGTTATTTTATTTTTTATACTCAACAAAACTATTTCATTTGATAACATGAGTATAATTAAAATGTGACCGTTGGATTTTGACTGTTATATGACCATTGACCAATATGACCGCTGGAAACTAAACGTTTTGATTATTGTCTCTAAATACAAGTAATCTTGTTTAATTAATATAGAAAGAAGATTCGATGACCTCACACAGTAGTCTTGGACCGATCGAAGCCCATCTAACAGAACTTGGGAAGGTGGTAGCACCACTGGGCTTTGCTCTGGACCAAACCCAAGCCGAACTTCATCGTGTGAAGCTAGAACGAAGTCGCCTTCGCGAGAAGTTCAAACTGATAGAAATTACTACTCGTGCGATGTTGGCCGAGCCTCCCTCAGATTCTCTCACCTTAGCACACCTTACACTTAGGTCCTATGCTGGTGTGATAAGGGGCTATGTAAGGAGACCGTAACTGCCTTGTGTAATCCTTTGTTTTAAATAAAAATTGGGATTTTTCTTATGTTGATGTTTATGACTTTTCAAATGTCCGGATAAATATAGTATGCATATTTTTGTTGAATTTTAGAGAAATGATATTTTAAAAAATGTTTATGTAAACCTTAAATAATTAAAAATATGTAATGATTTTCAAAAAACGGTCTTCTACAATTATGTTCAGTACGAAATTTAGAGTCTAATAAGATTAACTTGATTTTTGATGAATAGTAAATTATGAATAGTGATTTAATGCTTAGGATTAGTAATGTGACCAAATGGATTAGTAATCTCACTTAAAAAAAGTATTAATATAATCTAGGCACCTTGATTAAGTAATGTGATTCAATAAAATGGTTAAATAACTGTTTCATAAATTATTATTCAAGCATTAGTTTTTTTCAGGTGAATAGTGTTTTTTTAATTAAAAATTAAATTAAAAATATTTAGAAAATTATTTTTATAAAATGGATTTCATTTTTGAACTCAGAGCATCGATATTATGTTAAGGTAATTTTTGGGGATTTTTCTAAAAAAATGAATTTTCGGTGAATAGTGTATTTATTTAAAAAATAAATTAAAAATATTTAGAAAATTATTTTTATAAAATGGAGTTCATTTTTGAAATCAGTACATTGTTATTTGGTTAAGGTGAAATTTTGGGATTTTTCTGAGAAAGTTGATTTTTCAGTGAATAGTAAAAATACAGTTTTAGGGTTTCGGTATGTTTAATGACATCATAACTGTGTCATGATGATGTCATGAGATATTTTATGGGTTGGCCGACCCAAGGTGATGAATTATTGTATGGGGGCCCCATGTGGCCTAACTTCATGGGAAATATTATGGGAGAACACATGGTTTTGTGAAACCCACTTATGAGGTGTCCCTTGACCATTAATGCCTTGTCCCCTCACTTTCCCTATAAATACCAAGCTATTCTCTCATCCTTTGGACTCCAAAATCATTCTCAACGAAGTTCTAGTCTCCTTACCTCCCAAGGAGTCCTCCCAAGGTTCCCTCAAGCCCCTCAAGGTTCAAACCTTTGAGTTTTAAGAGTTACATTTTAAGGTAAGAGATCCGACCCATCTCTTTCTTTTCAAGTGATATCTTTTAAGTCATTTCTTTAATGATTCATATTCTTATGTTGGAGGATGTTCTTTTATATTCCTATTACTTCCCTTTTCATGTTCATACAATGAGAGATCCCCTCTTACTCTCATTATTTCGTTTTATGAATGTTTAAGTGGCGCCGTTAGGCTGCCGAAATTTTTGTAACAGATTCTTTCTCCCTTCTCATTTTTCAAGATCTATTTTCATGTGTAAAGTCTTTCAAGTTACTTTTTATTATGTTGGGGTATGATCTCTATATCTATCATACTGATCTTTTATGATCATATGATGAGAGACCCCATTTGATCTCTTCAGTTCAGTATTTTGAAGTTTTAAGTGGCGCCGTTAGACTGCCGAATTTTTTAGTGGTTCTTTCACCTTTCTCCATTTTCAAAGTTCTAATTCCATGTCAAGTCTTGCAAGTTCCTTTTTATTATGTTGGGGTATGATCTCTATATCTATCATACTTATCTTTTATGTTCATATGATGATAGACCCTATTTGATCTCATCAATTCATTTTTGGTTGAAGTTTATGTGACGCCGTTAGGCTGCCGAGTTTTCATAAGAGAAATCTTATTTTTGTCTTCCTTTCATGTTCTTCATTTCATATGGTATATTTTCAAATTTCATTACCATGTTCTTAAATCCCTTATATTCTGTCCCTCTACTGTTTTATGTGTCATTTATGAATGTTTGACCCATGTCCCCTCTCTTTTCAGCGTTTTCTAAAACCCTGTAACGTAGTCGTTGTGCTGCAGAATTTTCGTCTCAAAATGCCTCTCTCTTTTTCTCAAAATTATTTTATGTTATTAAGTGAATAATCAAAGCTCTTATTTCTACAGAGGTATTCACATATATATATAAAAATTTTCTATTTTAAATTCTGGGATTTACATACATGAAACTCGCTTTCCCTTTCCGTGGGTTTAAAGTGACGTAAAGATCATGTCTTTAAAGCATTTTTTAAAACGTTATGATTATGAAATGAAACCCATTTCTTTGACGCTATATGGGTTGTTTATGAAATGATTTATGATGATATATGTGGCTCACATGATAATAAAAGCAAATTTAAGGGTGCGCCCTGATAGCGCTCCAATGCACTGGGTAATGATGTAACTACTAGAGATTACAATTTTCACGATATCTTGGTGAATAACCTTGGTAATTTTTAAATGACACCTTGGGGATGGACCTTGGTGATATGTTCATGATTGTCTATATTAAATTTTGTAGCCACATCTTCAAGTTATGAAAAATGTTATTTTTATTATGATATGCCTCCTGATTTCTTTCTCATGCCTTAAAGTTCTTTTCATGACATTGTTGATGTATCTCAAGTTCACATGTAAAATGTTTCTCTTGTTTCCCTTACTGGACCTTCTGCTCACCCTTTCTTTTGATGTATGTCCCCAGGTTATGAGATGCAGTAATGAACCTAAGATGAACATTAGGAGAAACCTTTCAAGTGTTTAAGAAGAATGTTTTTTTTGTTTCATGTATTAAGTTCCTGGTTTCCAAGACACTAAACCTTAAAGATCCTTAGTTTTTTTTAATGTAATGAAAGTTTATGTGACAAAAAGGCGGGATTCTATAGTTGGTATCAAAGGATGGTTTAGTTATTTTTGGAAATTAGGATATGAAAACTTTAGGAAGAAGCCTAAAGAAAAGTTTATATATAGGAAATCTTCCTGGTATTTTGGTGAGTATTGAGTAATGGGTTGCCAAGCAAATACATCCCTGTCTGGATACGAGCAGGTAGAGGTGGCTCTGGCACAAATGTACATAGGGGTAAAACCCCAAAACACCGCTTTGAGCTAGACTCAAACGGGAACTGGTACACGACAACGGGCCTTGCTGCACTCTTGGTTACGACACTCTCGGGGGATATGATTTGGTAAATTCATAAGCTTAGTATGAACCATTGTTAAAGGAACAAAGATAAAATAAAATAAAGATTCACATAAGAATATATGATCATGGATAACCTAGATGGGAACCTAGGGGATCACAAGTTAGGGTATAATTTTCTTCTACAAGTTATCCTTATATGCTTTAAGTTCCTTTTCATGATTATTGGCTAAGTATTTAAACCCCCAATTATACTTTCTCTTCTTAGTTAATGGTGGGAAATGGAAGAACATGTCCCAACAACCAATGTGATAGGAAATGTGATGATTGCCGTATTAATATGACAGAGATGATTAGGGGATTATAAGATGATTATTATTTTGGAAGACGTTCACTATTTTGGGGACCTTATATGATCGAGGTAAATAGATTACTATGGTATTTTCATTGAGGAGTAAGGTTGACTTATATTTTGAAGAATCGATGAATTTAAGGTGGACTTATAGTAATTTAGGTTACTTATGGAAATGATTAACCTATCTTGGGTAAAATATGATTAGGTTAGCTACTTTTGTTATAAGATGTTAGGAGTGGTTGATGTTTTTTGGAGATGAACAATGAAGTTTATTTTGGAAGACTATGTTATCAAATCCTTCTTGTATTTGGGTTTCAATCTTAGTTTGGTTTATTTTGAGGAATTTTAAGAACCGTTATTTATGGAATGGTCAATGATGAACTTTTGGTAGTACCATGGAACCTTGAAGATTTAAAAGTAGTTTCCCTTCCTATGAGATTCTTTCTTTTTGAAGAGTTGTTTTATCTTACCCTTTATATTTTTGGGATAATGTTTAAAGATAGAAGAAATTGATAGTTAATATTTTGTGGATTAAGTGACTCTCAAGAATATGATTCTTGTGTTTTGACGAGACCAAGTAGTTTTGAATGCTCATCGTTTGGAGAAAAGATTAGTTTTGGTAGAAACTTATGAAAGGATGAAACTCTACTGGAAGGTAGGTATATTTCCTTATGTTTTTACTCTATATAGTAAATGAATTACTCAAAATTATTAAAAGGAACGTAAAACAAAAACGTTGTTGGTTTAAGCTTCCTACTGGGTAATCAAAGACCGTTTACACACATCATAAGTTTGGGATTTTCTCGTGGTTAACTTTCTCCTAATCATGTTTTCTATCACTCTCCCTCAGAACTTGACTCTTTGTTTTCTCCTCCATGTCCATGTTTTCCTACATGGAATCCTAGTGTGGGTTAACTCAGGTGGCCTTTGTACTTCATTTTATTTCTTTTAAAGTAATAGTGTTACTGACTCTTTTTCCGATGTGGGACTTTCAATTAAATTTCAAAACCCAATTTTAAAAATTGCGAGGACGCAATTTCTTAAGGGGAGAAGATTGTAACGACCCGAAATTTTGAATAAATCTTGTTTCATAATTTTGTGTGTTATTTTATTTTTTATAGTCAACAAAACTATTTCATTTGATAACATGAGTATAATTAAAATGAGACCGTTGGATTTTGAATGTTATATGACCATTGGTCAATATGACCGCTGGAAACTAAACGTTTTGATTATTGTCTCTAAATACAAGTAATTTTGTTTAATTAATATAGAAAGAAGATTCGATGGCCTCACCCAGTAATCTTGGACCGATCGAAGCCCATCTAATAGAACTTGGGAAGGAGGTAGCACCACTGGGCTTTGCTCTGTACCAAACCCAAGCCGAACTTCATCGTGTGAAGCTAGAACGGAATCGCCTTCGCGAGAAGTTCAAACTGATAGAAATTACTACTCGTGCGATGTTGGCCGAGCCTCCCTCAGATTCTCTCACCTTAGCACACCTTACACTTAGGTCCTATGCTGGTGTGATAAGGGGCTATGTAAGGAGACCGTAACTGCCTTGTGTAATCCTTTGTTTTAAATAAAAATTTGGATTTCTTCTTATGATGATGTTTATGACTTTTCAAATGTCCGGATAAATATAGTATGCATATTTTTGGTGAATTTTAGAGAAAGGATATTTTAAAAAATGTTTATGTAAACCTTAAATAATTAAAAATGTGTAATGATTTTCAAAAAATGGTCTTCTACAATTATGTTCAGTATGAAATTTAGAGTCTAATAAGATCAACTTGATTTTTGATGAATAGTAAATTATGAATAGTGATTTTATGCTTAGGATTAGTAATGTGACCAAATGGATTAGTAATCTCACTTAAAGAAAGTATTAATATAATCTAGGCACCTTGATTAAGTAATGTGATTCAATAAAATGGTTAAATAACGGTTTCATAAATTATTATTCAAGTATTAGTTTTTTTCGGGTGAATAGTGTTTTTTTAATTAAAAATTAAATTAAAAATATTTAGAAAATTATTTTTATAAAATGGATTTCATTTTTCAACTCAGAGCATCGATATTATGTTAAGGTAATTTTTGGGGATTTTTCTAAAAAAATGAATTTTCGGTGAATAGTGTATTTATTTAAAAAATAAATTAAAAATATTTAGAAAATTATTTTTATAAAATTGAGTTCATTTTTGTAATCAGTGCATTGATATTTGGTTAAGGTGAAATTTTGGGATTTTTCTGAGAAAGTTGATTTTTCAGTGAATAGTAAAAATACAATTTTAGGGTTTCGGTATGTTTAATGAAATCATAACTGTGTGATGATGATGTCATGAGATATTTTATGGGTTGGACAACCAAAGGTGATGAATTATTGTATGGGGGCCCCATGTGGCCTAACTTAATGGGAAATATCATGGGAGAGCACATGGTTTTGTGAAACCCACTTATGAGGTGTCCCTTGGCCATTAATGCCTTGTCCCCTCACTTTCCCTATAAATACCAAGACATTCTCTCATCCTTTGGACTCCAAAATCATTCTCAACAAAGTTCTGGTCTCCTTACCTCCCAAGGAGTCCTCCCAAGGTGCCCTCAATCCCCTCAAGGTCCAAACCTTTGAGTTTTAAGAGTTACGTTTTAAGGTAAGGGATCCGACCCCTCTCTTTCTTTTCAAGTGATCTCTTTTAAGTCATTTATTTTATGATCCATGTTATTATGTTGTAGGATGTTCTTTTATATTCCTACTACTTCCCTTTTCATGTTCATATAATGAGAGATCCCCTCTTACTCTCATTATTTCGTTTTATGAATGTTTAAGTGGCGCCGTTAGGCTGCCGAAATTTTTGTAACAGATTCTTTCTCCCTTCTCATTTTTCAAGATCTATTTTCATGTAAAGTCTTTCAAGTTACTTTTTATTATGTTGGGGTATGATATCTATATCTATCATACTGATCTTTTATGATCATATGATGAGAGACCCCATTTGATCTCTTCAGTTCAGTATTTTGAAGTTTTAAGTGGCACCGTTAGCTGCCGAATTTTTAAGTGGTTCTTTCACCTTTCTCCTTTTTCAAAGTTATAATTCCATGTCAAGTCTTGAAAGTAACTTTTTATTATGTTGGGGTATGATCTCTATATCTATCATACTGATCTTTTATGTTCATATTATGATAGACCCTATAAGGCCCCAGCCTTAAACCTTACTTAATCTAGAGTTATTACAAGATTACACATTGAGGATCTTTTTGGGTTTAGAGTTTTAGAGAATTAGATCATAAAACTTGCATTACATTCCACATATAAACAAAGTGGTTACATAAAGATAGTATTTTTCATTACCATCAATGGAAACATATTTAAAATAAAACATGGATTATTTCTTGACACTTCCTTGACACTATCATCATATCATGTACCTTTCCCTTGACCTGTGAAAAACATTTCAAAAAAAAAACTTGGGATGAGCATAAAAAGCTCAGTAAGGGATATAAAAATATGGAAAGGAAACATGAGTACATATATACATAATAATGATATCATACTTTACCCATAAAACATAATCATTTTAACATACCTCATCAAATCATGAATAAATCATAGAAATCATAAGACATAAAGGTAACTTGAGGCATTCATAACATCCTTACGTAGGGAGTAACCCTCTTGGTTACGTTTGGAATACCCATCACAGTATATTCCCTAAATCTCTTTGGAGAAACCTTAACGTTTCACTCCTTCGCGTTACCTAATGCATTGGAGAGCTATATCGGGCTCACCCGCCCTTAGTTTATCACGGAACCACCCGTCTTCATAATAATGCCCAAGAACCTCAACATAATCGTATCACATAAAACATGCATAAAGGAAACATAACATTTCCACCTTTAAATCACAAGATATCAATACAAAACATTGATATAAAAACATCATGAAAACCATTTTCAATACCAAAATAAAAGAAAATTAAAACATGGTATTTATTTTTCTTTTAAAATGAAGGTATGACTTGTAGAGGAAGCCGAAACTCAAATAACGGTCACGGTGGCGGAGAAGTCGTTGTCGCCGCATACGTACGACAAAAACATTCCCTTTTTTAATTTAGTAAAACTATTCGTATAAAAAAGATTCCTTTTGGATAAACATGAAAGTCAAAGGGGTTTATACACCGTATAAAAGAAGGTTGTGTATAAAAAAAATATGCCTCAATGAAAGGAGATTGAGACGAAGTCCCATACCTCAGGTCCGACTTGGCTCGATCGTTCTTTAATGTCCTGAATAATAAACTTGAGTTAATTTCTACTTCTTTAAGAACCTTTTTCAAGTTCATTATTCCTTCTATATCACTTATTTCCATGTCATGAACACTATGTAATTATTTAAGTTAATAACGATCGTTTTAACGATCATTGGTACTTGAGTCAAAAATAAACCTTTTATAATTACATGTTGTTCATGTATCCATTATATCCAGAATTATAATCATTATGTATATATCATATATATCCAGTATATACATGCATTTATAATATTACATAATCATTTAGAGGTAAGAAATGAAATGCACCGTTCATGGAGACGGTAAGCCGTACGTACGCATGAACGCTACTTTCATTTCTATTTCGTATTTTATAGAATGGAATCATAATGATATAAAGATATATTATAATTCCAGTATAATATCATATATAATATCATAGTTCCATCCTTCATACATCCCACATATGGTATTTAACGAATCAAATCACTTTGAGGGGGCGGTAGTCCGCACTTCCTTAAATGAAGATATCGCGTTTACCCATAATGGAAACCATAAAGGTATGACCAAAAAGAAAAATACATAAGCTTAATGAAAACATAAACATATTATATATCATATATAAATATAGTTACATCTTAATGTCCACCTTTGAAGGTGTTAAAAGAATGTTGAACAATCATCGTTTCGGGAGGCATAAATTCACCATCCACGGAAACAGTATGTTCGTTAACCATTAGATGTAGGTGTGTGTAAGTGTAGCTCGAATACTTATTATAAAAACATCCTAGTATATTGAGGATACTGGAGTTGTTACAAAATAAAATAATAAAAAGAGTTTAGGGGGTTGGAGAAGCAAAATAAAACAAAAGGACTCAAAAGAAGACATTACCTTAAAATCGGGTAACTCCCTTTGGTTTGAGCTCAAAGGCTTCCTTGGGAAGACTTCTACCCAAAGTGAGACTTCAAGGAGTAAGAGAGGTAAGTGGAGAGACAAAATGGGTAGGGTTTGGCCGAGCCAAAGGCTTTGGGAGTGTGGGTAAGGAGGTAGAGGTGGGGGCCTTTTATAAGAGGAGAGGAGGGGCACTCTTGGAAAGTAAAGAAATGTTACTTTATTTTCAAATGGTTTTCGGATTTTAAAGGTCCCACATTGATATAATTCAAGGATAAGGTGATAAGGGTTCGAAATCCACTCATCCAATTGGTTTTGACCATGTGTAGGTTTTAGATTTTACATTATCTTTCCATTTTATTTAAATCGTTAAATAATGAGGTCATCGCTGCATCATCATGATGTCATAAATAATTTAATTTATTTAATGTCTAAAAATTATAAAAAAAATACCATGATGTATTAAATATTTTTAGCTTTCTAATAAATATTTATAGTCAAAAATATGACTTGTATAACCCCATATAAAAATTGTTTTAGTAACATAACTCATGTTTGTGTCATTTTTACTTTAACATTAAATAAAAAGTTATTTATGTCATTTCCCAACCAAAGTGGCTCCATGAGGTCTCCAAGTTGACCCATGGCTTGTCTTGGTCGGCCATGACACATACAATAAGGGTAGGACATGTTTCAAGCTCATCTCATACTATTAAAACATTATTTTTACCTTAAACCACACTAATTACCACTAATCGCGATTAAAAACTTAATAAGTTACTATTCACTAAAAAATTATTTTAATCCCATTGAACCACATTTTACTTATTAATGACAACCATGTATGTCATATTTTTGAAATTCAAAACACAATTATGGAAAAATTTCATTTAAACGGAAAAATCAGTTTTTATAAGTACCACTTAGTGGTTTCACTATTCATCAAAAATTGAAGTTTTTTAGAAAATTACCAAAAATTCACCCTAAGCTATATTTGATACTCCAAATTCAAAAATGATGTCTATTTTACAAAATTCAAATCATATAAGTTACATTAATTAATTTAATAATTAATTCCCGCTGTCATGATAAATAGCAGGTTTTTTTGAAACAATATCTATGAAAAGTTTGGCATTAGTTTATGACCAATTCCAAAGTGAAATTAATCCTAATGACCACCATTGGATTAAATGGTAAAATTATATTCAGATTAAACTTTAAGAACAATTAAAAATATAATTTAACCATATAATTAAATTAAATGAAAAAGCAGTTTTAATGTAAAATGCAGTATTTTTCACTATTCATTAAAAAATGAACATTGTCAGAAAAATACCAAAAATTTATCTAATGTAAAATTAAATGTCCCAATAATAATTAATATGTTTATTTTTACAAATATAGATTATAAAATTGTCAAAATATTGATTTAAAAAGGGTTTTCCATCAAAAGGCAGTAAAACAATCTTTTAAGAATATTAGTGTATTCCATGCTTAAGATTGGATTTATTTTCATTTTAAGCCTCTAAAACACTATATAATTTATTAATAGACATAGATAAAAATATCTATTATTCATTACTTACTTGGGATGTTACAGACCCTATTTGATCTCATCAATTCATTTTTGGTTGAAGTTTATATGACGCCGTTAGGCTGCTGAGTTTTCATAAGAGAAATCTTATTTTTGTCTTCCTTTCATGTTCTTCATTTCATATGGTATATTTTCAAATTTCATTACCACATTCTTAAATTCCTTATATTCTGTCCCTCTACTATTTTATGTGTTATTTATGAATGTTTGACCCATGTCCCCTCTCTTTTCAGCATTTTCTAAAACCCTGTAACGTAGCCGTTGTGCTGCAGAATTTTCGTCTCAAAATGCCTCTCTCTTTTTCTCAAAATTATTTTATGTTATTAAGTGAATACTCAAAGATCTTATTTCTACAGGGGCATTCATATATATATATATATATATAAATGTTCTATTTTAAATTCTGGGATTTACATACATGAAACCCTCTTTCCCTTTCCGCGGGTTTAAAGTGACGTAAAGATCATGTCTTTAAAGAAGTTTTTAAAACGTTATGATTATGAAATGAAACCCATTTCTTTTATGCTATATGGGTTGTTTATGAAATGATTTATGATGATATATGTGGATCACATGATAATAAAGGCAAATTTAAGGGTGCCCCCTGATAGCGCTCCAATGCATTAGGTAATGATGTAACCACTAGAGATTACAATTTTCAGGATATCTTGGTGAATAACCTTGGTAATTTTTAAATGACACCTTGGGGATGGACCTTGGTGACATGTTCATGATTGTCTATATTAAATGTTGTATCCACATCTTCAAGTTATGAAAAACGTTATTTTTATTATGATATGCCTCATGATTTCTTTCTCATGCCTTAAAGTTCTTTTCATGACATTGTTGATGTATCTCAAGTTCACATGTAAAATGTTTCTCTTGTTTCCCTTACTGGGCCTTCTGTTCACCCTTTCTTTTGATGTATGTCCCCAGGTTATGAGATGCAGTAATGAACCTAAGATGAACATAAGGAAAATCCTTTCAAGTGTTTAAGAAGAATGTTTTTTTTTGTTTCATGTATTAAGTTCCTGGTTTCCAAGACACTAAACCTTAAAGATCCTCAGTTTTTTTTAATGTAATGAAAGTTTATGTGACAAAAAGGCAGGATTATATAATAAGTTTATTTGTGAATATGATTGTGGGTTGCTATATATGTTTCAAATGTTAGATTACCCATGACCGAGCCGTTTGATTATTCTTATGATGACACATGCATATGTTATGTATTAATGACTCATGAAATGTTTCTTTATACACTGACATACTTTCATGTATGTGATGAATCGTTTTTATGATCTATATTTTTTATTGATGTTATACCCATGTAATGAGATTCATGCCCATTGGACCTTCGAGCCATGTACTAAATAAATAAGTCTTGATGAGTAGGCTATCCCTCAGGGGGCCATGGCCTGCCTTTCCAGCCTGTGCGGTGTGCGTGTGTGTTTAATGTAATTGTACCATCAAGCACATAATAAATAAATAAATAAATAAATAAATATATATATATATATATCATGAGATAATGATGATATTCATGGACATGTTTATGTTCATATATTGATGCATGAGTATAATTGATACTAGCTATGATCATAATTTTATTTGTGAATATGATTGTGGGTTGCTATATATGTTTCAAATGTTAGATTACCCATGACCAAGCCGTTTGAGTATTCTTATGATGACACATGCATATGTTATGTATTAATGACTCATGAAATGTTTCTTTATACACTGACATACTTTCATGTATGTGATGACTCGTTTTTTATGATCTATATTTTTTATTGATGTTATACCCATTAACTTATTTATGATCTCATAAATAATTATAAAATTACAATAAATATATTTATTATATTTATAATTATATATAAATACTTTTTAAATAAATTTATTTATAATTATAAATAAATAAATAAATATATATTTAAATAATTAAAAAATTGTAATAAATATATTTAAACAATAAAAATAGTTATTATATTTATATTTATATATATTTATATATTGATATAAATATATATCATTATATAAATATGTCAATGCGGTGCATACCATGAGGTATAATTATATAAATATATTTATAATTATATTGAAACATTTTTAAATATATTTATTTATAATTATAAATATAAATAAATAAATATATATTTAAATAATTAAAAATTGAAATAATTACATTTAATGTAACTTTATATATATATATATATATATATATATATATATATATAAGCAGTTGGGGGCTTACTCGAGTGGTAAAGGCTCTTCGTAATCATGCATCACACCCGGGTTCAAATCTGGGTGGGAGTGAATTTCCCCTGACAGGCGATGAAGCAGGCATGACGCAGACATGATGCGGGCATAACGCTGCACTGGACCTTCGATGCAATTTTTTGGCCTGTGAGCCATGTAATGGACTTCAAGTCCTCTGGGGCTTCAGGTCACGTACTAAATAAATAAGGTTTGATGAGTGGGCTATCATTTGAGGGAGTCTACGACCTGCATTTCCTGTCTGGGTGCGTGGTGTGTTTAATGTAATTGTACTCCCAAAACACTATATATATATATATATAATTTTACAACTATATAAAAATATTTTTAAATATATTTAATTATACTTATAGTTACAGATAGGTTGGGACAAACCCTTTTATTGAAAAAAAAGAAAAACAGAAACCCTTTTAAAGTGGGTTAAGAGAAAACTCATTACAAACCCGAAGTCCTAAGGCACATAGCCTAGATTCCAATGACCCGAAAGTCCAAGAGTAAAAACCCAAAATGAAGGACCCTCCCTAATACACTACCAGGCAAAACCCCAGGAGACCCCATCCACCACGCCCAAACAACGCTAGTGCCCGTTGACCCCCACAACCGCCACTGCTGATGACTGCCGTGAGACCAGCATCGCACATCCGAGGTCGACCATATACTTCTAATTACAAATATAAATATATATAATTTTATAAATATATTTTTAATCATATACTAATATCTATAAATATATTTATTTATAATTATAATTATAAATATATATATTTGTAAATAATTCTATATATAAAAAATTATCAAATTCATATTAGTCAAAATGTTTAATAGTTTATTTATATACATTGATTACAAAATGTGTATATAATTAAAATAAAAACAATATATTAAGATTTTTTAAAAAATTTATATAATATATAAATGAATATATTTATTTAGATACATACTTTTTAAATATATTGATTTATAATTATAATTATAAATTAATAAATATATATTTAAATAATTATAAAATACAATAAATATATTTAAATAATAAATATATTCATTATATTTATAATTATATATAAATAGTTTTTAAATATATATTTATTATATATATAATTTTATAAATATATAATAATATAAATAAATTATTAAGAGTAGCTATTTATTAGTGCTTTTTTAGTGCTGATAAAACTAGTCTTTATCGGTGTTAGAATTTTAGCGCTGATAAAGAGGTATCTTTACCAGCGCTAAAAAAACGATGATAAAGACTATTTTTATCAGTACTTTTCTATTTTAGTGTTGATAAAACTACCTTTCATCAGCACGTTTTGGAATACGCTGATAAAAGGATTACCATATTTTATAGAAGAACCATAACTGGAGGCTTCTCTCTCACACACCTTCAAAATCTTGTGGAATCCTACATTTGTTGCGATGTCGCTCTCATCGCTGCTCTTGCCGATCTTCTGCCATGCCACCGTTCTCACCGCCGCCGCTCTCGATCTTCAACGACTTCTTGAAGAATCATTCCTCTCTAAATCTAAGGTATGTGATGAATCTCTACACCATATCACACCCAACACCACATCGAACCACACCACACCACACGAATCCCATGAGATCTCTATGAACAACAGTCTTGAAATGAGATTTGGATTTTTCTACTTGTATGAAATGACTAGGGGGATGTTTCTAATGCGTAAGATTCATTGCAAGTGGTCTAAAACATGTTTCAAGGTATCAAGAATACGTTGAATCTAGAACAATGGTAGATAAGGGACATTGATTACTTGGTTAGGTGCAATCCATCCATTATGACTAATTTATTTTATATAATTAAATTTCATTGATTGATTGTTTTTGTTTTATAAATAATTGAAATGTATATTTGATGGTGTTATGACCATGTGTGATCAAAGGTTTTCTAATTGAGTTTTAACGGTCTTGTATGAACTCAGGCGATGGTTCTCCTGTATTTCTTCAAGGGATAACTATATATTGAGGTCAATGATCTATAATGTTTCACCAGGTATAATGAATTGTTCATGAGATGTGCGATATGTGGCCTCATCAACCGATTATGACTGACTTAAACTTGAAATGAGTTTATTTTCCATAAACTATATAAGTTGTATTTGGACAACTAGACCCAAGTAGAACCATACTAATTATATGTCATGATTCCATGGTTATATAAGTCCATGAGATTGAATTAAATTCAATTAGAATTTATAATTTCTAGTGATTTAATAGTTAGAATGTGATCACGTAATCGCGAAACTGAGGCATGTAGTCAACGGTTCCTGATTCCCATCACCCCTCAACACATATAAGTTTTCCAAATATATATTACTTTGATATTGTTTAATTTTATTAAATTAAGCATTATAGTTAAATTTTAGTATTAACAGGTTAAATTGATTTTACTAGTTCATAATCTTATAAAGAAACAAAAGAATTTTAGTGAAATGAAATTTATTTTGATCCTAAAAAATATGTTTGATATTAATTAAACATTGAAATGAGAAAAATAATCAATGTATCTAAATATATATCTTTTTTTCTTATTGTATATTTATTTTTAACCAAGAATTTAATATGTTGTGTTTTAAATTTTTAATTACATATTCTTGACATATATTTTTTAAAATATTTTTAAAATTTCAAAACGAATGTTATTTTTGGATCCTTATATTAATTAATTGAATAAATTTTCATCACATTAAATACATGAATAAAATAAAACAAATTTCGAGTAAAATAAAATACCAATAAGTGTTATATAATATGTTTTTTAAACTTTATCAACCCATCTTCATAATTCTTTCAACCTTTATCTTAGTCATATTTAATCACCTGCAACCAATTGGAAAAAAAAATTCATTTATGATGTTATTAATATTTTCATGACTTATTATATACCCTATTTACTAATTTTATATGAAATGTGCATAATTTGTGTGAAATATTAATGTTTTAATACTAAGTATAATTTTTGAGCATTTTTAGAAGTAGTCCAATTGAGCTAGTTTACTATTTTATTTATAACTCTCACCCTAATGATTCAACTTGTGTGGTTTTTGTTTTGTAGGATTCCTTATTCAATTTCTCACATATCATTACAAAAAATCATGAGCCAATTCTGCCATTTGAAGGCTCATATGGTCAACACAAGAAGACCCAAAGAATTTGTGATGAAACTGGACCATCAATGATGATTGAGTTACTGGTCTAAATCCTAAAGCCCAAATTTTATGAAACTCCACCATATGTTCTAGATTATTTAAAGGAATCATGGATAAAAATTCTAAGGTCCAACTACAAGAACAAGCAGCCCAACTAATGCCTTGAAGTCCAACCCACCATTCTGGACGTGAATTAAAATTCAGACACTATTCATGACATATATCATGATTTAATCATCAAATCGAGCTGAGATTTTTCAGTGTGAAAGAGGAGATATAGGAGGAAGACTCTGTTGAAGACATCATTCAGTTTTGAAGGCATATTCCTATTCAAAAACCCTTTCACATTTTAGACTTCAAAAATAATAGATTGAAATGGACAGATTAAAATTGTTTAATAAACCGGCCATAACTTTGGATCCATAGATCCAAATGCCTCCAAATTTTGAGAGTATTCTTAAAACATTATTATCTACAAATTTTAAGAAGTAGATAGCTCTATATTCTACTGTATGGATGTCCAAATCGTTGAGACAAGCTGAGGGACAGATTGGGAATGCAAACCGTCATCTTCCTTGGGCTATAAATATATTCCCCTCCTCTCCTTCAAAGGGGTTGGCATTTCAAAAGATAGGAGAACATATTGGCACAAACAAATCCTTGCCAAAGTCTTGGAAGAACCTTCCATACTAAAATTTTCACTTGATATACCCTTCCTTCTCTCTTTGTTTTCTTTCACTTTTGTGTTGTTCTTCGTTTGTAATCTTGTAAGTCTTGGTTTTTGTAATTCTATTTTAATGCATGTTTCTTCTTTAATATATATTATTCTCATCCAACTTCGGTAGTTTAATATTTATGTTCTTAAAATAGTTTAAATACAGTTGAATCCCCTTCTCTTCTTTTGCTTCCTCATTCAATCGAAAGTCCGTTTTTTTAATTCTTATCGTTTGTGTGTGTGTTTGATGCACCACTTTTTTTCTTATCTATTTCTTTTTCTTCTTTTATTAATTTATCATCATAATAATTATAACCATATTATTAATCATTTCAATGGCTGAGTAAATCTCTCATTGGGGTGAGTTATAATTTATTTATGTTAAGTGATTGTGAGCTTTTGCTCGATGAATATTCTTCAAATTAACATTGTGTATGTTGAACATAACATGCATGGATTAATGACTTGTTTTGTTTAACATATGGATTACATGGATTATTGGAACCAAAAATACACTACCAAAATCAAGTACTTATTGATATTATAATCCTAGTTAATTTAAGGCTTGGATTAAATCATTAACACTTAGGAATTCTAATCAACATCAAGTCGTGACATGAGTGTTAATTTAATGCAATATAAAGCAAAGCTCAAGGATATCACAAGATTAACTACCTAATGATGAACTCACTACAACCTTTATCAAATTGTTAAATCAAACATCATCCATAAATTATTTCATAAGCTCTGCAAACAAACCCCCCAATCAGAATACAATTAACTAAAAACAACCTAATATTAAAAAGTATCATCACTGAGGATTTGACCCGAGTACTGCTATACACATTAGCAGAGCATCAGAACTTTGACCAGTCGATAGGTGACAATCGGCCGTGCATTTCAAATAGAGCCATTTCCGGGGATGGTGCTTTAAGTATTCATTAGTTTCTGGTTATTGTAAAAAAAAAAAGAAAAAAAAAACAAAATTTTAAAAAAAATTGATTAAAAAAAACACAAAGAAAAACCCATCTTCTCATAAAAATCATAAACAAAAAAAACACAAAGAAAAACCCATCTTCTTTTTCATTCCAACATCTCTCTGAATTCCCAGTATCCTCCCAAAAAATCCCTCGGATTTGTTTGACCCTGAAATTGAGCGAACACTTCGCCAACTTAAGAGAAACATAAGAGAAAATCAAATAATTCAAGAACCAGTCATTGTCCAACCAATTGAATTAGATATGACCAATCCTATGGAACAAACACTTAAAGAACTTGCTTACCTTGATATGAATTACCAACCTCTTGGTATTCAATATCCAAACATAGAGGATGACTTTGAAATCAAATCGGGTTTGATTAATCTTCTCCCTCATTTCCACGGGCTAGCCAGTGAGGATCCACATCTTCACCTTAAAGAGTTTCAAGTGGCGTGCTCTACCATGAAGCCTCAAGGGGTTTCTGAGGAACAAATCAAACTCCGAGAATTCCCTTTCTCCCTAGCTAACACTGCTAAGTCATGGCTCTACTACCTTCCTCCAAGTTCCATAACCACATGGAATGACATAAAGCGACTCTTTTTAGAGAAATTCTTTCTTGCTTCTCATACTACTTCTATCCGAAAGGAAATAAGTGGTATCTGTCAGTTCCCAAGTGAATCACTCCATGAATACTGGGAGAGGTTAAAAAATCTTATTGTAACCTGCCCAAATCACCAAATCTCTGATCAAATCTTGATCCAATACTTCTATGAGGGGTTATTGGCTATGGAGAGAACTCCCATTGATGCCGCAAGTGGCAGTGCTCTTGTTGATAAAACTCCCACAACTGAAAGAGATCTCATAAGTAACATGGACATAAACACACAACAATTCTATAAAAGAGCACATGCTCAAGTCAAACAAGCACAAGATAATCAATCAATTGAGCTGAACAAGATGACAGAGTGGATGAGTGAACTTAAAGGTCTTGTGCGACAACTAGCTGTGGCTACCAAATCCCCAACCTCATCTTCTCTGCAATCAATGTTTCCTGGACCTGTCAAAAACTGTGGAATCTGCAACTCTTCATCTCATTCAACTGACACATGTCCACAACTTCAAGAGGATCAATCTGATTCATCTGGACCAATGGAGCTCAAAGCAGAATATGCTCAGCGGAACACCAACCCTCAACTATCAGGTCAGTTTGTTAGAAACTTCAACCGACCTCACTCTAAGCCCTTATCTTCTTCCTATACCCAAGGCCTGAGGTATGGTAATCCCATATCTCATCCACCTCAATTCCCTACTCAAAACCCAAACCAGTTTTAATATGGTCAAGGTGTTGGTAATTTCCAACAACCTTATCCTTTTATTCCTCAACCTCAAAGGAACAATCCTCCTCCTGGATTCCATTATCCTAGCGAGCCTTCCCAATTCCAAAACCAATACAATCTATTTCCCAAGAACCAAAATCTAGGTAATCCTAATCCGGGACAAGCCTCTTCTTCTAAGCAACCATGGAAAAGTGCAGTGGAAGATCTTGCCTCCTTCACTCGTTCCAGCCTCAAGAACATTGAAACCCAAATCGGTCAACTTGCATCCCACCTTAGTCAGCAACAACCATCCAATTCTTCCCAACTTCTAGCTCAACCATTACCCAACCCCAAGGGTAATGTAAGTGCAATTGCACTTAGATCAGTAAAGAAAATTGTTATACCTCAAGATAAGTCATATAAACCACCTTTAAATGTTGACCTAGAAAATGAAAAGAAAAAGAAACTTGAAAAGGAACCTAAAACCATTTCCTCACCTCCTTCAATTCCACTTAGGAACCCAATTCCTTTTCCTCAAGCCGTTTCTAAGCCAAAGAAATCCTTTGAACCCGATCCTGAAATGCTCGACATGTTTAGACGTGTTAAAGTCATCATTCCCCTCTTAGATGCCATAAAACAAATTCCTAAGTATGCTAAGTTTCTCAAGGAGTTGTGTACCCACAAGAGGAAACTTAGGACCTTAGAAAATGTTTCCACCCAGCAATCTATTCCCATAAAGTGCAAAGATCCAGGGACCTTTATGATTCCATGCCAAATTGGAAGTTGCAACTTTGATGATGCACTCATAGACCTAGGAGCCTCAATTAATGTCATGCCCAAATCCATATTATCCAACCTTGGTCTAGGTCCCTTACATCCAATGGGTGTTGTCATTCAATTGGACAATCGAAGCACAACTAGTCCTGAGGGAATAATTGAGGATGTCCTTGTCCGAGTCAATGATCTTATCTTCCTTGCTGATTTCTATGTCCTTGACATGGAAGGTGAGATGAACTATTCTCGATCTCCCCTAATTCTAGGAAGACCATTCCTCATGACTACGAGAACCAAGATTGATGTCCATTCAGGCATCTTATCCATGGAATTCGGTGACCAACTGGTCAAGTTCAGCATTTTCCAAGCCATGCGATACCCATATGAGGATCACTCTACATTCTCAATCCATGCTTCCAAGGACACTTCTAGGAGTCAATCGAACCCCAATCCACCACCATGTTCTTCATGTTCTAATGACAAAAGATCTGGTGAAATCTGCACCACGATTAACCAAGTCATAAATGGTGAAGTTGATGTGGACCTCTCATTCATAGAATCCACCAATCTAGAGGAACTTGAAAACTCTCTTGAATCCCACATCAACTCTGATCTCTACTGCTCCACCTTGGAAAGTATTAAGAAGAATGAATATGAAGCAACTGAAGTACCTTCCTCCATTCCTGAGTTTTCTAACCCACAAATGAAAGATGAGACTGATCTGAAACCTCTACCTAAACACCTAAAATATGCATTCCTTTTCCATTATCACTCTTATCCTATCATTATCTCTTCTTCACTTACCAAAACTGAGGAGTCCAAACTTGTTCAAGTGTTATAGGAAAACAAAAAGGCCTTAGGGTGGACCCTAGATGAAATACCAGGAATCAACCCTGCCCTTTGGATGCATCACATCCATCTTGAGGAGTCATCCAAACCAATTAGACAACTACAAAGAAGACTCAATCCACTCATACTTGAGGTATTTAGGGAAGAGATCACCAAGATTCTTCAAGCTGGTATTATCCACCCAATTTCTGATAGTGAATGGGTTAGTCCAATTCAAGTTGTACCTAATAAGGGTGGGATAACTATTGTCACAAATGAACATGGAGAGGTAGTCACAACTCGAGTGAAGACCAAATGACGTGTGTGAATCGACTATAGGAAATTGAATGTTGAAACAAGAAAATATCACTACCCTATGCCATTCCTTGATCAAATTATGGAATAATTAGCTAGAAAGTCACACTATTTCTTTCTTGATGGATACACCGACTACTTCCAAATCCCAATAGCACCTCAAGACCAAGAAAAGACTACTTTTACATGCCCCTTTGGAACATATGCATATAGAAGAATGAATTTTGGGCTTTTCAATGCTCCTGAAACATTCCAGAGGTGTATGATGAGTATCTTTTCCGAATTCATTGAACACTGCATGGAAGTCTTCATGGATGACTTCACCATTTATGGTGAGTCATTTTAATCTTGTTTGAATTCACTCTCTCTAGTCATCCAAAAGTGTGTCAAGTGTAACCTTGTTTTAAATTTTGAAAAATGTCACTTCATGGTTGCAAATGGGATTGTTCTAGGGCACATAGTTTCAAAAGATGGTATTGAATTCGATCCTTCCAAAATTGAAGTGATCCAATCACTTCCTCAACCCACTTCTGTTTGAGACATCCATTCATTTCTCGGTCATGCTGGTTTCTGTCGGAGATTCATCCATAACTTCAGTAGGATTTCCCTTCCACTCACTCGATTACTCCAAAATGATGTCACTTTCCATTTTGATGAGGTTTGCAAGAGAGCCTTCATTGAACTCAAAATTTCTCTTACATCTACCCCAATAATACAACCCCTAGATTGGTCCTTACCCTTTGAGTTGATGTGTGATGCTTCTGATAGATCCGTTGGGGCTGTTCTTGGTCAAAAAAGAGAAAATATTCCTCATGTTATCTATTATTCTTCAAAAACATTGGATGAAACTCAATATCACTAAACTGTCACTGAAAAGGAACTTTTAGCAGTGGTTTTTGCCTTAGATAAATTCCAGCCCTATCTCTTAGGTGCCAAAATCATCATCTTCATAGACCATTCTGCTATAAATTTCTTACTCAAGAAAAGTTATTCCAATTCGATGCTAATAAGATGGATCCTAATGCTCCAAGAGTTTGAACTTGAAATCAAATATAGACCAGGAAAAGAAAACCCTGTGGCTGATCACTTGAGTAGAATTTCTAATTCTTCTCATTCTGAAATCATCGATCCTGAATTCCCCACTGAGCACCTTTCATCTCTCACTTAAAAAATACCATGGTATGCCCCAATTATAAATTACTTGGTTTCTGGTGTTTTTCCTGAAAATTTTTCAAAAGAAGAAAAAATGAAGTTGAAAAGTGATTCAAAATACTATTTTTGGGAAGAAAATAAAATTTGGAAAAATGGGGATGACATGGTAATAAGGAGATGTGTCAATGAAAATGAACATTCATCCATATTAGAATTTTGTCACTCAATGCCTGGTGGTGGCCAATTTGGACCACAAAGGACCTCCCGAAAGGTCCTAGACTCTGGATTCTTCTAGACTTCAATCTTCAAGGACTCACATGAGTTATGTCAATCATGTCCCACTTTCTAAAAGTTTGGCACAATTTCCAAGAGAAATGAAATTCCCCAAAAGCCTTTAATTTTCTGTGAGATCTTCGATGTTTAGGGTATCGATTTCATGGGACCATTTCCCCTTCCAATGAATTCTCATACATCCTTCTTGCGGTTGATTATGTTTCTAGGTGGGTCGAGGCCAAACCCACTAGAAAGGATGATACACACACTATTAGTGAGTTCCTAAAGACACACATCTTCCACCATTTTGGCACACCACGTGCATTGATCAATGACTTAGGAACCCATTTTTGTAATCAAACCATGGTATCTCTTTTGAAAAAGACTGGGGTTGTACATAAAACTTCAACCGCATATCATCCCCAAACAAATGGCATGGATGAACTTTTTAATAGAGAAGTGAAAAGAGTTCTTGAGAGAATTGTAAAACCCACTAGAAAAGACTAGCCTGGAAGACTTGGTGAAGCACTTTGGGCTTATCGAACTGCCTATAAAACACTCATTGGGATGTTTTCTTTTAGGCTAGTTTTTGGTAAAGCATGTTATCTACCATTTGAAATCCAACATAAGTCTTTTTGGGCTGTGAAAACCTATAATTTTGATTGTGAAAAATCTAGTGAATAAATATTGTTGCAATTGGCTGAACTGGAGGAGATTCGACTTGAATTCTATGAGAATTCCAATCTGTACAAAGAAAAGGCTAAGGTACTCCATGACAAACACACCCTGATAAAGGTATTCCATGAAAGTGAAAAGTTAATGCTCTTCAATTATCTATTTTGGCTTCACCCAGGTAAGCTTAATTCTCATTGGGAAGGTCCTTTTGTTATTACTAATGTTTACCCATTTGGTGTAGTGCAAGTCCAAGAACCCTCTTCCAAAAGGAAATTCACGGTTAATGGACATCGGTTAAAGCATCACCATGAGATGACGCACAATCCTGGACCAACATCAACTTACACTAGATCCCCAACTTCTCTAGTTGACATACCATTAGATGGAGATAGAGACCCACCAAATCCAAACCAGGGGGCACCTCTTTCCCTTTAACTCTCTCTATCTCTTCCTCTCTCTCTCACTCTTTCTTCCTTTTCCTATCTATTTCATTTTTTTACCACTTTCTTCACCAAACCCTTTATTTTTCTCTTTCTCTTTTGTGTGGGTGTGTATTTTAAATAACACTAAAAAAAACTAAAAAAATCAAAATAAAAAATGTTAAAAAAACCAAAAGAGTCATACTTACTCACCTTCAATTTTCAAATTTTGTCCAACCATTTTGGGGAGTCAAAAGACATGGTTTTATCTCATTTTTTTTTGTTTTTATCATATATTTGGATAAAGAATTTGGTGTCAAGAATAATACATTTTTAATGCTCATTTATTGATTTGGAAAATGCTTTTACCCAACTGTGAGAACCAACATTGGATTTCATGCCAGGGCTACCTATGACCATATTTTAAAAATGTGTGTTTTCACCCCCATTTGTGAGACTTGAGTTTATGGACCTTTGAGATGAATTTCCTACTTTAGTATGTATTAATATGATAGAGGCATTTTATAAACCACATGAGAATCAAAATACCCAAATAGCCTCCCATTTCCCTTACATTAATCCTCCTTTTTAAAGCCCCTTCGAGCCTATTAAAACCTTTTCTTTGATATCCACATTACAAGCCCAATACCTTTTCCCACCCAATATCAACATGGATTTTCATTGCATATTTTTTTTTGAAATTTAAGTGTGGGGGGGATGGATTTCATTTTGGGTACCCTTTTTTGATTTCGCCATGTTATCATATTCTTGAGGGCAAGCATCCATTTCAGTGTGGGGGAGAGGTTGTCATTCAGTGTGTTTTGGGGAATGTAATGTACATTCATTTATGTAATTTTGTAAATGTTTTTGACAAGTGTTCAAAAAGAAAAAGAAAAAATAAAATAAAAAAAGGGTTATTTCTTGGGTAGGTCAAAAATCACTCTTCCTCAACCTTTGATCTTGTTATAACTATTACAATTAGTGTTATGAGGAGATAAATTATGGGTTGGGATATGAGTGAGATCTTTTCCAAGTTCAACTTTTGAAAAAAGTGAAAACAAAGAAAAAAAGAACACTTGAATTATATTCTTATGTCATTGGGAGAATTTTTGTGGTTTGTAAATATTTCATCTTCTCATCCCCTTCAAATTTTCATCTTCTATTGTGTCTTTCTTCACACAATCATTCCCTTGTAAATATGTGTTTTTATTTCCTTCCATGTTTTATTTTAAAAAAAAATGTGCATTGCTTTTTCTATATTGGTGTTTTACCCTTCTTCTTCTCTCTCCTGGACATTATATTCCTACCATACCATATCCACAGAAAAAACCCTTAAAAAGACCTCTTGATTCTTGTTCACTTTGGATAGGGATTGGAAGATGAGAGCTCTTTCAAACTCTAAGATTTTCACTTTTGGTTGGTGAAAGAGTGAACCTCCACAAATTAATTTTATCATCTTGAGAGGTGTGAGTTTTGAGTGTCCACATTTTCCATTTATAAATTTGAGCATGAAAAAATGAATTAGTTTTGTAACATTGTTTCTATAAAAACTTGTGGTGGAATTCAAAATGGATAAGTGAAATAGTCTAAACCTCCCCTGATTGGAGAAAACAAAATTTTAATATTTGTTGGTGAGTGAAAATGATTTTGTTGTGTTTTTATATTTGTTGCACATGAGGAAATGCAAAAGACTAAGTGTGGGGGAGTTGATGTTATTAATATTTTTATGAATTATTATATACCCTTTTTTCTGATTTTATATGAAATGTGCATAATTTGTGTGAAATATTAATGTTTTAATACTAAGTAAAATTTTTGAGCATTTTTAGAAGTAGTCCAATTGAGTCAGTTTACTATTTTATTTATAACTCTCACCCTACTAATTAAACTTGTGTGATTCTTATTTTTTAGGATTCCTTATTCAATTTCTCACATATCATTATAAGGAATCATGAGCCAATTCTGCCATTTGAAGGCTCATATGGTCAACACAAGAAGACCCAAAGAATTTGTGATGAAACTGGACCATCAATGATGATTGAGTTACTGGTCTAAATCCCAAATACAAAATTTTATTAAAATACACCATATGTTCGAGATTATTCAAAGGAATAATGGATAAAAATTTGATGATCCAACTACAAGAAAAATGGTCCCAACTAATGCCTTGAAGTCCAGCCTACCATTCTGGACGGGAATTAAAATCCGAACACTATTCATGACATATCTCATGATGTAATAATCAAATAAAGATTAGAGTTTAAAGTGTGAAAGAGGAGATATATTAGGCCTACTTTTTTGAAGAAATCATTCGGTTTTGAAGGCATATTCCTATTCAAAAACCCTTTCACATTTTAGACTTCAAAAATAATGGATTGAAATAGACAGATTAAAATTGTTTAATTAACCGGCCACAACTTTGGATACATAGGTCCAAATGCCTCCATATTTTTAGAGTAGTCAGAAAACATTATTATATACAATTTTGAAGAATAAGATAGCTCGATATTCTGCTTTATGGATGTCCAAATTGTCGATCCAAGTTGAGGGATAGATTGGGAATGCAAACAATCCTCTTCCTTGGGCTATAAATACACCCCCTCCTCTCCTTCAAAGGGGTTGACATTTCAGAAGAGAGGAGCACATATTGGCATGACCAAATCCTTTCCAAATTCTTGGGAGGACCTTCTATACTCAAGTCTTCACTTGAGATACCCTTCCTCCTCTCTTTGTTTCCTTTTACTTTTGTGTTGTTCTTCGTTTGTAATCTTGTAAGTCTTGGTTTTTGTAATTCTATTTTAATGAATGTTTCTTCTTCAATATCTATTATTCTCATCCAAATTCTGTAGTTTAATATTTATGTTCTTAAAATAGTTTAAATACATTTGAATCCCATTCCCTTCTTTTGCTTCCTCATTCAATCGAAAGTCCATTTTTTTAATTCTTATCGTTTGTGTGTGTGTTCGATGCACCACTCTTTTTCTTATCTCTTTCTTTTTATTCTTTTATTAATTTATCATCATAACCATTATAACCAGATTATTAATCATTTCAATGGATGAGTAAATCTATCATTGGGGTGAGTTATATTTTAGCTATGTTAAGTTATTGAGAGCTTTTTCTCGATGAATATTCTTCAAATTAACATTGTGTATGTTGAACATAGCATGCCATGGATTAATGAATTGTTTTGTTTAACATATGGATTCAATAGATTATTGGAACCATAAATACACTAACACAATCAAGTACTGATTGAGATTATAATCCTAGTTAAGTTAAGGCTTGGATTAAAGCTTTAACACTTAGGAATTCTAATCAACGTCAACTTGTGACATGGGTGTTAATTTAATGCAATATAAAGCAAAGCTCAAGGATATCACAAGCTTAACTACCTAATGATGAACTCACCCCAATATTTATCAATTTGTTAAATCAAACATCATCCATAAATTATTTCATAAGCTCTGCAAACAAACCCCCCAATCAGAATACAATTAACTAAAAACAACCGACTATTAAAAAGTATCATCGCCGATGATTCGACCCGAGTACTGCTATACACATTAGGAGAGCATCAGAACTTTGACTGGTCAATAAGCGACAATCGACCGTGCGTTTAAATTTCATTCCAACATTAACCATTATAAGCTCAATAAGGGTTCTAATAGGATTGGGGGAAATATTTTATCAGATGAATAATGACTTATATATTCATAATTTAAAGTTTATATAATAATTATACTAATATGATTGAATAATAGTTTTTATTAAATATTTATACTTTTATAGTTTTATTCATTTATAAATTTATATACTTTTATAAGTTTTATATTATATCATATTTACATATATAGTTTAAATATAAATTTTATTTATTAGTTGTACTTTTATATTTTTCTAGATTTATAAATTGATATAAAAGTATAGTTTTATTCATTATAAATTGTTATACTTTTACATAAATTTTACTTTTATATATTATAATTTCATACATTTATAAATTTTTAAAACTATATACTTCTATAAATTATGTATTCTTTTATAACATACATGTACTTTTCTATAATTTTGTAAATTTATATACATTTATAAATTATGTATATTTCTTTAAAATATATATTCTTTTATAAATTATATTTAATTTTATACTTTTATATGTCTTTAATTTTATATACTGATATAAATATATATACATTTGTAATTTATACTTTTATACCTGTATACATTTTTCAATTTATCAATAGTTTAATACTTTTATACTTTCATAAAATTTATTTCTTATATTTTTATAATTTTTTAATATGATGATCATTTTTTCAATAAATTAATTTGGCTAATTAAGAGTTATTTTATTATATGAAATATTTTATGTTTTAAATCATAACAGATAGAAGTTGGATGTATGTTTTTAATTGATTGTTGAATGAGTTTCAAAATTAGCTTTGTTTTTGTAAGTGCCCAGTCATAGTTGTATCACTGAGAGGGGGAGGGGCGAATCAGTGATATCTTTTTCTTTTTAGGTTTCCTTACTAATGAAATAGCCTTCACCTCCTGTTAAAGATTTCTTCCCCCGTTTAAAAAAAAATCAAATACACATCCATAGGAACACAAGTATTTACAAGGTTCACTATTTAACAAAAATAGCTATGTCCTTGGTATGGTTTGAAAATGATCCAATACCACACAATCCACTAGAAAAAAATCCTTTTGCGCAGAATACAATGAGTAGGATATATTCTTACACTCATGTAGCACTACATAAAAAATCCAATAGTGCGTGTGCTATTTCTATCACAAATGATATAATACAATACGCATAAAAAAATGTTATAATGCTTCTTGATCAACTTTTACAAATAAGACCTTTCAAAACAGTTCTTTACTTTTTTACCTAGAAGCTGGAAAGAACTTCCTGGACTTCATAATAAAACTCAGTCCGATTTCCCAGTCTGATTCCCAAGTCCGATTCCCAAGTCTGATAGATCAATATGAAAAATATATATGTCTGTTAGAATATATTTGAGATGATTCTAAACCACTTCTGTCTGATTCTGGAAATCCCAGTCCAATTTTACCAGTATGATTTTCCCAGTCCGATTGCTCAATACGAAAAATATAGAGCTCTTTCAGAATACTATTGAAGTGATTCTAGACTACTTATTCTTCAATTCGAAAATATCAATATGATTTTCCTAGTCTGATTGCTCAATACGGTAACCAGATGAATATGATGATCAACTGAATATGATGATCAACTGAATGCAATATCATCTCTTCTTCTTTCTTCTTCTGTCCGGCACAACTTTGTCAAGAAAAATCAATTCATAAACTTCTTCTCTCTAGAATTCTTCAGAGCTTGTCCTTCTATCTTCTTCACCCATGAACAATACTTCTGTTAGAATGTAAAAATCACTTTCCCTTTTATACTTTCCCCAAAAATGGTTTGGGTGGGATTCCTAAAAAGTTTCCAGCTCAATCAAATTTTCCGAATCTACACATTCCTTTAAATTTCGGGTGCATCTTGACTTCGTCAACTCTTCTCAACACTTATCAAACCTTCTCAAATCTTATAAAAACTTCAGCTCTATTTCATATTTTATTTAAAAACACCAGTCTGATTCCAATACACCATTCTAATTATCATTATGATCTGCCTCATTAAAATTAAAAAAATGTAAAACAATAGATTTTTCTTTACCTTTTCTCTTGAAAAATTTGAATGAAAAACAAAATAATTCAACCCATTTTAATTGGTTGACTACATTGTTGACTAAACTCATAAATTATTCTTCGTAATGGTCACCACACACTTTAATTTTTCTTTTCATTCATCAGTCCCAAAAAATTCTTCTTCTGATGATTACGATGGCATACATAGTCTGATAGACCGGTATCAGCAGCTTTGACTTCAGCAACTTCTTTCTCTTCTGAATATGATACCAATGAATTTTACTACATAAAAAGTTCTACCTTTTATGAATACAATGACACAATGAATCATATGGAATGGTATTAGTGGATTCTTTCTTTTCAGAATACGATTATCATCAAATTCTTTCTTTGAGGATTTAAATATTTTGGGTTTTGGTATGATTGAAAACCGATACATTTTTCATGGTCCTCCTCCTTAACCTTTAAATGAATCTGCATCCGGTAATATCATTATGATGATATTGAGACTAGAAATCTTCAGCTTCCCCAACTTTCATCTTCTTCAATATTTCAGCAAGTATCATGATTTCCTTTATGACATTAAAAATGTTGAAGATCATCTTTATCAATTTTTGACTTACCAAGGAAAGTATTGTTACTTTCCTATCTTCCAAAATCTTCTTACTTTCATTAGGAAGTATTATAACATCATATTCTTCCAACAGCATTCTTTATTTCTAACCATCCTCAATATGATTGATCTGAATATGATTGGAAAACATCTCTTCTCCCTCTTTCTTTCATCAATATAGAATCATAAGTATTACAACTTATGATATTTGTGAAATAAAAATCAGAAAAGCATCATTAAATTTATATTAGATCCATGATGAGTCTAATTACGATCAAAACTTCATTACAATCTAAACATCATTATGATCATAACCTCATTATGATCAGTTTTTCTTTGATCTAACCCAAGGTGGATCCGATGATCCTTTTCTTCCAGCAAAAAACTTCCAAATATGATGGATTTTCTTAAGTATCATGAGTCATAATTTATGAATACGATGAATTCCTGAATACAATTTTTCAATTTGATCACCATATTTTACGAAATGAAGTGACTTCCTTTTCCTCTTTGGCAGAAAAACCAATCACCAACAAACTTCTTCTTGATTACAATGGTCAATCCGATTACCATCATCTTTTGAATTTTTATCAACATCCCAATCTAGTAGATCTTATTAACTCAACTAGATGTTCTGGATCCGATTGAAAATTTTATTCAATTTGTATTTCCATCCATCATCTTCTCAATATAATTTTTTTCTTCAACATAATCAAAATACTGATCTATTGACAAAAAATACAAGCAATACACAAATTGGGCCTAACAATCTCCCCCTTTGTGTGTTTTCAATACCCACTTCAACCACTTAAACCACTTAAAAACAATAAGTAGTATTGTTTTATTTTATCATGTTTTGTTCTCTCTATTCGTTTCTTGATCCCCCTATTTCTTTTATCTATCCCCCTTATTGATAATCAAATTCAAAGGGGTCATCATGAAAAATTTCCTCTCTTATTGAAAAATTATCTCATTTATATGGGTTGGAACTTTTCTTCTCAGAATATTGAACCTTTTATTCAACAAAGGTATCACATGTGTTTCTTAACAAATAAACTTTAACTAAACAACTCTAAGTCTATGTGGGTGAACCCAGTGTAGAAAAAAAGAGCGAATATTAAAGGTTGTTAATGTTTTCCATTGTAAAAATTTCATGTAATACCCTCTTCATGTTTCTTTAAACATTCTCATGAGTAGGGAAATCCTTGAATTTTTTTTAAGATAAAAGTAACCTAAAACCATATCAAAAAATAGATCAGAAAGTTTAGGTGTATAAAAACAACTTTCAGAAACTTATATTTTGTAACCTCATTACTTTCTTTTATAAGAATAGTATGAGACTCATCACCAAAAGTTTTCTTATTTCGATTCCTTCAATTCCCTACAAGTTAGTACAAGTTTGCAAAGATTTTGAGAATAAGGAGGAACCTCATTTGTTTCTTAGAAGAAACAATAGGACTAAGAGTCCTCTCTCAGTCTTAATATTATCTTCTTTTTCTAAGATTTTGCATTGGAAGTGATTTATTCCTTATGTTAATCCTTCTCAAATTTTGTAACAACATTATTCTTATCTATAGAATCTTCTGATGAGGATGTAAAGTTTTCTTCATCCTTAGTAACATATTTTTTACAATCAGTTTGTAACATTTTTTCCATGCCTTCCTTTTGTTATGGAAATATAGTTGAATAAATTTTGATATCATGAACTTATTTCTCATATCCATAATATGTTGATACCTTTCTGTCAACTTTGATTATATATTTAGAAGTCTGTTTCTTCCCCTATTCTTTCAATGATTTTTGTGCTTCCTCTAAATTTATAGACAAGTCAACATGTTCTGGTTAGATAACTAAGCATTCTTTCTTTTCAGACCGAGTAGATCTTTTTTTTAACTTTCAAAACATCTGGATTTTGAGAATTGTTCAGAAAAATTTGTTGAGACTATAACAAAATAAGAAATCCTTTAACAAGATATCTAGGTTGCTCACATATTTTAAAAACAGTTTCTAGAGGTTGGAACTTATTTTCAATTTTCACATCAACCTTCTCATGTTTCTTCTAAATATCCTTCTCAGAATTATTCCCTTGAGGGGATTGACTCTCCCTCAAACTTTTTCTTCTATATCTTGTGGATTACTTTTAATATTTTTAGTTGAACCAACACATGTTCTGTATGCCCAAATCCACCATAATTCTAGCACTATCCATAGAAATAGTATTTTCTTCTATAATTTCCCTACCGATATAAGTTGTGAATACATTTATGAGGAACCTTCCTAACAAAACTTTCTTAATCACAAACTTTTCTTTTTTCAATCGAAACCTTCATCTTCATCTTGGTTTTCTTTTCATACTAATTATAACTAGAATTAATTATTTTTTTTCATATTCATAATGTTTAGAAAAATTTTCAAACTCTGTATTTTTAGAAACCTCTGAATTCTCCATTTTGTTAATATTGGTCATGTATATAACCTTCCCAAATTTATTATTTTTAGAAACAATTCTAGGTTTCTTCTTAAATTTTAAAGGTAACTTTTGTTGACCCTTATATGGTTTCTCCTTACGAGAACTTTCACCAATTTCAAAGATATAGTTTTTAGAACTTGTACCTTTCTGTTTATCTTTAGAAAGTTTTAGTTGGACAAGTTCTAACTCTTCTTCTTTTTCCTTAAGATTCAATTCTAGATGTTCATTATGTTTTTTTCCTTCCTCAAGAGACTTCATCAAATCATCAATCTCTTACATTAACATCAATTTATCATCATGGATACATTCTTGATTGTTTGATGAAGATTTTTCACTTTTCAACTTTCTGATATCCTTTTCAAGTCTCCCAATATTTTTCATACATTATTTCAATTCTTATTTCAGATGATATTCTAATTGAGTTTATTCTTCTTTATAGTTATTAATTTCATATTATTTATTGTCAAATATTGAAACAAAAGCACTTTCTTTAGAATTTTGAGTGGATTTTTCATATTCAACTTCACTATCTTCTTTTTCAGAATAACTACTTTCACTATTAGTAAGAATTTACTCATATACTATTGAAATAAACATGTTTTCTTCATCATCATTTAAAACTTCTTCACTATCATCATCCTTAGATAAAAATATTCTCTTTTTGGATTTAGAGAACTTATTATCTTTCCTATTAGAAGATGATTTTTACTTATCAGCCCTTTTCATCCATGATATTCTTGGCCTTTTTTATTCTTAATCACTTTCTTCTTTGTCACTTTCTTCTTTATCACTTTTTTCTTCATCACTTTATTCTTCATCACCACTTTGGAGAAAATTGGAAATAAAGTTCCCAATGGCTCCACAACCAATTTTTTTTAAAGGAAGTTTACCTTTATACATTCCTATACCTCTTTTCACATTTTTAAAAAACAAAGATAAAATTTCATCAAGATTTTTACATACCTCATTTTCGGATCTAGAGTCAGTAATATCATCTTCCTCAGAAACCTTCTTAACCTTTTATTTCTTGGATTATTTGAAATACATTTCTATATCAGCCTTTGATTTCTCCTTCATAACTTTTTCCCTTCCCATATCATATGTGATGAGAGTACTATGAAAATCATCTAGAGACAATGTATCATGATCACTATATTCCAATGAAGAAACTTTGGCATCAAACTTATTGAGAAGAATTCTCAAGATCTTTTCCACAATAGCAGAATCTTCTAACTTTTCACCAAGACCTCTGATAGTGCTAACAATGCCATTCACCCTAGTAAAGAATTTACCAACAGATTCATACTCACTTATCTACAGATCTTCATACTTCAATCTCCATATTTGTTACTTTTCCTTTTCAAATTTTTATTGCCTTAATAGATATTGTTCAGCTTATCCCAGATACCTTTGGTAGTGGAAAATCCTTTTACTCTCAGAAACTAACTTTTATAAAGTGATGAGAGTAAAACATTCTTAGCTCTTCCATAATTCTCAAGGTTTTCCTTATCATCATTTGTGAGAGGATCGTTCTCAATATGAGGAGGGAAACCATCTGTAACAACTTTTGAAACATCATACACAAGAGACATAAGATATGAAAGTATTATTCCTTTCCAGATATGATAATTCCTATCATTTAAGATTGGAATACCCTTACTATTCACAAAAATTATATTATCCATAACAAATTCTTCTTTAAAACTTCAGAAAAGAATAAATGAAAGGAACATTTACTCTGATACCAGTTGTAAGTGCCCAGTCAGAATAATTGTACCACTGAGAGGAGGAGGGGGTAAATTAGTGATATCTTTTTCTTTTTAGGTTTCCTTACTAATGAAATAACCTTATCCTCCTATTAAAGATTTCTTTCCCTACTGAAAACAAATCTAACACACATCCACAAGAACATAAGTATTTACAAGGTTAACTATTTAACAAGAATAACTATGTCCTTGGTATAGTTTTGAAATGATCCAATACCACACAATCCACTAGAAAACACTCCTTTTGTATAGAATAAAATGAGTAGTATATACCCTTACACTTGTGTAGCACTATGTAAACAATCCAATAGTGTGTGTTCTCTTTCTATAACAAATGATATAATACAATTTGTGTAACAAACATGTTACAATGCTTATTCATCAACTTTCACAAATATGATCTTTCAAAAACAATCTTCACTTTCTTACCCAAAATATGGTAAGAACTTCATAGAATTCATAATAAAACTTAGTATGATTTCCTAGTCTGATTATTAAGTTTGATTACTCAATAAAAAAAAAATATGTCTGTTAGAATATAGTTAAGATAATTATGAACCACTTCTGTCTGATTATGGAAATCCCAGTCTGATTTTCCCAGTCCGATTTCTTAATGAGGAAAATATATAGCTCTATCAGAATACTGTTTACTTATTCTTCAATACAAAAACCCCAATATGAGTTTCCCAATCTGACTACTCAATATGGTAACCAGCTGAATATGATGATCAGATAAAGTAAATCTTATCTCTTCTCCTTTATTCTTCTGTCTGGCACAACTTCTTCCAGAAAACTCAATCTGTAAACTTATTCTCTCTAGAATTATTTAGTGCTCCAAATTCTCTATTCTTTTCCCATGAACAATAATTATGTCAGAAAGCACAAAGTACTTTCCATTTTATACTGGCCCTAAAAATGGTTTGGGTGAGATTCCTGAATTTTTTTTGCTCAATATTTTTTTTTCAAATCTGCATATTCCTTTGAATTTCGGGTGGATCTTGACTTCATTAACTCTTATCAACACTTCTTGAACCTTCTTGAATCTTATAAAAACTTAATATCTATTTCATACTCTATTTAAAAACATAATTCTGATTTTGATTTACCATTCTGATTTTCATTACAATTTTCCTTATTATGATGAAAACAAATGTAAAATAATAGATTCTTCTTATCCTTTTATCTTGACCCATTTAAATGAAAAAAAGTAATTAAACCCATTTTAAATGGTTGAATACATTTTTGATTAAACTCTAAAATTATTCTTCACATTAGTCACCACATACTTTTCTTTTTATTTTCATTCACCAGTCCTAAACAATTCCTCCTCTTATGATTATGATGGCATACATAGTCTGATGGACCGATATCAACAGATTTGAATTTAGATACTTTTTTCTCTTCTGAATGCGATACCAATGAATTTTCCTACACAAACAATTCCGCCTTTGATGAATACGATGACACACTAAATTAGATGGACCAATATCAGTGGCTTATTTGTTTTCTGAATATGATGCTCATCAACTTCTTTATTTAAGGATTTAAATATTTTGGCTTTTCATCTGACTAAAAACTAACACCTTCATCATTATCCTCCTCCTCATACTTTAAACAAATTTTCATTTGGTAATATCATTACGATGATCTTGAGATCGAAAATCTTCAGCTTCGCTAACTTTTATCTTCTTCAATATTTCAGCAAGTATCATGACTTCCTTCATGACATTGAATGCATTTAAGATCATCTTTAGAATCATCTGACTTACCAAGAAAAGTATTGTAACTTTCCTATCTTCCATTATATTCTTACTTTCATTATGAAGTATTACAACTTCCTATTCTTCCAACAACATTATTTCTTTCTAACCAACCTCAATACGATTAATATGAATACGATTGGAAAACATCTCTTCTCCCTCTTTCTTTTATAAATCTAGAATCTTAAGTATTATAACTTATGATATTTGTGAAATAAAAATCAACAAAGTATCGTCAGATTTATACCAAATCCATAATGAATCTGATTACAATTAGAACCTTATTACGATCTGAACATCATTACGATCAAATTTTCTTTGATCGAACCCAAGGTGGATTCAATGATCCTTTTCTTCTAGAAAAAAACTTCTGAATACGATGGAATTTTATATGTAATGTGATTCATAATTCCTGAATATGAAGAATTCCAAAATATGATGATTTTTTGAATACATTTTTTGAGTCTGATCACCATCTTTTACAAAGTGAAGTGATTTCCTTTTCCACTTTACCAGAAAAACCAATCACTAACAAACTTATTCCTGATTACGATGGTGAACCCGATTTCCACCAGCTTCTGACTTTTTTATCAACATCATAATCCGATGGATCGTATTGAATCATCCAGATGTTCTGGATCTGATTGAAAACTTTATTCAATCTGGATTTCCATCCATAATCTTCTCAATATACTTTCTTTTTTCAATATAATCAACATACTGATCTATTGACAACAAATACAACCGAAAAAAACTTGGGCCTAATAGTTTTTGGATTTCATGTTCAATAATGTATATAAGGGGGAACTTATTTGATTCCTTTTTATAATTGCATCATTAGACCATGGTTTACTCATAAAGGGTTCCATTTATATTTATATGATCATATTAACTTTTAGAGACCTCCTAGATACACATAATCTCACCTTCTACATAATATATATTGATAATAAAACCATGGAAAGGGAATGTCACTAACTTCATTCAACCCATAGGATATCTATCATGACTTCACTCCTACAAAAGGTGAATTAATGTTTAACCCCATTGCCACTCCTAAACCTTCTTTGCATCTAACATCACCTACATGGTTTAAATTAGGGGAGTCCTTTACAAATACATATTCTCTTTGATTTGATGTTAGATTCTAAGGGGAAGAGTCTCAAGCAAAAAAATACAATAATAACTATCATCCACATCAGCTTCATCTCCCAAATAGTTATTATTGCATTTTGTTACATGAGACTCATCCTCTATCTATTCTAGATGAATTCAGAGGATAACACCAATCACTAGCAGAGTAATTCTTTTCTTAAATTCAATTACTCATTTCATTCAAAGTATGATGAAATTATTTGAAACATTCAAAGGTTGGGTTCCCCTTATTTGAAAGGCCCCTTTTTGTGTATTTATTTTGTTAAATATTAATATTACCGAATCAAATAGATACGAATAGTAAATGGATGGATGATAATGGTATGAAAAAAGAGTATGAAGATGAGGTGAAAGAGTTCATCAATTTTGAAAAAGATCATGCATATGATCCTTCTCAAATCCTTTTTCCATGTTTATACTATTGTTATTCAAGACTAATTAGTTCAGAAAAGTTGAAACACTACACCAAAATAGGCATTTAGCGGCAGTTTAAACCACCTTTAAATCATTCTGCGATGGTTTGGGAAAACAATGCTGAATTGTGTGATGACATCCATTTAGCAGTGGTTTTCCAAAATCATCACAGAATGATTTAATGAAGATTTTTCAAAATCGGGGAAATCATTTAGCGGTTGTTTAAACCGCTGCTAAATTATTTCGTGGTAGTTATTTATTTATTTTTTAATATTTATTTTTTATTTTTTTAAATTTCCATAATTAATTTTTATTATTTTATTATTCTTGTAATTAATTTATTATTTATTGTTATTTATTTATTATTATCTATTTATTATATTTTTTACTATCATAATTTATTTATTTATTATTCTTCGAATTAATTAATTATTATTTTATTATCATTATCATTATCATTATCATTATCATTATCATTATTATTATCATTTTATTATTATCATAATTAATTAATTAATTTATTTTTTTGTTAATTTTTTAATTCTCATAATTATTTTGTTTTTTTATTTATTATTTATTACTATGGACATGCACATGCCATATATAGAAATTCTGCGTTGGGTGAGATTTGAACCCCTTACCTCTTGTTTATTCTCCAAAAACTTTACAACTCCAGTAGACGATTGATGTGGTTAATAAATAGAATTTAATATACATACATACATACATATATGTATAGATTAATAAAACAAATAATACATATCAAATAAATACAAACCAAATAATAAATAATAAATAATAAATAATAAATAATAAATAATATATAATATATAAGAAATGTATAAATAATAAATTAATTAGAAAATAAATTAATATATGATAAATAAATTACACATTAGTAAATAATAGATAATAAATAATAGATAATAGATAATAAATAATAAATAATAAATAATAAATA
The DNA here is from genome assembly GCA_963277665.1 of Viscum album. NCBI lineage: Eukaryota > Viridiplantae > Streptophyta > Magnoliopsida > Santalales > Viscaceae > Viscum > Viscum album. The sequence continues at coordinate 1,935,359,115 of OY728136.1, read as the reverse complement.
ATAAATAATAAATAGTAAATAATAAATAATAAATAACAAATAACAAATAACAAATAATATATAATAAATAATAAATTATGAATAAATAAATAATAAATATATAATGAATACATAATAAATAAGTAATTAAAAATATGTTAATAATAAATTAATAATAAAATAATAAAATAATAAAAATAAAAAAATTAATAATTAATTTATAAACAATAAACAATAATAAATAAACAAATAATAAATAAACAAATAATAAATAAAAAATAAAAAATAAAAAATAAAAAATAAAAAATAAAATAATAATGAAAAATAGATAAATAATAAACATGACATTAATAATAAATTATAATAAAATAATAGTAAATTATTAATAAAATAATAATAAATTAAAAATAAATTAATAATTAATGTATACACAATGACTAAATAGTAAACAAATAAATAATAAATAATAAATAATAAATAATAAATAATAAATAATAATTATAAACAAATAATATATAAATAAAAAAATAAAAAAATAAAAAAATAATTGAAAAATAATAATAAATAAATAATAAATAAATAAATAAACAAATGAATAAATAAACGAATGAATGAATAAATCAAGAATAAATAAATAAAGAATAAATAAATAAATAAGTAAATAAATCAATAATAAATAAATAATCAATAAATAAATAAGCTTCTCTGTCAAAAAATATAAAACAGAAATTAGGATAGAATATGAGAAAAAACCACCATAGTGTGAAATTTGCAAACTTATTGGACACACTATAACAAATTGTAGGGTGATTAGGAAACAAGTGGTCCAACCGATAGAGAATTAATGGAAGGAAATGAAAAATAACAGAAAAGGCAATCCACCCATCACTGATATCCCTGAATCTTCTAAAAGAAAGAATGAGGTATGGGTGAAGAAAACCATTAAATCACAATCTGTAATGAACAACTCGATTGCCTCTTGGGATGATCTTGTAGAAGAGGAAGAAAGTAAATATCACCACCTCCTTAATGAGCTTGAATCCACTGTTATGGATGCTATTTAAAAATAGCAGGAAAAGGAATTTGGGGTGAATGATTCAGGTAAGTTATCTACCCCCATTGGTATTACTATTTCTAACTCTCATGATTCGGGTAATGCTTCTTTGAACACAAGTAATTTTATGCTTGAAGGTAAGGTAAATGGAAAAAATATTGGGCACTATATTGGTAACCTGCTTGTAGGAGTAGAATTACAATAGAAGTCACCAACTTGCATCCACTTGCCCTCATCTTTGGGTTTGGGCAGTGACTCAACCTCAACTAGAGGAATCATCAAAAATGATACTACATTACCAGTACTGCCTCCTCCGGAATCCTGTATAGGTTGTGATGCAAAATAGGTATGCACACTACCTGAGACCAAACATGTTATTGTAAATGCTTCTGAGCAGAATAAATGCAAACCCAAACTTGGTTCAGACGTGGGTAGTGGTATGTTAATTGTTTGTTCTGAATAATCAATTGGCATAGGCAGTGCCCTCACCAGGGGGTTGTCATCTGAACCTTGGGATTCCACACAATCCATCACAGTTCTGGGAAATTCCCTGTATCTAGCTGTCCTAGGTTTGTAGGGGAAAGTAGAGGGCACTTCATCTTTGAAACAGAATTGTACCTTCCTTTCTTCACATGCTCATCCGAACCTGATGGACACACCAACATTGGATTCTAGACAACAACTAGGAAAGAACTCAGGTATATCAAATCATGGACCTGCCTCAACTGTTTCAGGTATAATGTCTCTTCACTCTGGCATTAAATCAGTAGGTACTCAATCTAATGAAATTGTTATTCCTGTGAATGTTTTGAACCTGAATACCCAGCATGATGATAAACATGATTTCAATAGCACTAAAAACACTATGGATTTACCTGTAAAGGATAACTATAAGACAGGTAGAATAAATAACCCTCACCCTTCTAAAAGCAGTAAGGAAATGACCAAGATCCCAATTATTTCTAAACAAATTAGAATATCTTCTAGACACAAGGGTTCGGGAAACAAAAAAAGGGGAGTTCTAACTTTAAATCTAGGTCTAAATGAAGATCCTTTTTTTGGAACTGTCAAGGTATTTCCAACTCAGAAACACTCTCTATTTTAAAAAGAATGGTCATTACCCACTACCTTATTTTGTTTTCTATTGCTGAACCAACAATAATTTTCTCTCTCAAGTTCCACCACTTATGTCAACATGGATATTGTTTCACTAGTACAACTAAAAATTCCTCTACGGTTGATTCTGTATGAATCTTCTCGCACTTTTCCATTCAAAATTTCAATATATTTAACATATTGAATAAATTATTCACATGTGATTTTGTTTTTGAGCACACTCATATTTTTTGCTCCTTTTTTATGCCAAGAATAGATATCAAGATAGGAGACCCCTCTGGGATGATCTTACTTATCTAGGTACTAGAATTCAGGCACCTTGGTTTATAATTGGAGACTTCAATGCTATCCTAAATTCAAGTGAGAAAATAGGTCCTTTACATGATATGATCTCCATGAGAGAATTAAAAACCACTATCTAAGACAACAACCTCATTGAAATAAATCTTATAGGTGCCAAATACACCTGGTATAGAAAGCACTACAATAGGGTGGTCGCCTACAAACTAGATAGAGATTTCACGAATGTTCCAGCTTTAGATAAATGGGACACTATTTCCAGCACCACCCTTCACAAGCTCTAATAGGATCATCATCCTATTTTGGTTAGTGTCTCCACCAACACTGTTAAACATCCACTTCCTTTTAGATTTAATAACGCTTGGTTCTCTAACACAAAATGCACTGATATCATAAAGAATTTTGTTCTCTCCATGACACATTGCAATGATGATTTTTCTTGACCTTCCAAATTAAATTATCTTAAATAGATGCTCAAAGGTTGGTGTAGCTCTCATCCAAACAAATCAACAAGGATATCCTCATCCTTGAGAATGAGCTCAATCAACTTCAAAATAATAGCACAAACTCTGACTTTAGCACTGATTTGAATCATGAAATCAACATTTTGATAAAGCTCAATTCTTTGCTCACATTTAAGGAGAATATGAGGAAACAATATTTCAAAGTAAAATGGTTATCCGATGGTGATATAAAAACTAAGTTCTATAATTCCCTCCAAATATCTCAAAAATCATATAGACCACTTGACTCTTTAAAATATGGTGACAACATTTTAGACAATGACAATGATATTTCCAACCACATTGTTTCTTATTTTGAATCTATCTTTAATGACCCTGATAATAATAAAGACCTCTTACCCGAGATAATTCCGATGGTGGTTAGTGATCAAGATAACAACTTTCTTCTTAACATTCCACTTGATCATGAAATTAAAGACACTATCTTTAGTATAAATCCTGATAGTTCTCCTAGCCTTGATGGATTTAATAATTGTTTCTTTCAACACTACTGGGATATTATTAATTTTTATGTTTGCAAGCTTGTCAAATAATTCTTCTCCAATGGTGTTATCCCTCATGGTATAAATGTCCAGTTTCTCTCTCTAATTTATAAGGTTGATAATGATTTTGAGATCCACATGTTTAGGCCCATTTCCCTCGTTAACACCCTCTATAAAATCATCAATAAAATAATTTCTACTAGGATCTATTCTATCACTTACAAATTAGTCTCCTCGAACCGATTTGGGTTTATTAAGGGTAGATCCATCAAAAAATGCTTTTTTATTTCTTCTGAGTGTTTCAAAACCCTAAAAAACCAACAGAGGTGGTAATATTTCCATTAAACATGACATTAAAAAAGCCTTTGATACCATGGACTGGAGTTTTATTTTTAAAGTGATTCAATCTTTTGGTTTTAGTATCACTACTATCAGAACTTTGTTCAATTCGGCCTCCATCTCCATTCTTATCAACGGTTCCCCTAAGGGATATTTTAAATGCACCAAAGGTGTCAGAAAGGGGGACCCTATTTCTTCCATCATTTTCTCCATTATATAAGACTATCTTATCCATTTAATCACTTGTCTGGTTGACAGAAAAAACTTAAACCCATCCATGTTTCGCGGAATCTGAATGCTCCCACTCACCTGTTGTATGCTGATAATATTATTATTTTTCTTCAAGGTGATAAAAGAAACATTTGAACCCTTAAAAATTCCCTTGATCATTATGAGGAGATCTCTGGTCAAATGATTAGCTGGAAAAAATCTTCTATATTCTTTGGAAATAATTTCCCCCCTAATAGGAAATGCATCATTATAAGTGAATTAGGTATAAAATAGGGCTCTCTCCCTTTTAAGTACCTAGGAGTCCCCATCTTTTGGGGAAGACCCAAATCTAGTCATTTCTATAAAATTTCCAATCAAGTAATAAATCAACTTTCCTCTTGGAAAGAAAATACCTTTATATGGTGGGCAGAATCTGCCTTGTCAAATCTACTATTGTCTCTAAAATGGTTTACTCTATGATGGTATACAAATGGCCTACTAGTATTATAAAAAAAATTAATAACTCAATCAAAAATTTTGTTTGGACAAGTAGCACTCTGGAAAGGAATTTCACGACCCGTCCACGGGGCCCGTGCCGTGACTACCCCAAGCCCGCCTTCCAGAGGCCAGGGGCTGGCGACTAGCACCAAAGGCGTAAATCCCGATAACTGGGAAGGCATTGCCTTTATAAAAGTAACAAAACACCACAGAGTACAAGCGGAAGTAAAACACTAAGTACAAAAAGAAGTGATGGAAAGTAAATGGGCCAGAATACAAACCCAAAAGAAAGTACAACTACAACTGAACAAAGTACAACAGAAAAAGACAACAGCTGGAGGGACGGAAGCGGCTCCTGTGTCGTCCTCCTCGGATCCTATCTGAAGGGTAGGTACAGATGGCGCAACTCCTGGATCGTCCACCACGAATCCTACCTGAAGGGTAGGTACAGATAGCCTCCACAGTGCTCTCGTCCGTCAACCTCCTCCGAGTGTCGTCTCGCCGTGAAGTCCACCTCCGGGTACCGTCCAGTCCTCGAACACTCGGCCTCCGTCAGCACTGCCTATCGTCTGCAACCAACACAAAGAGGTGCGGGCATAGCCCGTGCAGGGGTGAGTATAATGATACTCAGTAGGGACCCCGAGACCCTCAAGGTCTCACTAAATCCAACAAGGATAACCACAAAGAAGATCTCAACAGATAACCTCTACTTAGGTATATGCCCATACATATACCTAAGTTATCAAGTAACTCATCTCAATCATGAGGAAACACAAAGGTCAAAAGTCTCAGCTCAAACCAGGATTTTCATTATCGAAACCGTAACTACTGAAGAGCTCCGTCTCTAGAGTGTACAGTGGTCCTGTCACGACTTCGAGGTACTGCTCACTAACCTAAGACTGCTGATGTACTCCTCCTGTCGAGTACCACGGGCCAGCCACCCAAACACAGTAGTGCTTCCCGCCGAGGTATGTCACCCAAACACAGTAGTGCACACCCCCTAGTAGCCTGCTGAGGTACTCTCCGGACGAGTACCGCGGGTCTGCACTATCACACAGGTAGTGCTCCGTCCGCCATGGTTCTGCACCCAAACAAAGTAGTGCTCCGTCCACTGGACTAGTCGACTCACTCCAAGTCGAGTCAGTCAAGCAGTCGTCAGGTCTCAGTCGGCTACACGGTCTCCGTACTCCGCACGCTCAACTCTGGGAGGGTCCGCTCCACGAGCTGCAAGTCGATACTCCAAGTATCTCAAGGTACCACGAATAAGTATCTCAAAGGACCACCTCGTCACAGGGGTCTCAACGCAACAGACGGCGCGTCGATCGGACGCCCGGTCTGTGAGTTATTAGCCTTTTCGTCCCAGGGGCCCGGTTGGTTTCGTGAGCGAACCAAACCTAGCCGTATCTCAACTGTACCCCTAGCTCTCATAGGGTATACTCATAGGGACCGTTTCTCAACGTGATCATCAACGCCGCTGACGGTTCGTCAAACGGACGTCCTGTCTGAGAGTTATCAGCTTTTCCGTTCCAGGGGCCCGGTTGGATTTCGGGTGCGATCCAACCCGGCCACTACCAACTGTATCCAAAACTCGGGCGAAGGATGCCAAAAGTTCCGTATCGTCAACAGGAACTCAACGCAACAGACAGCGCGTCAATCGGACGTCCATAGCTCAAGATATGAGCGTTTCTGCTCCGAGGGCCCGGTTGGTTTCGTGTACGAACCAACCCGGCCAAACCCAAAGTATTCCGAAACCTTGAGTGAGACAAACCGAAACGACCGTCTCGCTCCAAGGATTGCATTTCCACTGACGGAGAGTCGTTTGGAGGCCCGTAGCTCAAGTTACGGGCATTTGAACGAAAGTCGTCCGAAGACGGGGGGTCCGAGCCTGGGCCGACCCGGCCCGACCCCCCCTGGTTGGCCCGAACCGGGTCGGGTCCGACCCGGTTGGCCTGTCCCGGCCCGGCCAGGGCCGGTCCGGCTCGGCTCGGCCGAGTGGCCGAGCGGCCGACGCGGGGGAAAGCTGCCGCCCCGCGTGACACCCCCGCGGCACCCGCGGGGTGCCGCGCTGGACACCCGCGGGGTGCCGCGTGACAACCCTGCGGCACCCGCGGGGTGTCGCGCGGGACACCCGCGGCACCCGCGGGGTGCCGCGCTAGACACCCGCGGGGTGCCGCCTCCTCCGGCCGCCGGCGCCGCCGCGCCGGCGACCCGCGCCGCCACCGGCTTCCGCGGGCCGTCGGAGTCGCTCCGGTGGCCCGTTTTCCTTCCCGTCTGCGCTGTTGTTCCTCCCAGGTTCCGCTCTTTACTGCGGGATCATCAAATTGCCCTTGCATCATATTTTTCCATCGCCCGCCAAATCTGCAAAACACGAAGAACGGCGGAGGGTTGCCGGGCCGTGTTCGTTTGACCCGCACCCTCCGCGTTAGATAAAAGCAATGGGAGAAATTGTTCAACGCATGAACCGAAAATTTAAATAAAATAAAATTGTTCATTTGAAACCGGTTCTTTAATTTTTAAAGAACGTTCACGGGAATATAAAGAGGGGTATTCCAAAATTATAAAATCCCTACCTCGGAGTCATCGCGCGTGAGCGTTCTTCGCGGAATTGTTTGTCGCGGAAGAGGGGGGATCGTCGCGTCGTCGCGGGAAGGCGTCGCGTCGTCGCGGAACACGGCGTTGAGTCGGAGAACTCAAGCAGCCGATCGAAGACCTGTCGCGGAGGAAGAGACGTCGCAGAAGAACGTTGTCGGCGTCGCGGATCACGGCGTCGCGTCGTCGATTTCCGGGTTCGGCGTTCTTCGCGTTCTTCGCGTTCTTCACGTTCTTCGCGAAGAAGGAAGAAGATACAAGGATTCTGTCTCAACGAGAAATCCTCCAAAAAAAGATAGGTTGGTCTTATTTTATTATTATGCCAACACACGAAAGGGGGGGTAAGAAACGATTGAATTAATTCGTTGAATTAATTCAACGAAAGAAACATGCCATTTAATTCACGAAAGAAACGGCCCATTTAATTCACGAAAGAAACATCCCAATTAAATGGTCTGTTAAGATTTTAAGAAACGCGTCAGTTGACTTTCATTAAGACGGGTTTTCACGGATGCGTTTCTTAGCAGAAAGAAACGGCGGGGCTCGTGCGGGCCCCACCTCACAAATATCCTACCAAGGGGTAGGATATTTCTGGATAGCATCCTATCCAGTTCAACTCAGTTCAAGCCGCCTTTAAGTGGCTTCAAGTGTCTTCCAAGTGGCTTAAGCGAAATAAAATAAAGTTGTCGCAAAATTATTTTATTTCTTAACTTTAAGCCCGAAAATTAAAAACCACATCCGAGCAAATGCAACTCCGGAAGAGGTGTTTCTAAGCGAATACCGGCGCTGCGATTTCATCGGAGCCCTCAGAATTCGATTCCGGGCACCGGTTCAAAAGTTATAAAAACCCGCACGTTCGTTCACTGAACGTACCCGAGCCAAACTTCAGAAAATGATTTCGGGCACACTGTGCCTCGGAATCAGGTGCCGTCAGAAGCTGCGCTCTTGTAAAATTCCAAAGAAAATTAAGAAAAAAATTTCCTTGAAATTTATGGGTCTTTACATTACTACCACCACAGGTCTTTACGTCCCCGTAAAGCTCCAACACAAACTTAGGGAAACAAGGGCGGTACTGAGCACGCATCTGAGCCTTCCACTCCCAAGTGCTCTCCTGGAGGTCCCCGAGCTGCCAAAGAAAGTGCACAAGAGGAATTGACCATCCTCCTAGGATCTGCTCCTGTCGATCCTCAATCCCCACAGGAAACTCCGTAAAAGTCACCTCATCACCAAAGACCAGCTCCCCATGGTCAAAGATTTGTGTCGGGTCGTGCACGTATCTCCTCCGCTGAGATACGTGGAAACGTCATGCACCTAGTGCAACTGAGGTGGATGGACCAAGTGGTAAACCATCCCGCCTACCCAGCTGAGGACCTAGAAAGGTCCGTTGAACCTCGGAGATAACTTGCCGCCTTGGCCACATCTCCGTAACCCTTGTCGAGGTGAGACCCGTATAAGGACGTGATCATCATCCTCGAACTCCAGAGGTCTCCAATTCTTGCTGGAACTGAAACTCAAAACGACTGCTGCCACGAGAGTAAGGTTGACCGACTCAAGAGTGACCGGTCACACCCTCCTATGCAAGAGTTACCCTACGCTGCCTGGGGTTTCCTTTTCCGCCGACCAAGGAAAACCCATCCCGACGTTTTCCTAAAACCGTCAATTTGAGTATGAACAGTTATTGCCCACTCCATACTCAAACTAATGTCATAAGGCCTCGACGCTACCACCAAGAGATTCCAACCAGAACTCTCACCTCGAGGGTCTGACCACACCGTCGGCGTAAGTGTGATTATCAAGTCTCCTCTCAAGGTATCTCCAGACGTGAGGGTCAAGTCCACGGCTTACCGAAAACTCTAGGTCTGGAACAAGATTTGTGAATGTGAGGAATGATTCATATCAACTTCTGTTACTACAGCAGCTAGTAGTGGACACATACTGTCCCTTGAATCATTTCTAGAGCCATTGGGTCACACTTCTGGACCGCATGCAGCCGCATTCTTCCACCGCCCTCCAGCTCCCTGAGCCTGGCGGGAATAACTAAGGCGGGTGGTTGTAGCATGTTAGGATGTACACCACCTCATGCTACTCACCTAGTTGTGCCTCCACGTCTGCTGCTTTGTAGACTCATCTCTCCTTTAAGCTTCCTCTTCTTGAAACATTTAACACGCCCGAGTCTCTAAGATTGGCACTGGTTTCCTATTTCTTACTGCACTGTGCAGTCTTCATCCGCTCCTGGATGAACTGCACCTCCTTTGTATACGATCTGGAAGAGCTGCTAAAATTTCTCCTTTACCGAAAAGAGAAACCCAGTCTCATCCCCTCTCTAGATGAACCACGCCCATTGCCTAATACAGTCAATCCTGGCATGAAGGATGCATTCATGCCATGGATGACGTCGTAAGGCCTCGACGTAACTACTAAGAGATCCAACTGTCACTCTCGCCTCCAAGGGTCGAGTCACACTGTCGGCATCAATGTGAGGTCACTGGGTCTCCTCCAGTAAGAATTTCGAAAGTGAGGGTCAAGTCAACAGTCTTAACCAGGACCACTTAGTAACATCACAAAAGAGGACAGGAAAGCAAACATCACAAGATAAGTGTCTTTATTTTATTGCATCTCATGGTACAAAGACACAAAAACAACATCAACATGGAACTAGAAGTACAAGAGACGTATCCACTAGTTCCGCTCCTGTCCACCTGCTCTAGGAGCTCTACTGCCTTGTCCACTGCTCTACTGTTGCTCAAGCATTCGTCGCTGCCTCTGCCTCGGTGGCTCCTCAAAAGCCTATGGATCAACTGTACGAGGAGTCGGACAGTCATGTGCCAGGTGCCCCTTTCCACCACACGAGTAACACAGTCTGCTTCTGGAACGCCTGGCTCTGACCCCACCCCGGGTGCCCCGCACCACCGGTCCTAAAACCCGAGATCTCCCAACTGGTGGTCTGGTCCTCCTGGACCTCTGCATCATCTGTCTACTGCCCATAGATGACTCGGCTTCTGATCTAAAAACACGCGGCAAAGGCAGCAGCTCCTGAACACGCTCAGGGTGTAGAGCTACTGGCACAAACTCCACCCTGAAGAAGGTCTCGAAGTCTTCCCATGTGAAAGCCATCCCATCGCAAAACTGGAACAAGTGGCTCCACCACCTGCCTGCTGCTGCCTGAAGAAGGCTGGCAGCAAAGGTCACCATGAAGTCTGATGGTGTCCCTACTAGCCTGAAGACTCCCACCACAGCCTCCAGCCAATCTTCAGCTGCCTGCGGGTCCGTCTCTCCCCCGAACCTGGGTGGCCTCTGGCGCTGGAACTTATGCAGTGCGCTCAAGTAGCGGGCATCGCCTACTGCTGGGGCTGGTGGCATCGGTGGCCCAACGTATGGTAGTACCGCTGGCACCTCCGCTGGTGCCTCAACTGCAAGAGGGCCCTGAACCGAAGCCTCGTCACTCGACAGACTGTCAGCACGCACATCCCTCTGGGCTCTAACTGGTCGTCCGAGAAAAGGCATCCTGAAAGAAACAAAGTAACACGGTCAAACGATTATACCTGGTGAGATGACCTGGTTTGAGCTGTTTTAAGGGGAAACCTTTGAAAACACACACACAAACAGTGTTTTCGTGCACAAAGTCGAAAATCAGTAGCCAGGGTCCTGGTGTATGGATACGTCGACCGCCCGCACCAACACTGGACTCCCTGAACTGAAAACCACACTCGGTACCCTTAACACTATTGCTTCACAGAAAGAAATATCAGATTCTACGGTAGAAACGACCACCTCTGATACCAATTTGTCACGACCCGTCCACGAGGCCCGTGCCGTGACTACCCCAAGCCCGCCTTCCATAGGACAGGGGCTGGCGACTAGCACCAAAGGCGTAAATCCTGATAACTGGGAAGTCATTGCCTTTATAAAAGTAAAAAAACACCACAGAGTACAAGCGGAAGTAAAACACTAATTACAAAAAGAAGTGCTGGAAAGTAAATGGGCCAGAATACAAACCCAAAAGAAAGTACAACTACAACTGAACAAAGTACAACAGAAAAAGACAACAGCTGGAGGGACGGAAGCAGCTCCTGGGTCGTCCTCCTCGGATCCTACCTGAAGGGTAGGTACAGATGGCGCAGCTCCTGGATCGTCCACCACGAATCCTACCTGAAGGGTAGGTACAGATAGCCTCCATAGTGCTCTCGTCCGTCAACCTCCTCCGAGTGTCGTCTCGCCGTGAAGTCCACCTCCGGACACTGAATTGTCGTGTAGTCCACCTCCGGGTACCGTCCAGTCCTCGAACACTCGGCCTCCGTTAGCACTACCTGTCGTCTACAACCAACACAACGAGGTGCGGGCATAGCCCATGTAGGGGTGAGTATAACGATACTCAGTAGGGACCCTGATACCCTCAAGGTCTCACTAAATCCAACAAGGATAACCACAAAGAAGATCTCAACAGATAACCTCTACTTAGGTATATGCCCATACATATACCTAAGTTATGAAGTAACTCATCTCAATCATGAGGAAACACAAAGGTCAAAAGTCTCAGCTCAAACCAGGATTTTCATTATCGAAACCGTAACTACTGAAGAGCTCCGTCTCTAGAGTGTAGAGTGGTCCTGTCACGACTCCGAGGTACTGCTCACTAACCTAAGACTGCTGAGGTACTCCTCCTGTCGAGTACCGCAGGCCAGCCACCCAAACACAGTAGTGCTTCCCGCCGAGGTATGTCACCCAAACACAGTAGTGCACACCCCCTAGTAGCCTGCTGAGGTACTCTCCGGACGAGTACTGCGGGTCTGCACTATCACACAGGTAGTGCTCCGTCCGCCATGTGTCTGCACCCAAAGAAAGTAGTGCTCCGTCCACTGGGCTAGTCGACTCACTCCAAGTCGAGTCGGTCAAGCAGTCGTCAGGTCTCAGTCGGCTACACGGTCTCCGTACTCCGCACGCTCGACTGTGGGAGGGTCCACTCCACGAGCTGCAAGTCGATACTCCAAGTATCTCAAGGTCCCACGAAGAAGTATCTCAAAGGACCACCTCGTCACAGGGGTCTCAACGCAACAGACGGCGCGTCGATCGGACGCCCGGTCTGTGAGTTATTAGCCTTTTCGTCCCAGGGGCCCGGTTGGTTTCGTGAGCGAACCAAACCCAGCCGTATCTCAACTGTACCCCGAGCTCTCATAGGGTATACTCATAGGGACCGTTTCTCAACGTGATCGTCAATGCCGCTGACGGTTCGTCAAACGGACGTCCTGTCTGAGAGTTATCAGCTTTTCCGTTCCAGGGGCCCGGTTGGATTTCGGGTGCGATCCAACCCGGCCACTACCAACTGTATCCAAAACTCGGGCGAAGGATGCCAAAAGTTCCGTATCGTCAACAGGAACTCAACGCAACAGACGGCGCGTCAATCGGACGTCCATAGCTCAAGATATGAGCGTTTCCGCTCCGAGGGCCCGGTTGGTTTCGTGTACGAACCAACCCGGCCAAACCCAAAGTATTCCGAAACCTTTAGTGAGACAAACCGAAACGACCGTCTCGCTCCAAGAATTGCGTTTCCACTGACGGCGAGTCGTTTGGAGGCCCGTAGCTCAAGTTACGGGCGTTTGAACGAAAGTCGTCCGAAGACGGGGGGTCCGGGCCCGGGCCGACCCGACCCGACCCCCCCTGGTTGGCCCGGCCCGGCCCGGCCAGGACCGGTCCGGCTCGGCTCGGCCGAGCGGCCGAGCGGCCGACGCGGGGGAAAGCCGCCGCCCCGCGTTACACCCTCGCGGCACCCGCGGGGTGTCGGCCAGACAGCCGGACGCGCCGCGTGACAACCCCGCGGCACCCGCGGGGTGTCGCGCTGGACACCCGTGGCACCCGCGGGGTGCCGCGCTGGACACCCACGGGGTGCCGCGCTGGACACCGCGGGGTGCCGCGTGACAACCCCGCGGCACTCGCGGGGTGCCGCGCTGGACACCCGCGGGGTGCCGCCTCCTCCGGCCGCCGGCGCCGCCGCGCCGGCGACCCGCGCCGCCACCGGCTTCCTCGGGCCGCCGGAGTCGCTCCGGTGGCCCGTTTTCCTTCCCGTCTGCGCCGTTGTTCCTCCTGGGTTCCGCTCTTTACTGCGGGATCATCAAATTTCCCTTGCATCATATTTTTCCGTCGCCCGCCAAATCCGCAAAACACGCAGAACGACGGAGGGTTGCCGGGCCGTGTTCGTTTGACCCGCACCCTCCGCGTTAGATAAAAGCAATAGGAGAAATTGTTCAACGCATGAACCGAAAATTTTAATAAAATAAAATTGTTCATTTGAAATCGGTTCTTTAATTTTTAAAGAACGTTCACGGGAATATAAAGAGGGGTATTCCAAAATTATAAAATCCCTACCTCGGAGTCGTCGCGCGTGAGCGTTCTTCGCAGAATTGTTTGTCGCGGAAGAGGGGGGATCGTCACGTCGTCGCAGGAAGGCGTCGCTTCGTCGCGGAACACGACGTTGAGTCGGCGAACTCAAGCAGCCGATCGAAGACCCGTCGCGGAGGAAGAGACGTCGCAGAAGAACGTTGTCGGCGTTGCGGATCACGACGTCGCGTCGTCGATTTCCGTGTTCGGCGTTCTTCGCGTTCTTCACGTTCTTCGCGAAGGAGGAAGAAGATACAAGGATTCTGTCTCAACGAGAAATCCTCCAAAAAAAGATAGGTTGGTCTTATTTTATTATTATGCCAACACACGAAAGGGGGGGGGGTAAGAAACGATTGAATTAATTCAATGAATTAATTCAATGAAAGAAACAGGCCATTTAATTTACGAAAGAAACAACCCATTTAATTCACGAAAGAAACAGCCCAATTAAACGGTCTGTTAAGATTTTAAGAAACGCGTCAGTTGACTTTCATTAAGACGGGTTTTCACGGGTGCGTTTCTTAGCGGAAAGAAACGGCGGGGCTCGTGCGGGCCCCACCTCACAAATATCCTACCAAGGGGTAGGATATTTCTGAATAGCATCCTATCCAGTTCAACTCAGTTCAAGCCGCCTTTAAGTGGATTCAAGTGGCTTCCAAGTGGCTTAAGAGAAATAAAATAAAGTTGTCGCAAAATTATTTTATTTCTTAACTTTAACCCCGAAAATTAAAAACCACACCCGAGCAAACGCAACTCCGGAAGAGGCGTTTCTAAGCGAATACCGGCGCTGCGATTTCATCGGAGCCCTCAGAATTTGATTCCGGGCACCGATTCAAAAGTTAGAAAAACCCTCATGTTCGTTCACTGAATGTACCCGAGCCAAACTTCAGAAAATGATTCTGGGCACACCGGGCCTCGGAATCAGTTGCCGTCAGAAGCTGCGCTCTTGTAAAATTCCAAAGAAAATTAAGAAAAAAATTTCCTTGAAATTTACGGGTCTTTACAAGGAAACTTGTCACCATCCCCTGGTCAACTTGTTGCAAACCTATTGATAAGGGAGGCATTAACATTAAAAATATTAAACATTTTAATGAGGCTCTTCAAGCCAGGCTCACTTGGATTCTTTTTTATGATAAATATGATTCCATCAACTTTCTTAAAAATAGATTTCTACAAAAAATTAAGAAAGGAAACTATATTTTTATTTTCTCCTCTATCTGGCCATCCAAAAAACATTCCTTTTCCGCCATTATGAATAACTCCAGGTGGATGGTCTCTAGAAACTCTTCAATGAACTTCTGGTTGGATAACTGGGCTGGCACTCCTTTAATTTCTAGGGTTTCCATTGATCAAAGTCCTGAGAACACCAAACTCTCTATCATAGATATTCTTAATTCTCGAAACGATTATCTTCCTGATAACATTATGACAATCATTGACATATATCCTTTCTCTAACACTGATGATTTCTTAGTTTGGGAACCTACTCACAATGGCAGGCTTAATTCAATTTTTTTTACAAGCACTCTTTTTGTAACTCTAAAAGTGATTTTGGGTGGTTAAAACTTTTTGAAAAACATTGGATAAAACCCTCAAGATTTACTCTTATCTGAAGGATTGCCCACAACAGGCTCCCCACTGATGATCACCTTCAATCGTCTGGTTTTCAACTCTGTTCTAAATGCAGTCTCTACAATCAACATAGAGAAGATGCTAATTATCTTTTTCTTTCTTGTGCCACTTCTTCTACTCTTTGGAATTATATTTTTGACATTTTTGATTTTAGATAATGGATTCATGACTCTTTCAAATCTCAATTAAAGATATGTGCAGATATTAATAGTTCTCAACAAATTAAGAACTTTTTTTTGCTGCTGTCGTTGAGCTTCAACACGTGATATGGTATGATAGAAATGCTCTTATTCATAATAAATGATCATCCAGTCATAATGCAGGATGAATGTAGATTCTCATTACCATTTTTGAAGATACTTCGATCCAAAATCTCCACTACAATAACATGGTGCACAACTTTGGCATCCTACAACAATTGCGTATTGCTAGAAACTATTTCCAACCTCTTTGTACTTTTAAAGTCTTTTGGAATTCCTCTCTACCAGGATAGATTAAGGTTAATGTGAATGGTGCTTCCAAATGCAATCTGGTCCCTGCGGGTTGTCGCGCTATCTTCGTAAATCATATTGGTCAAATCATTAGTATCTTCTATGGTAGCTGTGGAATTGCTTCCTCACTAGAAGCTAAAATGATGGGTATGATTCATGCCGTCTTTTTGCCAAAAAACATGGTTGGAACAACCTTTGGATTGAGAGTGACTCGACCACCATTGTGCAAGTAGTTTGGAATGGTGTGATACATCTTGCATGTCCAATCACCACCCATTGGATGGACTGCATCCGTGCTCTTCTTGAAATCAAATACACCATCACTCATATATATCATGAAAATCTAACATGATTTATGATGGTCTTGAGAACAAGGGAGCCAATCAAGACATTAACTGGCTTGATGAACTTCCTGTTGACTTACTTCCTTTTCATAATAAATATTTTAATATGTTTCCATCTTTTAAACTCTTGTAATTCTTTTCCTTTATAATAATTGTGCCTTGGTTTTCTGGCTGGGTACCATCTTCTTCTTCAAAAAAATATATTTATTTACGTATATTAGAATACAAATATAAATATATATCTTCTTATCAATAAAGAAGAATATGTATATATTTACATTATATATATATATATTAATATAGTTTTACTACAAATTCATTTAGATACTATATTTAATGATAATGATATATTTATATAAAAACACATGTATATATGTTGTATACACACAATATTATTCACACACAAGTACATATTTATATTTCTAAAACACACAAACAAATATTTACACACACACACACATGTATGAATTTATTTAAATATATTAGAATATACACATAAATATATATTTTTTTATTGACGCACAAATGTTTATCTATAAACATTACTTGTATAGGTATGTATATACAAATTAATGCATTTTTATAAGGTAAATAAAATCAATAATTATTTATTTTAATTGAAATTAATACAAAATATTTATTTTCATATGGTTTATATGTTTAGAAATACATTTCTATGTAAAGATATATTTATACAAGTGATTTATTATAAGTAAATATAATAAAATATGAATATATTTAATTATAAATAAAATTGCATTGTGAAAAATTGTAAAAATTGAAAACCATAATATCAACATGAATGTAATCCCTAAGAATAAATTCAGTCCCAACCAAAAAAAGATAATAAGACCCCCTTAATCGAGTCTCAAATTCTATCTAATGTTAAAAAATAGGGATACCTGAACTAAAAAATCAGTTTTGGAGGCCCTATGGACATTTTATAGCCTAAAAAAATGCGACCATGGACTACTAAGTCACTAGGATGTATATCTTGTTGCAATAATCAATTTGATATCTGGTAGAACCCAAACAGACACCCAAATCAAAAGTTATGTCCGTTTGAAGTTTAAGTTCGATTTACTACTTTTATTGAAACTATAATAAATTTTATTCATTTAAATATTACAAAATTTAAATCTAATGTGGTTTTAATTCATTTAATATTATTTTATTTGACTATTTATGAAGCTAAAATAGACTCCCAGATCAAAAGTTATGGTCAATTGATGCTGAAATATGATTTTCAATTTATTGAAGATTTGTTTTAAGTTTAAAATTATTATTAAATAATAATTATAAATATATATTAATTAACACATTATAATTATTTGAAACTATAAATAATAAAATATATATGATATTAAATCATAAATCATAATTAAAAAAATTATTTTTTAATTTTTTTACTTTAATTTAGTGGTGGTTTCAAAAAAAAACAGCCACTATTTCCCTAAAGTTTTTGAAAAACCACTGATAAAAATAAATTTAATTTTTTTTGAAAAAATTTAAAAAAATAAATAAAAAATTTTAAAAACATTTAGTAGTAGTTTTTAGAACCATCGCTAAAAAACCACCACTAAACCAGTTTTTTTCTATAGTGAAAGAACAATTGATTTATCATAGAATAGATCAAAATTATAAATGTTGGAATAAACACAGGGAAAAATAGAATGGATCCAATGAATAGGATAAAACTACATTTTATAGATCATCTGATATTATTACAAGTGTGGAAAATAAAGAAGACCTTTTCGAGGATGTGATTATAGGTTTGAATGATGATGAAGATCATATTGAGTAAATAACAATGACAATTGAAGATAAACTTCATGATTGTCCAAAATTGTTTGAGAAGTTAAAGAGTTGTGAAAAGATGTAATTATATGTTTGTTTCACTAAATATACAAAATTTTCATCCATATTGAAGCTGTATAATTTAAAATCTGGCAACAGATGGAGTGACACCAATTTTACTGAACTAATTTCTTTCTTGAATGATATGCTCCCAAACGATAATAAGCTCCCTATCCAAACATATGACGCTAAAAAAATTCTACGTTCAATGGGTGTGATATCTAAAAGAATAAATGCCTTTCCAAATTACTGTATACTGTTTCTCAAGACCCAAAAATCACTAAAAGAATGCCCAAATTGTGGTTTTTCGTGATATAGGAAAGATGAATTGGGTCCTACAAAAGTTTTATGGTACTTTCTAATCATTACAAGGTTTAGGCGCCTATATAGAAGTGAGAAGACTTTAAGGAAATTGACATGGCATATAGATAAAATAAATAAAGATGAAAAAATATGTCACTCTATAGACTCTCCTTAATGGAATAGAATTGATCATGAGTATCCTGAATTTGGAAATGAACCGAGAAACCTTCATCTTGTGTTATCTTTAGATGGAGTGAATCCTTTTGATTTTTAAAGTATCAATCATAGTACATGTCCAATTATGTTGGTAAATTATAAATTTCCACCATGATTATGAATGAATTAAAAATACATTATGTTATCTATGCACATATTAGGAACAAAATAACTAGGTAATGATATTAATGTTTATTTTCCCCCATTAATCGAAGATTTGAAATTATTGTGGGATTCAGGTGTTCTGTTGTATGATTCTTATAGAAATAAATATTTCATGTTGAGAGTCATGTTTTACAGGATGATAAATGAATTTTCTTCTTATGGAAATTTTTTAGGATATATTATTAAAGTAACTTAAGCATGTCCCATTTATGGACATGGTACACAATCAATTAGGTTGAAACATTTATTGAAGACTGTGTTTCTAAGACATCGTAGATTTCTACCCTGATGACATAAGTACCAATATTGGACAACATCATTTGATGGAAGTTTAGAAGAACATACAACACCATATCCACTAATAGGTGATAAATTTTTTGATAAATTAAAATATATGGAAACTAATTTTGGTAAATAGTTTTTAAAAAAAACCTTATGAAAACCAATTAGAAAAATAGATCAGTTTTTTTGAACTACCATACTAGAATTGTCTGTAGGTCATACATTTTCTTAATGTTATGAATGTTAAAAAAAATGTATGTGATAATGTCATTGACACGTTACTACATGCACCCAGTAAAACAAAGGATGGAATTAAAGCTAGGTTGGACATGATTGACATGGGAATACAGGAAGAGTTTGTGCTAGAGAAGGGGAAAAACAAACTTTTATTCCTACAGATTCTTACAATCTTTCTAGATAGGACATATATATATATATATTTCAAGTCCTTTAATGATGTAAATATTCCATAGGGGTATTCATTGAATATCAATAATATCATGTCAATGACTGATTTAAAGTTAAAAGGGCCTGAAATCACATGACTGTCATGTTTTGATACAAGATCTGATTCCTGTAGATTTAAATTAAAATTTTCCCAATAATTTTCTTCATAAATTAACCAAGACATGTTTCTTTTTCAAAGTTATATATAGAAAATTTATAGACTTGGTGAAATTTACAATTATGGAAAATGAAATTGCCGTCATATTATATGAATTGAAAATGTTCTTCCCAACAGTATTATTTGATATGATAGTTCACTTGGAAAGAGAAATTCAAGCATGTGGTATTGTATATTATATATGGATGTACCCAACTGAATTATATATGAACATTTTAAAGGGTATTTCAAAAATTGAAGTCCGCGATAGGGTTGTATTACGTAGTGATATGTTGTTGAGGAAGCTGTTGAATTCTGTACTGACTACCTATTTGGTGTGAAAAGAATTAGTCTATCGAAATATCATCATACTAGGTGGCTTGGTGAAGGAATTTCTTGAAGATATGTTTTCACAATCAATATTACAAATCAAGAGCAGGCCCACCTTTACATTTTTCACAACAGTTTAAGGGTTTCCCCATATGTTGAACCCACAAATAAATTTTTAGGTGTTTGAATCCATCAAGGGATGAAATATGGATATCAAATACACATAATAAACAATTAATAGGATGGTTTTGAGACTATATTTTTAAGGAGTCAGATAAAAATCTAGATTCAATTTCAGAATGACTTCGATGGCTAGCCAAAGGACCAAGTGTGTATATATTATTTTACAATGGTTATGTAATTAATAATTATACATTCTATAAAAATGAACATTATGAAGACTATACCATAAAAAATAATAAAGGTACACTTGTAGCTGAAGTGATGCATGTTTCTAGTACTAAGGAAATAAATCCAAATTTATGTGAATATGTCATACTTTGGCATCATCAAACAAATATGGGAGTTAGATTATACAACATTCCAAGTGACAATTTTTTAATGTAAGTGGGTTGATAATAGGAGTGATGTTAAAATAGATGAATTGGGATTTGTGAAAGTGGATTTCAATAAGGAAGTTACAAAGAAGAATCGTTTATAATGGAATCATAGTCAGTACAAGTATTTTATGTTCCAAATCCCACAAATCGAAAGTGTTTAATTGTTCTGTTATCGACTAAAACCACTGAGGGTAAATTTAAAATTCAATTGAGGATGAACCTTTCATTAGTATGTCACATTCATTTCTAAATGGTCCCACTGTATATGGGGTTTTTTTATGTCATAGGAGACCACAATGAAGGGATTTGGATACTCGATAGAGGGTACAAATCCCTTAAACCTTTTAAAAAATAGAGATAATAAAATTATATATTTTTTTAATATACATTGAATTACCTCATGTTATTATTTGTCCACTAAAACATTTATGTAATATAAATTAAATGTTAAACCAATTATGCAAATAATGAATTCCACATGTGTTGATACTAACAATCTAGAAGAAAAACTAGTTTCTCAACCCTTTACTACTCCCAATGTAGAGGAACAACAACTATCAACACATGAAGATGCTACCAATCCAAAGAAACAACATATTGATGATGTTGAATATGAGGAAATGGAATATGAAGAAGAATCAATGATATAGAAAAAACAGGAGTGCCGTTGCATGAAGGTGTTGGCAAAAATTGTTAAAGTGAAAATAAAAGGCATGAAATTTAAGATCGAATGGAATACACATGACTATCCTATTAACCCCAACAAGGAAACGTTCAGTAGTTACATTGAGATCATCACTCGACAACTCATTCCAATTGATGTATATTTGTGGCACCATGTTGTTCCCATGCTTGAGATACTGATTTGGGAAGAGATTACGGTAACATTATGACATCCTTTATTTTACTAAAAAATAAAATAATGAAACATTTAATTACTCTTCATCATCCCCTGTAGAGTGCATTAATAGTAGATTAATCCCACAAGATATGTATTAATGTTTGTTGGAAGGATTCATAGAGTCTTTCAAACAATTATAATGAGATTTTATCTTAAAGATACTAAAGGTAAAATAAACCAGTACCACTACTTATGTATAAACACATGATAATACAAATAGCGTAGGATGCATTTACTGGCCATCATGAAGAGATATATTTTCAGGTACATTGTGTCTAATAATAAATTGTTTGAAAATATATGTATTCATCACTTTGATTGAGAATATTTTATTTATGAAATAGTAATCGAGTGCTAGAAATAAGGAACAGGCAGAAAAACCAACGTACCAATACCGTAAAGAAATGATGGGGAACGCTTCACTTAAAAAAATGGTGCATATTTTAAATATACAGTAATACTTTTATGTGACAAGAAAAAAAACATAGTTATGTTTCACTATTTATATGTATATTGATAAATCTAAATTCAAATTCACTTCTATCCCATGTGATGTGATATGGAAGGAGGCATGTGTAAATAAAGATGAGATACTAGTAGATGAAGACACACAAAAAGTGTGGGAAACATGTGTAACTATGACATACTATTTTTTTCTTTAAATATCTATTAAATAACAATGATTACTTATTTTCCTATATTTTATATCTTACTTAGACATAGGAATAATCAACACCTGTACTAGATGAACACCTACTATCGGTTGCCTTGAAGCATCTAGAATAGTATGGCTATATCAGAGGTGTGGGTTTTGGGGTGACACCCCAAACATATTTTTAGAAAAGAAAAATATAGGAGGATAAAGATAAATAAATGGAAGATATGAAAGAAAGATTAAACGAACATTGCATGAAGATCCATACCCAACACCCCCACCAGCTTTGAGGTGAGCCATTCCCCTCAAAGAGATGTCTTAGATGAGGTAATAAATATTATAATAATTATTTCTGTAAAATGTGAATCATAAATACATTGATACCTTTCTTGTACTGATATTATAAAGGGTGAAAATGACTATGATTTATATCTATCAACACCCACCCGTTGCCTTATTACAAGGGATACCATGTTAAATATCCAAGACGACACTCTACATAACTGGCCACTAATAATAGGTCATGTGAGAGTGGTGATCAACATAGCTCATGATCCAAGCACCAAGATACCTGTTCCACTTGATGATGTAGATATTCATATGGTTAACCCAGATTTTGAAACATTCATATCATGTCCACCAGATATTGTAAAAAAACATGTAAAAAAGAAGGTATTCATTTACAATTTATTTTTCATTCTAAAACCTTAATAATCAATGAAAAAAGTTTCGAACTAATTAATGTTATAGTAGACAGACAAAGGGAAGGGGGTAAAAGGAGAGGTTGAATAAAAAACATATAAAGGATCAACCAAACAATTGAAAAGATCATCAGAAAGTACCTTTACCCCACCTGTTCAATATTCACATTTACTAACATTGAAGGTTCATGTAGATACAAAGATATAAAGTGGTGGTAATCACATACTTGATTTTTAATAATAAATGTACATAGAGGATGTTATAGACTACATTAATCTTTAGAATTTAAATGAAATACTCAAGTATGAATGGATAGGAGTCTCAGTTGTAAATGTATAGATGAGGTGTTTTTTCATGATTTTTTCCAATAACTAATATACTATGTTAATTATGAATAAATACATTTCATTTTTTTCAGGTGTATATATGAATTTAAATTGAAGGTATTACTCTAGGAATATAAATTTTTACTCTTTAGTCATTACATAACTTCTATAGAAAAATAAAATAAAATGGATGAAATATTAGAAAAACATGCCAAATCATTTGAAAGAAAACTTATGGATGACAGAGTCTTCTTAATTCCAATAATACAGAGATAAAACTCTATAATTTAATTATATCAAATATATTTTCATTTCTTTCATTACTTATTCTTTTTTTAAGGAAACATTGTTTTCACATTGTGGTCAATTTGGAAACTCTAAATATTTATTTCCTAGATTCACTGCATGAATACCCAACAAACTGACTACACATGATGATGTTTATCAATTTGTAATACACTAAATCCAACATTTTAAAACTAAACTTCAAGTTTTATTTTTTATATTATGTTTTAATGATAATTTTTTTATGATAGGGTGGTGTTTAAATATCATGAAAATCATGGCATGAGGAAAACCCATGTTCACAAGGAGCTTAACAAGTTCTACAAGTGGAAAAGTATCTACGTATATATAATAAGATTTCACTATCCAAACACATATAAATAAATTACTTATTTTTCTTAATGTTTATGTAGTGTATGAAATAAAAAAATGGTAAATATTGTGGTTATTATGTTTATAAATTTATGAGAGAGATCATATTCCATCAACAAAATATCACCCCTAAAGAAGTATTTTTGAATATAATTACTATTTAATTTAAAATATTTCTCTATCCTTCGTGTATTTATATTTTTTCAGTATTACTATGATTGTAGAAAATTATCTTATTCACAAGCTGATATATATTTGTTTAGGAATGAATAGGAATCATACATGATGGTATAATGTATATATATATCATGAAGATGTAACTTCTATAGAAGTAATGGATTGTTTCATATTTTTGTTTAATTTATTTCTTTTTAGTATTAATCACATCAGAATAGTTTTATTATGTAGGTGGATTATTTTTTTTTGATTTGGGGTGGTTTGTTTGAAGATGCTAATGCTCATAAGATATTGGACTTTGAGACTACAACTGAGATAATGAAAACAATGAAATGAGTTAAGAATGTATACAACCATCATGAAAAGGTAAATTTCTACTACTTATTTAATTATTTTTTCTTCATTTTATCTACTATTTATAAGTTAATTTCCTTATCATTTTTATCTAACACTTATTTAGTTTTTTCATAGATCTTTTGGGAAGTCATATTTTTATTTCAACTATTTTCAACAAGACACAAAAGAGATAACATGTTTCTTTTTTCCAATGTTACTATGCTTTCAATTGTCTTTATTTTTTGAAATGACAACACTTCATATTGAGTCGATGTTATTAACCAAAAAAACTTTCTTATTTTCTAAAACCAGAAGAGTAGATGAAGGTTTTTTGGCTAAGAACAATGAATCAATATGCAGTGCTGGCATTTCGAAAAATAAAGTAAATGAAAAGCATGGTAACATTGAAAATTAATATTATTTTGAAACTTTAGTACAATGATCCATAAGTATTTTATGATGTATAGAAATCAAACACACCTCAATATGACACACGATGTGACCACTATGACTCCAAGTGCGTCTTTTTATTTAAAATTGACATTAATTTTAGTAAAAAAGATAACTAGAAAACTAAAAACCGAGAAAAAACATTTTAATTGTTTTAATACTTTAGAAAAATGATCAATAAGTCATTTTTGATGTTTAGGAATCAACCTTACTTAAATCTGATGCACAATGTGATTGATATGAATCCAAGTGTGTTTTTTATTTAAAATTAACATTAATTTTAGTAAAAAGAACAAGTGACATACTCAAAATCAAGAAAATGTATTCGTATTATTTTGATACTTTAAGAAAATGATCCATAATTAATTTTTGATTTTTAGGAATAAATTACACCTCAATCCGACATATAGTGTGACTGATATGTCTCAAAGTTCTTTTTTATTTAAAATTTACATTAATTTTAGTAAAAAGAACAAGTGACATACTAAAAATCAAGAAAAAACATTCATAATGTTTTAATACTTTATGAAAATGATCCATAATTCATTTTTGATGTATAAGAATATAATCACCTTAATTCGACACATTATGTGACCAATATGACTCAAAGTGTTTCGTTTTATTTAAAATTGATATTAATTTTAGTAAAAAGAACAAGTGACATATTAAAAACTGAGTTAACACATTCATATTGTTTTGATAATTTAGTAAAAAATCCAGATTTTATTTTTAATATGTAGGAATCAACCAAACCATAATCTGATGTACGGTGTGACCGGTATGACTCAAAATATGTCTTTTTATTTAAAATTGACATTAATTATAGGAAAAGGAAGAACTGACATACTAAAAACCAAGAAAACACATTTGAATTACTTTGATACTTTATGAAAATGATCCAAAATTTATTTTTTTACATGTAAGAATCAACCATACCTCAATACGATGCACGGTGCGATCAGTATGAATTCAAGTGTGTCTTTTTATTTAAAAATGACATTAATTTTAGTAAAAAGAACAAGTGACATACTGAAAACCAAGAAAAATCATTCAAATTGTTTTGATACTTTAGGAAAATTATCCATAAGTCATTTTTGACGATTAGGAATCAACCACACCTCAATATGATGCATGGTGAGACCAATATGACTCAAAGTATCTGTTATTAGTTTAAAATTGTTATTTTAGTTCAAAACATGTGTCAATCACTGAAATCCAACCAAATGTTCTCTGATTGTCATTATAATTTATGAAAATTATTCATAATTTAATTTTTATGTTTAGGAATTAGTCTCACATAAAACTGACACATGATGTGACCGATATGACTCAAAGTGCATGTTTCCAATTTCAAATGACATTTTAGTAAAAGTAACAAGTGACGTACTGAAAAATGAGAAAATGCATTTGGATTGATTCAATACTTTTGCATAATGATCCATAAGTCGTTTTTGATGTGTAGGAATCAACCTAACCTCAATACGATACATGGTGTGACTAGTATAACTCTAACTGTGTCTATTTATTTAAAAATGATAATAATTTTAGTAAAAAGAAAAAATTGCAAGATTAAAACCAATCAAACACATTATTATTATTTTAATACTTTAGGAAAATGATCCATAAGTCATTTATAATGTTTAAGAATCAAACAAACCTCAATCCGATGCACAGTGTGACCAGTATGACTCAGAATGTCTGTTATTAGTTTAAAATTTATATTTTAGTTCAAAAAGAGTCACTCATTAAAAACCAAGGAAACATTATAATATTATCTTGATAATTTGGGACAACAAATTATAATTTAGTTATGAAGTTTATGAAGCATTATCATATCAAAACAACACACGATGTGACTGACATGTCTCAAAGTGTGTGTTTCCAATTTAAAATGACATTTTAATAAAAAGCATAAGTAACATAATGAAAACTAAGAAAAAAAATTTGGATTGTTTTTTTACTTTAGGAAAATGATTCATAATTCATATGTGATATTTAGGAATTTTATTCACATAAATCTGATGGATGGTGTGACTGGTATAATTTCAAGTGTGTCTATCTATTTAAAATTGACATTAATTCTACTAAAAAGAACAAGCGAAAGATTGAAAACTCAGATAATGATTTTGTATTATTTTGATAGTTTAGGAAAATGATCCAAAAGTCATTTTTATGTATAGAAATCAACCACACATCAATATGATGCATGGTGTGACCGGTATAACTACAAGTGCATATTTTTATTAAAAATTGACCTTAATTTTATTAAAAAGAAAAAGTGACAGACTGAAAACTAAGAAAACACATTCTAATTTTTTTGATACTTTATAAAAATGATATATAATTAATTTTTTTATGTTTTATAATCAAAATAACCTCAATATGATGCACGATGTGACTGGTATGACTCAAAATTTATGTTATCATTTTAAAATTTAAATTTAGTTCAAAACATATCACTCACTAAAAAACAGGAAAATGTACTATGATTGTCTTGATAATTTAGGAAAATGGTTCATAAGTTATTTTTGATGTGTAGGAAGCATTATCATGTCAAAAGGACACATTATGTGACCAATATGACTCAAAGTGCATGTTTCTAGTTTCAAATGACATTTTAATAAAAAACACAATCAACATACTCAAAACCAATAAAACACATTCATATTGTTTTGATACTTTATAAAAACTATCCATAAGTCATTTTTGATGTGTAGGAATCAACTTCACCTTAATAAAACACATGGTGTGATTGGTATAATTGCAAGTGTTTCTATTTATTTAAAATTTATATTAATTCTAGTAAAAAGAACAAGTGACATACTGAAAAATGAGAAAACAAATTTGGATTGTTTTTATAATTTAGAAAAATTATCCATAAGTCATTTTTGACGTGTAAGAATCAAGAACACCTCAATATAATACATGGTATGACCGATAAACTCTAAGCGTATCCTTTTATTTAAAATTGATATTAATTTTAGTAAAAAGAAAAATTGACATACTGAAAACCGAGAAAACATATTCACATTGTTTTGATAATTTAGGAAAAAGATCCATAAGTCATTTGTGACATGTAGGAATCAACCTCACCTCAATCCAATGCATTATGTGATTGATATGACTTCAACCATGTCTTTTTATTTAAAATTGGCAATAATTTTAATAAAATAAAAAAGTGACACACTAAAATCTGAGAAAACACATTTATATTTTTTTTATACTTTATAACAATGATCCATGAGTTATTTAAGACATATAAGAATCAACCAAACCTCAATCAAAATCACAGTGTGTCTAGTATGTCTCAAAGTGTCCGTTATCATTTTAAAATTGATATTTTAGTTCAAAACATGTGTCACTCACTAAAAACCAAGAAAACATGCCCTGATTGTCTTGATAATTTAGGAAAGTGATTCATAAGTAATTTTTGATGTGTAGGAAGTAGTCTCATGTAAAATCGATACATGATGTGACCAGTATGACTCAAAGTTTGTGTTTCCAATTTGAAATGAAATTCTAGTAAAAAACAAAAGTAACATACTAAAAACTAGGAAAACTAATTCGAATTGTTTTGATAATTTTGGACAACGATCCATAAGTAATTTGTAAGGTGTAGTAATTAGACTCACCTTAATCCGATGCATGGTGTTACTGGTATAACTCTAAGTGTGTATTTATTTAAAATTGACATTAATTTTAGTAAAAAGAAAAAGCGATATACTCAAAATTGAGTAAAAAAATTCAGATTATTTTGATACTTTAGGACAATGATACATAACTCATTTTTGATGTGTAGGAATTAACCACACATCAATACGATGCTTGTTGTGTCTAGTATAACTCAAAGTGTTCCTTTTTATTTTAAATTGACATTTTATTAATGTATTCTTTCATATTAATGTTTAAATTATTTCTTTATAGTATTACTAACATAATATTTGTTTTTCTTATATAGGTGGATTCTAATTATGGATTTGAGGTGATTTTTTCATAAATTGATACCATGAGAATACATTTTTGATAGGGGATTACAGTTGCTAAAGATGATAAAACATTAATGTTTTTAAATGCTTATGGATTGTAATTGTAAATGTAATTATACAAAACATTTTTTGAAATGTATATAGTAGTGTTTTTTTTTGTATTCATGATTTAGAATTTATTTCAATTAAATTATATATTTTTTATATAGGTTACATGTATTTTCTACAGCATGCTATTATACAAAGAACACATTACAATAAGTTGGGACTTTATCAATGCTATTTTTAGCATTGATAAAGAGGGACCTTTATCAGTGCTATTGAAATCACTAACAAAGGGGGGAATTTATCAGAGCTAATGAAAGTGATGATAAAGGGTTTCCTTTATCAGGAATTTTTTTGGAAATTATTTAGGGGACCCCCTTTAACTGGGTTGAGGACAAAAATACTTTTTAGTGCTGATAAAGGGGACCCCCCTTTAACTGCATTGAAGACAAAAATTCTTTTTAGCACTATTAAAGGCCTTTTTATGCACTATTAAAGGGAATATATGGAGTAGTGGGTCTATGTATGAACCTCACACCCACTCCATGTACGAAATATATGCTACTCTGGTGTACCAACTATAGGTGCGAGTTCCTCATTATGTTGTGTCGCTGCCACAACAAAGGGATTATATGATAATGGTGCTGGTGTTGTGGTGAATTGCTTTACTAATGAACTACTATAGATATTTCCTTTAAAGGGGGGTTCTCTTTATCAGCACTAAAAAATCAATGATAAAGGCCACCCTTTATCAGTTCTAGTTTAATGCTCATATAAGAACCCCTTTATTAGTGCTTTCATTAGAATTGTTAAAGGACCAAACTATAGTATTGTATTGTTAATATAACAACACACTACATCAAATACCTATAAATTTTATACAAAATATATAATTTGACTGAAATAAATTTCACACCATGAATACAAAAAAGCACAACTATATACATTTCAAACAATGTTTTGTGTAATTAACTTTACAATTAATATCCACATTTTTTTTTAAAAATCAATGTTTCATCATCTTTGGAACCCACAATCCCCTATAAAAAAAGACCACCCATGGTATCAGTTTATGAAAAAATAACCTCATCACGAGAAAAAGAATCTACATATATAAGAAAAAAATATTATGTGAGTAATACTATAAAGAAATAAATTAATCATTAATATGAAATAATACATTAATAAAATGTCAATTTTAAATAAAAATACACACTTGGAGTTATTTTGGTCACAACGTGAATCGTATTAAGGTGCGGTTGATTCCTACACATCAAAAATGAATTATGGATCATTTTACAAAAGTATTAAAATGATCTGAATACATTTTCTTGGTTTTGAGTATGTTACTTGTTCTTTTTAAAATAGTATTCACTCGCTAAATATTTTCCCATGTATTCACTTTATATCTCATGAATAATTTTAATAAATAAATTCAATATCAATTATTCTAAACTCGAATAACATGAATTTATTTATTTCATGGTGATCATTCAAACTTAGACAACACCCAGACCCCATGGTGGGGCCCACAATGTCCTAGAATTCTATTCATAAGAATAAGATAGATCTTTGAATACATTAAGTGTGTGAACCTCTTGGAACTTATCTCTATAGTAGTGAATATTATTCATAGACCATGATCAAAGTCAAGTAACCCATCAAGACCCCTAAGGAGATAATGAGTATTCATAGTAATGAAAACCTCCTATGAACACATGAAGTGCAATATAATATCTTTTTCTCAATACATCTCATAAAGAAGGATGGACACTTTGTATCATAATACTTTATTAATTTATTATTCATTGAACTTACTAGATCAACTTAAATTACTCTACCATGACCATGGATTTAGTAAAGTTACTATAATCTTGACCAACTAGACTTGAGATATCACTTTCTTTTAGAAGTGAAAAATTATATCTTGATTATTCAATTAATTTCATACCACCAGTGGATCACCCAATGAAAGATAATTCACCATGAAAATAAATTTCATTGTTTTTTTTCTTAAATCAAAGTACCTAATAAAATATTATAAAATGATAATAATCTCAAGTCAGGAGAAAATTACACATGTTCACAGATAAGAACTACCAATGATACCAGAAACATGTGGTGTTTTTATTGGTGGGCCAGTCCTTATGATGTCATCTACTAGATATCAAAAAAGTGTAAAATTCATAATAATAAGTCTCAATGCTCATGATCCCCCATCACCTAATATCCACACATCATTTTCGTCATGTTAACATGATGTATCTGCACCATAAGGCATAAGTTTAAGATTACTTTCATGGCATCTCAAGGTTCTCATTATAGCCTAGGAACTACTATAGAATTTTGATACAAAAAATAATCTAAGGAAATTACCATGTAAATAGTGGTTTCATAAATATAAACACTATTATGGAAAGTATACATCATTCATATCTCACTATATTCACGATATGGTAATCTAAAAATACTGTTTAATTTGGGTTTAGGGAACCCAATACTATAACACTCCTACTTGAACTAGACCCAACTTGCTAACGATCAAATTTTTATCTCTCATATAATGATATAATTATTATTTTGAGTTATGGATTTGGTTTTTGGGCCTTCTATGTTTCATATGTATGAATACTATACTATCCGTGACTTCAAATCCTTGAGTAAGGCTATAAAAGTGATGATATCCCTGAGTATATTCCATTTTTCCTATGTCTAAACTTTATATATTAGATAGTACTATTATAATAACCTTATCATAATTTATATCATGATAATACCTTACTCACTAGGTGTGATTCCAATAATTGAGAAAAATCATTTCATATTTTACACTACTTCTTCATTTACATTAGAAGACACAACACACTTGGTATTTGTAGATATGGATACCACTAGATTGAATGATCTTCTCTTACTCATTACCCTATCCTAACTAGGATATTATATCATATTAAAAAAATGAGTACTAGTTTATGTACCCTTATAAATTGTGTCCCTTCCTCTCCAAGCATCGAGAAAATATCCCTTATACCCTCTCAATTACAATTGGGTAGTTCTAACTGCTTCTCATATAGTTATCCTTACTTCAATTGATATTTTCCTACCATAAATTATATGTTGGAAATATCATATCTATTACATAGCATTAAATATGTGATTGATTAATCGCATAAGCATATGGAATTATACTCACCACATTAAACTCCTAATTTGTCTCATACATGTCTTCTTAGTGAGATTTATGCCACGTGACATTGGTAAAGATTCTCTCTTTAATTTTTGCAACTTTTCTTTTTTAATACCTTATTGGTGTGTTCACTTTGACTTAGTCTAGGAAACCCATTAGATCTAACTTAGTAGACATCATTACCTAGAACTTAGGTTGCTACTTTAATTCAATCTCTAGAGATTTAATTTCATTATGGTATTAATGAACTATAAAACCAATAATTTTTTTTTCCATATTTTATAAAACATATTTTCATTTGAATATTGTGGCGCTCCAACTAACCTCTTATAGAAATATGAAGAAAATTCATTCTAAATGAACATTCTAGGATCTTTTTGCTTACTAAAATAAAAAACTATATTTTAGTAACTTACACCCCTTATTGGTAATCTATGGTTCCACTAAATCTTTATGGTTGTATCATATAGATACTTTCCAATAAAGGTGATCTTTTTATCCAATTACCACTATAATGATAATAAAAATTATCTATAATAAGTAGGATTCTAAAGGATTTAGGCATGATGACTTGGTATAACCAATTGATCCTTATTGGTACCTCGATTGTACCACCCATGTATAGTATCTATTGAATGCCCATCATTGAATTTACATCAATTAAATAAACTTTCAAAATATAGAATTGATTTTGGTATATGGAATTCATTTTTTTAATTCATATAAACTTGTCAATCATACCTGATTTCTATTTACTACTTTCTTATAGGATCCATTATTCTCAATGAATTATGTATCACCAATTGCAGTGAATATAAAACCACCACTATGGTTTCATTATTCCTATGTAATATGTGTATTTGGAAAATTTATTTTCCATAATATCTTATGGAACTTGTTCCTATGACAACTAGTTGTGTAACTTAATCCTTGACTTAACTGATGTCAATATTTCTTCCACTATCTCAAAAAAATATGTCCACACTTTTATAGAAATATGATATATCACTTGAATATAAAATTTTCTACCATAGGGATTTATATGATATCCTATATGAACTTTAGGATACTAACATAGATGCACTTTTTATTTTTCTTGATACTAGTTTTTTTATATTCATAATAAACCATTTTCATTTAAACACATGTTATTTGGACTTCATGGATTTTTTTTTTCATATTATAACTCATGTGGTATCCATTTATCAAAATAGTTTCCATATGGATATGGAATAATACCACTATTTACAAAGCATGTCTCAAAAAATAATGGAAGTTTCAACAATTCATATGAGTGTCAATATTGAAGATCTTTTTACTTACATCATGAATATGATGTGCATAAGAAAATATAATTTTAGGAATTACTACACACTATATTTTAATGATAAATGTTTATATGTAATAATCACCATCAACCATCCTTATCAACATCATATATTTTATGTGTATAAGGAAATGTGTGTTTAGGAATTACTCCACACTATATTTTAATGATTGATGAATGATTGGTCAATATCTTCTTTATCACATGGGATTGAAGTAAATCATATCTTCTAAACATAAATATTCCTTACTTTACTTCTATATTAATTAAAACTTTTAAAGGAATCTCATAAAGTATATGGATTTACCTCTAGCTTCTCCTTGGAATAGTTCACACTTTCTAGCTAAACTAATTATGAAATATTTTTGAATTGAATTTATTTCAAAAGTTTTATTTAAAAATAAATAAATAATTAAATGTTTCAATAATACCTAAGGTCTTTAACTACAAATATTCTAAAAATTATACCGAGTATATCCTCAACAACTACTTAGTTTCACTAGATAATGAATTATCTTTCCAAAATTGGGTATATCTGAGTATTGAATTTTATATTCACCAGTTATTACCAATGATTCAAGCATTACCAAACCGTTAGTTGAGTATGAGACACCACAAACAACATTCATTCTAAAATGGAATGATTTCTCCTTTTATCTATTAGACATGTGAGATAAATATTTCGGTAATAATTAAAAACAATTCAGATATAACAATTAAGCTTTGAAAATAGAAGTTTCATACTTCTCTACACTGATGTAGGTTTCACCATTTCTCAACTGTTTAGAGAACACACCTTGACTTCTAGTAATATTTATTGACTTTCTTGGTTCCTGTATTTAGAAAAAAATATTTAAGGATATTTTGTATCTAATTCCAAAGGAGTATAAATGAATTATTACATTTAATGATGAATATACCTAAAATAGAAGACCATTATTTCTTCTTCTTTAATTCATTGCAAATTTTCTTATAGTAACCTATCTTTCCACATGCGAAGAAAATATCCTATTGTTCAGTGCTCTCCCTCTTTATCATTTATTTCTTAGAAATTCATTATGAATGTTCCATTACCAGTATAGTTTCAATTTGAATTTTATAATTTTATTTATTAATTTTTACCTTAATAATTAAAGATATAACTTTATTTAAATTTTTATCTTCTTGGATAAACAATCAAAAAAGAAAAAAAAGTGGATTCTAGAAACCATTCTTTTGATAACTCTCAACAAAACTAGAGAAACTGGGTGCTAATGATGAAAGAATGAGATGAACTAAAAATCATTGATTCAACTTGAATCCTAATTCTCATAGTTATTCAAAGTACATTATCATCCTGAGTACTTGAGGAATATCTTGAGTTCCATCTTTCAATATATACATGATCAATTTTATCATAATCTCATTGATTTCTCGCTTCACTTTCTCCTTGCAAACTTCTCAAAGATGAGGACAATACATTATAGAAATCCATATCCTCATGTTGCATTTTTAACTATTTATCATTATGATATAAACATAAAATATTTCATTCATGAGTCTCCTTTAAGCATCTTTATCATCATCACTTTCTTCTTGAGGAGGATAATTAGGTAATGGGGACTGCAACACATATAATTTCCTTTCATATTATAGTATTATGCACAAGCACTTATACCACTCTTTGAAAATTTATGCTAGTGAGGAAATATTATTTCTCCAATATGGGTAACAATGTATCTATGACATCACTTACCATTTTCTATAAAAATATACACAAAAATATTAGTAATTTTATATTTATTACCTATTAGACATTTCTAATTAAATCATTAATTATATCACACTATTTTGTCGAACCCTATCATCCCTCACTACTAGATTTGGAATACCTAGTTGCTTGATTATTCTAGTGGTAAAGATCTATGAAACCTATCCTTATTTTCCAAGATATGGCTATTCCACTAATCATAATGTTTCTAGGTAGGAATTTGACTGGACAACTGCATTGTATCACGACTCCTTGAACTACTGGGTGAAGTACCAACTTATAGGAATCGTAACCTTGATTTACTCAACAAGTTTTATCTCTAAAGTGGTAATAGCTTGATATGGATACTTATTTGTTACAAACTTTAGTTAAGTCAACCCATCACTCTTATAAGAACTCCCCAGTAGTAGGTGACACCCTCAAATAGGGATAACATGCACCTCGTACACCCGATTTTGTTCAAATTCAAATGATGTAAGACATTATGAATTAATATTACTTTGATGGTTTTTATTATTTCTCAATGAATGAAATCATTTTAAATTTTATATACTCATAATATATTATCTCACTAAAAACTTGATAATTTATTAAATACAAAACATTCATCATGTGTTAATTTGTTTTAATCTATGCATTTTTTGTTTATTATTTTATGTGATCGCATAAATATGAATATTCAAAAAATAAAAATAAACAGTGCATAAATTAAATAAACAACACAATTGATTTTCAGAATTTGGTATTGGTTGATCCATCTATGCTCAATGGATCAACCATGACCCTAGGGTTAAATACCCGAGTCGTGTCTGACTCGTATCGCGACTCGCACCCCGATCAAATGTATCTAAGTCTTGTCTAGAATACAACCAGGTATTGGTGTGGTCTGTGTCTTATAATATCTTTGAAATTATATATACATACACTTGGAAATCACAAATTAAATCTAGAATAATACACATGGACGTACATACCCTTATACATATAAAGATGAGAAAGATGATGTGAAGACCATAAAAAATAAATTATTTATTACATACGTCACACATAATTGTAATAATTAATTTAATATATTTAATTACGGACATACATTTGTTGGCCAATGCTCAAGATTGTTTTTAAGGTAAAATACCCAAGATATAAAATTAAGTTTTTAATAAATTATACTAGGGCTCATTTTAAATGAATTAAAATAATTTTACCAAATTTTAATTCTTAAAATAACAATTACATGGCCACATAAAAAATTTTAAATCATTCTAAAAAAATTCTAAATTTTTGATTTTTTTTTTAAAATTTTCGGGCCCCGGGGTGGATTGGAAACCCCTTAAGAGGAATTTTGAGCTGTTTTTGGGCTTGGATAAGGGAGGACAGGTTGAGACAGACCCAAACCGGCATGGCCTTAGGTCAAATAGAAAAAGGTTCCCTCATGTATTGTGAAGAAAAAATGGGAGGGTGAAGAGAGGTTCAACATCCCTTTGCAGTTAAAAAAATTATTTTTTAAGGAACAACCACCCACATTTAGTGGATCAGTCAAAAAAGGACCCCACCCCCAAATATTATATGGCTGATGTTTCATGGGGGTGGTAGAGCCACCTCCTTTAACTATTATTTTCACCGTGGATTATCCAACACCCCTCCGCCTTTAGTTATTTATTTATTTTATTTTTTCTTCCTGTAATGCTGACTAATGCCCCCAATTTAAGGATTTTTTATCTTTTGTACAAATGTAATTACCTTTAGGAATTTTTTTGGAATTCCACAATAGTGTGGAATAAGGACCTGCCAAAAATTTCTATTATGACCATTGGAATTTCAACTGAAAACCTAGGGTTCACTAGAAACCAGCATTGGGTACCACCTTTAGGTAAAAGTAACATATATGTATATATATATATATATATATATATATATCTGTGTGTGTGTGTGTGTGTGTGTTGTTCATTTTAAACTTGAAATAACACTGAATACAATCCAAATTAAATCTTTAGATTAGATCAACTTGGCCATATGAGACCAGATCAAAGTGAAGTTTATTCCAGTGGAACCATTGTGATACCCTATACTTGAATTTAATGTAAATTTATTTTTTTATTGGATTAAACCAATACACATTCCCTTTTGATACAAATTAAAGGTACCAGGGAATGCAAAAAAGGTATCGGGGTTCACAATAGAAGATGATGAGCTGATGAATTAAAAAATTATCACCATATCGACATAATTATGTCATCTTTGACGATGCATACCCTGAATCAAAATCTTATGGATGTTAAATGAATTGTTTTAAGCCCAAAATAAAATAGAAAAATTACCTCGATTGATTTGAAGGTGAATTCAACAATTACTCATCTCTAGTGATCGTTACTCAAAGGAACCAAAGTAAGACCTCTCTAGATTGTCCAAACATGCTTTAAAAGTCTGCAAGAATGTCAATTATCAATATACATGTGCTATAACAGATATTGTATGAATCCTTAGACATCCTGACAATTCACCATTGTGATGATCCTTCAATATGTAAAGAAGAAATTGGATCAAAGGATTGGATCAACTACTTATATCTCTAGAAAGTAAAAGAGATGAGAGAGATGCTCTCAGATTTGTGTAGTGAATGAATAGTCCCCTGAACAAGAGCCTCATCCTCCTTATACAGTGATGTATAAAATACTCAAAAAGTCACATCAACCCCTAAATATTTATTACCCACTTAATAAGTCATAAATGACATGTTATGACCAAATAATTGTGTCATAAATTCCATTTATATTTTTATCACTCAATTATAATATAAAAAATATATTACCTGATTAAAGTGAGTCATTAAATCGACTCATTATTCCCTCAAATACTAAACAAACCTTGAATATTAAAATAATATCCACTCATTAAATATTTTCACATGTATTCCCTTAATATATTGTGAATACTTTTAATAAATAAGTTTAATACCAATTATTCTAAACTAAAATAATATGAATTTATTTATTTCATGGTGATTGTTTAAACCCATACATCACCCAAACCCCATGGTGGGGCCCACAATGCCCAAAAATATTTTTCATAATAATAGGATATACTTTTGAATATACTAAGTGTGTGCCCCTATTGGCCCTTATCTTGATAGTAGTGAATACTATTCATAGACTAGAAGTGGATTCTAACAACCCCTAAAGGACCCTAAGAAGATAAGGAGTGGTCATAACAATTACAACCTGCTATGAACACACACCATGTAATATAATTTCTTTGTATTGAAATTTCTCACAATTTAAGATGCACAATTTGTGTCATCATCCTATCCAACTTTATTATTTGCTGACCTTACTAGATGAGCTTACCTTCTTCTACCATGACCATGAATTAAGTGAAGGTAATATCATCCTGATCAAATAGTCCCAAGATATCAATTTCTTTTAGAAGTGACAAATTCTATCACGATCATTCAATCAATGACATACCACCAATGGAACACCTAATTCAAGCTACATCACTATGAAAAAATGTCATGATTTTCATCTTACATCAAAGTGTATAATAAAATAGTATAAAATGATAATAATATCAAGTGAAGAGAACAATACACATGTTTGTAGATATAAAACACCAATGACACCCGAAACATGTGGTGTTACTATTGGTGTGTTAGTCCTCAGGATCTCATCTACTTGAGATCACCAAGTGTGGACTTCATTAGAAGAAGTCTCAATGCCTAGGATACCCCAACACCTGATAGTTACATATTATCTATGTCTTGTAAGCATGATGTATCTGGACCATAGGACATAAGTTTAATATTACTATCATCGTATCTCTAGGTTCTCATTATAGTCTCTGAATGGTTATAAACTTTTTTTATAATAAATAATCTAAGTACATTACCATGTAAATTGTGGATATATAAACATCAAAAATTTTATAGTAAGTATATATCATGTATAACTCGGTTTAAGCTGGCTGGATTGGTCAGGCGGTTTGGGAGGTTTGATTGTGCATGTTGTGTTTTCTTTTGGTTTTTACTGTTGTATGTCTTTGTTTGGAGGCTTGGTGCTTTTTTCTAGCTCTCTACTTAGACCTAGGCCAGAAGGGGATTAGAGCGAAAAGTCTTCACTGATGTGGGCCTTTTGGATTAGGAGGCTTGCGAGGGTATGGATTGGACATAGGTAACGTGCCCATGCATTCTGCAGGGACTGCTTGCCGAGGGGTCCTATGTTGGTGAAGTCTTCTTGTCATGGCATATTTGCTGGGGTGGGATAGGTCCGGTAGTTGGTTCTGGTTCTGTTCTTCTTGTGTTGCTTTCTTTTGTTTAGACTGTTATTGCGGTTTCTCTCTTTTTCCTTAAAAGTGTTTTGATAAAATAAAAAATTAATTTTTAGTCATGATATATTAATTCAAAAGTACTATTTATATTGGGTCTAGGGTACCCACTATTATAATAGAATCATGAGGATATGACCTTGTATTATGAAGTTGTGATGGACCAACTACCAATATCGATTGAACTTATTCCATTATAGGTTTGGTGACATAAAACTCCTTAATATAATATTTAGATAGATACTTAGCCAATGATGGTATGTGTACCTAGTCCTCGTCGTTAGTAACTAGATAGGATATATGTTATAACCTATCATTAAATTGTATATGTCTATATATTATGGACTCAATCACTTAAAAATCCATCAGTTTTAACCTTTGATGATTTTTTTCTTTGAATGCCTTCCAAAGTTGTACACTCTCCAAGAATTAAAACTCTTTCTGGTTGCCTACTATAACTACATCCTTGTTTAGTGTTAATTATCTGACCATTGTAATAAATATATACACCCATATTTTTTATATACTATAAAACTTAATTATTAATTATATATGATAAAATAAAAATAATATGAATTTAAAATATTCCATTTTTTTATTTTTATATTCATCCCTAAAGCACAAATATTTCATAGTCTTAATTTCTAAAAGTAATTACGGTTCATAAAGAGCATGTGAATTATCCAAATAATATCCCTTAGAAGTGTCAATCTAGGCATACAATTAGGCCTCTTTTTCATCCACTAAGTGAAAATTGAGTTAATACCCAATACGCCCCTCTCAGGGTTACTACCCCTAGGCTCAACCATGATAGAGACTGCATCCACTTGTAGTATCTAAACATTGATTTCATT
Organism: Viscum album; assembly: GCA_963277665.1. Lineage (NCBI taxonomy): Eukaryota > Viridiplantae > Streptophyta > Magnoliopsida > Santalales > Viscaceae > Viscum > Viscum album. The sequence goes on along the minus strand of OY728136.1, from coordinate 1,935,319,198 downwards.
ACTGGGAAAACCACATAGTCTTTACTTTACTAAAATTTTAGGATGTTTCTGCTACTTTTAGAATTAACTTCTGGTTTTCTATAACATTTCATGATTCATAAAGAGAATGTGAATTATCCAAAGCATATCTCCTGAGAGTGTAAAACCATGTGTGTAGTTAGGCCTCTTTTCCATGCACTATGTGGTGATTGAGTTAATAACCAATACACCCCTTTCAGGGTTACAACCCCTTGGTGTATCTATGCCAGAGCCTATATCCACTTGTAGTGTCTATACATGCATGTTATTGCTAGGGAAATCAAATAGTCTTCACATTATTAAAATTTTAGGATGTTTTTTCTCTTTTTAGATTTACCCTAGTGTTATTTTTACATTTTATGGTTCATAAAGACCATGTCAAATATCCAAATCATATCCACCGAGAGTGAAAAACAAAGAAAGTGTCTTTATTGTGCACCAAGTGATATTATAAAATACTAAGTGATTAAATAGTAAAATTTCATAATAATTCTATTAATTAATTATTAATTAATTATAATCAATTTATTATTAATTAATTAATATCAATTTATTATTTAATATTTATCTTTTAATTAATCATGCATATTTATTAATCATATTTAATTGTTAATCATATTAATCACATTTAATCACATTTAATTATTAATCATATTTAATTGTTTATAATATTAATCATATTTAATTATATTTTAATTTTAATTTTTTTAATCATATTTAATTATATTAATCATATTTATTAATCCCATTTGTTAATAATATGTATTTGTTAATGATATTTATTAATTAGAAACCATTTAGGGTAAAACCGGTTTTTATTAAACAAAGAAGACACCCTTTTTTAACTAGGTTGAGGGGGAACCCATTACATGACTGGAAAGCCTAGTGGCTTAAAATCCCAATACATATCCTAAAGTCCCACCGTTTTGTTAGCCTGAAGGCCCTACACCACATCAATGTCACTGAAGGCATCACCGCCTGCATCATAAATCATATTTATTAATTATTAATCATATTTATTAATCACATCTATTAATCACATCTATTAATCTTATTAATTAATTATTAATCATATTATATTATGTAATAACATTATTAATAACAAATTAATTCTTAATTAATCATCATTATTAATCACATATTTTATCATATTATAAATCAAATAATTATTTATTCATATAAAATATTAATTAATCATAATAAATAATAATTACTATTTAATTACTAATAATAATCCATTAAATGATGATTATTTATTCACTAATATATTCTATTATTAACAAAAACAAATCTATTTAATTAAAAAATTTAAAAAATAACTAAATAATTAATTTAAAATGGACTACAAATTAAACAACAAGATAAATAAAAAATATTAAAATAAATTGGACATGCAAATTAAAACATTCCTAACAAAAAAAATTATACCAAATTATAAAAAAAATTAAATATGTAAATTCAAAATAAACATGTGAGATAAAATCCATTATACTACTAAATTAAGTAATTAATTAAATATGCACATTTATATTAAGCTAACAACTAAACAATTAAATAAAAAATAAAGTTTAATATAAAAATAAATTCTAATAATTGTAAAAGGCTGTAAAAATTGAAGAAGGCCTGTTTGAAAGAACTTATAACTAGAAAATAGGATGAGATTTGATGTGAGTTGGGGAGGGGGTTCTCTTTTATAGGGTAGACCATGAAGAGTGCCAGTTGAATTGACTCTCTCTGTGGTGGGTTTGAGAGAAGTGCCAATTCATTTGACAAGCTTTTATTAAACCCAAAAAGAAGAGTGCCAGTTCAATTGGTTCTTTACTATTGGTGGATGAGAGGAATAAATGGTTTGGTGATTTTATGCTGAACTACCAAGAACCAAACTGTAACATCCCCGACCTGGGTGCCACTAAACTGGTGCACCGCACCGGTTCGTCACATGACCTCAAGTGCATCTCCCCATGCACCAGAGGTTTTCGATTAGCAACAAGGGACTAAAATTTATTTGGAAACACTATAAACTCTTTATCAGAGTAATACATAATATTAAAAATATAAAATATTGAAAACAACATAAGCTAATCAATGCATGAGCATAAATAACCATCTTCCAAAATGGGTACGAACCATGGTCAATAAATAAACATGTAATGTCATGCTACAATGCCAAGTGAAAAAAACCCAAAATAAAGACAAACAATAAAATCCCCAAAATACTCCTGACCCCAAGTCTGGAACCTCATCCATGCATGCCCCATGTACAACTCAACTCCCTAACATAGGGACCTTGCCCTTGTTCTGACCTGCAAGCATGAAATCTGCTCAGGTACCCAACGGTGGCCCGAGCAGTGTGTGAGTACAACTCAGTAGGCCACCACCAATGATGTCTACAAAATATCCAGTCTAATAGATAGTGCATTCAAAAAGAAATAATGAAAAGTAAATAATGGAAAATTCAGAATCCATTAGTTTACAAGGTTCACTAGAATCATTCCTAACATTGTTTCCAATTTCATTTACTTATACCATCTTCATTATGTGTTTCACTTCATCAAGTGATCAATGGAATAGGCATAATAAACAAGTTCAATGCATAATGAAAACAAGTCAAGTACCCTATCTCACTAGGGATAAACACATTTCATAATCGAGAAATATCACTTAACCTAAAACCTCGGTCCAGGCAGTTTCATTGAATACAACCATTGGGGGCATAGAGCATCAGTCTGACTCCCCAACCTATGCATTCCTGGGTGGGGTTAGAGCATCAGTCCAACCCGAACCATGGGTAGATCCTCAGTCCTTTATCCCACCACCAATCCATGTACACATGCTTATCCATTAATTTACTACACACAAAACATACTACAACCAACAAAACCAATGCATACAATGATCATAATCCAATAATCAACATGGAAATTAGAAATCATGCCATGACCCATTGAAATATTTTCCATTTACATTTCTTATCCCATTTAGCCAAATTCCCATTCCCATGTCTATCCCACTAAGCATATTAAATAATTACCTTACTTCCTCTCATTAATCATATTTAACAATTTCACATTCCATTACCATATCAACATACTCAACAATGGATCTACTTTGTCAAACAACGACCTAACACTTACTTGGATAATTTTTAGGCCCAATAAATATTGGCACACCCCATGGATGGACTCAAATGGGTTAAATCATCCTCTTTATATCCCATGGGAACCATTAGTGTTTCCATTCATCATTTAGAAACCCATTATTCCAAAACCTTCTAAAGGGTTCAAAAGCACAACAAGAAGTGACAAAGAACAAATTTGGACATGCATAAATCTACAATGAAACTATAAGACATAACTTTTAGACCACCTAACTCGATTCTATTGTCAAACACACTCTCAAATAAGGCTATAGATTCTGATTCAACGTCCATTTGATGCTTCAACCTTGATCTCACTAGAAAAAGAAGGGTTTGAGGGTTTTAGAAGGATAAGAGAGAAAGATACCAACCCTAATTGAGAAAATGAAGCAAGGGGAAGATTAGATTCACTTGGGGCTTTGATCCACAACCAAAGATTCTAAAAACAACCTAGGATTAAAGGAGAATCACCATTGGTAAGTTTGGGTCATCTAATATTGCATCTAGGGTTACGGGAATAAGATAGGAGGAAAATACAAAGTTGGACTGAAAAATACCGGGGTGAAAGTTTCGTATTTTTTCTAACATCACTAGGTCGCACAATTTCCCCACATGGATTTCCAAACTACACAAAAACCATGCGTTATCCACTATCCCAAAATCACCCCTTCACATGGTTTACCCACACAATTTTCTAAACCGTGTACAATCCATGCATGAGCCACTATCCCAAAATCACCCCTCACACAGTTTCTTGGTAGTTCTGCACAGTTTTCCCCAACCATGTGTAAACTATGAAACATGACCAACAAGCTCCTTTTTCCTACTCTTTCATGACCTGAACCCCTAGAAGACCCTTGAGCCTCCTCATGAACTTTGGGAACATTTATTTAAACAAAATAAGGAACTTAAACAAAAACATCAACAAAAAATACCTTATAAAAAAGATGGGATCTTACAACCTCCCCACCTTATGATGGCTCGCCATCGAGGAACTCTTCCTAAGTATCATTGAGTTTCCAAAGAAAAGATATCAGGCCACTGGGACCACATATTTGATTATCACTCCCAAGTCTCTTCCTAAATGTTTCTATGCTGCCATAGAATATGAACCAATGGCACAACCTTGCCCCAAAATATCTCCTCTCTAAAATCCATAATACCAACTGAATGATCCTTAAAGTACGCATCATCCAAAAGCTCGACATAATCAGTTTTTATCATATGAGATGGATTAGGGTGATACTATCGGAGTTTTGAAACATGGAAAACATCATGAATCCTACTATACAGTTATGGAAGTGCCAATCAGTACGCCACTATTCCAATCCTCTTGATAATATTAAATGAACCCACATACCTGAGTGCCAACATTCCTTGATTTTTGATTCAATAGTGAGCCAACCTTGGCGACACCTGAAGTAACACACTATCACCAACCATGTAATTGAGTGGTCTATGATGCTGATCTTCACATGACACCTGTCACTCTGAGCCATATCAATGTTCTTCTGAATCGACCAAACCTTTTACGATGTCTCTTGCATGAGACTCGGACCTAACATATCAGACTCCCTAACTTCTAACCAACACAACATAGATCTACATTTAATCCTGTAGAGGTCCTCTAAAGTTGCATATAAATCGTAGCCTAAAAATTGTTGTTGTAGGAAAACTCAACAAGTGATAAATTATTCTCCCATGAACCATAAAAATATAGTACATAAGCTCTCAACATGTCCTATAACACTTAAATTATACACTCTAACTTTTTGTCAGTTTGTGGGTGATAAGCCACACTCAAAAAAACCTGAGTACCAAGAATATTCAATAGCACCTACCAAAAATGCGATGTGAAATTCATATCATGAAATGAAACTATGGTTCTTGGAACACCATGCAACCACACTATTTATCAGACATATAATTTACCCAACTGATCAACTGTTAAAGTATCTTGGATAAAAAATAAATGAGCCACTTTATTCAGTTGATCCCCAACCACCCATATTAAGTCACTATTCTGAGGCATCCTTGGAAGCCCCACTATGAATTCCATAATTACATCATTCAACTTCCACTTTGGGACATGCATCGACTGTAAAAACTCTCCTGGGTGTTGATGTTTGGCCTTCACCTATTGACAGGTAAGACATCACACCACAAAACCTACAACCTCTTTCTTCATTCCTGACCACCAATACTATCGACAAAGATCTTGATACATCTTAGTCATGATAGGATGCACTGCCCACTTTAATTCATGTAAGTCACACATAAACTCTTCATGCACACCAGATGATACCACAACACATACTTGAACATAAACAATTCCATCATCACCCACATCCCAGCTTGAAGGTGACTCCCCACCTTTAATATTTTCTTACATAGAAAAACACTCCAGATCCTACAACTGACTCTCCTTGACCAGACTCAAAAGTGTGGAATCAACTGCTATAGACATAAGGTCTATCTTCCTGTTCTCAACTTATACCTATAGGCACATCTCAGCAAACAATGCCATCATCATCCACTTAGAGTTGGACTCCTGAACCACCTGATTCTAAGTTTTTTGACTCAAGTCATCTACTACACTATTACTATTTCCTAGTGTATAAACCATCTCAAAATCAAAGGATTGAATGTACTCAACCCACCTTTACCGCTAAAGGTTCAAATTCTACTAATAGAAGATATAAATAATACTTTTATGATCAGTAAACACTGTGAACCTTTACCCCAACAAGTAATTCCTCCAAAACTTTAATTCATGAACCAAAAAATCTAGATCAAGGTCATGGGTAGGGTAATTAATTTCGTGAGGCCTCAACTATCTTGACCCATAAGCTACAACCCGATCATCCTTCATCAATACTACCCCAAGTCTAAAATTGAATGCATCACAGAACAAGGTGTACTTATTACCAGGTTTAGGTAAGACCAGAATCAGTGTATTAGTCAGCCAATTCTTTAATTCTTGAAAATAATTCTCACATTACTCTAACCACTCAAACTTAACCCCCTTATTGGTTAAGCCTGAGAGTGGAACTACCAAATGAGAGAAAACCTTAATGAACCTTCGGTAAAAACTGACCAAACCAAGAAAACTCTAAACATTAGAAACATTATTGGGATGATCCCAAGACACCGCAACCTGCACCTTCTATGGATCCACCAACACACCTGACTCAGAAATGATGTGTTCCAAGAAGTGAACCTTATCAATCTAGAACTAATTTTTTTTGTATCTTGTCATAAATCCTATGCTATCTTAGTGTACTTAGGATGATGTCAAGATGTTTGTAATGATTGTCAAGAGTTCATGAGTACACCAAGATTTCATCAACAAATCCATCCAAAAATTGATCCAGATAGGGGTGAAATATCTGATTCATTAATTCCATAATCACAGCCGGTGCATTGGTTAATACAAATGACATCACCACAAATTCATACAACCCGTACTTGCTCAATAAATCTATCCACAGTACATTAGAAGGTATCACCCTCAAATGATGGTACCTCAATCTTAGATCAATCTTAGAGAACACTGAGGCACCCCTCAGTTGGTCAAATAGGTCATCAATTCTGGGAAGACGATATCAATTATTAACCAATATTTTATTCAACATTCTATAGTCAACACATAACCTCAATTACCAGTCGAACGTCTTAGGATACAACATAGGCGATCCCCATGGTGACATACTAGGAAGGATGGATCCCTTTTTATCTAACTCTTCCAACTAAACCTTTAGTTCATGGAGTTCTTTCGGTGCCATTCGATATGGAAGAATGGAAGTCAGTTATTCCCCTGACAGCAACTTGATTGTAAACTCAATATCTCTCTCGAGTGGTAGCCCCGAGAAATTATCAAGAAACACATCCTGGATTGATCCAAAATAGAAGGGAAAATGGGGTGTTCAATTACTCCTTCATTTAGCATGAGGCATTCCAATTGAACTATGAGTTCTCCCAATTGATGAAAAATTGGCCCTGTGGGGCCTGATCAAACATCCCACTCACCAGAAAAGACATAAGTGTCTCCATCGAGAGATGTGAACTTCACCTGATGTCGGTAGCAGTTGATATGGTCTTGGTACAACACTAGCCATTCCATGACCAAAATCATGTCAAAACCTAACATCTCAAGGAAAAATAGGTTCCATAGAAAACGATAACCACCAACCTCTAAATAAAAACCTTTACACTACTTGACATCCTCAACTCGCACCCCCAATAGAGTATCAATCGATATAACCCCATGTAACCATTCCATGGATAGTCCCAACACAACTATGAACTGTGCAGAGATAAATGAGTATGTGGAACCTATGTTAAATATAGAATTAGTGAGTGTGGAGGCTATAATATTCGTACCTAGAATAGTAGATAGCCCAGCCACTCCACCTCCATGTGTAGACTGAACTGCGTGAAGTTGGCCTATCCCTCTACCTTGAGTTCCAGCCTGACTACCCTACGCTGTATTTCCCTACCGGTATAGATGGTCTCAGACTGAAGTTTCACATCCAACACCCCTACTGGTATGACCTATGGAGTTCCAACCATCTTCCTGATATGGAGTAACTGACCCCCTTCCTGCACTCTAAACTGATCTCTATCCTCCATAATTTTCCAACTACCACGGGTTCCGACAAAACCACTATGCATGACCCATTTTTATGCATACTTTGCACTCAAATGATGGTAGAGAACATTGAATTCACACATTTCCCGACTTTCCACACTGATAAAAGCAAACTCATTCACTAACTTGAGGGACTGATTCCTTTTTTTGATTGTGTTGTCCACCACTGCCCTAGGGAAAATTTTCAATGTGACACTTCTTACTATCGAAATTTTCACCCCTCGTTCGCCCCAGTAGAACCGCATGCCTGCTTCCTAAGACCTCATTAAGGTTTACTTCTGATATGAGGGATTAATCAATCACTTCAGCAAACCCCTTCAACTGAAATATATTTACATGTGATCTGATCTCATGCCGAAGTCCATCCTGGAAGCATCTTTCCATAGCTGCCTCATCTCCCACTAAAGCAAGAAAAAACATTTCAAGTCCATAAACCAACATGCATAATCCATTACTGACATTATCCCCCCGATTCAGTCTCATAAACTCCATGGACTTGTCCTACCCCAAGTTTCATGGATATTAACATTCCAATTTTTTTTCCTGAAAACCTTTCCACAACATGCCGTATGCCTGTTCTGTCTGCACTAGGATATCCCACCAATGCTTTTCCTAGACCCACAATATATAGGTTGCTAACATGACCTACTTTTTAGAAGGAGTCTCTAGATGATCATGAATTGTTTGTATAGACTCTATCTAGAACTCTACTACCTATAGCCCACCCTACCCAATAAAGGTCAGGGGGTGCTTATACTGAAACTCCCTGCTCATCTCTACCATACTCAAGGAAACCCACCCTAGGTCCCTTTCCATCATCTGCATAAAATGAGAAAAGTTCTCACAAAACTTCTCTTCCCTATTATTTTGAACCACTGGACCTCCTTGTTCCACTACTGGGAGAGAATTTTCAGAAACATCCTCCTATTTCCCAACTTGTACACATCTTCATGGTGGAATTTATCTACAATTACAAACAAAAACTTTAGAACAAAAACCATAAAGATTTCACAAATATAAAGGAAGGCTCATCACTAGCCACCAGAAAACCACTTTGCATACACCACCCAAAAAGGTCTGATCATACCTGACACACTACCCTCATCCATTTCCACCAAGGACTATGGGTAACATAGGATAACTAACTCACTTGATTACAATCCTTACTTCTACACCATTTCAAAACTATTCTCACATCACAACTTACTCTAATAACATTTAATTTCCACATACCACCCTCTATCAAGCATAATTACTTAATTATTTTTTAACATTTTCCTCCCCTTTTTACCCATTTGTATCATTTCATTAGACGTAATTTTTATCATTTTCAAGAAATCAAATGCATCCACCCCCTTGCATCCCACATGCTCATACCATGTGTGTGTACCTACCATGATGTATGCCAGTTATATGCTTAGGTGCCTAAAATGATGCATGAATTCACAAACTCATTCCATTTCGACCATGAGAAAAATATCATAAAATTGTCACTTCACATGACAAGTGCATCACCCAATGGTGAAATATCATAAAATGTAACAACAAACATCAATAAAAACAACCCCCCACCTAGGGTAACTTGGGTTTCCCCCTATACATTGGTTAGCTACTCTCAAGAATGATCTCATTACCAAGGATCTAAACTATCCAAATCTTCTATCTACCATCCCTAAATATTATTAAAAAGAAAATAACTCCTCTGATACCACTTTGTAATTTCCCTGACCCATGTTCCACTAAAATGATGCCCCATGCCGGGTCATCACATGACCTCAAGTGCATCTCCCCGTATGCCAGAGGTTTCTGACTAGTAGTGAGGGTCTAAAACTCACTTGTGGAGACTATACCCACTTTATCAGAGAAATCCACAATAGTAAACATATAAAATAGTGAAAAAAACATAAACTAATCAATGTACAAGCATAAATAACCATCTCCAAAAATGGGTAAAAACCATAGTCAATTAGTAAACATTCCATTTCATGCTACAATTCCAAGTGAAAACCCCCCAAAATAAAGGAAAATAGAGGAATCCACAAAATGGTACTGACTAAAAGTTTGGAACCTCATCCATGCCTATCCCATGTCCAACTCAACTCCCTAGAATAGGGAACTTTCCCTTGTCTTGACCTGAAATCATGAAATATACTCAGGTACCCAACGACGGACCAAGAAGGGTGAGATTAAAAATCCATAGGCCACCACCAACGGTGTCTATAAAATATCCAGTCTAATAGATAATGAATCCAAAAAGAAAAAATAAAAAGTAAATAAAGGAAAATTCAGAAGCCATTAGTAGACAAGGTTCACTAGAATCATTCCTAACATTGTTTCCAATTTTATTTACTTTTACCTTCTTCATTACATGTTTCAATTCATCAAGTGATCAATGGAATAGGCATAATCAACAAGTTTAATGCATAAGGAAAATGTTTCAAGTTCCCTATCTCTCTAGGGATAAAAACATTTGATAATTGAGAAATCTAACTTACCCTGGAACCTCAGTCCAGGCAGTTTCATTGAATATAACCATTGGTGGAATAGAGCATCAGTACAACTCCCCAACCCATGCATTATCAGGTGGGGTTAGAGAATTAGTCCAACCTAACCCATGGAAGGATCCTCAGTCCTTTATCCCACCACCAATTCATGTGAACATTCTTATACAATAATTTATTACACACAAATCATACCATAAACCACACAACTGATGCATACAACAATCATAATATAATAATCAATATGAGAATTAGAAATCATGCCCTGACCCATTAACATAATTTCCATTTACATTTCTTATCCCTTTTAGCCCAATTCCCATTCCCATGTATAGCCCACTAAGCATATTTAATAATTTACTTATTTCCTCTTACTAATAATATTTAACCATTTCACATTCCATTACTATATCAACATACTCAACAAGGGCTCTACTTTGTTACACAATGACCTAGCACTTACTTGGCTAATTTCTAGGCCCAATAAATATTGGCACACCCCATGGATGGACTCAAGTGAGTCAAATCATCCTTGTTGCATCCCATGGGAACCATAAGGGTTTCCAATCTTAATTTAGACCCTTATTATTCCAAACCCTACCAAAGGGTTCAAAATCACAACAAGAAGTGACAAAGAACAAAGTTGGACATGCACAAGTCTACAACGAAACTATAGGATTAAACTTGTAGACCACCTTCCTTGATTTTATTGTCAACCACACTCTCAAACAAGGCCCTAGATTGTAATTCAATGTTCCTTTGAAGCTTCAACCTAGATCTCATCAGAAAAATAAGGGTTTGAGGGTCTTATAAGTAGAAAAGATAAAGGTACCAACCTTAACCAAGAAAAGGAAGCAAGGGGAAGATTAAAATCACCCAGGGCTTCAATCAGTAACCAACGACGATCCAAACAGCCTAGGATTGAAGTATAATTTCTCTTGGGAAGGTCGGATCATCCAAGCTTGCATCTAGGGTTTCAGGAAGAATATAGAAGGAAAATCATGAGTTAGAATTAAAAATCCCAGGGTGACATTTTTTTTAATTTTTCCAACTTTACTATGCTGCACAGTTTTTCAAACCACGCATGAGACACTGTCCCAAAATCAACCCTTTTCACAGTTTACCTACATAGTTTTCCAAATTGTGCATGATCCACTATCCCAAAATCACCCCCTCACACAATTTCCTAGGAGTTCCGCACGGTTTGCACAAACCGTGCGCAAACCATGTAATATGCCTAAAAAGCTCTTTTTTCTCCTATTTCATGCCCTAAACCCCCAGAACACCCCTGAGACTCCTCATGAACTTGGGGAACATTTATTTAACCTAAATAATAAAATTAAATTGAAACATAAAAAAATAACTTATGAAAAATCTAGGATCTTACACAAACCATTTGGCTATCGACAGTCCTAGATCACAAAAAAACCCAAAACTTTATTAATTAAAAAAACTAATGCAAAAAATTTTCCCAAAAATTTAGACATAGGTCAAGAACAAAAAATTGAAAAAAATACATAAACATTTAGAATTTTATTACCATGAAATTAATATTCTACGCTCTTACAGACAACTATTTATATGGAAAAAATTTAGCTGACTTAGAATAAACAGTTTAGAGCGGGATGTGGGTAGCCATATGTTGTAATCGGGTAAGTGGACTACAGTTCGTAGATGCACCAATTGCGGAAGTGGGTCGTGGCTCCAGAGAGGGTGTGGATTGTGGGTGAAATCCCATGTTTATGACCATGATTAACTCCAAAAATCGCCCCTAATCATGGAACCTCAACTTTAAATAAATTAACGTCTTCTATTAGTGCTTGCTCGATGTTTGCGGGTTCCTCAGCTACCAAGAAAGGATTTTTTTTAAATTGTATTTTTTTAATTAATTAGGTGTAGATTTTTTTTAGGGATCTCGATGTCCATAGTGCCAAAAGGTTTGGCACTTTGGACACCAGGGAAAGAGTGCGAAATGATTTGGAACATTTGTCTTAAAAAGAATTATTTTTATTTTGTTTATATTATATAAATATAAATATAATTATGTTTATATTATATTAATGTAACTATATTTATATAGTATAAACATATAAATATAATTTTAAAATTGTACATATAAATATAATGATATAAATATAAATATAATGATATAAATATAAATATAATGATATATTTATATTTATAATTTTATAATATATATATATATAATTATTGTTGTAAATATAAATATATTTATACAATTATCAATATATCTATATATTTTTATAATTATAAATATATAAATATAATTATAAATATATCAATATATTTCTATAAATATTAATATATTTATGTATTTATATTTATAATTTTATAATTATAATTTTATTTATAATTTTATAATTATAATTTTATAACGATAATTATACTTATATAATTATATAAATATATCAAAAAAGTCAAGGACTCAAGCTAGCTTAGTCCTAAAAATTTATTAAAGAAAATAGAAATGCAGTGAAATAAATAAATAAATTTATAAATATATATTTATAAATATATTTATAAATATATAAATATATTTATAATTATATAAATATATTTATAAATATATAAATATATTTATAATTAAATAAATATATTTAAATTTATAAACAGATTCATACATATATTTATATAATTATAAACATATTTATAAATAAATAATTATAATTATAATTAAAATTATAAAATTATAAAAATATTTATAAATAAATCTGTATAATTATAAATATATTTATATAATAATGTTTATATTTATATAATAATATTTATATTTAGATTTTTATAATTATAATTATAATATATTCATTTTTTAAATAAATAAATAAATAAATAAATAAATATATATATATCTATAAGGTTGTTAAAAAATGTGTTTATATTATATAAGAATATTTATATAATAGAAAAATATTTTTAAACATATTTATAAATATATTTATATTTATAATTTTGTAATTATATTTATATGTTTATTTTATATAAATGTAATTATATAAATATAAAATAAACATTTTTATAATTATATATATGTGTAATATAAATACAATTTTGAATATATTTATATACATATATTTATGATTTTATATAATTTAAATATATATTTATAAAATTTAAAAAATAGGACAAGAGCACAAAATTGTTTGGGGCTCCGAAGACCCAGTTACCAAAAACTACCTACAACGAAGTAATTTAAAAAAAAATCCAATATTTAAAATATTGGAACAAAGAAACATGGGCCGTTATATGTTCTCATTTTGATGTTTGGACACCTTATCATCAATGTTTGATACTGGTTGGGTCATGAAATAGATGTTAGACACCATCTGTTATCGTAGAGGTGGACTCCAAGAGTCCTAGGTCATGTCGGTGGGTGCTGATGCCCACTTGATGCCGCTAGGTGAAACATCAAAAGGTTTTGAAAATATTTTTAGTTCTGACCCTCTAGTCCCACTAATCTTGCAACAATTATCAAATATGTGTCAAAGTTGCTTACCGGTAAACCAACAATGTGATTAGTGACAAGATCCACTCTGAAGGTGTTGATGCCACCAGAAACAAGATCTGCTAAAGTTGATTCCCAATCTTATTGATTATTTGCTTGAAACATGTCATCTCATGTCACATATATCTTATTTGTCTTCAGATCATAGACATACAATTCTCCATCCTTTATGAAAACCTTCGAATCCCTCTGATCGAGCTGGCCTAAACTAACAATGTTAATGTGGAGTCAAGGTATAAAATATAACTCTGTGAGTACCCTATACTCCTCATTTTTTGTAGTGGAACATGACATCAAATTTACAAAAAAACTCTGAAGAAGATCCATATATGAATATCACCATTCCTTTCACTGAATCATCTAGTGACACAAATATCTAATTGGATATGATCATCTTCTTGGCTCCGATATTCAACATGTCTACAACCACTAAGATAATATCATAGTGATCAACTATTAAAAGTGTAGGTGAATTGTCCTGTACTTGAATCAAGTTCACTATCTCCCTTCATTAATGTCATTGTTTGTGACACTACTTCTTATAGTTCCTTTTTTTGTAATTATATCACTTAACCTTAGTCATTCTGGCATGAACTGAACCCTCTAAAACCCTTCTTGCGTTGGTAGGAGAGATGAGAGTGGCCCCCAAGGCCCACCTCCAATAGACCCCCAGTTTATGATTAGCACCGAGGGAATATATTACAAGAATTGGAGATATTTCCCTTTCAATTACCTGGTTAATAGAATAAAACCACCAATCTACACCTAAGATAATCAAAAAATACATATTGATCCCCATAACCCAATTTTATATTTGTGTCACACATCATAAAAGTAAAATAAATACATGTAACTATGGGGATCAAATAACAGAAACAAGGTGCACTCCATCCATTCCAACAGACAGACACATAAAGCACAACATACACCGAATGGACATCTGTCTGATCACCTCAGTATGCACAGAGGAAAATCTCCAGACACCATTGGACACAAGTTTGTCCAATAACCATCTCCTACAAGTTTTTGCACTGTAATTTGGATGATATCCCACCTAATCACCACTATGAAGGTTCTAGGAACAATAAAAGTGCTAATATGGGAATGGCCAACTAATATTTTTTGTTATAATCAATGATCAATACAAGATGCTCATCAGCATTAAACACTATGAACACTATAATTGAATCAAAGGTTAATTTAAATGAAAATGATAGAACCAAAACACAAGATCATCAATTAATGATTTATAATTAATTTAAGTAGTTGAAGAATTACCCTAAGATGAATTATTTCTTCATTGATGAATCTTACAACGTCTTTACATTTTACCATTGTTTCATTATAGGAAACAAGTGTAGATTCTATCTAGTAGTGATCCACACATAAAATGTGAACCTATAAGTGTCACTATTGGAATATTCAGGTTCTATCATGGTAGATACTAATGCTTATGATGTTCATTCTTGATCTCTATGATAATCACCTCCAAGAAGAATTATCCTTAACCCCTCTAAAATCAAGAGAGGTGGATGAGGTGGATCAATCTCAATTCTAAAAAGCATTATTAGATAGGGTCTCTCTAGGTCCTGGAATAATTCTCCAAATTTCATTATGAATAACAAAATAAATTTCAACCCTTTACGTTGGAAATAATATAACTGGGTTTATATAGTACTGGGGATAGAAAATAATAATTTCCTTTGTACCCATATTATTTCTTTAATCCACAGAAAACCAATCTCTATAATAATAATAATAATAATAATAATAATAATAATAATAATAATCATATTTATTAACATGAAAAAACGCAGTGAAATAATTAAATATTATATATTCAAATAATATTTAATATGTACTAGTTTTCACCAAACCATTAAACTATGTCTGTATTCCTCAAAAATATTAAACAAGCCTTGAATAATAAAAATTTATTTAATAAATTAATATCATTTTATTATTCACTAAAAAATAAATAAATATTATACTCAGATAATAGAAAATAAATATTTATAAAATATTCTTCTCACAAAATATTCTCTCAAATAACCAGTGATAGAATATATACGATCAAGATGACATGAATAATTATTAAACCATGAATGTGAATAATATTTACTCAACATGTTAAATAATAAGTAATATATAATATTTAACTGAAGTTCCAGATACACTTAGTGTGTGACCCTCAAGGACTCTTTCTCAGTGGCATTAGATGGATCCCCCAAAGTACAAGGTTACCATCTAAAAACACACCAAATCACCCATAAATAAAGAAGTTAATGTCACAACAACATAAAACCACATATGAATGATTATTGGGAAATATAATCCCTTTATCATGATATCTCTAATCAAATTGGTTACATGCTAGTGTCATCAAACCATGTGATTGATATCTATTTCCTTGAATTTATGGAAATAAAATTTCCCACAAACCACCAAAATCATGGATTTATTTGGGATATATTATTTTTATCAAATATTTTGAGATATAAACTTCTATTAAATAAAAAAAGTTATAAATCATTTCTTAAATTATTCATTAATGAAATATTAGTCATGACACACCCAACATATCCTACTTCACCACAAACATATGCCATCATGGTTTTTTTCAATACATCCAAGTACATGACTCACTACTAGAAATTTAAGCTATAGACATTGACCTATATCCATAGTTTTATAGGTCCGTGGATATATCTTTTTTATTTCCATGGTTTAATTCAAACTCTGTGGCTAAATCAATATTACACCGCACGGTTGTTATTTTTTTTCCAATCTGTATCGGGCTCCTCCTCCTCCCCAGATTCAAAGCCCTATCAAATCACATCCCTCATCCCCGATGACGTCTCCTCCTCCCCGTAGCCCTCTTCCTCCTCCCCTGATTCATAGCCCTATAACCGCACAACCATCCTCCCTGACGACGTATCCTCCTACCGACGATCTCCCTGACGATCTCACCACGCAACCCTCTCCCACAGCGGTGCCCTCCTCCCTGACGAAATCTCCCACAACGACGCTCTCCTCCCCGATGACCTCTCTCACAGCAGTTCCCTCCTCCTCTAAGACCTCTCTCACCATAGCACCCTCCTCCCCGACGACCTCTTTCACCATAGAGCCCTCATACCCGACGCTTTCAACGGAAACATAGGTCTCAAAACATGTATCTATCTCTAAAACATGATCATTTTGATCGATCTAATATGATTATGAAAGGATAACACCACTTCACCTTCTGTTAGACCATTTATCAAAGTCACTCACAACCCCATTAGTGCAGGAAGTGCAAATATGGGCAGATGGATCAGATGGATTCCGCACAGTTTGGGTTTGAAGATAAACACAGATGGTTATTGTATTTTGGGTTACATGAGAGGGGGAGGGGGGGGGGGGGTTTCATCAAGAATCCTTGGGGATTAGTTATATTGGCATTATCAATTCAGTTAGGAACTCGTGATTCGCTACAAGCCAAGGCTAATGCTTTGCTCAGCAGTCTCACCATTTTCAGGTAGAAGCATATCTCTCTTCATGCAATTGATACTGATTCTATAGTGGTCTTCAATTCCCTTCTCAAATTTAGTCTCACACCATGGACTACTAAATACACCATATGCAAAAGAAAAATGGTTATGAAAAACAACCTGGAGGTTCTTCATGATTGGCATGAAAGGAACACAGTGGCAGACTTTCTGGGTTCAAAGGTGAATTATGAATAATAGGCTACTCTGTTCGCAGGTCTCAGATCACTTCCAGGGTAGGAGAAAAGTTGGTCATTGCAGATGCTCCTGATCTTCACCTTTACAGGTCGGAATAATTCCAGGTGAGAGTTTTTTGTCTTCCCCTTTGTTTGATTCTTTTCTGAACTTGGTTTGTACCTTCTCATAACTCTTTGATTTATTTTAAAAATTAGTTTTTGGATCATGATTTATTCATCACTGGAAAACAGAACCAATCCACCTTTATCATATTTTATATCTGTAATAATATTTTTATTTTAGGTCTTGTGTGAGGTACATCTTCTATCTAAAAACCAAAAATTGGGAATGTATATATCATTCAAAGAAGCATTAGATACATTTTCCTTCTGATACCATTTTATCTTCTTCTATGACCATCGAGGAACTTCTTCTGATGTTTGATACTTATGAGGATCTTTTTGTTTAGAACACTCCCTTTCATCATGAAAAAATAAAAAACATTTTTTTATATGTGTTGGAAGATGTTTTAAGCTACCAGTATCCTTGTTTATGGGTCTTAGGAGTCACCTCTCATTGTACCCTAGTGGCATAGTAGGCATCCTTGTGTCTACATCGAATCCAATCTTTTCCATATAAATTATTAGAATATTTTCTAAAAATATATTGAAAATGAATTATTAATTTTCATCATTTAGATTAGATATATAAAACATTGAAATGGCTATGGAACCCATTCCCACTCAGCTTTACCCTTCCTCAATATCTTAGAAGAATCTTGTTACACACAAACCTATCATGAACAACTCAAAGTTATGACTATTACCAAGAGTGGGAAAACTATTTTAAAACCTAAACTATTGATTCCTAAACCATTAGAGTCTTCAAAATCATAGGAAAAAACTGAATAACCAAAATTATAAACTGAAAAATCAGAGCTGGATAATGAGTGAATTAGTTAGGGAATATTGAAATTCAATGAGAGGAACATGGGTAAATTGTTGATGGGTGTTAAAATCTGGAGAAAAGTTATTTTATATATTCAAAATAGAGAAAATTGACATCTTGGAAAGATTTTCCTAAATATTATTGTATTATTTATGGGAGAGTGTCAAGAAAATATAAGAGATTCTAGAGTTAGATAAAGACATAACAACCCTTAAAGATAGAAACATGTAACCCATCTAATGAATAATGAGATTGATCTATCGACACTGAAATAATAGGTGGAAGATGGCCTTGATGTGGCCATTAGATAAATAACCTCATTACCACTTATAAATAGATTGATCTCAAAAAAATTATAATATGTCATAATGGTTTTTGATTTGTTAATTATTTTATATGGTGATGATGTTTAGACTACTATGGTGTGGTTGAGGAGACATCCCCCCCATAAAAATCCATGGATTTAAATGAATTTTCATTTTCATTTCTCTAGTATGATTTTCAGGAAATCAGATTGTTTCCATATGATTAGTAGATTATTATCCATGCGCCTTTAAATTTTATCATGGTTTTATCTATTAATTTGGTTTACACATAATACTAACAAAATTTTCATTAATTTCTAATATGATGTAGGTTATTGAGGGGTGTTAAAGGAGTGATTAAGAATTCTCAATTACCATGGGTAGGTGAAAGTAGTGTATTGAAAATCATTTTTTTCACTACCTAACCTAACACACTAAAGAGAGAGTGAATGGATTGAGATATTGGGTCATTCCATGGTATTATTTAGGGGGTGAATTTATTTTATAAGATATTATTATATAATTAATGAGAGAATTATATAAGGGAACCCTTCATTATATTCATCATTTTTCACTTTTATTTTATTTCTTCCATGCACTTGTGGTTCCAATCCTTCATTATTTTATTATTTTAAAATTAATAGTGTTATATTACTGTAGGTGCGAGGAGAATTATGATTATATCCTTCCATGAACTTGTGTTTACTTATCTATTTTCACCATAAAATGTAGTATTTTTAATTTTCTATTGTATTACATTTCCAGATTGGAGTTGAAAATTAGTGGAAATCATGTTTTGGTTCCCTATCTCTTTTCACCATAAAATTTAGTATTTTTAATTTTATATTGTATTAAATTTTCAGATTGGAGTTTCAAATTAGTGGAAATCATGTTTTGAGTTCTTAATAAGATCTACCTATTGAATTAGAAATCACTGGTGTTTTTCATGGTGCACTTTGATCATCCTTTTGGAATCATGATTTTGTTTAAGGACATTCTTATTGAAGACTATCTGTTAATGCCTATATGATAGAATGATTTAAATTTATGTTTCATATAATCATGCTTATTTGAATCTTTATTTGATTAACTTAGATAGAGGTATGGAATATGCTTATTTACTTGATTGTCAGGTTGGTCTGAGAGGAATATGAAGACTTTTTGTTGATGAAGTGAAACACTTCTAATTATGGAAGAGCAGAAAAGTGGATGTTGCAATAAGATTTTCTGTATAGAGTTTTTCTATGCTTTCTACCTCATATGGTGAATCCTTTTTCTCATGATATGAAGTTTTATTATAAGTCATGTTTATATCCTCTTTCAATTACTTGATGGTGCATGCTCATTGCACCTAATGTTTTCACTGTATCTTGAACCTTCAATTTTTTTCCTCGGGTACGGGTTCGAAAACCAACTCATTCATTTTTTCACTGTTTTAGTTCATTCACTTTGCATTGAATATTTACCTATTAGAAATATTGATCTTAAAATGGGTGTTGTGCAGCCTGTGATCTTTGGTTTTCATTGCTAGCTTAAAAAGGGAAATTTCGACTTCTGATTGTCTGCCTGTACAAGTTCATATTTTTAATTGATATATTGTTAAACCTAAACAAAGTTTGATGGAAAATGATGAGTTACCAATGATTAAAAAGAGGTGAATAAGGGGAACTGCAACACTACTGAGGGTCCATGAGGTTAACATATTTTCTTCTACTGTGTTTGGAGAAACCTCATTATGGTGATTCTTTCTTTCCAATTCTATGAAGGTCATAAAAATATCAGTATCCTTTTTACTATTTCTTTATTTCTTTATATTGATTGGTGTTATTGGAGATCACTTCTATTTGATCTTGTTTTCTCATACTAATGATGATTTTTGATTTGGTGTTAATCAAAATGGTTATTTTAGTTTCTGTTCAGTATGTTAAGCTGCTATAATTTTTACATGAATCTATTCCATGTAATGTCTTGTTCTTGTGAGTTTATATTTTAGAATCAATATGTATAGATTTCATTTTGTTGTAATACATTTCAAGATTGGTATTATTCAAGTATTCATGATTCTATATTCTATTTACATAATAATACCTGTGTTGAACTGTTGTTTTGAAAATTTTAGGGGGGCTGGTGTAGGCTAGGGGAGCTGGGGGGTGCTATAGGGGGGGGGGGGGTAGGGGATGATTGTGGGGGAGGGGACTGGTTTGGGGGGGGGTGAGGGGGCTAGTTTGGGGGGAGTCTAGTACAGGGGATGGGGTGGGGGTGGTGTAGGGGGGCTGGTGGAGGCTAGGGGGTTGGGGGGCTGGTGCATGCTAGGGGATGGGGGTGGTGTAGGGGGGGGGGAGGGTACTGGTTTGGGGGGAGGCTATAAGGGAAGGGTGTGGTGGTACAACGGGTTAGGGGGGATGGTGTAGGGGTGGGGGGTTGGGGGGCTGGTGCATGCTGTGCAGAGAACCAGCAACAAAACATAGCCCATGCTTATTCATGTGAGCATATATATAAGGATCCTATTGTGTATGGCTTGACACCTTTGGGGTAGAGTCCCTATCCCAGCCTCTTTAATTAAAGAATTTTTTAAATTGCATTTAGCTGCCTTCTTGATTCCTACTTGTTTATTTTAAATTTTAATTCTTGATAAAGTGTTAGTTAAAATAATTATTTCGTTTTATAAATAAGTCATGTTTTTGTAATAAAACCCCTCCAACAGAGGTGCGTTGTCTGCAAAAAACTCATAGTGGTAGTTTATGCTTATATAGCTTGTTTGAAATTATTTTATTTATTTTTTCCAGTTTAATCCTTAATCCTCTCATTTGAGACACCACGAGCATCTCCAAATATTTTTTTGACTCACAAGGGGGCTGGTGCAAGCTAATGGGGTGGTGCAGGTGGGGCTAGTGCAGGCTAGGGGGCTGGGGGGGTTCATGGGGGGCTGTGCAGGCTAGGGGGCAGGGGGCAAGGGGCAGGGGGAGGGGGGAAGGGGTGCAGTGGGTAGGGTGGAGGGGATCTACACCAATCCAACATTAGTTTTAAGATTTTGAGATTTGGGGTTTAACCTCTAGCCTTATTGATTTTTAGATTCTATGATTTATATTCTTGGATTTTTAGTTTTAGAAGTTATGGTTTCGAGTTTAGGGTTTTAAGTTTTAGAATTTTAGGGTTTGGGGTTTTAAGATTTATGGTTTTAGGGTTTATGTGAATTTTGAATCCATGAAATTCATTTCTATCAAAATAGGTTGAGCCCACTTGCATCCTATGAAACAGGTTCAGGAGTGACCTTAAATGACCAAACAAACTTTTTCATTATCATGCCCACCTGCCTTTTTTTTAATGTTTTGGTTATTTTGTTTTATTTTTCATCTTATTTTTTATATACCAAAATCATTTTTTAAACCTCACTTATTTTCCATTTTTTTCCACTTTTCCATGCCACACCTCTTTTCCTTCCATTGAAAGAAATTCCAATATTCTGAATGGGGCATTAGTTTTGATATCTTAATATATAATTTTCTAAAAACCTTTACAACATGTTTTTCGGTATTTTACTGATTAAACACCTAGATCAATTCTTGATCCTCGGGAAACCTCAATTGTTTGGAACTTCAAGTACGTAGGTACAACTCAAAATGGTTTCAGATGCTCATTTAGACATGAAACTTGACTCATCACCCCCCACATTTTACTTCTTTTTTTGCATTTTTCAAATCAGATTATGAACTTGGAAGGATTCAAGTAAGGGATGTTTTGCAACATCTATGGACAGGCCCAATCTCAAATGCATCAATTGACGTTGTCCGACATAACCAGTGTATTGATGTGCGACCATTGGGTGTTACAAAGGTAATTAGACTTAGTCAAACATGTTATTTAGTTATTTAATGGTTTATTTTAACTTCCTGCATTAGTGATCCACCACTTAAAATCATAAACTTTCACTTAATGTGAGACTCAATCTCTCTCCGAGTGCACTTCAAGTTAAACCTATAAATGTTTTTTATAATTATGCTAAATTGAAATAAAAAACACTGTTGTTTTTCATGAAAAAATGGGCCTTAGAATTTCACTTTGCAATATTCATTGTTTTTTCTTTTGAATGTATGTTAATTAGGGTGCAGTGATTGATCGCATATTGGGAGAAATAGTTCATAGAAACTCGATGAACTCACCGATTGAATACGTCTTGTGCATTGGGCATTTCCTTGAGAAGGTATAACTTTCCCTTTATCACAGCTATAATTAGTTATGAAATTGAAAATAAAGTCAGCTATAATTAGTCATGGCAGTGATTATGCACATATGGGGCTATGTGTGCCCATGTATATATATATAAATGCATACGTAGGTGAGTGGATACTGTTATATTCATATAATCATATGTGCAAGGATCCCCTTTCACATGCTCATGGACATGCAGGTGTGTGCATAGGGGCTAGGTGTCTTTGCATGTATGTGAAGGTGCGTATACCCAGTGGGGGAGTAACAACTTTTAGTTAGAAAGTTCCAAGAGCCGAAGTGGGTGGTTTGGTTCCACCTTGAGGTAGGATCCCTCTTCTAGCCTCTTTAATTCAAGAATGCTTTAAATTGAATTTAGCTTCTTTCTTAATTCTGATTAATTATATTGAATTTCATATCTTGAATAAGTGTTCTTTAATATAATTGTTTCATTTGATAAATAAAGTCATGTTTTTATAAATAAAGTCGTGTTTTTATAATAAATCAATGCCATGATTTTATAATAAAACCCCTCTAACGGAGGTGTGCTGTCTTCTAAACTAAAGAGTAGTGATAGTTATTTGTATCATGTTTAGATTTGGTTTGAGTCTTTCATATGCCTCTTGTTGATGTTTGTTTTGTGGCTAGTTAGTTTTTGTTTTCTTTGAATAATATAAATTGGTTTATCATACTCGTTTAAATCAAATGAAATTGCCCGAGTAGGCATATGCCTTGACCATGACACTTTCCTTTTCACGCTTTGAATATTATAAATAAAATTTCCATGTTTAGGCAAAGTAAATGAATTTGTAAATGGTTTGTGTAGGGTGTATGAATATTTTCCATCGTTTTGTTGACCTTTAGACGTTGCGTCATTATGCTGCTCACTACAACCTTCTCTTGCGATCCCTTGTTATAGCATATTAAATAGTTGATCTATTCTATCATCTTCCGGTGGGGAGACAGTCAGAATGTTGCCCCACCTCCCCCCGCTCCCTTCGCTCTTATCTAGAAGATGCTGCCCCACGGATGTCGTTGGACTGGGCCAACACGCCACAGTCACGCTGCGATAACGCCATGGTCATGCCGCGGTAATGCCGTGATTTGGCCCTACTTTAGGACAACACCCCGTGGTGGTTCACAGTGATAGAATTCT
Source organism: Viscum album (assembly GCA_963277665.1). Classification (NCBI taxonomy): domain Eukaryota; kingdom Viridiplantae; phylum Streptophyta; class Magnoliopsida; order Santalales; family Viscaceae; genus Viscum; species Viscum album. The sequence goes on along the minus strand of OY728136.1, from coordinate 1,935,295,050 downwards.
ATGAGTCTTGTGATCAATGTTGAGACCGACTAATCACAATTCTTACCGGTGGGGTGATGACCGAAATATTGCCCCAAATCCTCCCACTCCCTTCGTTCCTAGCCGGAAAATACTGCCCCGTGGATGTCTCTGGACCGGGCCAACATGCCATGGTAATTCCATGATTTGGCGCTGCTCCAGGATGACACCCCGCAGTGGTTCACAGTGATACTATTCCATGAGTCTTTTGATCAATATTGAGAATGACTAATCATAATTTCTGGTGGCGGGGCGACAACCGGAATGTTGCCCCGCCTCCTCCTGCTCGCTTCACTCCTAATCGGAAGATGCTGCCCTGCGGATGTCACTGGACCGGGCCAACACGCTACGGTCACGCCGCGGTCACGCCGCGGTCACGCAACGGTCACGCTTCTGTCACGCCACGGTAATGCCGTGATTTGGCCTTGATCTAGGAAAACACCCCGTGGTGGTTCACAGTGATAGCATTCTATGAGTCTTCTGATCAATGTTGAGACTGACTAATCACAATTTCTGCCGGCGAGGCGACGACCAGAATGTTTCCCCACCTCCTCCCGATCCCTTCGCTCCTGGCCGGAAGATGCTACCCCACAAATGTCGTTGGACCGGGCCAACACACCACAGTCACGCCGCGGTCATACTATGGTCACGTCGCGGTAATCCCGTGATTTGGCCCTGCTCCAAGATGACACCCCGCGGCGGTTCACAGTGATAGTATTCCATGAGTCTTGTGATCAATGTTGAGACTGACTAATCACAATTTCTGCCGATGGGGCGACGACCGGAATGTTGCCCCACCTCCTCCTGCCCCCTTCGCACTTGGCCAGAAGATGCTGCCCTGTGGATTTCGCTGGACCGGGCCAACATGCCACTCTCACTCTGCATTCACGCCTCAGTCATGCCACAGTCACCCCGCAGTCACGCCGCGATAATGCCATGATTTAGCCCTGCTACAGCCACATCCAGCCCACACCAGCCCCCTTCCACCTTCATTTCAGCCCGCTGCCACCAACAATCCAGCCCGCAACAGCCCCCCTACCACCTTCGAATCAGCCCGAACCATCCCCCCAACACCTCAAACCAGCCCCCTTCTACCAGCATTCCATCCCCCTTCCACCTGCATTGGATCCCGCACCATCCCCCAACCACCTGCAATCCAGCCCACACCAGCCACCACACCAGCCACCACGCCCAGCCTCCCAAAAAACACTCATTCCAGCCCTCTGCCACTTGGAAAACAACCCCAGCCACTAGTTCCAGCCCTCACCAGCCCCCAGTCTCCTACATCCTAGCCTGCACCCGCCCCTTCCACATGCCCAACAGCCCCCATACACCTACGATCTAGTCCACACCAGCCCCCTGCCACCAATTCTAGCCTGCACCAGCCCCCTGCCATCCCCCTGCCACCTTCCTTCTCGCCCGCACCAGCCACTCCAGCCCGCACCAGCCACCGCACCAGCCCCAGCCTCCTGCATTTCAGGATGCTCGAGAAAAACTCCATGCAAATCACAAAAAGGAAAGTTGAAAGTGGATCCCCTTACCTGATCTCTCTTTTCCTCAAAAAGTAGACATGTAAACTATCATTAATGTTCACCAAGAACATTGGGGTAGAGATGCATCTTTTAACCCAAGATGAGAACCTAGCCAGAAAGCTGAGCAGATCCAAAGAATCCCATAAGAAGTCCCACCTGAATGATTCAAAAGCCTTTAATAAATCCATCTTGAAGGCACACTTAGGAAACCCAGAATCAAGATGGTAGCCCTACAATAATTCCTAGGTAACAGGATTCTTAGGATGAATTGGTTTTGGTACTAAAGGTTGAGGATATTTTTATCTATCTTTAGATTTATGAGTCTCTTAAGGTTATTTTTGTAACCATCCTACTAGAGGGTCCGAGTTATAAGTGGTGGAAATATATTATTCAGACTAAGCCAGACAAAGACTATTCTTGGAAAAGTTTCAAGGCATTGTTCATTTAGCATTCTTACATAAGGAAGTGAAGGTGCTGATGGCTATAGAATTTTCTAGGAGGGGATATCCAGGTGGGGTTTCCAAGGGCTGTTCGGGGGGGGGGGGGGGGTTCCGGGGGGGTCTGTAGTGTAGGAGGGAGGGTGCATGTGGGGCGTCTTGGAGGGGCTGTCTAGGGGGCTGTCTAAGGGCTGTTCGGGGGGGGGGGGGGGTGGTCTGTAGGGTAGGGTGCAGGTGGGGTGTCCAAGGGCTGTCCGAGGGGGGGGGGGGTGTGCCGGGGGGTCTGCAGGGCAGGGGGGAGGGTGCAGGTAGGGTGTCTAGGAGGGGCTGTCCAGGGGGGTGTCCAAGGGCTGTTTAGGGGGGGGGGGCGTTCAAGGGGGTCTGTAGGGAAAGGGGTAGGGTGCAGGTGGGGTGTCTAGGGGGGCTGTCTAGGGGGGTGTCCAAGGGCTGTCCCGGGGGCTGATTTGAAGGGATAAACCCACGAGCAATGGGACCTAACCTCATAGAAATAATTTTGATAATGATTTTTGGAAAGGTATTCCCAATAGAAATTGGTCTGAAATCCTTTATATCCATAACATTTTCCTTCTTTGGGATCAGGGCAATAAAATTGGAGTTGATTCCATAGGGCATTGAGGCATGGTTAAAGAAATCCCTCATATAGTTAAGGAGATCATCACAAACTATGTCACAGTAGAACATAAATAATTAATTTGTGAACCCATCAGGACAAGACACACTCTCAAGATTTAGAGAAAAAGGGCACTCTTAACCTCCTTCTCCTCTAGTGATGAAACAAGGGAGATTGTTGGATTGGTGTAGCCCGATCCGGTTGGAACATGTACCTTTGAGACACAACCATAACACCAAGATCATTGAACTCAGAATTGGTAGTATAAACATCCTTAAAATATCTAACTAGACCATTCACATCCTTAAGATCTTTGAAATTTACTTCAAAAACAACTTTTTGAATAGGAGGGAATGATTGGAGATTCCTAATCAACTTTGTTCGGGTAGTCATTAACCCAACCAAATTCTCCAAATCAACCACGGGAATAGAGGTCTTCTTAAGTCCTCCAATATCATAATTAGTATATTTTAACTCCTGTTTCAGCTCATTATAATCTCCTCAAATATCATCAAACTCATTTAGAATATCAGAGGAAATAGATTACATTTTATAAATTTACGAGATCTTACTAATAGAGGGTGATTCCTCATGCACAATAGGAGGTGGTGATGGTATAGTAGAGAACCCTGGAGCTGGACCAAGTGAGAGAAATCATATCCCTAGAGAAATGGGGGAGGGTGTAGATGGGGTATCGGGGGGGGGGGGGGGGAGGGTGCAGGGGGTCTGCAAGGGCTGGGGGAGGGGGGGGGGGTGCAGGGGGTAGGGGGAGGGTTCAAGGGATGTGAAGGGGTAGGAGGAGGGTGCAAGGGGCCGGGGGGGGGGGGGGGTCTGCAAGGGGAAGGGGGAGGGTGCAGGGGGGGGGGGGTGCATGGGGTGTGTGTGTGTGGGGGGGGGGTGTTAATCCCACCTATTAGACTATATTATCACATCTTCTTTGATCACATAGTCAAACAAAGTCATATTTTATATATTTTAATACTTTTAGGAAAGACCTATGCACAAAATTTTCATATGACATTATAATTCATATGATTATCAATGCTGTACAATATAACCACTATTTCCATACCATTTAGAGTGCTTCTCAGGACTTCACTACCAATGAAATACCCTTCTTCTTGACACTGTAGCATCGAGTAGTTAATCATCAGAAAAAACAACCATCTCCATGGAAACATAATTATTTAGTAATCAACCTCCTAAACATATATTCTTATCTTTCCCAACTCTAATATGTCCACCAAAACGCCCATAGAGGGCTTCCAGTTTCTCACAATTTTGGTACAATGTTTTCTCCTAATGTTTGAGGGTGTTTATATGAAGATCATATCCAAAAGACTTGGTATCATTTCACAATTATTTTCAATTATTTGAATAAAACCTATGATGAATATGTGAAAGTTGTAGATTATTGTAAATATGCACCAAAGTATAAGACATGATGCAGTAAAATCCATCATCTTGTGGTTTGTGTTATTTGGCGATTCATGATACTACACCTTGGATTGATTCATGATACCACACCTAGGCCACTATGACTCCATACACCTGAGGTCTCCATGTTTTAACCAGGATACCATTATTCCTGCTTTAGTGCCATTCCAAAATTCCACCTGCAAGGGGTGGTGCAAGGGGTATAGGGAGGGGGGTGGGGGGGCTATGCAAGGCTATGTAGTGGGGCTGTGCAGGTGTGCGAGGGGGGGGGGGGTGAGTGGGGTGGGGTGTAGGGTGGGGTGCAAGGAGGGATGTGCAGCGGGGTGCCGGGGTGGGGGGTGTTTGTCCGGGGGGGGGGGTGTAGTGGGACTATGCAGGTGTGCCAGGGGGGGTGCAGGGTGGGATGTAAGAAGGGATGTGTAGTGGGGTGGGGGGTGTCCAGTAGGGGTGGTGCAAGGGGTGTCCAGCAGGGGGGGTACTGTCTGGGGGGGGGTCTGTCCGGGGGAGGGGGGGGGGTCTGTCCAGGGGGTGGAGGGGGGTATGTCCAGGGGGTGGAGGAGGGGGGGCTACTGTTTGGGGGGAGGGCTGTCCAGGAGGGAGGGGGGGGGGGTGTCCAGGAGGTGGGGGGGGGGGGGGTGTGCAGTAGCGGTGGTGCAAGGGTTGTCTAGCAGGGGGGGCTGTCCGGGTGGGGTTGTCCTAGGGGGTCTATCCATGTGGGTTTCTAGGAGGGGGGTCTGTCCATGGGGGTGGAGGGGGGGATGCTGTCCGGGTGGGGTTGTCCAGGGTGTTTCTAGGAGGGAGGGGGGGGGGGGGGGTCTGTCCAGGGGGTTCAGCAGGGTCTGCTGTCCGGGGGTGGGGGGCGCTGTCCGGGTGGGGTTGTCCAGGGGGGTCTGTCCAGGAGGGAGGGGGGTGTCTAGGAGGGGGGGGGGTCTGTCTAGGGGGGGGGGGGTGTCCAGTAGGGGTGGTGCAACGAGTGTCCAGTAGGGTGGGGGGGGGGGGGCTATTGTCCGGGTGGGGTTGTCATGGGGGGGTCTGTCCAGGGGATTTTGAGGAGGGAGGGGGGTGGATCTCCGGGGGGGGGGGGGGGTCTGTCCAGTGGGTGAGTGGGGTATGTATAGGGTGGTAAGGGGGGCTGCAGGGGGAGGGGTTCATGGGGGGATTTAAGGTGCAGGTGGGGTGCAAGGGGAAGAGTGGGGGGGGGATTTGTAGGGGGTGGTGGGGAGGATGCAAGGGGCCAGCACCGACTGAACATTTTTTGGTTTTTTTTACAAATGTGTAGGCCTATAGCCATGATTTCAAACCATAGATATAGGTCTATATCCACGGTTCCTAACCGTGGCTATATGTCTATAGCCACGGTTGCAACCGTGGATATATGAGATGAGTGATTTTAGCCGATGCCATGGGTTGGAAACTGTGGATTTAGGGTTGTTTCCACAATTGGAACTGTGGCTATAGGTTTTACCCTATATCCATGGTTGGGAACCGTGGCTATAGGTTTTACCCTATATCCATGGAAATACCATCCACGATTGTGGGAACCATGGCTATATCCTATAGCCATGATTTTTGGGCCTAGAGACATGTTTTAAAACCGTGGCTGTAGCCTGATTTTTTAGTAGTGACTAATAATATTTATTAATAATAATATTAAAATATAAGGATCAATACACACATATGAAAATAGAAACATCCAGTGACACATATAAATGTGGATTTCCTTCTGGTGGGTCATGTTCTCATAATCTCTTGCACTGGAAATTACCATGGAATTACACCATTAGAAGTGTCTCAACATATTCTAAGTCTCTAAATCTGATATCCTATATCATTTATTACAAATAAAATGATATCATCCATCTATATAATATATATTTAAGACTAATTTAATGGAACCTTAGGTCTCTAATCATACTAGGGAGCTTCTATGTCCTTTTAGTGCAAAAATTACTCTTAGGACATTATCATATAATACATCGCACAGAAGAATAATCATGATGTGATATGGATTTTATTAATATTTATAAAAATTATTATAAGTAGTCATCAATTATACAGATGTAGGTTCTAGGGAACTAACTCCAACACACTCCCAATTTCACTTGAGTCAACTACTAACAACCTTTAGTTTCCTAGCTCTCACATGATACTCATCCTTCTGCTAAGATAAGGAATTAGTCAAGGGGTCCTCAACTTTTTCTTATGTGTACACTATTCTAATTTCAAATTCAACCCTCTGAGAAAAATAACTCAAGTGGTGATACTTTCAAAGTATGTACTTTGTTTATTGATATAACATTGTCTCTTTTGTGAGAGCTGCCACTACAATATTATCACAATATAATGTGATAGGGTATTTACTACTAGTCACCATATAAATATTTTAGATAAAGTCATGTATATAAAATAATTAGTTGGATGCATAAAAAACCTCTATATACTCAGGATCTACTATATAATCGACAAAAATTGGATGCTTTAAAATTTTCCCACTGACAGATCCTCTGTTGAGACTAAATACATATACTGACCATGACTTCATATCATTCTAATATATTTGGAAGTTAACAAAAATATAACCCTTGATAAATAGCTCTTCATATCCTCCATACACTAGGAATATATCCCTAGTTATTCTTATATACTTAAGGATAGCTTTAACAATATACCAATTTTTTTCATCTAGATCAGATTTATATCTACCTACCATGTTAAATGTGTAGGCGATATCATGTTTAGTATATTTCCTGGAATTTATGATTGATTCTATCATTTAAGCATATGATATATTACTCATTCTATATTTCTCCTCTTGTGTCTGAAAATTTATTTTCTTATAAATATTTATATCATGTGACACTAGAACCAATTAACTCTTAGATTATTCCATAATAAATATCTTTAGTATCCGGTCAATGTGTGTACCTTGACTTATTCCAAGAATCCCCTTGGATCTATCATGAATGATCTTGATCCCATAAATATAGACTACTCCACCTAAGTCCTTAATGGTTAAACACTTGTTTAACAAGTTATTAACTCACTATAATAATAGTATGTCATTTCTAATAAGTAATATTTCATCGACATATACTACTAGTATAAAAAACACACCCCCACTAAACTAGTTGTAAACACATGACTCAAATTAGTTCCTAATGAAACTAAATTCCTTTATAGATTAATTTAATAAAATGTTCCATGAACAAGATGCTTTCTCAAATCTATAAGTGGGTATTTACAACTTTCATATCTTATTTGGAGTTTCTTGGTGTGACAAAACCTTCTGGTTGTGTCATATAGACATCTTCACGAAGGTTCTCATTAAGGAAATTTGTTTTGACATTAATCTTATAAATTTTATAGGCACTCTAATCTTCTATAACAAGTAGAATTTTGATATATTTAAACATAGAAAATGGATAAAAGTTTTAATCATATTAAATTTATTGATGATATTTAAACCCTCTATCCACTATCCATGATTTATAGGTGTTTAATTTACCTCCAATGTCTAATTTTATTTTGAATTCACATTTTTACCCAATAGGATTTACATCTACTTCCAAACCGACCAGAATCCAAACTTGGTTCGGATACATGGAATCCATATCAGAATTCATGGATTATTTCCATATTGTAGCTTATGATATCTCTACTACATCTTTGTAGTAGAGAGGTTCATTATTGTCAATGAATAATGAGTCACTAACTTTAGTGATAAGAAAACTGTATCTTTTTGGTTCTCTTACATCTTTGGTGCTCCTATACAATACTTGTGTTTTAGGAACAACTTCTTCCACAAGTACCCATGGAGTTTCTTCTTGTAATAACTCTTTTTTAACTTGAGCATAAACTTCATCAAAGTTAATCTTGATCCCACTATCCTTCCTGAGGATATTATTCCTCTTAAGAAATATGGCCTATCTTGTATCAAAAACTTTCTTGTATGAGGGGATGTATAGGCAGTATCCCCTTACTACCTTAGGATACCCTATAAAGATACACTTCATGTCCCAGGGTGGTATTTAGTTTCCTGATATGGCCTTAAAAAATGCATCACAACCCCATACATGAGTGTCTGAAAACACATATTTCTTTCCATAAATTAATTCATATGGTATTAATTTTTCCACCTTAGTTGGTACTCAGTTTAGTGTATATGCTACAATTTGTAATTGAGTATCCCCCAAAGAATAATGTAAGATCTGTATGACTCATCATTGACCTTACCATGTTAATAATGGTATGGTTCCTCCTTTCACTAAAACCATTCCACCATGGTGTGTAAGGTGGAGTTATTTGAGATAGAATCCTAAAATACAATAGAAATATGATAAACTCCTGGTTATGATATTAATCACCTCGATCACATTGAAGCTTCTTCATATTATTTCGAAGATGATTATCTACTTTATTATTGAATTTTTTGAATTTATCAAAGGCCTTAGACTTATACCTCATCAAATTTACATATCCATATATACTCAATTCATCAATAAAAGTTATGAGGTAATAATACCAACCTCTAGTTTCAACCAAAAAAGGTCCATGAACACCAGTATGTTCTAATCCTAGATGACCCATGGACCTTTCATCCTATTTAATAAATTGTGGTTTGATAATTTCTCATTGAAAATAAGTATGAAATATTTCAAGTGGTATTAATAAAGAGATTATAAATAAACATATTGACAGATATTTTTAAGACTCTTATTATTTACATAACCAAAATGGTTATTCCACAACTGGGTGTTATATGAGTTGTGTGAACATGATTCATTATTAATTTAAAATATTTGCATTTCATAATTTGATACATAAAAACTATTATTTAGTTGTGCCATACCATAACAAATGTTTCATTTGTAAAAGAAGCATTCATTATTTATATATTAGAAAATAAATCAATTCATTTCAAGGAAAGAAATAGAGATTATTTATTTAGTTACACTTAGAAAAAAATAAAAATTATTTTAAAAAAATCATACCATTTGGAAAAGAAAGGTGTTAGTCTTCTATATCCAAAGCAATGAGTTATTCTCCTTTGACTACTCAATGATCCACCTTTCCTATGTCAATTTTTCAGAATCTATTTACTTCCTTCATTTGGATATAAATTTGATAACCATAAGATATATCTAATACCAAATGGGTATATATTGAAATATTTAACTCAATAATTAATGAACCATTGGATTCCCCTTTATTCTAGGTTCAGTAAGAATCTAGTGTTTTAGCTTACCACATGAAAAAAACATTGCTTATTTTTCCTTCCCATACCTTCAAATTTTCTTCTTCTTAAAAGGATAGTGCTCAGGATATTTAGATTTGGAATGGGTATTGAGTTGAGTTCTCTTACTCTTAATTTTATTATTCATCATCTAGACTGTTTTTTTCACTCCCCATGTCCTTTTCCACTTGTATAATGAGAGTAAGATGTTCTGATAAAGTATTCTCACAATTACTCAGGTTATAATTCACAATTAACCTAGAGAAGGATCTAGGTTGTGAGGAAAGGATGAGATCTATGAAAAGGTCATAAAGGAATTTAATTCATAATATGTATACGTGCTCTATATAGACAAAAAATTTTAATACATAATATCTATACGGTGATTACTCTCTACGTTTTCACATGAATTATGTATTGGAGATCTCCAATCTCTCTTCTCTCTCTTTCTCTTGATAGATATCAAGAAGGTGAGACATTGTGCTACAAGCAAGAATATAATCATTTTTATTTAGAATCTCATTTTACATGGATGATAACATGAAAAATTAGATATATGTGGCATCATACAAATGTTTCTCATAGAGAGATAATTCTTCCTCCCTATCCTCTTGGTCAGGCGCTTCAAGAATTGTATTTTCCAGAAAATATAATTTCATTTCATGGTATTATAATAATGTGTAAGTACCTTATCCATTCTTTGAAATTAGTGCCACTGAGGTGGTTTTTTTTCTTAATTATGGATCACAGTGATATGTTTGAATTCATAGTTTTCATTTCTATAATTAATAAGATAAGAATTTTTGTACTTTATCTGATAGAAGTAGATAATAAATATTTAGATTTATTAATATCCCACTATTTTATCAAAAAACTAACATCCCTCACCATTACTTTTGAAATATCCTATTTCTTGGATATTTTAGTTTCAAGGATCAATATTCCCATTCTCATAACCTATATAATGGTTTTTGAATTTATTCAAAGGTATTTAGGTTGGTATAACTTTCCATATATGTTAACTCACAGTTACTTGATTTATTTAGTTGAATTTACAATATTGAAATCCTTAATTTGGATTTCCTCAATGCTTTTCCTACAACTTTGACTAAGTCTCACAGAGGTGATCAAATCATAATGAAAACTAGGTTAATTTGACCCAAAACTCAAGATAAAAGTTCCCCAATAATTTAAAGCACCCCAACGGTGGTTGGTCAATCACTTTAAACTGTGGTTAGATTCCTACACATGTAGTTGAAATCTATACCGACTTAATATATATATTTGAGGGATTCTAATCTTTATATATAAATTTTCATTTTATCTTTATTACATTATTGTTAATATTAAGTGGATTTATGTAAGATATTAACCATGTCTTAGATAAAGTTTATGCATATTGCAATTTTTTTATTTCTATCTTTCATTGTTACTAAATTAATTAATTCATATGACCATGAAAAAAATTTATAATAAAATAAACCCTGAAACTTTAAAAAAATAAAATAATAAGAGTGGTATGATCATGAGATTTTTCTAATGGTTAGTTTATATAATAAATGATAAAATAACCATAAAACTTGGGTAAGAATACCTTTAACTATACAATGGTCAATGTTGTAACTTTACACCTTTCCACCCATGTACCTCCTGGATTGGTTTCAACTTGACTCCAAACTTGAACAACCTCCACCCACTTGATAGATGAATCCATTTCATAATATTTTATTCACACAAAGGTGAGAGGAACCAAAGATTTGGTTTAGGTGTTTATATAAAAGGAAACCATGGGCACATATTTCCTTAAATAATGCGAGGAGGTATGACACACATGCCATCAATTTAATTTAATAATAAATTAAAATAAACTAATCACATACAAAGGTATGTTATATGATCATGATCATCCATATTCATGTAAATAATTACACATTTAATGAAAAATAACATTCAATATAATCATTTTTATTTAAGATAAATCATTTTATAGTCAATTAAATATGTTCTTTAATTAATAAAATATTTCATATTAATTCTCATCCAATCTTTCTTGAGATTCTCATCCATCAAAATTTTAAACAAATTAAATAAATTTATTTAAAATTGACTATGTAAAAAAATATACCTTGGAGGCAAAAATATGAGTACCCATCCAAACTACCCATCATATATGATATTTTTCATGAACTGGCCCAGATAACCTGGTACCCTAATAACTGATCTGATCCTAACACAGCCCAAAGGGTATTCCCAATCCCTATGGGTTGGTGACTAGTACCTAGCATCATACAATATAAAACTCAAAATGATTTTTGCAAAATAAAAACAATGGAAGATAAATACACATATCAATATACTCAAAAATCCAAAAGGAGGTAGTACAAGAAACCAAATATGTATATAAAAAACCCAAGTAGTATATCATCAAAGCACTCAAAAGTATACCAGTTAACTCAACCTCTCAAAGGACACATCACTTCAAGACCCAAAGGATAAAGAACATCCACCTCCTCCCAGAGGTGCTTTCCCTTTACTTGGACCTCGTAGAAGAAGATCTAAAAACTCCCAAAGGAAAAGGTAGGATGTGAGATAAAAATTCTAGTAGGGTCTCACCAAGTGTTACATAATAATATTCCATAAAAATAAACCAAATCATGATTTTCAATTTTAAATAAAACAGACATGGAATTACAATTTAATATTTATAATAAATTATTATTTTCATTTCAAATGATGGAAAAATTTTAAACAATGGATTAAGTAATTTTTCTATATAAAATAGTTTATATAAATTATTAGGTAGGGTAAATAAGTTTTCCAATCACCAGAATTTATAATCATAATTATCATAATAAATAACATGGTCATCTTCCTTATGATACAATAGTGTCTAGTTATGGAATCCTATTACATTTCATATCGATGATCACCACTAATATATGTAAAAACATCCCTCAAGATCATGCCAAATAAGTTTCATCAAAATCCTATCAGGGATAAGATTTTATTAACTAGGTTTTTAGAGTTTTAATCATCAATCCGTTTCTAACAAATTACCATACTAGCATGCTTATCCCAAATAATCCACTAACTACCAAGTATCTCATATTCTCAATCAATTAATCAATAAATAATGGGAAAATCATTTCAAATTAGTTTGAAATACAATTTTCCCATTCTCATTTCCAATATTCCAATTTCATTTCAAAACCAAAACATAGGATTTTCATCATTTCATGCCTTATTGAAACAAAACAAATATTAGATTTTTACAAATTAAATTTAATCCTTTTTTCTCAAAATCAATTTTCAACTCATTTCACTATTTCTATCAATTTCAATTCACACCCCAAATTCCAATTCAATTGGAATTGGGATTTTTCCCAAAAAAATCCATACCATATCAATTTCATTTTCAATTTGCATAAAATAAGGTTTTCAAAAATCAATTGAAATCAATTTCAGAAAATAATAAAATTCAAGGTTTAATCAATTGGCCAAAATTAACAGAACCACCTACCTTTAATCATGAAAAGCAACACTAGTAATAAGAATTTACAATTAATAATAAAGGTGCATAAGATCTTGGAACTAAAACAATAATCAAGATTCAATAACATGGAGTTTAGATCCAAAAATATCAATATGATCTATCAAACTCTAAGAGTAAAAGAGAGGGAGACAGAAGAGATAGTTAGACAACTTACCAAAAGAGGTGCACCACAACCAACACAATGATAAATAACCAAATGAAGGATATGGAATGGTTAGAGGTCCTCAAAACACCCAAAATCACCTAAATAAGGATTTGAGTTGTGTGAGGGAAGGTTACAAGTTGAGTGAAATAAAAATAATTCATGAAAAACATTTAAAAATTCCTAACCTGATATTTATATGGCTTGTAACCCCAGTTCACATCATAAAAATTCTCAGATTACATATATTCCCAAAAATTCATTAACTTTTATTAAAATTGGATTTTTAATATTTACACTATGTTTAAGATATACATGACATGTAACATTGCATTATATATAACCATTTCATGGAATCTTCCAAGAAATGATTATACATCATGTATACCCATTACATGACATTTAAATCCCCAGTAGAATGCAAAAACTATAGGTTTAATAATGAAAATTCTAATAAATCCCTGAATTCATTATTATAGGTATCCTTCCAATTCCTTCTTGTAATTTCTCAAACAACAAAAAAGAAAAACCAAAACAAAGGTTAAAACATTCATTAGATAAAGGTAACAAGGTGTTAGAACCTAACCACTACAAAAATTTTCTATCCCTAGAAAGCCTATTAAGAAGCTTCTATATCAAAAAGTTGAGGCAACTACTCTATCATTAGTGTCCCGCACTCCCTTGTCTCATGTGAGTCAAAATCATGCTTCCATAGCACTCAGACGAATTGTATCATTATCTCATGAAGTACCTTGTTCTCAGAATCAACTATCCTATTTAGATGCATAGTCATTGATAAGTCAGGCTCAACATTAAGATCACTCCAGCTCAAAACATGAGATGGATAAGAAAGATACTTTTGTAGCTACAATACATGGAACACATTATGTATCAATGTCAACTGTGGAGGTAGTTCTAAATGGTAATATAATTTCCCCACCTTCTCAGCAACCTAAAAATATCCCACAAAATGAGGGTAAATCTTCCCTAACCTCCTAAGCCATCGAGGGATTAAAGAGGTGAAACTTTCAATAACACCTGATCCCCAAATGAAAACCCCAAAGGTCTATGTCGACGATCAACATAAAAATTATACTAGATCTATTATATCAACATTCTCTGATGAATCAGTTGAATATTGACTGTCATCTCTTGAACCATGTTCGGTCCAACCAAGTAACTTTCACTAATCTCTGACCAACACAATGGAGATATACACAGCCTACCATAAAAGGCCTCAAAAGGATCCATTCTGATCATGAAATGGTAACTATTGTTATAATAAAAATCAACCAGTCCCAAATGGTCATACCAAGCTCCACCAAAATCAAGGAAAATACATGAAGCATATCCTCAAGAATCTGTATATCCCTCTCTGTCTGGCCATCCATTTGTGGTTGATAATCCACACTCAAAAAAACCTAAGATCCTAGTGCATCCTAAAGGAATATCAAAAAGAGAAAAGTAAAAGGGGAATCCCCATTAGAGACTATAGAGGATATAAATCTAAAAAAAAATAATCTATCTCATATAGATATTTCCCAGCTACTCAACTTTGGTTATATCTTAAATGGGTATACAGTGAGCCAATTTAGTCAGCCTATTGATCACAAACCATATCAAATTATTCTTTCTATGGGTAAATGTAAACACAACCACAAAGTCCATATAAATATAATATCACTTTCAATTTGTCATTGGAAGTGGATGAATAAAAACCAAAGGTATTTGACTCTCATCCTTGACCTTTTTTCCAATATAGTAGTGCAAAACAAAGTTAATGATGTCTCATCTCATACCTGGCCACCAAAATCATAATCTCATATCATAGAAAATATTTGTGGTTCCTGGGTGAACTGCCCATTAGGAATTATAGAAATTTACCATCATAGATTTTTTTTACAGAGAACGACATGATAAACCAATTCCAAAAACATATCATACCCACTATGGAGAACGAACACTCAACAACTATCTTCCCACCATAAGAAGAGTCTCTAATACTATGGAATTAATCATCAAGATACTCTTTTATAATATCCATATCAATAAGAGAATAGGTTAGATGAACAATATACAAGACAACCTTGACCCCTATTTCCTGAAAATCAATATAAAACTATGTAAAAAGATAAATTAAATTGCACTCCTTTGATGATTCTTTCACAGATCTAGCCAGAAGTTTCCTACTCAACCCATAAACAAAAAAATTTCCTTTCCCTAGTGTATAGGAAATATCTAAATCAAAATATTGTAGGTACTCCACAAAATTCCTCTAGTGTAGATTCAAATATTTTTGAGAGAAGATATAACTCAAAATCTTGTGGTTGGAATACATGGGAAACATTTTTTTTAAAAGGTTATACTGAAAAATCAAAATTTCATACATCATACATGCATGTTCAAGGTCATGGGTCAGATAATTCTTCTCGTGTATCCTAAGATACTGAGATCTATAAGCAATAACTTGATCACCCTACATAAGATAATTTCCCAAACCCAAACCTGATTCATCACAAAATACCATATAGCCCTACCCAAACTTTGGAATATTCAATACCAACATAGAAGTCAAAATATGTTTTAGCTCGAGAAAAAAACTCTAACATTTCTCATCCTAATTAAACTTCACTCCCTTTAAAGTTAGAGTGGTCATTAGAGAAGCTAATTTAGAGAAAAACTTTTAGAACCAGTGATAATATTTTTCTAAAACCAAGAAGCTCTAAATATAAAAAACATTCTATGGATTCTCCCATGTCATAAAAACTTTCAAATTCTCCGGATCAACCGAGATACCATGTTCTGACACCACATGTCCCAAGAACTTCACTTCCTAAATCCAGAAATTACATTTTGATACCTTGGTATAAAGTTGGTGATTTAGCAATAATTCCATTACTTCTCCCATAGAATTCACATGATCCTACTCATAATTAGAGTAAAAAATTATTCATCCACAAAACCACTATGAAATTATCAATATACTCATGGAAGATCCTATTCGTTAATGCCATAAAGTCTGTAGGAACATTGGTTATATAAAATGGCATGAAAAGATACTCATAATGGACATACTTTCTTCAAAAAGTAGTTTTATGAATGTTAGATTCTTTTATTCTCAAATAGTTATAACTAGATAGAATATCAATCTTCGAGAACCACTTTTACCCTTTCAACTGGTCAAATATATCATCAATCCGTGGCAACAGATACTTGTTCTTTACCAAGAATCGATTGAGTTTCTGGTAATCAACACATAGGCAAAGTGACCCTACTATCAAGATACACTATGAGACTCATAATGATTTATATTACCTTTATGGGAACTCATATAACTACTATTGGGAGAAAAAGGAAGTCCTATCAACCCTGACCTACTATCTAGATCAAGTTTCCCCATCAATGCTTTATCCAGCATGTCATCATAAGAAGAGAGCTTCCACAAGAAAATATAAGAAAAAATATCATATTGAAGTCTCATATAAAACTATCAATTCTTCATTTTATCATTCAATAAAATCTTGGGTGAAAGCTGAACAAGCTTAGAAAAGTGATTTTCATATTTCATCATTGTCTTGTCAGCCTACTTGATTTTGAAAAACTCAATAGCCTTATCCAACACTATATATTATAGATAAAAATATTCAGTAAAAATAAATTTAAATTACTTACACTCTAAACCCTTATGATTCTTAACCATTACCATCTAGTACAAACATCTCCTACTTGGTCCCTCCAGCTTAAAGGTATCACACTTCACTTTAATAGCTTCAGGAGTTTATAAGATATAAAACAGAAGCTCAATATTTTCAACCAATCCTTAGACTCTTGAGGATCATTAGAGCCTTGTAATATTGGTGGTTTATGGAAAAATAACTCTGGAGAATGATTCTAAGATTCATCCCTCAAATGTTTGATAGTTGGATCCTGAATGGTAATGGGTTATATGCTTGTCCCGTGGCTTAGATAACATTCACAACAATATCAACTAGATTCTAGTACACAAAAGGATTTTATCACTGTGGTTCATCAAAATATTCATCATGGATCCTATTATCTTATCTTATTAGAGTCATGATGACACAAAACATTGGAAAACAACATTGAATACATCAGAATATTACTCAAGAAAATAACTCAAATAAGAGAAACAATGAATTAATCCCATCAAATAAGAAAACACGATTTGGATTTCTACCTATCCAAATACAAAGAAGGGAAAATACTATAACTATCCCTAAAGACACCTTTCCCAAATCACCCATAGTGACTTAAGGATTATTATGATGATATCTGGCTAGGAACACATTTGAAACTACACCGTAAGTCCAGACAATATATTTCAAACTACATACTGATGTCAAAGATAGATTCTTAACTTGAACCTTTGATACCACTTTGTAAAGAACCATACCAGATACCCTGGTACCCTGATAACTAATACTATACTAACATAGCTCCAAGGTGTTCTTGATCTCCACGGGTTGGTGACTAGAATCTGGCATCAAATATTAAAAATCTAGGAACAAATTTTCTAAAAAAAACAATGGAAGATAAATATACATATCAGTATGCTCAAAAATCCAAAAGGATTTTGTACTAGAAACTAAACAGGTATAGTAGAAACACAATTAGAACATCATAAAAGTACTAAAAAAGTATAAAAAATAAAATCAACCTCCAAAAGGGAACATCACTTAAAGCCACAAAGGATAAAGAACACCCACCTCCTCCAAGAGGTTCTTTCCCTTTACTCAGACACAGAATAAGAAAATCTATAAAGACCTAAAGGAAAAGGTAGGGTGTGGTATAAAAATCCTAATAGGGTATCACCAAGTGTTTCATAATAACATTCTATAAAAATAAACCAAATAATTATTTTAAATTTTAAATAAAATAGGCATGGTATTACAATTTCATATTTATAAAAAAAATGTTCTTTTCATTTCAAATGATGGAAAAATTTAAAATAATGTCTCAAGAAAACATTTTATATAAAATAATTTATATAAATTATTATACATGAGTAAATTATTTTCAAAATCAGTGGAATTTATAATTATAATAATCATAATAAGCAATATGGCCATCTTCCATGCAGTATGATAGTTTCTAGTTATAAAATACTCACACATCTCATATCAGTGATCACAACTAATATGTATACACACATTCCTCAGGATCACACCAAATAAGACTCATCAAAATCCCATTGGGGATAAGATCTTATGAATTAGGTTTTTATTAGAGTTTTAATCATCAATATGTTTTCAAGGAATTACCATCCTAGCCTTATTGTCCCAAATAAACCACTAACTACCCAAGCTCACATGTGTTAAATCAATTAAAAAATAAATAATGGAAAAATAATGTCAAATCAGTTTGAAATAAAATATTCCCATTCATAGTTTAGTATTACAATTTCATTTCAAAACCAAAACACATTTTTTCATCATTTCATGTCTTTTTAAACCATAAACAATAATTGGTTTTTATCAATTCAATTTAGTCCACTTTCTCAAAATCCATTTTCAAATCATTTCAAAATTTTCATCAATTTCAATTCACACCCCAAAATACAATTCCATTGGAATTGGGGGGTTTCCCAAAATCCACACCACATTAATTTCATTTCCAATTAACATAAAATTGGGTTTTCAAAAATCAATTGAAAGTAATTTTGGACAATAAGAAAATTCAAGGTTTAATAAATTGGCCAGTCTTACATAGAACCACCCACCTTTAATCCTAGAAATAAACACCCACAATGGAACTTTCCAATGAATAATGAAATTGTAGAAGAACTAGGAACTCAACCTATAATCAAGATTTAATATCAAGGAGTTTAGATCCATCAGTCCCAAGATGATCTATAAAAATCCAATAAGAAAAGAGAGAGAGAGAGATATGTAAGAGACAAGAAGATCACTTACCAAAAGAGGTGTCATAAAACCAACACAATGATCAATCACTGAAACGATGATACAAAATGTGAGGTCCTTAAAAATTCCCAAAATTGATTAAGGAAGGATCTAAGTAGCATGAGGGAGGGTTATAGGTTGAGTGAAAAGGAAATGATCCATGAAACACATTTAAAAGTGCTTTCCCCAATACTTACATAACATGTAACCCTGGTTCACTCTTGTAAATTTCTGAATTTCATATACATCTAAAAAAGAATCACCTTTAATTAAAATTAAAATTTTAATATTTTTATAGTGTATAAGCTATAAAAATCATGTATCATTTCACACTATGTACCCATTTCATAAAATATTCTAGGCGATGAATACACATCATGTATCCCTATTACAAGGTGTGTAAATACCCATCAAATTGCAAAAAATGTAGGTTTTATACTAAGAATTTGAAAAAAATACTTGACTTCACCATTATACGTATCCTCCCAATTCCTTCTCTTCATTACTCAACCAATGAAAGAGGAAAAATAGACAAATGTTAAAACATACCTGAAAAAAGGTAATGAGGTGTTACAATATTCATATAATATTTGCTCATGTGGCATGTGAAATACACATATTATTATTTAATTTCATGGAATGTATGAGTAAACTGAATAAAACATAGAACACATGTTATTTAAATTATGTGTTATGATTTATTGTGTATAGTGTAATCATTGTAATATAACTTATACACGATATATAACTCTAAATATTACATAGAAATTAACTATAAATTTAATATATATAAAAATAATCATTTAGAGTTTACAAGTCAGGTCACATGGAACACATATTGATAAGGTTTAAGTAGTATAATAAATTAATTTTAAATTCTATATTAATAGGTAATATACATGGTATGTACAATCGAGTTGCATGTTGTGTATAATTCTTCACCGTTTATCTACAACACATGCCTAGAGACTCAACGTTTTTTGATTCCATGGAAGTTAACAGTTTACATAGTGTGTACATGGTCAACAAGTCACATTTTCTTCAAGCTACATAGACTCTAGTCATATAGGTAATGTAAGAAAATAAATGGTTTGTTGCTGACTAATGGATTACACATCAAAATTTACATTCAATGTAGTCTAACTAACCATGATCTAGGATGGCCTGGTCAACATGTAGTGTATTAAACATAGGAAAAATATAAAAATGAACATGATTATAATTAATTTTTGAGTCATTATGGTGTATTAAAAATGGGTACATAGTGTGTACTAATAGGCTACACACCCTATACTCTTGTACTATCCATCGAGAATCCTCAAAACCTTTATATGAGTTATTTTAATGTTTTCATTCAAAATATATTCATATATTGATTATATTTATGAGCATAGAGAGGAATAAGAGAAAATATCATGATTCAGATTAACAAATTATTAAACTTGAATTGAAACAATAACATAAATGCGTAAATCAATCAATGATATTTAAATAATTATAAATAATTATGCGACCACTCTAATACCACATGAAGTTTCTAAGAACAATGGAAGATTCAGTGTGGGAATGACCAAATTATATTTTTGTTGTAATTAATAACTAATATGATATGTACATAGATGATAAAAATCATGACCAACATAATTTAATCAAAGATTAATTGATTTGAGAATTCCAAAACCAATATGTAGGATCATCACAAAATGATTTATAATTAATTTAAGTAGTTAAATAATCACCTTGTGATGAAATCTTTCTTCATTGGTGAATTTGACAATATATCTACATTGTACATTCATCAAATTAGATGAATCAAGTATAGTATCCCAATATTGGTGATCCACATGTGTACCATGAACCTCTGATCATTACTGTAAAAATATATGAGTGCCAGTATGGTAGATCCTTACACTTGTGTTGTTCATTCATGATTGTCATGAGAATCACTTCCAATAAGGATTCTACTTAATCTCTCTATAATTAAGGGTGTTGGAGGAGGATAATCACTTTATTTTTAGAGAATCCCTAGAGAGGGACTCTCTAGGGCTTTATAGAATTCTCTAGATGCTGCTGTGCCCAAAAAATAAATAGAATCCCTTCATATTGAAAATAATTTAATTATGTTTATATAGTGTTAGTGTTAAAAAATAGTAATTGCATATGAACCCTTATGATTTCATTAATCCTGGAAGAACACCTTGTCCATAATAATAATAATAATAATATTATTATTATTTCTTTACATGTGAAAAACCAACAATTTAATTAAATATTATTTTTTTAAAATAATATTTAATATATATTATTTCATTAGAGAATTAATATTAGTTTTCCATTTCTATACAATATTAACCAAGGGATAGAATAATGACTATATATTTAACAAATAAATATCACTTCATTATTCACTAATAAATAAACAACTATTATATTCACTTAATAAGAAATAATTATTTTTTAAATATTCTTCTTACAAAATATTTTCTTAAATAACTAGTGATAGAATATTTAAAATCAATATAACATGGATAATTATTAAACCATGTAAAGGAATAATATCTATTGAATATGTAAAATAAAAAATAATATTTAATATTTAACTAATATTCTAGATACATTTAGTACGTGACCCTCTGAGCCTCTTTCTTAGTGGGATTTTGCGGAGCTTCCCAAAGTCCATGGTTGGCATCTAGTAATAATCCAAGGCATTAATGGATAAAGAATTTAATTTATTAAGGATATAAAAACTCATATGAATTATTACTATGTAATATAATCCCCTTACCATGATATTTTTAATCAATCAAGTTTCATGATGGTGTCATCAATCTATATGCTTGATATCTCTTTATTTGAATTTCTAAAAATAAACTTGCCCACAAAACACCATAGACATAGATTTATTAGTGATTTATTATTTCCATTAAAAGGTTTAAGACATCAACTTTATTAAAATAAAAAAGTTACAAATCCTTTCTCTCATTATTTATTAATGAGATATTACTCATGATGCACCCAATGTATCCTACTTCACCACGTCCATATGTTATCAGAGTTTTCATCAATACATCAAATTACATGACTAATAATATTCATTAATAATAATATTAAAGTATAAGGATCAATATACATGCCCTTAGATCGGAACATCCAATGACAGATATACATGTTCATTTCCAACTTGTGGGCCATGTTTTCATAATCTCATGTACTAGAAATTACCAAGGGTGTACACCATGAGAAATAATTTCAAAGTCCTGTGAGTCTCCACACCTAATATCATTTATCATTTATTTCCCATCAAATTATATCATCCAAATATAGACCATATATTTATGAATAATGTCATGGAACTTTAGTGTTATCATCATTACAGAGAACTGCTATGACATTTTTGTGTGATTGTTACTCTTAGGACATTAACACATACTATATCACATAGAAGAACAATCACGATTTGATA
Organism: Viscum album; assembly: GCA_963277665.1. Taxonomy (NCBI): domain Eukaryota; kingdom Viridiplantae; phylum Streptophyta; class Magnoliopsida; order Santalales; family Viscaceae; genus Viscum; species Viscum album. The sequence goes on along the minus strand of OY728136.1, from coordinate 1,935,272,683 downwards.
AAAATTATATTAATGTTAATGAAAATTAATATAGATAATAATAAATTACACAGAAGTTGGTTTTAGGACACTAACTCCAACACACTCAAAACTCCATGAACACAATTTACAAAAACAAAAAAACAACCAGAGAAACAAGATTTATGTGGTTCATAAAATCTTCCTACATTTATAGAAGAACACTAATTTTTTAATTAATGATATATAGTAAAATATGATACACATTTCTCACTTCCTCTCCATATACAAAGTCTTAGACTATGAAGTTAGAAATTCTTTGCCAACTTAGCATAATAGTTACACACATCAGATCTGGGATACAAACACTATTTTTATTGGTCTTCCGCTAATGAACAGTTTACACTAACCTCTGAGATTCAGGATCAACCTCTCATTGACTTGAGAAACCAGTGATACACTATTTATCCATCCAACAAAGCCTCTAATATCTAGTCACATTGAACACAACCCATACATTAAGTTTCCACCTCAGTAAACACTATCTATGAAAAATTCATCTGATAGATCTGTCCAATGGAATTTTTTCCAATGAAACCTTTATTCTAAAAAAATATAAAACTATACAACAGAAAAAATCCATCTGGTGATCTATGCTTTATGGGATTCACTCAATCATCTCTATCCGATGATCACCATCTGGAAAAATCCATCTAGTGAAACTGAATAACTTCCACACACCTAAAAATATCCCACTTGTACATTGCTTTAAGATTTCATACTTATCTAACCATCCACCTATGATCATCCTCTGTATGATTCATGCAACGTTCTCCTCTCTATTCGATCATCCAAGTACAACCAAGGCACAATGTTATGTTATAATTTCTTGGACTATCACCCTTATAAAAAAATAAAAAGGATTCTATTTCCTAGAAATATTCTATATCTCCAACACTGTATCTTTGAGAAAGATTTTAATAAAGTAATAATTTAGCTAAATGTGTTCTTTTCTTTCATAAAACAATGTATTGTAAAAAATATGGATGGAACTATGACTATCAAAAAATTAAATTTCTTTATTTGATACCTTTTTGAGTTACTTCAGAAAGTGAATTAACCATGAAAACTCTTTCCATGTTTTAGAAGTATAAACATAGTTTGCTTCTATTGTAGATAAAGTAAAAACTAGATTCAATTGAGAGAACTACCTAACCCTTGTTTGAAAAAATTATATATAAATCCTTTTGTAATTTTATAGGAGTCCATGTCACTAGAAAAATATGCATCAACAAATCCCTTCAACTGAACATCATCTATAAAACATAAATTGCATCCTCTAACCCCTTCAATGATCAAATGATCCGTTTCATAGATTCCCAATGTTTTCTACCAAGATTTGACATTAAATTACTAGCAAGTCCCACTTTAAAAGAAATGTCTAGTCATGAGAAAACAATTTCATACATCAATATTCCAACAGTTGAGGAAAAAAGAACCTTCTCCATGTCATGAACTTCTCTGAACATTAAAAGTTCCCGTGTTTAGAAAGTTTTAAGTTTCCAGTGAGGGGGGTTGGGACATGTTTACAACTAGTCATTACAAACATTTTTATGACCTTCCTAATGTATTCCTTCTATGATAAAACAAAATATATGGTTTTCATATCCATTTTGATTCTTATCCTCAATATATTATTAGATTTTCCAAGTTTATTGATCTCAAAAAATATATAAAACTACCTCTTTAGTTTCTTAATCTGGTGTAAATTTAGACTAGAAATAAACACATCATCAATATACAACAAAGTATGACATTTGTTTCATTATCCTATTGCTTCCTATAACAAAAATGGTCTAAATCACATCAACTAAAACTTTCCTCAAGGATGAATGTGTTAAAATTATGAATCCACTATCATAGAGATTTTTTCAAGTAACAAATACTTTATTTCAACTTATAAACTAGATCCTAATTCTAATGAACTTTATTAACCTTGGGTTGAACCATGTAAATTTATTCTTCAAAATCTATATAAAGAAAATATATATTTATATCCATATGCTCCAAGTGTAGAGAACCAAACAAAAAAATTCTAATTACTATTTGAATGGTAGTGTTCTTCACAACCATTGGTGAATTTTTAAGAAAATAAATCCCTTCATTTTACGGAAAACCCTTCACCACCAGTCTTAATTTGTTCCACTTACTTCAATTTGCTTTTTATTTAAAATTAAAACCCATTTGTTTTCAAGAGATATTTTTCCTAACAATAGTTAAAAAAAATCTCAAGTAATTTTGAGATCTAAGGAATTCATTTCCCCTTACATGGATGACTCCCTCTATTTCAAGTATCTGAGAGTATCTCCCTATTTTGGAAATTAAATTTACCCTATGTCCATTAGAATTAGAAAGTACATATCAACTCCAAACCTCTGAAATGGTTTTATGATATTAGTGGATCTTATCAGCATAACCTCAGGTTCATCTATTGAAACCTCTATATTTGATAGTCATCCATATAATATTTCTTCTTCTTATAACAACTTGTTTAAACATTCTCTATATAATATCCTGAATATTAGAGAACCAGTCTCTAAAGTTCCCCCTAAAATTTACAGTTATAGAGTCCTTCTGGTAACATCTATCCGATCAACTTGAAATTCCCTATTTGATCAAACTATATCCTATTTTTCATCTAAGTTAAAATATTTCCATAGAAGTTATTCATTGAAAATAGTATATTTATGATCCATTGGAATAAATAGAGATTTGTCCCAAAACATCATAATAAACAAGTACCGTTTTTGTTTTTTTGGATTTATACCATACAAGTTAAAAAATCTCTTTTATTTCCCTAGAATAAAAATATGACATCTTCCAAGGTAATTGTGATAGAGTTTAAGTGGTACGTTCACCCCTAAAAATTTCATAATATTTTCACTAAGGTGATCAAACCTATAGTTCCAAATTTTAAGATCATTTGATGAAGTTCTTTTGATCACTATAACTTCATCCCTTTGTGTGGTTAATTATAGGGTTATATTCTTTATTCTATGAGCAGTCACCATAGACCCTCGATTGATCTTCCAAAATCCATTAGAAAAGTAATTATAAAACCAACATCATCAATTTTTCCCATTGATATTAAGTTTTATTGGAGAACTATAATATGTATAACAACTTTCAATCTCGAGACACTTCTATTTTTCATTCCAACTTTAACATATTCTTTCCCAAATATATATAGTTTCATTATCTTCTAAATTTAATCTCCCCAAGCTTCTCGATACATAATCAACCATTCACCAATGCTCACAAGTTAAATGAAAAGATTCACCAGAGTCAATAACCTATGAATCTTTTGGAATAATCATACTCAGTATCAAACTAAAGCCTTCCTATATTATAATTACTAATTTCAACTTTATGGAAGTGGAAACCTCCATCTAGTTACTACAATCTTTATTAATATGTACCTTATTCCTAAAAATCCAACATATAGGACCAAGACCAGTTGTGTTTCCTTTAATTATTCTCTAAGACTTTTCATATGATTTTTTATTATGATGGTCCTTATGTTGGGGTGAATTTACCTATCTGGTATCATTGGGAGCACTTCTAAATGGAGCATGAAATTTATTATAACTCAACTCCTCATTCAAGATCAAGTTATCAATATCATCAAACACAAGATCTATCTTCCCTCTATAGATGCTCAATATTGTCACCATAGCATCCTAACTTTATGGAAGTGAGGAAATAATAATAAATTCCTAAAAACTATTTGTGAAAGTTAACTTAATTAATTAAAGATACCCTTAAATCATATTGAATTCATTCAAATGATTTTTTATGCCATTAATTCTTTAACATCAAGCTGAAAAATCCTTACATCATTAATTTTTTTTGAGATTTATTGGATTCTCATATATTTCAGTCAATGATTTCATGACTTCTGTAGTAGTTTTCATCTCTTGAATGTTAAAAACATTATTTTGAGAAAGAAAAATCCTAATCAAGGTTTAGGCCTTCCTATCCAATTGAACACATTTTAATTTTTCTTTTGTTTTAGAAAATTTAATAGAAAAAGGAACATATAGATCTTTTAGTATAAAAATATCCTCTAGCTTCCTTCTCTAAAAGGTAAATTCCATTCTATTAAACTTATTTATATTAACCTTCCCTTTATATAAAGTCATTATTCTCAAATAATATTAAAAAAAATTGAAATAAAAATAAATTATTGGAAGAGTAGATAAGAAACCAGAATGATGTGAGTAAATTAGAACCATCCATCCTTTGATACCACTTATAGGGATCATATAAGAGAAAAAAAGAACAATTTTTCCATTCAAATGGACAAAAATGAGAGGAAAAACATACACTGGACATAGGTTTTTTGATTACCTTAACTTTTATAGTGGAAAAGCACCGAACACTCCCATACAAAGGTTTATCCAATAACCACCTCCTTCAATTTTTTCACTATAATGAGGATGATAGATCACCTAATCACCACATAAAATTCTATGAGAAAACTTCACACAAATAGCCAAAATATTGGACAAAAAATATTTATATGGTTGGGATAAATATTTTATATCAACAAGATAACACTATAGACATTTTCATTAAGGAGATACAAGTGAATATTACACATATCACTTAATTCCTATCCAAATATAAAGTCTCAGACTATGAAGTTAGAAAATCATTATCAAATTAGTATAACATTGAAAAGCATAATAGAAAGGCCACCACTTTTATTTATAAAGGTATTCACTTAGATAACATGTTGTACCAATCTTTGAGATTCAAGGTCAACATCATGTTGATCTAGGAAACCTTAGATTCATTGTTGAACTATTTGATGAAACTTCCAATAGCCAAACACCATGCATACATCTCATGCATTGATTATGCACTATGGTGAACACCATTTATGATAAATCCATACGATTTATCTATTCTATGGGCTTTATCCCATAGAAGCATGTCTGATGAAAAATTTCCACCTAACCTATTTGAAATTGTACAAAATGAAACATCCATTCAGTGATCTTTGTCTAATGACCTCCATCCAATCATCTATGTTCAATGATCCCTGCCAGAAAAACTCTTTCTAATGAAACTAAAGAATTTCCACATACCCAGTAGTGACAAAAGCTAAATAATACTTCAACTCCACCCATTATACCTTAACATCTAATCCCATCTCTCCTATAAAATCATACAAAACACTTAGAAACTGATGTTGGGGTGATAACTTGAGAGTACTTAAAATGATTATCTTTATATGCTATTCTATATTAATACAAAATATAAGGGTAGGATATTCATACGTATAATCAAGGAAAGGGTGGGGGAATATAATAATCAAGTAATAATAACATATAATTTATTATTAATAGTATAACATGAAGACATATTATCATATCATACCAATGAATTATCATTGGTGAGTATAGAAAATCCAAATTCTTAGGGATTTATAATAATAAAAATGGAGGTTGAGAATATAACATCATAAATGAATAAACATGAAATATCACATATACCACCACAATATAACAATAATAAACCATGAATTTAGACAAGAAGGAAAGAACATATCTCAATCTACACCAATTATTCCATCATCACATCCCTACACCCTGTTCAAACACATTTTAATGACCTGTGTTTTTCGAGATTGTAAATTTGAGTAAAATTTTTAATTTTTTTTCTATCAGATGCTTGTAAGGGGTAAAATATAGATTTACCCTATAATATGATATAAAATATTTTTCTAACCACTCTTTTGGTCCCAAAATAGGGGTTTTACCCTAGGATAAGAGTTTTGTGGAATTATGGACCATTCAAAATTTTGTGGAATAATTAAGAATTAATATTAAATTAATTCAATATTGATTTATTAATACTAGATCATTTGGATATATCTTTTTAATGTATAATTAGATTAATATTCTATCTCCACCATAATTTTGTAATAGGGAGTTTTCTCAGGTGATGTATAAATTTAGGTCGGGCACTAGGGCTGGCTCATGCCCCTTTTTATTTTTCTTTTCTTTTCTCCCCTTTCTTTATTTTCTTTTCTTTTCCCTCCTAGGATTATCATGTATGAACCCCATGTGATTATTACTTTGTGAAATAGAGATAGATGAGGGATATGGAGAGATATATAGAGAGAAAGGGTAAGAGATGTACTATTGTGAAGATCAGGGGGGATTGTTATGTGGTAGCTGTGGATCATAGAAATGGGTGATGATTCAGTGGATTCCACCCAAAAGTTGGATATTTTTATGTTTTTACTTAAATACATGTATATTTTATACTTTAAAGTTTTAAACCCCTATTATTTTTTACTTATGACCCCTTGAGGGTTGATATATACCTTTTGAGGTGAAAATGGGGGTTTCGAGCCAATTTGGGGGTTTCCCATTTAGGAAACCCAGATTACATAGTGTATAATTAAAAAACAAATGTTGTGTGTTCTTCCCATTTAGTTAATATGATCGTTTTAAAGTAGATTCCATGTATAAGGTATAAACGCCATGTACTAGGACTTAGCTGTGTAGTCGAGTACCCAACCAGACAACCCGTGTAAGGGAACATGGTCATGTAGGGTACACGAACAGACTCACGATTAGTTTCACATCACATATAGGTACACATCCATGAAATATACATGGATAGGTACCCTGTGTATGATTCATGGATAGACCCCATGTGCTTCTCATGCTGGGTATAAGTATATGACCAGGCTATATACATGGCCATGCTATGTGAGGTACATGGGTAGGTAACCTGTGTAGTTTAGACACCATGTAAACATATTAAAAACTTTGTATATGGTATTTTACATTCAATTTCCAGCTAAATTACACACCCAGATGGATATTAGAGGGTATACACTATGTACTAGGGAACACACATTACACACTCCTCCCTTGTTACCCTTTTTAAGGTGTTTTCATATATTTACGTGAAGGAGTTATGATTGGACACATGAGTAGTCCATTTTGAGTATCTTTCAAAGTAGATCATGATAGTTAAACACTTGAGGTGATTTGAGGGATCTTATGAGTCATTTTATTCTTTATCCCAAATGGACAGGTTCTTCCTCTTGTCATCTAATCCAGTTGTCTCATGAGAGTGGGACCTTAATATGATATGGGCCATGATACATCTTCTATGAACAATGATTATATATCTTTCCCCTTGATGATTTATCCCATGTGTGATGTACCCTTATGGACTAGGAGGATGTGAGGTTTTTTTCCTGAGGATCTCCTTTAGGATACCTCTGCTTATGTTTCTACTTAGAGGATCCTATTTTGGATGCCTCTATCTTCTAAACATTTTGGAGGGTCCCCTATGAGATGAATTTACTTACATGTTAACCTAGGGAATCCATTATAGGATCTCTTTACCTGTTTAATATTTCTTGGGATCCCATGTAGGATTCCTCTTCACACATACACTGTTATTGAGGGTCCCATGTAGGATGCCTATTCCTATATACCATTTTAAGGATCCCGTGTAAGATGTATCTATTTTCTTACCATTAGAGGATCCAATGTAGGATTAATCCTTTTAACTCCACTTTTGTGGATACCAAGTAGGATGTCTCCCTATGTTATGACATGAGGGACCTAGTGGGTGCCCTGATGCTTGACCAACCCTGAGCTAGTACATTGGGTTTTCATAAAGATGGCAGCAGGTGTCACCTTAGAACCCATACTGAACTTGTAATACTATTCTGCTGTGGAAGTAGTGATGGGTTTAGAAATTAAACCACCCTCATTCTTTATTTATGTATTCATATGGTTACTATTTATGAAACTATGATATCCAAATATGTTTCTGAGTTTGTGGCCGATGCACCAGACACGATGCGGTATATTATTCTATTAAGATGCCCAAACATACTCCCTGAGATTCATATTATGTGGCTATTCATTTATTATGGTGCCCAAATATCCTTTCTAGGTCCTGGTTGATGAGACCTTTGTATTTAATGTCATTTTATCATGATACATAGACACACTTCATGGGATCTGACTATTAATCCTTAATGTTTTAGGATTTATAGATGTACTTCCTGGGATCTGGCTGTCGAGCCTTACTATTTTTGGATTTCCAGATTTACTACCTAGAATTTGTATTTTATGACTTATTATATTGGGATCTTCAGATATACTTCCTAGGGTTTGATTTTTTCCACTTACTTGATTTAATGTTACTGTTAATGTTAATGAAAGTCCCATTTGTTATTGGGATTCATACCTATTCAGGGGTACGAAGGTAGGTTACTAAGAGTGTCTTGGAACCCCTCTTATACTGGGTCACTCTAGGAATGACTAGTCTGCTTGCATTTTAAATGATTCCAATGGTTGTTAGGTGGGTGCATTCCCCCTAAGTACCAGGATGCTGATGAGATCTCTAAATATGGACTTGATCTCCTCATTTGATGCCTTGGATACTCCCAAGGATCGGTGGATGCACCATTAAAGTATTTCCTAGAATTGTTTGGGGATGAGTCTATTGATCCGGTTATTGAATGATTTATGTGTTGATATACCAGATTAGGATATTATTTCTTATATATAACCTAAGTGTCATCCCCCTTAGGGATTATCTATGTTGTAGTGTTCTGATTTTCTGTGGACTGAGACCTAGGAATCAGACATTAGACTAGATTACATGTAGACTGGGTATTAAGAAATCTATCTCAATGCCATATCCACAGGATGCCCAGTTGATACCTATAATCCTTTATCTTAGTTATTGGAAGTGAGTATGGGTGAACCCATTTCTAGGACATGTACCCCCTGTGGTGATGTAGCTTTCTCAGAGACATTCTGACATATCCTGAAGAAAGTATTGTCGATTGGGATTATATACACAAGGATATAATTAATGATACCTAAATTGAGTGGTATAACATCCAACTCATAGCCCTAGTCATAGGATATCTAGCAGACCAAATCTAGGATCCTAGGATTAACTATGAATTGAGATTATTTTGATGTTGTTCATAGACACCTTAGTCTAATGTATTGGGTCAATATCACTGCCATGTATATATAAATACATATATATGTTTGGGTGTATATATGTATATTGATATATTTGATGGAATAGGCCCATGGAAATTCTAACTTTGGTAAAATTAGATATGGTTGATAGGGATTAGAGACCCAAGGATCGAATATGCTTCTTTTATGTTATTTTTTTATTTATTATTCCAGTTGTGTCTCAGATAGGTTGAGCATATTTCATGATCATTAACTTATGATAAAATAATTATAGGTTCATAATTGGGGTGGACTACTAAGTTTATTTCTCACCCCTATGCATGCACCTTGCTGTGCGTATAAACCTTATGTCTACTTTTTAGGTTGAACATAGATAAATGATGGATAAGGATAATGTGTATGGTTTTATGTTTGAGTAAATTCATTCACGTGGATTATTTTTATCGGGTTGGAGAAGATCAGAAGTGTCATGGAGACCAGGTATGTGGTCTGGATTGAAGTTAGTTATAGAGACTTGTACCTTTATTTTAGTTTCTTTTATGTACTTATATATCTATGGTCAACCCAGTGGGTGACCAATGTTGTATGTATAAAATGGCTGTTTAGGATATTATATCATTTAATTTATTTTCATAGCATACTTCTATTTTAGTTATTTACTACTTCTGTACTATGTTCATTTTTTCTATGATTGATATATGGTTATTTCTGCTGTTGTTACTTTGATATGAGGGTATAGTCTCCCCAATGTACCACCTTTAGAACCTCGATATAGGTTGAAAGCCCCTGTCCCATGGGGATGTGCACTTGAGGCCTTATGGTGAATCATCTCAGGGCACCAGTTTATTGAAAACTGGGTCCCAATGTTACAAATTAGTATCAGAGGTGTTCCTTTCCTTTTGATTTACTATTTGGGATAAGATAGATAGGTGTATTAAGAATGTGTTATAAACTATGATGAATATAATACTGGTGCATCTAAAACACTTATTTTAGTAATAAATCCCGGTTTACAAGAATGTAAAACCATTATATTTTTATGAAATATATATTTTTTAAAATAATTTGATTTTGTTGATGTCTTTCATTACACACAACCCAATCTTAGCTTGTATTACGAGAAACACTGAGTTTCTATGAAACACCATTTTATTATTGTAATTATTTTAAAAATAAAATTATAACCTAGCTGTTAGAATGGAGGGTATGAATATAATTAACTGAATTATGAAATTATGGTTTACATATGTAAAACCCTTTTGAAAATAAAAAGGAAATCATATTTAGAAAAACTATTTAAATGCCCACAAGTGTGTTTTATACTAATAAAATAAAAAAATCACTCATATTGAATTATATTAATGAAATATTTATATAATATATTAAATATAATGTTTAATATTCTTCCTATGTGTTTTATATACTTGATATGAAAATAAATTTAGTTTTATGTAAAAAAACTGTATTATTCTAAAAGAGTTTTATGGCCTTTTAATGGCACACATTTTTAAAACTAAATTTTGACACTTTTATAAATTATATTTTAAAAAATAAAATTATTATTTTAAATCATGATATCAAAATTCACTTTGGTTGATATTTTGGTATTTTTCTGATAATTTTCATGTTTTGACGAATAGTGAAAATATTGAATTTTAATTGAAAAAACTTTTTCATCTAAATAATTTATAGTGTTAAATTATATTTTTGATTGGTTTTAAAGTATAATTAGATTAATTTTATATAATTTAATCCAATTTAAGTCATTGGAATTAATTTAACTTGAATTTGGATGTAAAAACATTTCAATATTTTGAATGTTTTCACTTCAGAAATCCATTTTATTGCTTCGTCTATGGGATTAATTTTAAACTAATTTATGCAACATGCATTTCAAATTTTAAAAATTGGATTAAATATTTTTAATAATAAGGCAAAAATTTATTAAATGGGTCCCTTTTATTTTTTTTACAATATGAATAGTAACTTTAGTAATTTTTACTACCATTGATAGGTGTAAATCGGGTAGTTAAGGGTAAAATTAATATTATAAATATTAGAAAACTATTAAAAAAATTAGAAAAATGTTATTAGGTGAATTTTATTCAACCATTATCACTTAAGGTTCTAAATTTTATTAGTCAATTGACACTTTTCCATGAAAATGACTTAGATATTATTAAAATAGAAGGGAAGGATAGAATGCCACACTCTTGATTTTAATAAGTATAATATTATTAATATGTGGTTAAATAGTAGATAAAATAGACTATAATTATTATTATGATATATTAAATGTTTATATACATCATGGTATTTTATTTTTAATTTTTTTTAAGAAATATTTATCCTAAATAATTAAACAATGATTATGAAATAATTGTTCAATTAATGAAAAACCCAATTAATTGATATTAAAAATATTAAAAGAAATATAATTTAAATTTGTTAAGAACATAAAATAATTTTATTTGTTAATATTACATATCATGGTTGTATTAAGTGAATTGGTTTGAATTTATCTTGCTGTATATTTTTTTAAAGTCAATGTAATGAATACTGTCAAAATCGACACTAATGATAGTTTATAAAAATAATATTTTATTAAATTAGATAAAAATCTTAAAAATATTAAATAAGTAAAAAGGGGATGAATTATGGTCTAAAATATCATAAATTTACCATATATGGTTCAATTGAAACATTATAAGTAAAAATATGCACCTTTTAAAATTGAAAATGTTGTTACCGTAGTTAAAGTTAAAATAGGTTAACTAAGGGTTAATCAAAATGATAAAGTTTTAAATTAAACTAAAACATTTCTAAAAACTATACGTTGATGTTATTACAAAATATAACACATTATATTCTAATTCCTTTCCATTTTGAGGTATTTGGATTGACATTTAATCTATTATAAATTAATCTTTTTAGAAATTCCAAAAGTTCATCTCACCTCAATTATAAAAGGGCACCTATTCTTCTCTTTTCTTATCACTTAAGAACATATTTTGTTCAGTTAAAAACTTTCCAAATATCCTCCAAACTTCCCTAACTTCATCCTATATTCCTTATTTTAGGCATAAATCTATTCAAAGAAGTCCTTTTGTGGAAATCAAAAGAAGATACCCAAAAAAGAGGTAACATTCATCAACATACATTTTTGTTTTATTTTTTCCATAAAACCATTAAATTATTTTTATTTAATGTTTATATAATAACATAAAAATACTCAATATACTTATATTTTTTTGTATTTATGGTTTTACTTACACTCTCACACATTTCCGAAAAATGGGATACACAATCATCATTCGTGTGTATGGCGGCCCACCGTCTTGTGAACCGATGTCGTCCATTATTCCATTTACACATTTAAAGGTTGAGAAAAATGATGATATATATATATTTTTATGATATATATGATTTAATTATGCTTATTTAATTATTATATAACTCATACCTTCATGATTTCCATTTTTTTGTAAATAGGATAACTTCGTTTGTGGACGTGTAGACTACCGCCTCCTCAAAGCGATGTGATTCATTAAAACTTTACACAGAATATATTACAGATGGGTTCAGTGAAATTATATGTTATATATGTCATAATAATTTTAATAGAATTATATTATATATATATATATATATTATTTTTCTTCTTTCTATCAATATGATAAGAAAATGGAAACAACATTTATGTGTACATATGGCCTACTGTCTCCATGAACGGTGTATTTAATTTTATAATTCTATCTTTTATAGATTATTATAAATACATATATAATGAATATATATTATATTTACATCATGGATATAATTTTTGAGATAATTATACCATGATATAATTAAGATGAAAAAAATATAACAAATAAAAACACATGTGAAAAACAAAGTGGATATTACCCGAAGTGTAACATTAACGTGGAATCATTAATAAATGGGTAATATAAAGTCATAATAAAATAATATATGGTATTAGATATAAGAATATGGTTATTAAATATATTTATAATAAAATTATATTTATTATACAAGAATTTTGTCTGATTAAAATAGGAGTCAATACATAAGGTAAGAGATTTTTCTCACTTTTATTTTTGTGGGACACATGCCTTATACACTGATTGTTTCTTTTATGAGGAGTATATACCACCCATGAATTTATTTTATGAGTATTATTATTACTATCATGGTATTTAAAAATATATATAATTTTATTTCTTTCATGTGGCATATTATTTTACTAACTATAAATGATAAGTGATAATCTCATCAATAATCAAGATTATTTCAGTTTAAATCACCATTGTGGAATATTTATCTTCCATGTCCATGTTTTATAAAAATGTTTATAAAAATGGTTTTTACTATTATTATATAGATATTTAATTTTTTTCCCATGTTTAAATTTTTACGAAATGGTTTGAAAAGAATATATTTGTCATTTTCTAAACAAGGCTCTTTGTGACTCTACCAAGAAAAATATACAAAAGGGATTTTTTAAACTTATATTCCATTAATGAAATATTTTTAAATCATGAATAATTAATTATTTGAACCTTCCTTTACAATATTACGTGGTTATTTTCAAATAAAATGTTTTTCTTTTAAAATTACATGTCATTTTAAGAAAATAAAAGGTTTTCAAAGTAGAAAGGATATTTTCCTCAAGAATTATTTTCAAGTGATATCTCAATTTTTTTCCATATATGATAACATTATTTGATGTTACTTATGTTTTAATGGGGATATTTTTATAGGAAACAATCCCTATTATTTCTATATTTGGTCTATGTTTATGATGGAATGATATTTATGAGACCCATTTCTTTTCTATGGGCTATGTTATGATTGAATGACATTTATGAAACCTATTTAATTCCATGGGTTATAATATGATCAATGATTTATATTATTATTAAATTAATATGTATGGTTTTCATTATGTGATTTGTGGGGATTATCCCCCTTTAAGTAAATATTTTTATCTCATGATATAGACATGGTTGGAATGAAGAGTGAACTCTGTTCAGTAAAGGACTTTGGGCGCTAAGATGGTATTGGTAGTGAACCTTGAATACTAAGATGGTCATGGGAGTAAACCATGACTAAAAATATGGTATGAGGAGTGAACCCATACTACTAATATGGCCTTGTATGTGATTCCTTAACTACTATGAAAATCATTTTATATGCTTATGTTTCTTCCACAATTTCATGTCTTACTTCTATGTTATGTTTTCTTGTCTTATGCCCTTGATTCCATTATGATTCATGTCTTATGAACTACTAATATTTAATTCAATGATTCAAGATTATGATATTTTTTATCTAGGTTTTTCTTGTCAATGTTTTTCTCTTTTTTTATTCCCTAATGATAATGATATGATTATATATATATATTCCATGTTTACCCTTACTAAGTGTATGAGCTCACCATTTATTATATTTAATTTCACTTTGTTATAAAGAAATGTTTTTATTAGGTGTACAAAAGGTGAAGATCTTTTTGGGATATGTTGAAGAACTTTTACCAAATTAGAATAATGTTTTTTAAGTTTCCAAAGGCACTAAACAATTATGATCCTTGGGCATGTATTTTTGTAAAGTAATAAATATTCATCTAAAATGACATGATTTCAATGTATAAAAATCCTAGGTTTCTATAATTGGTATTAGAGAAAAGTTTTAGTAAACCTTTGGAAACTAGGATGAGAAAACTTTATTGATATCTATAGAGATATTTCTAAGGATATTTTTAGGGATGTATCTAAGGATAAGTATAAGTATAGGTTATAATCCTAGACTTTTCGTAATAATTATAAATAAGCTAGGATTAAACCTAAGGTGTCATAAATTTAAATATTATAAGTAATTCACTTTGATTATGTGGTTATACCACTATGATTATTGTTGGTCACACTATTTATTATGGTTTTAGTCAATGATTAGAACCTGAAGGATCCATGTTAAAGATGAATTCAATGGGAAATGAAATGATTTTCCTCCTGAACAACCAAATGTTATGGGATCTGGAATGAAAAATCATATCTCTATAATTACACAAGCTATGAATCATTATAGACTTCCAAATGAGCTGAGAATGGAAAAATTTTCTGTTGAGTCATTCATGAGGTGACATCCACCTTATTTTAGTGGGTATTCTAATCCACTTGTTCTTGAAAAATGGATCAGTACCACTAAAAATACATTTTTCTTCCTATAGTTTCCATAACATGAAAAATTAATTTTGGATGTTTGTCATTTAGAAGGAAAAGCAGACCAGTGGTGGACTCAAATCCATATAATGGTATGAGTTCAAGAAATTATTTTTTCAATAAGTAATTCAGTCATATTCTTCATATGAAAATGGAGAAATAGTTTATTGTGCTAAATCAAAAGGATGAATAATTAGTTAGAACTTACAAGGTAAATTTTACAAGACTTTCAAGGTATGATTCTGGTATTATCATCCAACCTAAAAGTATGTTTGATCAATTATTTAGTGGATTAAAACCAATTCTCCAAAGGGAGTTATCCATAAGAGATTTTAGTATATATGAAGATTTTTTTTATGTGCACTCAAAGTAGAAATGGAAATTAGAAATACCCACCATTTCCATGTTTTGATAAGAAAATAAATATTGAGTATCATGAAAACTCTAATAAATCACATGGTTGAAATAAATGAAAACAATATATATGCTAGAAATGTGGGAAGAAAAATCAAGGGAAGTGTTTAAATAGAATCAAGAGGCACTTTAAATGTGGAAATGTGGGTCATAAATCCCATTAATGTCTAAAGGTAATGAACAAGATGATTAATGAAATGGTGGAAAATAATATGCCGACTTATGCACCACCCATGACCCAATGCTATAAATGAAACGAGTATGGACATTATGCTAATCAGTTCATGAATCCAAATATTTTTGATGATCAACAAAAAAACCTATAAATCCCAAATACAAAGTGAAATATCATGTGATAACTATTGGTGATGTGGAGTATGATAATAAAGTGGTGGAATGATTGAGTGTTTATTTAATGGAATTCAAGAATAATGTTGTAGAAGTACTTTTATGGTATTATAAAATAATGAAACATCTATGGATTCTTCCAATGTAGTTTTTCCTTAATGATTTGAGAGCATATTCTAAATGATACTGGTAAAGGTGAAAAGTGATTGAGGTGGTAAGGTGATATTTTTGGAAAAAACATGATTAAGGGAAGGATAACCCTTAATACATGCCTGATGTTGGGATAATGGAATGAATATATGTTTGATTTTGATAAAATAAATAGGATAGCATTGAGGACCTTATGATTGATAATATGATAATATGTTTTATGATATCATGGATTGAGTTTATAGAATTTTTTGATTCATGGTATGAGGAAAGAGTTAATTTTTGAAAGAATACATGTTTTCACTATTGTTTTATTGTAATTCTAGTTATTATCATGATAATGGTATTAAAATGTTTGGTATGTGAAAAAAAGAGATACTTTATGATATGTGGGGGATAAATGTTAAGCTTAGTTTGAGAAATTTAGTGAATTTATTTATAATGTTTTGTACTTTCATCTTTCAGAAGGGTTACAAGATTAACCATTTATGAAATGGTTTATGTTATACTTAGAATGAGGTTTTAGAGATTAAAGTATTATATCACCATATGAGTATTTATGAATATTGGATAAATTGAGATAACCATTTTTTTTGATAAATACAGATGGAATGACCTATCATTATATTTATGTATCTCATGATCTTATAATACTTCAGGAAAGAAAAATTTGCCTTCATTTCCTAGAATAAGAGATAAAGTAGAAATTCATCAAGGAACAACCATAGAGTGATATTATAATCATGAGATGAAATCAAGAAAGTATTTATTCTCAATAGATTTTTAAATAAAATATATCTTATTATCATCATTTTTGATGATATCAATGTCCTTTTCCAGACCTATTTGGTCTATGATTTTGTGGTCATTAAATTTATCTTGAACTTGTTCTCTATCACTCTCTATCAGAACTTGATAGTTAGTTTTCTATTATATGTCCATGTTTTCACTTTCCACCCATGTTCTACTATGTGGAAATATAGTTATGAGTTACTTTGGGTAATCGTTATGTTTCCAACTTTCCCTTTTTAAAAAGAGTTTTAGTATTCATTTTTAGGATGTGGGTTTCTATGAAAGGAACTTTCAAGTATTAAAACTATGATAAAACGGATGAATTTAAAGGGAAAAATTAATTTCAATTGAGGTATAAGTAACTACTTGATATTTTTATGAAATTGTGTTTTTTCAAATAATTTTATTTCCTTGATGTCTTGCGTTACATGCAACACCGACTTACCTTGTTCTACATGAAACACTAAGTTTCTAAAAAACATCATTTTATTATTGTAATTATTTAAAAAATATAATCATAAAATATCTTTTAGAATGATGGGTATGGAAATAATAAACTGAATTATGAAATTATAGTTTACATATGTAAAAACCTTTTGAAAATAAAAAGGAAATATTTTTCTAAAAAACTATTTAAATGCTCACAAGTGTGTTTTATACCAATAAAATAAATAAATCACCCTTGTTGGATTAAATTAATGAAATATATATATAATATATTCAATATAATTTTTAACATTAATCCTCTATGTTTTATAGACTTGATATACAAATAAATCCACTTTTATGTTTAAAATAAACAGTATTATTCTAAAAGCATTTTTATCACTTTTTAATGGCACATTTGTTTTAAAACTAAATTTTGAAAATTTTATAAATTTAATTTAAAAAATAAGATTCTTATTTGAAATAGGTATAAAAAAATTTATATTGGTTAGATATTTGTTTTTTTTCTGATAAGTTTCTTATTTTTATGAATAGTGAAAAATACTGAATTTTAACTGAAAATAACTTTTTCATCTAAATAATTTAGAGTGTTAAATTATATTTTTAACTAGTTTTAAAGTATAATTAGATCAATTTTGTATAATTTAATCCAATTTATGTCATTATAATCAATTTCACATTGAATTTGGATATAAAAATATTTCAATCTTCTGAATGCTTTCACTTTTGAAACCCGTTTTCACTCTCTATCTACAAGATTAATTTTAAATTAATTTCTTCCATTTATTTGTTTTGAATTTTAAAAAATGGAATCCATATTTGAAATAATAAGGTTCATATTTAATAAATAGGCCCCTTTATTTTCAACATTATGAATAGTAACTTTAGTATTATTTTTTACCATGGTTAAGGGTAAATCAGGTAATTAAAGGTAAAAATAATATTATAAATATTTGAAAAATACCATAAAATTTGATCAAATGTTATTGGGTGAATTTTATTATACCCTTAAAACCTAAGGTTCGAAATTTAATTATTTAATGGACAATTTTCCATAAAAATTAATTTGATATTCTTAAAATCAAAGAGAATGACAAAATGTCAGACTCTTGATTTTAATAAGTATAATATTATTAATATGGGGATAAATAGTAGAAAAAATAAACTGAAAATATTATTATGAAATATAAAAGGGTTTTATATATCATGATATTTTTTTTTAATTTTTTGTAAAGAAATAATTATCATAAATAATTACACAACGATGATATAATAATTATTCAATTAAGGAAAAAATAAATTGACATTAAAACTTTTAAAATAAATATAATTTGAATTATTTAAGGTGATACATGATTTTTTAGGTTAATATGACATATTAGAGGTGTATTAAATAATTTTTTTAAAGTTATACTGTTTTATTTATTTTCTTAAATTCAATGTAATGAATAGTGTCAAAATTGACACTAATGATATTTTATAAAAATAATATTTTATTAAATTAGTTAAAAATAGAAAAAATATTAAATAAGAAAAAATGGGATAAATTAAGTTCTAAAATATCATAAATTTACTATTTATGGTTCAATTTACACCTTATAAATAAAAATATTCACCTTTTAATATTGTAAATTTTGTTACCGAAGTTAAAATTAAAATAGGTTAACCATGGGTTAATCGAAATGATATGGTTTAAAATTATACCAAAACTTTTATAAAAACTATTTTTTATGGAATTACTGCCATATACCATATTATACTCTAATAAAATACTATTTGGAGGTATTTGGATTGATATTGAGTTTATTATAAATTAAACTTTTTGGAAATTCCACAAGCTTCCCTCACCTGAATTATAAAAGGACACCTATTATTCTCTTTTATTCACACTTCAGAACCTATTTTGTTCTACACAAGCCTATCCAAATATCCTTCATACTTCCCTCCCTTCATCCTAGAATCATTATTTATGCATAAAGGCAACCAAAAAAGTCATTTTATGCAAATCAAAATGAGATACCCAAAGAAAAGGTAATGTTCATTAATATTTTTTTATTTATTACTTCAATCCATTAAATTATTTTTATTTAATGTTTATATAATAACCTAAGTATCCTAAATATACTTATATATTTTTATATTATTTTCTATACCAACACTCATACAAATTTCTATCAAATGGGATGCACAATCATCATTCGTGTATACGGCGGACTACCACCTCATGAACCAATATCGTTCTTTCTTCCATTGACACCTATCAAGGTTTGGAATAATGATTTAATTTATATTTTTATATGATATATATGAAATTTTTTATGTATTTATGGTGCTATAATTATTATATAACTCATAACTTCATGCTTTCCATTTTTCGTAAATATGATAACTTCGTTTGTGGACGTGTGGACTACCGCCTACTAAAAGCATTGTGACTCGTTCACACTTTACATGGAATGTATTAAGGATGAGTTAAGTGAATGTATATTGTATATATTTTATAATAATTATATTGTAATGATACTATATATATTTCATTTACCTTCTTTCTTTCAATATTAAAAGAAAATGGAAACAACATTCATGTGTACGTACGACCTACTATTCCCATGAGTGATGTATTTAATTTTATAATTATATATTTTATAGATTATTATAAATACATATAGAATTAATATATTTTATATTTATATAATGTTTATAATTATATAGATAATGAAATAATTATATAAGTAAGAGGACTAAAAATATAACAAATCAAAACACATGTGAAAAACAAAGCAGATATTACCTAAAAAGTAACATTAATAAGGAATTGTTAATAAATGGGTAATATAAAGTCATAATAAAATTAGATATGGTATTATATATAATAATATGGTTCTTTAATATATTTAAAATAAATTTATATTTATTATTCATAAATTTTGTATAAGTACGATGAGAGTCAAGACATAGGGTAAGAGATTTTTGTCTCACTTTAATATCTATGGGACACATGCCTATACACTGCTTGTTTCCTTTATTTGGTGTATATACCACCCATGAATGTGTTTTATGAGTATTATTCTTAATATTATGATATTTTAACATCCATATAATTTTCTTTCATTCATGGGGAATTTTATTTTACTGATTATAAAGTGATAAGTGATTATTTCACAATCTCATCAATAATCGGGATTGTTTCATTTTAAACCACTATTATGGAATATTTATCTTCCACATGAATTTTTTCTAAAAAAAAAAATTCAAAAATGTTTTTTAATATTCCTCTATTAATATTTAAATTTATTTTTACCCATGTTTTAATTTTTATGAAATGGCTTGAAAAAAATATTTTTGTCGTTTTCTAAACAAGGATCTTTGTGACTTTACTGAAAACAATATACAGAAGGAATGTTTTATTTAACTTATATGAAATGAATTAAATATTACAATATCATGAATCTTTTATTATTTTAAGATTAATTTACTATTTTTCAAGTTTATTATCAAATAAAATGTTTTTCTTTTAAAATTACATGGAATTTTAAGAAAAAAAAAACGTTTTCAATTCAGTATTGATATTTTCCTCAAGAATTATTTTCAAGTGATCTCTTAAAATTATTTTCTATGTAATATTACATTATTTTATGTTACTTATGTTTTAATGGGGATATTTTTTTGGGATAATATCCCTATTATTTCTATGGTTGGTTTATATATATGATGGAATGATATTTATGAGACC
Source organism: Viscum album (assembly GCA_963277665.1). NCBI lineage: Eukaryota > Viridiplantae > Streptophyta > Magnoliopsida > Santalales > Viscaceae > Viscum > Viscum album. The sequence goes on along the minus strand of OY728136.1, from coordinate 1,935,251,576 downwards.
CATTTCTTTTCTTTGGGTTATGTTATGATTTAATGATGTTTATGAAACCCATTTCATTCCATGGGTTATGATATGATTAAATATTTATATTCTTGTTGCACATATATTTATGGTTTTCATTATGTTATGGGTGGTTCCTATATATCCCTCCAATGAATTGGGTGATGATTTATATCTCATGTGATAAACATGGTTGGAATGGGGAGTGAAATCAGTTCAGTAATGGACACTGTTCACTAAGATGGTCTTGAAAGTGAACCTTGATTACTAAGATGGTCATGGGAGTAAACCATGACTACCAATATGGTATGTTTATTGAAACAATACTATTAATATGGCTATGGTAGTGATGCCTTGATTACTATGGAAATCATTTTATATGCTCATGTGTCTACCTCAATTTCATGTCTTATTATTATGTTATGATTTCAAAGATTATACTATTGATTACCTTGTTATTTATGTCTTATAAACCACCAATATTTAATTAAATGGTTCAATATTATGATCTTTGATATGTAGGTTTTTTTTCAATGTTATTAACCTATTTTCATACCCTTATTCTCATGACATGCTTATATATTTTCCATTTTTACCCTTACTAAGCATCTGACCTCACCCTTTCTTATGTTTCCATTCCCTAGGTTATAAAGAATGTTTTTAAGTAGGATTAATAAAGGGTAATATCTTTATAATAGACATTGAATATATTTCACTAAATTAGAATAATTTATTTTAAGTTTCAAAAGGCACTAAACTATGATGGCCATCGGGAATGTATTGGTGTAAAGTAATGAATATTTATCTAAAAATATGTAATACCCATGTATGAAATGAGTGGGTCTTTATAAGGGACATGGGATTATTTTTCTCAATATGTGATGTTATATTTTTATATGATTTTCTCTTTGATTTATTCTCATGTTGTGTGGATGTTATGATATGTTATGGATTTATAGATCTTCGACCATTGGAAAGAGGTTGGTGACTGATTTTGACTCTTGAATGACAAAGGGAAGATGTGTATCATGCATCATATTTGGCACATATGATTCACATGTTATCAATTGGTTAGTGTGAATTTTTTACTAATGATATAGGAAAATTGTTTAAAGTGTCAACAAAAACCTAAATGGTGTTTTCACGTATAGATTTTTGGTGGAATTCTACTCAATCAGGCTAACTTTCATATATATTGGTTTCTAATGGTAGGATATTTGGATCTACATTGAGATGTTTTATGGTATGGATAATGACTTAGTCCTTGTGCATGGGAGGTTCAATGACCCTATTAAGTCAATGGGGAATATGATTTACAGCTGTTGAACCCCTCGTAGGGTGTTGTTTCTTAGGTTTAGTTATTTAAAGTGTCAATAAGAACCTATATAGTGTTTTTCTACATATATTGGAATGAAATTTTACATAACCAACCTTAGTCTGTGGTTATCTTGTCATATCTCTGAGTACTATGCTGATAGGTACGAGGATGTTCTCATAGACTAGACCTCAAGGGGGTATTACCATATACAGATTTTTGATGAGTGTGAGATTATTATCTATTCGGTGTTGATATCATGAACTATGGGGAGAAGTTTCTTATGAGGATTATTGGAGAGTATCAGGGCTCTTATAGGCTGATATAAACAGTTTTGAACATCATAGGTCAGTGTTATCTTTACCTCGCTTAAATTTTTTTGATCTTTTGTGCTATGTGGATATAACTAGAGGTCCTTAGTTTTGACCCATACCACTGTGGGTTGAAATTCAATTTGATTATGGGAAACTAGTGAGTTGGGATGACTCGAGTTTATGTATGCATTTTTTAGGAAATGCGATTGGTTTTATGATCATTCTAAGATGGATGTGTAGTTATTGATTTGGTTTTGTGATATAGGTGTGTTGATTCCATTGGATTTTAGTGAATAAACTTGGGTGCTTCCATGTTGCTTCGGTGGTGGTGTAGTGGTGAAGGTGAGGAGCATAACCAAAATATTCTTTGGGAGGTGTAGGGATCGATTCCTGGGAGTCTGCTCTTGAGAAAATTTATACTTCCCATGATATCCACTTGTATTAAAGGGTCACATGGTGCCTTAATGGGTGTGTGAAATGAGGCACAACCCACCTGTGCTAACAGGTCGCTATATAGAACCATCACCAATTGGGTTGTCACCCTTTGGGATGCTTTTCCATCTCATCTAGAAATAGTTCCTTCCCATCTGGGGATCTATCTAGAGTGACCTCTTCATGGGGATGGGGGGGGGGGGGTTCCCTTGTGTTGAGGGTTCAAAAAGGACACACATGGGAAATACCTTTTTTAAAATAGATCTAGATAACTTTTTTATCTAGAATATCTTCGATAGGTAGGACTGTTTGGGTGTCTGTCCTTGTTGACCAGTGTTTCCACTATCACCATTGTAGTTAAATCATGGATAAATACTCATATTTGGAATGAATTTGGGTAATGGGTGGTCTTAGAATAAATCATGTAACAAGTTACGTGTTCTATTTTGAATAGGAGTTCCAATGGAGATTATGGATTAACAAGACTAACATGTTTTGTAGCATGGTCAGCTTATCCTTATGATGAATGACTCATGAGAGAGTGAGTCGGGTGGTAAAATTACATTATGGTTACATGTGGTACCATTTAAATATTATATTAGTGGTGGTACTGTGTGATATGAGGACTGATTTTTTCAAAAAAAAAAAAATCATTGGCATTGATTCCCAAGAGTTTTTGGTTAAATGATGAATGTCCCTTCGTGGTAGAGGGGACATAAAAAATGGGTCAGGTTCCATGAGATGATTGCCTCATGTTTTGAACTGGACACACATTTTAAGGAGATGCAGTGTTAGGTGTTGGGTAAATTCAAGTACACCCTATGGGATGTGAGTGTGTCTTTGAGAGGGTTATACATGGTTATTTATGGAATATTAGCATACTTCTTGTTAGATATGATTATGATCTATGTTAACATCATCTTGAGTATGATGAGAGAGCATAGGCTATGCACCGATATTTTTTTTATTTTAAATAACATTCTTGGTTTGATAAAGTAACTTTTTGAGGTTTCTCTCAAGGATTGGTATAAGGGAATCCATATGGTGGAGAGTGCACTATTTTACATTTGAGGGTGGTGAACCTCATTTTCAATTGGAATTTATCATTTGATGTGGGATGTTGAGATTGATGCCTAATTGTTGAGGTGATGATAAGGATAATCATAGGGTGGGGAGTACCAGATAACTCATCGTTAAATAGGTGAGTTGTTGATTCTAGGATATTGTCCATTGGATTATAAATATAGTGTATTTGTGCAGATGATTGGTGTGAGATCATGGCTGCATTTGACCACCACAACTTCTTGGGGATGAGAAATTTGATGATGGAGAGGCTGTAATGACCCATATTTTTCTGGATTGGGGATTTGAGGATAAATTTTTATTATTATTATTATATTCTTTTATAAGGTAAAATAGTAATTTTCCCCTAGAATATGATCTTAGATAATTTTTATGACCACTTCATTGGTCCCATAATAGGATTTTTATCACTGGGTAAGAGTTTAGTGGAACTCCAGACCATTCAAATTTTCATGAAAGAATTAATAATTTATATTTAATTAATTAAATATTAATTTATACACATGTGTTCATTTGGATATATATTTTTAATGGAGCATCATATTGACATTATATCTCCTCCATTGAGTCTAAAACATGTATTTCTTCCTAGTATAGGTATAAAATCAGGTTAGGCGCTTAGGCCGACATAAAACCATTTTTGTTTTTCTTTTCTTTTCTTAATTTTATTTATTTTATTTTATTTTTCTTCCTTTTATTCTCATGTATAACACCCATTGGATTCATACTTCTCATAAATGAGAGATAATGGGGAGATGGAGATAGAGAGAGATAAATACGGGAAGAGAGGTACCACCACGAAGCTTCAGAGGAGCTGGATCGTCATGCAGTAGCTGTGGATTGCGAAAATGGGTGAAGCTTTGATGAATCCCACCCAAAGTTAGTAATTTTTTTATTTTTTCTATAAATAACCTTATATTTATCAATTTTAAGTTTTAATCCCATATTATTACTGCTTAGTACCCCTTGAGGGTCGATCTATACCTTTTCATGAGAAAATAGGGGTTTCAGGCTGAATTGGGGATTTCCTGTTCGGAAAACCAGATTACACGGTTTGTAGTTAAAGGATACACACCATGTGTACTTAACGTTCTCAGAAGATTATATTTTTGAAGGAAACTCTATGTATAGGGTATACACGCCATGTACTGGGACTCGACCGTTTAGTTGAGTACCTAGCCAGATAGCCTGTATAGGGGAACATGGTTGTGTAGTGTACACGACCAGACCCAAGATTGGATACACACCATGTAGAGGTACACAACTAGATAATATACATGGCCAGGTACCCCATGTAGGGTACACAACCAGACCCCATGTGGGTCAAACACTGTGTAAAAGTACACGACCAGGCTATATACATGTTCAGACCATATGAAGCACACGATAGGTACTATGTGTATGTTTAATGACTTTTAAATGATTTACATGCCTTATACAAGAGATTTTACAGGTCATTCCTGGATGAAGTACACACCCAGGTGGAGCTTTGAGGGTACACGCCACATACTTCACCATTATTACCATTTTTTAGGATTTTTTGCATCTTTAATCCCATGAGTCATAATTGGACAAATGAGTAGTCCATTTTGAGTATCTTTCTATATAGGTCATGATTGTGAAACCCTTGTGGTTATTTGAGGAGTCCTAGGCAACATTTCCTGATTTTTTCTAAATGGAGAGGTTCTTCCAATGGTAATTGAATTCAGGTGTCTCACGAGAGATAGACCTTGATCTGAGATGGGCCATGATCCATCTCACTTGAATAATTCTTATATATCTTTTCCCTTAAGGTTGTATCCCTTGCAATATCTGACCTTATGTCCTAAGTTTATATGAGGTTAGTTGTTTTTTAGGATCACCTACATGATTCCTTTGCTTACATTTCAACCTAGAGGACCTCGTATCAGATGCCACTATCTACTTATATATTCTTAGGGTCACCTTTGGGATGCCTTCACTTACATAATGACCTAGGAAATCCCTTGTAGGTTACCTCTACCTATTTATTTTTTATGAGGATCCCATATAGAATTTCTTTTCCTACATACACTATTATTGAGGGTCCCATATAGGATGCCTTTTTCTGTGTGATGTTATGAGGATCCCATATAGGATGCCTTTATTTTATTACCATTAGAGGATCTCATATCGGATTCCTTATTTTACCTTCACTGTTGAGGATATTGGGTAGGATTCCTCCCTATGTTATGAAATGAGTGACTAAGTGGGTGCCTGACCCTGAGCTATTACATTGGGTTTGGGTAGAGATGGTAGCGGGTTTAACCTTAGAACCCATACCAAATTTGGAATCTTGTGAGGTTATGGAAGTATTTGTGGGTTTAGGAATTCATACTCCCTCACTATTTATTTGTGTATTTACGTGGTTACTATTGATTCAGCTTTGATAACCAGAGGTGATTCATGGTTTGTGGCTAATGTTCTGGATGCAATGTAGTGTATTATTATATTGGGATGCCCAAACGTACTACCTAGGATCTTTATTATATTACTATTAATTTCTTTGGGTACCTAGAAATAATTCCTTGGAACAAGCTGATGGACCCTTCCTATTGACTGTCATTTGATCATGATACCCAGACATACTTCTTAGGATCTGGATATTGTGCCTTACTGTTTTGGAATTTCCATACAAACATAATGGTATCCGACTGTTGAGACTTACTATTTTTGGATTTATAGACATACTACCTAGAATAAAACTTTGAATCCATATTCTATTAGGATCCCTAGATGTACTTTTTAGGGTCTAGAATTCGATACTTGATTGAATGTTATTATTACTATTAATGGAAGTCCTATCTATTACTGGGATTCCTCCCTATTCAGGGATATAGAGGTAGGTTGATAAGAGTGTCTTGGAACCCCTATTATACTGGGTTTCCCTAGGAATGTATAGTCTGCTAGCATTCTAAAGGATCACAAAGGTTGTTGGGTAGCTGCATTTCCCCTGAGCAGTGGGATGCTGATAAGCTCCTTGAGGATGGACTTAATGTTTTCATTTGATGCCTAGGATACTCTCTAGGATTAGTGGAAACACCATTATAGGATTTTCTAGAATTTTTTGGGGATGAGGCTGTTGAGACAATTATTGAATGATTTTCGTGTTGATATACCCGACCAGAAGAGTATTCCTTACATATCACCTAAGGGTCACCTCTGTTAGGGAGTATCTTAATTACAATGTCATGATTTCCTATGGATTGGGACCTAGGAATCAGACATCAGAATAGATTATACGTGGATTGAGTATTATGAAATCTAGATCAATTCCACATTTATAGGATGTCCAGTTTATGACTTGAATCCTTCAACTTAGTTATTGGAGGTGAGTATAGTTGAACCTAAGTCTAGGACATGCATCCTCCTGTAGTGATATAGCTTAGTCGGAGACATTCTAGCAATGGTGGAAGTAGGTATTTTTGATCAGGATTATGAACCTGAGGATCAACTTAATGATACATGAATTAAGTGGTACGACATCCAAATTAAATGCCTAGTCACAGAATGTCTAGTTGACCAGATCTAGGATCCTAGGATTGACTATAGATTGAGTTTATTATGATTTTTTTTCATGGAAACCTTAGTATAATGTCTCTAGTAAACATAATTATTATTTATATACATATACATATATATGTATAGTCATATATATGAATATTGATATATGTGATTGAATAGGCCTAGGGACATTCCGACCCAGGTAAATGAAAATATGGTTGATAGGGATTACAAAACCAAGGATTGACTATGATTATTTTATGTTATTACTATATTTATTATTTCAATAAATACTTGTATTGGATGATCATATTGTTTGAGCATGCACATATGCTAGTAGATTTATAGGTTCATCATTGGGGTGGACTACTGAGATTATTTCTCACCCATGTATGTGTACCTCAGTGTGTGTGCAGACCATATGTCTGATTTTCAGGTTGATCACAGATACATGATGGATAAGGCTGAGGTGCATGGTTTCATGATTGAGAATAGGCACTCATGTGTATTCTTTATATTCATCTGGATCATTTCAATAGTGTCTTGGAGACCAGGTATATGGGATGGCTCAGAGTTAGTTATAGAGCCTTGTACTTTTATTTCAGTTTATTTTATGTACTTCAATATGTATGGTAGGACTAGGAGATGAACATTGTTTTATGAATGAAATAACTATTTGGTATTTTATATCATTTCATTTATTTTTACAGCATGCTTATATTTCAGTTATAAACTACTTTCACACTCTTTTTGTTACTACTATGGTTGATATCTGGTTATTTATGTTGTTGTTACTCTAATATGAGAGTATATCCACCCCATTGTACCACCTTTAAACCATCGCTTCTAGTCGGTATCCTCTGGAGTACGAGGAGGAATGCTTAAGGCCTTGTGGAGAATCTCCTCAGGGCACCAGTTAAGTAGACTCAGGTTGGGATGTTACACACATCATCATATCCCTACACCCCACATAATTAGATCATCACATCCATGCACCCCGTGCAACAACATAATCCCATATGAAACATGTTCTAAACATTGATCCATTACAACCCGATACATGAGATAACCATCAAGCCATATGTGTACATGTTAAACTTACAAGGAAAAAATAGGGAAATTATAAGAGGTTATTTTTTCATTTTGAGGGGGTTATAATTCCTTCTAAACACTTTTGTGGGGGTTACCCATAATCACCACTAGAGTGGCCACCTACTCTAATTTGGGGAAGTTTGGTTAATCACTAGTAAAATAGATATGACTTTTTTGGCAGTTAAATTAGAGGGGGTTTAACCCCAATTAATTTCACCCTAAATTCACCAAAAATAGCTGTATTAGGGATAGTTTTAACCACTCATAATTTATTTCAATCACCAAATTTAGGGGCGGTTATCAAACCGCCCTTAAAAGTTTCTTTTTTTTAAATTTAGTTTTTTAATACAACCCCCAAACTTTAAAAACACCCCACAACCCACTAGACACACGAAACCCCTGGACACCAACCCAGACCCACCAGACACCCCAAAAACCACCCCAAAAACCCCCATACAACCCACCAGCCCCCTAGATGACTCGAGCCACCCCACCCGACCCCCCAAACGACCCAACAACCCCTCGAGAACCTGAGGCAACCCCGACACCCACCTAGCATGGAAGGACCCCCATGAGACTATGGGAAAACACCCAGACCCACACCTTTGTCCATGGGGCTCAACACCTCAGACCCCCATGTGCACAGGCACGAGTGTCCCTGATGCCATCAGATTTAGGTGGGAAAAATTCCTCGACTGTGATTTGAATTAGGAGTAAATGGAATCATCCCACATGCTGTTACCACCATACTGGATGATCATCTATATATTATACACAATAAATTATATTTATTTACATATATAAATATTATATATATATATATATATATATATATTTGTGTATAGAAATATAAATAATATAATATATTTGTGTGTATATAATATAATATATTTGTGTGTACATAATATATTTATGTATATATTATATATTTATGTATAATATATATTTGTGTATAATATATAATATATTAGATACATAAATATTAGATAATATATAATATATTTGTGTATAATATATATACATATATTATCTATATATATATAATATATATAAATATTTATATTTACATATATTAATATTTATATTAACATATATAAATATATATTTATACATATATTTATAAATACATTTATATTTGTGTGTGTGTGTATTTATGTATTTTTATAATATTTATATATATAATATAATTATAATATATATATATATATATATATAATTATTTTTATATACTGATACATATGTGTGTGTGCAATAATGATAATATTATTTTATGATTTATGTTATACATATATGTAATTATATACATTTATATTATATAATGTATACAAATACAAACACACACATGCAGTTGGGGGATTACCTGAGTGGTAATGGCTCCCCGTAATCTTGTATCATACCCAGGTTCAAATCTGAGTGGGAGTGAATATCCGTAGGTACTATTGAAGTAGTATAGTAGATGATGATGTAGGCCTAATGACACAAGCAATATGATGTAGGCACGTTGCACTGGGCCTTCGGGCTAGTTAGAAGGCCTTTGGGCCATGTAATAAGCTTTATACCCACTGGGTTTTCAGGCAATGTACGAAATAAATAAGTCTTGCGGGGTGATCTATCCCTGGGGGGGTATGGCCTTCCTTTTATCTTGTGTGTTTGGTGTGTGTGTGTTTAATGTAATTGTACCTTCAAGCACCTAATATATATATATACACAAAAAAAAATAAATACATTCATATAATTGCAAATATATAATATAATTAAATGATATATATATTTACTAAATTAATTTATAATTAATATGTTATAATATAATATATATTAAATAATTATATAATATATATAAATTTATATATTAAAAAATATTTATAATATAATATTTATAATATAATGTTATTATAATATATATATATATATATTTAATTTTGTTTATATTATTTATATTTGTATATATAATATAATATAAATGTATTTATACATAAATATACAATACAAAGGTATTTAATATAATATATGTATAGTATAAATCATAATATAAATGTATATTTATAAAACCATATATATATATATATTTGAATAAATATATTTATAATTACATTTATATTATATATACCAATATTTATATATGTATACATTTTTGTTTATATATATAATTATTTATTTAATGTATTTTTATATATATGTTTATAATGTATTTAAATACCTTTATATAATGTGTTTATGTAATATGTATATATAAACACACTTGCACACACAAACATATATATTATAAAATTTGAATTTATATAACATTTAGTTAAAAAAAATTAGAGGGGGTTAAAATCCCCTATAATCCAAGGGATTAGTGGTGGTTCATCAACCCCTATAATGTCATAAATTAGATAGGGTTCAAAACCCCATCTAATCAAAGGGATTAGTAGCGGTTCATGAACCCCTCTAATATCTTGAATTTGTGGGGGTTCAAAACCCCCTCTAATCTATGGGATTAATGTAAATTCAAGAACCCCCTCTAATTTAAGAGATTAGAGGAGATTTTGAACCCTCACTATTTATTTTTAAAAACAACTTACAATATATATATATAGCCTCTAAAATTTAAATGAATATTATATAAATATATATAATGCCTCTGAAATCCAACCGAATATATAACACCACTAATTATTAAATTAGTAGCAATTTTGGCATTACCACCTCTAAAATCCAACCAAGTATTAAAAAAATAATATGAAAAAATTTAGAGTGTGTTATAAACTCCCTTTAAATTCGATGATTAGCAGGGGTTGTGTATAACCCCATTTAATTTATACATAAAATAAATTTAGAGTGAGTTGTGCATAACCACTTTTAAAAAACTCTTTCTAATCGCCTTGTTTTTTTTTGTAGTTTTAATTCATTACAGCCAATAATTGATGCACATGACATATATTTGATCCATTATAGACCATAAGCATGATATTAGTAAAAAATAGATACAAACAAGCAGACAATAAATAAACATTCATGCGATAAATTAGATAAATGTACACATACATTGAAGTAGACAATAAAAAACATACATGCAATTAATAAAATAAAAGTACACATGCCATTAAGAAAACATTGAATAAAAAGAATCATTCAACCATATAAAGGGAATATATAAGAATCACCCAATAAGAAAAAATTCATACATTAAAATTAGTAACAACATATAATTAAATAGTTTCTCTGACATGATACATAATAAGATGAACTAATAATGTAACATCAAGCAGACCAGTGACACCATTCCTTGGTTTACCAATTCCTCAGTAAGTTGTTTGATTAACCACCATTTTCAAATTATTCTCTTTTGATTCTTAGGTTTCCCCTATTAAATATTACCATAATGAACATATTAATTAATATGTATATTAACAACCAGATTCAATTCCCTTGTTAATTTTATACTTAATTAAACTAGTCCTTTATGAAATTAAGTAAGATTACATGTTTGAACTAAGATAAAATATTATTAAACAATTATGAACTTTAAAAAAACTCTGTATTAATTTTATAATAATTACTTAAACCCACTCCACTAGGTGATACATGCTACTCTTCCCTTATTCTTAAGGTACAATCATATCACCTTAATCATAACTCCATATTTTAGTTCTATTTATATTCATTCTATCAGTATCATTTTATTACTTTATTTATAATATCAAATCTATATGATAATTTTAACCTCATCTAACTACTTGTTTATTTATATTATTTCAACATGACCTCCCCAAAATGCTACAAAACATACTTAGTCATTTCAACATAACAATATTAATTTAACATAGGATCATGTATTCGCAACATATATTTTCCCATATGACTTATTCAAAACCAAAATAAAACAACTGCATTCTACAATTAAACATAAAATATTCATTTAATAAAACACCTCATATGAATTCATCAATTTAAGTAACATCACATACACAATTTATAATTGAAAAATAATAAATACACATTCTCATCTTTCTATATCCATTTTCAATATTCTTATTTTTATACTTTATTTCTATTTAGAAAATATTTCCAAATCACATGGGAAGTTGAATATAATTTACAACACATACAAAATATATATTCAACAATGGCATAGTAAGGGAATCATATTCACCTTCCTTTTAACATAGTCATTAAATATTTTCATCTTTCCATTTTCATTTCAAGATCCCCATATCCATGCCATGTTTTCTTTCCATTCTTGTTCTCAAAAATAATTCCCACCCCTAGGGAAAGTCACTTAAAAACAAATCACATACATAATATCTTTGGTTATTAGAGAATCACAACCTCTTAAATATCATAACATCAATACATATGAATATTCAACCTAATATAATCATAACTTAAAGGGATTAGGAATAAACCTACCTAATACCTTAAACATGCATTGTATAAATTTTAAAAATCATGGAAGCCCCCTTCCCCTGGACTAAAAAATGACCTAAGATAAGTGTAATTAAATGAAATTAATTAAGTAGATAATAATAATCTTACCAAATACTAAACCATTTACACTGAGCCTGAGTTAAGAGTAATAACTTACTATTTATGAAGGCTTTTCGGGTATGATTTGATAATCAAAGGTTGAATTGGTACAAAAAAATTTCTCATAGGATTGGGGGGGGGTCTTTCAATAAGATAAATGAGAAACTCTTCTTGAACTCATTTCAAAAGGCTATTAAGAAAATTGAATGATGATGATTCCAAACAATCAGTAATAGGGGTTGATAAATGATGTATTTAAGGATTCAATAAGATCTATTATACTTGTTCCATATTAGGCATGTAATATTTCAAAGATAATGAAATACAAAAACACCCTACCTCATAATGCGAAGCCTAAATGTTTGATACAATACACCAACAATTTATTTATACTATCTACACCACCCTGCAATACCCCCAGGACGTGTCTCTGATCATCTAGATCTTGGAAAATGAATATTTGAAGGGTGGAAAATATATATCCTACAAAAATGAAATGCAATCGCCACTACTCATTTTTATAATAGAAATAAAAATCTCGACATTAATATTAATAAAATAAATATATATTCATAATTAGATAACTCATAAAATGAAAAAAATTAAAATGTTTAAATTGATTAAAACATAAACACATGCAAGTGTATATGTATTTATTGAATTTTTTTGAAACTTTATTGTCATGTTTTTTTATTTAAATTCTAATTTTTTCCACCACTTCACATCTCCATGATTTTGCCTCCCACAAAGCTCCAAGTTTTTTAATTTTCATTATAATTTTATTTATTTTACATTTTTTAGTTACCTATAAAAGCATGACATGAAGGATCACACACCTCATTCACACCCCCTACCCGAATTAAAGTTACTTTTTTTAATTTAATGAAATACATCATTTTTTTAATTTAATAATAACTAAAAAAATATAATTATTCAGAAAAGTATGAAATTTTATGTTTTAAATTATGCATGTTCTAATTATTATTTATCCCTTCTATAAAAATTCCAAAATCACTATGCTTTGAAATATAATTAAAGGTTAAATTCTTTATTTGAAAAGTTCAATTAAAAAAAGTAATATGAGGAAACTTGATGGTGTCAATCATTATTAAAAAATAATTTTTATTACAATCATAAATCCCAAAATGAAAATAAAATAATTAATTCTAGATTATTTTAAATTAATCCACCAAAAATAAATTAAACTAAACTCTAAAAATAAACCCAAAACATAACTCAATTTAGTTACGTAAGATAATCAAATCAAAATGAAAAAATATTGTTCGAGTAAAAATTTCATAAATATTAAATTAAAAAATCATATGTAAGATTTTCTCAACATGTAAGAAATTATTTTTCTAACACATATTTCTATATTTAAGCAGAAAGTATTTTAAAACTGTAATATATAAGTCCAAGTAATATTTTTTCCGAACATAAAATATCCATAAATGATGAAAATTAATAAGATGATAAAAACTATGAAATTAGACTTTCTCAAACATTGAACACTCTATAAATGATAAATTAAAGTCTTGAGAAATTTTGAGCCCTTACACATGTCCTAAACATATGTTGATGCCACAATGTCTTTCTCAATATAGCTGTAGTTTGCTTTCTCAACTCCAAAGGGACACTACCAAATTCCCCACTTTTGACAGTTTTTATTTCTATTTGTTGTTTTGAGTATGTTCCTATTTTTTATATTAATAAATAGTATATACCAAGGATTTAAGTGAGTCTAATACCTGTGTGGGTTATATTACTCCAAAAGTGTAGGCATGTAATCTTGTTCATGCATCAAGTTTACGAAATACTTTCTTTCATGTCATGGTCTGAAATTGTAATAACCCATTCTAGATGGGTTATAAAATTTAATAGGAATTTGATTTTTTTCTTTGGTATGTGGTTTTTTTTGGGTAATGAGACCTGAAATGAGATTAGAATAGGTTTCATGTCTCGAAATGATGTTTTCGGACATGGTTTGAGGTTCAGTGGATGCCTTGGGGATTCAGGTGAGCATTGATGGAGGAATGAGTGGCTGAGGCATCTGAAAATAGTAGCATCAGAGATTCAAAGGTGTTTATATAGTGAGTTTTTGGAGACATAGGGGGAGAACCCTCAACCTAGGAGGTTCATGATGTAAAACATAGGTTCATATTAGGAATGCTGGTTGGAATTTTTTTAATTAAAGGGGTTGGGGGTGGGGGTAGCTCACACCCCCTTTCTTTTTTGTCAATAGAGCATCCATGGGTTGGGCCTTATGGATGGTGACTCCCCTATTCCTACCTTGTTTCCCCCTTTATCAGGATTGTTTCTAGGTGATATTAAATAGTATTTTGAGGAAATTACTTCCCTCTGTTCTTCCCTTAGATTTCAAGATTTGATTTGACTCATTTTTGTTTTTGGGTTCTTGATGATTTACACCAGATCATGGTGAAAATAATCCTGATCGATGGGTTTTTTTGCTTAGATTTCATAGAGGAGGACCCAAGATGACATCTATATTCCATCACACCTCATTTTATTGAAGGTACATCATCCTGTGATTATTCCTAGGACTTCCCCTAAATTTGGAAAAATTGTCTGTTGGAACAAGTGTTTAAATTGGGGATTTTGTGTCACTTAGGTTTGGGTGCATGTTTTTAAGTGGACCACACCATATTGCTGGATATTTTGGTGAGAAGATGATGATTAATTCGTTTTTAGGCATTATTCCTATTTTAATTAAATGATTTAGTTAATTATAAATTGTTATAATTAATATTTTTACGACAACTGGTGTTAGTTAGGGACTTACAATGATAGGTGATGGATGGAAGGACTTGAGAGAGATCAGGTGAGAGTTTTTTTGATGTGTTTTAAGAAGGAAATGGCTTAAAAAATGAGTTAGGTGGTACCTCATACATGCCCTATAATATTTTCATTTTTTTGATTATCATGTAAAGTGTTCTCTCGCCACTAAGGGAAACTGACCATTTTAATTTAAATAAATTGTTTAATTTAAAATAGAATGCTTGAACTAAACAAAGTTTCAAGGGCCATGATGAAATCTTGGGAACTGACTTGATTTCCTCAACCATACATGACTGAGGTCCTGATTATGTTTATGTGTTTCTTGAGACACGTGGGATCCTTAAGAGGGGTAAATGGATTTTTAAGTATATTTCCCTCTACTATAGGTTCCTTATTGATCTACGAGTAGAGGAATGTGACATTATATGAGGGAGTGGCTGAAGTAGGACATGAAATAATAATGATATAAATTAGACCCATGGGGATATTACAATGATCATGGATTTAGTGTTCTTCCCACTTGATATGAAAGAATCAAATAGGGGTTCTTTGGATAATATGTGGACAGGTTGGATGTGAGGATTGACCGAGGGTGTTTAGTAAGGGAATGGGTTTGGGGCACTTTTCCTTTGTGATATTTTCCTAGTAGGATAGTGAAGCCTCAATGAGACTTTGATGATACCAAGGGATTCTATACCCTCAAAGCGATGGGTGTTGACCTGAGAGATGTGTTTGAGATAAGAGTACCCATGAAGGGTGTCTTGGATATGATGGGACCTAGGGGACTATAGAGGGTTCCCTAGTGAGATGATGTCCCTAGTGAGGATGTGTATGGGAAATGGTAAAAGATGATTATGAGTGTCAACTTAGAACCCATATTGATGATTTAATACTAAGGAGGATATTGTTCTATGAAAAAGAAGATGGGTTGAGTGGTATGCACTACCCACCATGATGTATAGAGATACATGGGATGCTAAGGATATATTCCGAGTATCTGACTATTGAGTCTGATACTGACACATGGTTTTGGATTCATTAAACATGCTCCTTAGATCTATATGGTGGGATGAATAGTCCAATGAGATGTAATATTTGGTAGGGAGAACCACTCCCTTTAAATCATATAATGTGATGTTCAGGAGGGAGAGTCATACCCTAGACTCAAAAAATAAAGGATTCCTGATAGGGAAATCCCGTAACTATTTAAAGGGGGTTGGAAGGTCTTGAACATGCTAATTGGATCCGTATGGCAGGATTCACAATCCAAAAATAAGTGATGTCTAATAGGGAGAGTCACAACATGGACTCAGATGACACTGGATCCCCGAAAGGGTAATCCCTTGAGTTTCCAGATGAGTTTAGGATACCTTGAACATGATTCTTCGATCCAGATGTGTCATGATTTGGGATTCCTTGGACATGATCCTTGGATCTAGATGTGATATTGTTTGGAATTCCTTGGAAATTCTCCTTGGATCTAGGTGAGGTAATGTATGATAGGGAGAGTCACACCCCTAGACTCAGACAATTTAATTATTCTGGAAGGGTATGACCTAGATCTAACTGATAGGTGGACTACGAGCGTGATTTGGATTCCTTAGGGAACACTCATTAGAACCAGTTATTGGGAAGGTTATTGGTAGGCATGGTTGTATGAAATTAATAGAAACACCCAAAAACTAGATGAAGTAGGTTTTGATTGGTCCCGAGTGTTACAAAATACACGTGGATCGACCATGGATATTTATTTATGCTTCCATAGTTATTTATATATTAACTTAATCCCATAACATGTACACACTATATTTACTAGTTATGTACATATTAATGTTGGGGGTTCCCTACTAAGTTGTACTCACATACTTATTGGGTGACCATGGTACTTGGGTACCAGAGCAGACCTCACCAGTTACAGGTTTAGGTTGGCTATAGGATCTACATTGGATTTTTCAGCTAGATAGCTTTGACAGAGTTAGAGACTAGGACATGTTGTATCTAAGAGATATAGTAGAGACTCTTGTACATGTATTTATTTATTTTATTAATTTTGTATATGTGGTTATACTAGTGGGGAAAAGTTAGTCTATATAACCATATACTAGCACATTCATGTATTATTGTTGGTTATTTATTTTCTTCCATGTACTCTGATGGATGTTTATTATTAATATAATATTCACATTTTGATTTTCTATTATTATGAAATATAATATGGGGGTATAGTATCCCCATTATACTACCCAAGATCCTTACTTCTATTCAACAACCTCTATTATACAGGGAGGTGAGCCTGAGGTCCCAGGATGACCAGGTCCAATTACCATTCATAGTGAATTAGAGTGGGGATGTTACAAAGTAGTATTTGATCCAGGTTTCAATCTTGGGAAATAATGGGCTTAGTTATTTTAAGTTTCACTAAAAACCTCTATGTTATTTTCCCATATAGTTTGGTGGTGTTATTATAATTAACCAAACCATATGACTATAGTGTACTCGACACAGATTGTGGTAGGGAGAATCTATTATTTACATGTGTACCTAAATGATATTGAGATTATTGAGGGGATAACTCCCATATATAGAGGCCTGGTGATGATTATCCTGATATTGTGATTGTTAAGTGGGTAGTCCCATGTGTGTATTCTTGGTGAGAATCAGTTTCCTAGTAGGTGATGATTTAAAATGTGATTCCTAATATGGATAGGTGAAACCGATGTGGGGTAGTTTGGGAATTCAGTTTCCATATGATTCTAGATATAGGTGTAGATATGCTCCCTTGTGGGTATGATTTATGTGATATATGATCTATGGGTTAGGCAGTAGAGCCTAGTGGAATTGAGATATGAATCATGATATTTTTTAGATGAGAAATATGATTAATTAGATAGATTTTTTTCCATACTATCACTGTGATGTGACATGTGAGGGTAACCCATGTGAGGGGTTATCCCGATATTGTGTGTGTCCAAGATACAAGAATTATGGGCAGATGCTTTAGGTTATGAGATCAGTGCATGAGAAGTGCTATTGAGTGTGTTATATATGCATGATTATTCCCTATATATAATGAATGTGGAAGGCATGGGCATGTTACTTTCCTTTAAATAAGTACAAAGGAGGTTCTATAGGGGTTATAGTTTAATTATAGATATTCCTTATGTCTTTATGAGGAAAACACCTTAATTTATAGTGATTTTGGAATCATGTTTTGGTTTTGAGAGAAGGATCAGTGTGATTCCCAACCCTATGCATTTTAGATTCATTTAAATATTGGTTATCGATAGATCATGGATGTATGCTTGAAATTTTTGAAATGAGGCCCAAGTTGGTGGGTGATCCTGAGATAGACCATGGTGTAAGTGAGATGCCTGATTTTGAAGAGGTATACCAAGGGTGCTTTTGGTTAGATGAAATTTACATGTTGTAGAACATGTTGAATTATTTAGGAATGTTATAATAGTTATAATGTTATATAAATCATGGGATTGTTTGTCTTATTGTGCGATCGAGTGAGATTAGAGCATACACCTGTTACATTTGGGATATGATCAGTGAGAGACTATGTGGGATCCAAGGATCGATAGAATTATTTAATTGATTATGGGTTTTTTGATTAGTGTTTAATGAAATGTTAAATATCCATATATGGTGATAGGTGACATTAGAATGGATTGGGTGTAGTGGTACAGTCAATCCAGGAATTGATCTTAGTTAGGTATTTATAGGATGAGTGAGCATGGATCGTGAGGAGAAACACAAGTATGCGAATGAAATCTATTGAGTTAGTGCTCAAGGAGTGGTATAATGTAAGAAATGTGGTCGGGAGTACACCATTTTCTATTTATGTAAGTCACCCTCATTATGATTGGAAGTTTATAGGTTTCAAAAGGTGATTTTCATGTGATTCAGAAGTGGGTGATTGTTAATATTTCATGTTATCACTTAGGTAAGAGCGGGATAGTAATATAATATTATTAAGTGTGATAATGAATGGATAATGAACTTTTAAGAAATTAACCTCATTTTTAATGGTCTTTGGTGTGGTGAGACTATTAATTTGATTGTTAGGGAAGTTATTGGACCCCAATGAGCGATAAATCCAATTTATCTAATCCTATGTAAATACCATATTTAGGATTCAGATGTGGCTTTAGATGGAGTTGATTCATGGTCATTGGGATTGGGATGATCTTGATGTGATTTGGGGAATATTTTTGGGGTGTACCATGATTCATGAAATGGTTTAGCGGGTAAACTATTATTTGTGACATGATTTAGGTGGTAAACTATTATTTGTGACTTGGTTTAGGGGGAGAAACATGATTCACGACATAGTTCAGGGGGTGAACCGTGATTCGTGACATGATTCAGGGGCAAATCATGTGGTGAAACATAGGTATGGTGTCTATTTTGATAAAAATGATTTGTGAATCAAGGGAAGTGTCATGAACCAGCCTGGATACCCTGGTACCCTAATAACCGAGCTAGCCCTAACATAGGCCGAAGGGAATTTTTGATCCCCATGGGTTGATGAATGACACCTAACATCATAAAATATGAAAGTGTGAATGAGTTTTCCACAAACACAATGCAAAAAAGAGATATAAGTTGGTATGAATACAGAAAGAACTCCACTGGGAGAATTGTACCAAAATTCCAACAGGTAAAAAACCCCAAAGGTACAACAAAAATGTACCAAAAAATAGGATAAAAAACTCATGTACCAATAAGAAAAAAATATCCAAGACTAAGGATCAACAACATGAACAACCTCCAAGTGGTGCTTTACCCATGCTCGAACCTGGAACAAGATAATCTACAAACACCCAAAGGCACAGGTAGGGTGTGAGATAAAACCCCATTTGGGTCTCACTAAGGATTCCATAATAAGACACCACAATTGATTAACCAAATAAAGATTAAAATGTCTAAATAAATAGGTATGGAATTTCAATATCATATTTAAAACAAATCATGCTTTAAATTTTAATTAATGAAAGTAATTTAAATAAATGCGTTAATATTTTTTTTTTATAAAACAATTTATATAAATTCACAAGGCTTTTGTAATTTTTTTTACAAACAATGGAATATATATCAAAGCATTAAAACAAAGAAACATGGTCACCTTCTTATAGGTAAGATAGTTCTAGGTTATAGGGCTCCTTCATACTCAAATAGTTATCATGACAATATGTGTACACACATCACTTAGACACTAGTCAAAGAAGAACCCAAAACCATCCCATCAAGGATGTGAGTTGCTGCATATGTATTTTTAGTGTTGTAAAGCATCGATAGAGTGCTGTACTAAATAACTCACTAACTACCTAGGCTGGTATGTGATATAAAAACAACCAAAAATGGAAAATTTATTTCAAAAATATTAATAATAAAAATAAACCCTTTTCCCCTCTCAACATGCCAATTTCCATTTAAAAATAAAAACTGGATTTTCAATCAATTCATGTCTTTTTCCAGGATAGAACCATCGGGTTTCTATCAAAACAGTTTAATCCATTTTCACAAAATAAAAATTTGAAATAAATTTTAAAAATAAATTTCACAATTTAAATTCCACAATTTAAATTCAATAGTTTAATTTCACAAATTAAATCTCACAAATTCCATCAATTTTCATAAACACACCCCAATTCAGTGTAATTGAGGGTTTTTTCCAATTTTATTCCAAATATAATTCAAAACCAAAATTTAAAACCAATTAGGTTTTCAAAATTTAATTTAAATAACATCAATATAAATCAATAAATTTTAGGTTAAATCAATTTGGACAAACATAGATAGAACCACCTACCTCAGGATCACGTGATGACAAATCGAAAATCCTTAAATGGGAAACTCCAACAGAGAGTGTCGAAAATAAAGATCTGAAAATAAAACTTGGATTTAAGATATAAAACAATAGGCATTAGATATTCCAACAACAAAAATATCTTATAATCCCTTAGTAAGGGAGGATACAAGAGTGGGAGAGAAGGGATGGGGGGAGAAAACTTACTCAGAAAGGAATGAATGAAGATAGGATAGATTAGATCCCAATTAGAAGGGGTTTTTAGGATCCAAAATAGATAATTGAGAGCTCCAAAACCTAGGAAAAAAATAATAGGTTGAGTTAGGCCTTATTTGGGGAAGAAATAGAGGTTCAAGAAGTTTAAAGTTAATTTTTAGATCAATTAAAAACTATGCACACTATTTCCTCATTATTGATGCATGGTTAGACAAACCATGAAACCTAGCTATGTGGACTTGTTGATGGGTTTACAAAGTTTCTCCTTGGTAGGAAAATAGTTTGTTAAACTATGCACCAACCTTGTAAACTCCCACTTTCTGAGTTTTCACGGTTTTCATTAATAGGGTGCACAGTTTGGGAAAACTGTGTGCCAACTATGAACAACCCAAAAGCCCTTAAAAATTTCCACAATTTCTCCCAAAGCATCTCTAAACAAAACCCAACCAAATCATGATGAAAATAGTGGTTTAGGAGTTCCTAAAAATAGTAACATAATGCTATAAACTCCCTACCATAGAAACTTTCTTTCCCTAGAAACCCTATTAAGAATCTTCCATATAAAAAATATGAGGACACTTCTCTCTCATTAGTGCCTCTCTCTCCCATGTCTCATGAGTATTAGAACCATACTACAATAGAACTCTAATTAAAAGTATCATCCTCACATGAATCACTTTGGTTTCAAAATCAAATTTCCCAACCAGATGGTTAGTCATGGATAAATTAGGTTTGTCCTCAAGACCACTCTAGATAAAAACATTAGATAGATCAAATAGATACTTTTATAGTTGTGATACATGGAACATGTTATGTATAAACATCAAATCTAAAGGAAGTACTAAATGGTAAGAAACATTATCCACATTATCAATAACCTCAAAATCTCCCAAAAAATGAGGAGCAAGTTTCTCTTGCCTCCCAAGACATCGATAACCCAACCAAAGTCAAAATTTCAAGAACACCTGATCACCAATAAAAAATTACAATGGTCTGTGTTGATGACCGACATAAGATTTATACAAGATATATGATTTACACATTATCTAATCAATCAAATGAAGATTTTCTATCATATCTTGAACCAAGCTTAGTACAACTAAAGAGTATTCACCAATCTCTGACCAACCCAACAGAGATTTATAGGGCTGACCATACTAGGCCTCAAAAGGATTCATCCTTATTGCAGACTGATTTCTTTTTTGTAAGAAAAATGAACAAAACTAAATATTCATCCAAAGAACCACCAAAGTTAATGATTAATGCACAAATCATATCTTTGAGAATCCAAATATCTCATTTTTTGGCCATTTGATTGCGGATGGTATGTCATGCTCAAATGGACCTGAGATCTCAGTACCTTCTAAAGGTTTCTCCAAAAACAAAAAGTAAACTGAGGATCTCTATCAGATACTATAATAGTTGGAACTCCATGAAAATGAAAAATGTATTTCATAAAGATATTTCCAAACTCCTCAACTTTTTTTGTATCACGAATGGGTATAAAGTGATTTGATTTGGTTAACCTATCGATCATAACCCATATTTAATTTTTATTTCTTTGGATACATGAAAACCCAACAAAATATTTCTTAGATATCTCATCACACTTATAAGTCGGCATTGGAAGTGTATAAAGAAAACCTGAATGTCTGTGGTTATTGGCCTTGACCTATTGGAATGTATAACAATGAGATACAAAATCAGCAATGCCCCATCTCTTACCTGGACACCATAATTTACACCACATGTCATAGAACATCTTCATGGTTCCTAGGTAAATTTCCCACTAAGAATTATACAAATCCAACATAAAATATTTCCTGATGAATAATGGTTCAAAAAAATTATTTCAATAACATAGAATTCCCTCTGTAGAGAATGAAAAGTTAATAACAATGCCCCAACATCAAGATATTTTTTAATATTACAGAATTCATCGTCAAGATGTTGTTCCTAAATAATTTTCTCAAGAAGAGTAGATGTTAACTGAACACTAGACAAGGAAACCATGAACCCTGAATCCCATATTCCAATATGAAACTATGAAAAAATATCCATTAAGTTCCACTGTTTTGAAGAATCTTTCATATCCTGGGTCATAAGTTTCCTACTTAGAGTATCCGCGACTACATTCCCTTTCCCCGAGGTATTGGAGATATCAAAGTCAAAATATTGTAGGTATTCCACCCAATGATTTTGGTGGAGATTTAGATATTTTTGAGAGAATATATAACTCAATATATTAAGGGTAATATATGGTGAACCTTTCTCCAAAAAGGTAATGATTCCAAATATTAAGTGTATGTGTCACAATTATGAGTTCGAGGTTATGGGTCAGATAATTCTTCCCATATGGACTAAGATTACGAGATCCATATGCCATGAAATGATCACCCTGTATAAGAAAATAGCCCAAACTTAAACTCGATTAATCATAAAAGATCACATAGCCCTACCCAGCCCCTAGAAGAGTCAACATCGATACTATCATCAAAAGACTTTTTATATCAACAAAATAACTCTAAAATTTCTCATCCCAAACAAAATTTACTCTTATATGAGTTAGGGTAGTCATTTGAGAATCCAACTTTAAGAAGTTATTTACAAACCGATGATAATACCCAAATAATCCCAAGAATATACTAGGGTTGAAAATAATTTGTGGTTGTCCCATGTCATAATAACTTTCACCTTTTCAGGACAAACTGAAATACCATGTTCCGACACCACATTTCCCAAGAACTTCACTTCCTAAATCTAGAAATTACATTTCAAAATATTGGTATAAAGTTAGTGAGTTCTCAAAAAAATTTAAAAATACTCTCTAATGATGAAGATGATCCTACTCTGACATAGAGTAAACAAGGTTTTCATAGAAAAATACCAACAATAAGGTATCAAGATAATCATGAAAAATCCTATTCATTAAATCCAAAAAGACTACAGAAGAATTGGTTAGAAAAAATGGCATGAAAAGGTACTTATAATGGCCATACCTACTTTATAAGTAATTTTTAGGAATGTCAGATTCTTTTATCATCAACTGATGGTAACTAGATTGAAGATCAATCTTCAAGAACCACTTTCCCCCTTAAACTATTCATATAGTTAATAAATCCATGTAAATGGATATTTTTTATTTACTGTAAGTCTATTGAGTTTTCAGTAATCCACACAATGGTAAAGTGACCCGTCATCCTTATTATAAAATAGAACCAACACCATCCAAGGTGGAACACTTGAGAATATAAAGACTTTCTCTATAAAATCATCTAATTGAGTCTTCAACTCTTTTATTTCAACTAGTTACATGTAGTAAAAAAAATACACTAGTTGAGTACCTTGAACTAAATCAATAGAAAAATAAACCCCCCTTATCGGTGTAAAACCAGATAAGTCGGAAGTAAAAACATTTGGAAAATCGAATACAACTGGAGGAAGATCATCACTCAAAGGTTCTTGTTCCAAATCAAAAGAAAACATAGATATTACTTTCCCCAACTATGGATAAGATGGTATGGCTCTACTTGACCTTGGGTTCCATTCTCTTTAAAAGATTTGAAACACCCCATTAGGCATAGTAAATAAGATACATCAAAGATAACAATAAATAGAGGATATATTGTAATTGATATAATCCACCCCAAATATGACATCAAGTGGTTTCATGTCAATAATAAGAAAAATCCACGAAAAATCGATATCTGATAATGAGAAAAAAATGAGAATATGGAGACCCTATTATCTCTTCATTCCATGGGGTGTAGTAATATCTATCACATAAGATAAAATCTTCATAGGAATATTAAGAAAATTCACAATACAGGTTGAAGAAAATAAATAAGATTCACCATTATCAAATAAAGTAGTCACTAATGATGAAACTATAGTGATGGTACCTCTCATAGTCACTAGACCTATATCTCCTCCTCTAGACACTCTTCCACTTTGTGAAGAATCTTCTTTCAGGATGACTGTGGCTAGAACCCCTTTGTTCAGAAAACATATAACTACACTAAAATTTTATTAGGTGTTAATGATCCCATGCCACTTTATTGAGTATAATTTATATGGTAGAACTTATGAAAGTGACTTCAGTGTCTTCATGACCCACATATCATGGGTGCCTCAGTGAATACCCGCTTTGAGTTCCCTAGGTTTCCAAACTGGTAACAAATCAAAGAGAATCTACTAGGCACTATAGGATATTTAGAATAAACATTATATCAAGAACCACCATTAAAATCATCATGCTCCTTCTTTCCTTTAAAGGAACTCACACTTCTATTAGGAGAAAAAGGAACTACCGTCAACCCTAGATTTTCTGCCAGGTCCATTTCAACCATCAACGCTCTATCCAATACATCATCATTAGAAGGAATATTTATTAATAAATCCTGATAAGGAATATCAAATCAAATTCCCATCTCAAACTGTCGAGTCTTCATCTTATCATTCGATACAATATCAGGTGAAAAATTTACAAGATTAGTAAAGAAATTTTCATGTTCTATTACGGTCTTTTAAGCCTTCTTGAGTTTAAAAAACTATAAATACTTAGAACAACAACATTAAATTTGGATATAATTAGTTGGTGAAAATAAATTTTAAGTATTTACACTCTAATCCCTCACACTTCTTCACTGTCACCATCGGGTCTCACCTTCTCCTTCTAGGTCCCTCTAGCTTGAAGGTGGCACATTTCACCTTGATTTCATACAGTCTTTCGAAGCACTCAAATAGAACTCTGATATCTCTCAACCAATCCTCAGATAGTTGAGGATTGTTATATACTTGTATTTTTTTTGTCTTTTGGTGAAGGAACTCCTAATCATGATTCTGTAAGATGTCCCTTTGAGGTTTTGTAGCTAGAGCCTGAATGGGAATGGGTGCAGGTTCCTGTTCTCAAGATTGGACAACACGTACAATAAATTCAATGAGATTTTGGTCCACAAGAGTATTTTCTCACAATTTTTCATGAGTAGATTTCTTCGGGATTTGATTCACATGTCTTCCCAAAGGCATGAAGCTAAAAAAAATTAGCATAAAACACTAAAGACATCAGATTAACACTCAAACAGAGGAATAGTGAAAATTAATACCAACAGATAGACATACAATATTTGGATTTAAATCTATCCAAATCAAAAGTAGATAAAATACTAGAATTAATCCCCAATATGTCTTTCCCAAACCACCCCTGAAGACTTAAGGTTCATTGCAGTGAGATATGTCCTAAAAATCAATCATAACTACCTCTTAAAACCTGAAAAGATTAAAAAACTATATACTGACATCAAGGAAAGATGCTTAACCTACAAATCTGATACCACTTTGTCATGTACTAGCCCAAATACCCTATTACCCTAATAAATGATCCATCATTGACATATCCCAAATGGTGTAACAGATCCCCATTGGTTGGTGACTAGCACCTAACATCATACAATATGAAAGTGGGAATGAATTTTCCACAAACACAAAAGATGCTAGAGATACAAGTCAGTATGCACACAATAAAAACTCTATAGGGATAATTGTACCATATGTGAAATAGGTAAACAAAACCAATGGTACAAAAGAAAATTAATATAAAATAGGATAAACAATCCAACCCTAACAAGACAGAACTCTCTAAGCCCAAGGATTGACAACACAAACCATCTCTAAGTGGTGCTTTACCCTTGCTCGAACCTGGAAGAAGATAATCTACAGACACCCAATGGCATAGGTAGGGTGTGAGATAAAACCCTAGTAGGGTCTCAAGAAGGATTCCATGATAATATTTTACAATTGATTAACCAAATAAATCATCCAATTTTTTAAAAAAATTGGTATGAAAATTTAACATCATATTTAAAAAAACAGCGATTTACATTTCAATTGATATAAATACTTTAAATAAATGGATTAATAATATTTTTATAGAAAATAGTTTATAAGAATTCATAATTTATTTATAAAATAGTTTTAAAAAATGGAATATATATCAAAGAATTAAAAACGAGAAACATGGTTGTCTTCTAAGAGGTACGATAGTTCCAAGTCATAGACTCCCTGACACTTGAATAGTTATCATGGTAAATTGTGTACACACATCCCTTAAACAATGGTCAAAGAGGAACCCATCACCATCCCACCAAGGATGTGACATGCTGCATATACACTGTTAGAGTTGTAAAGAACCAATAGTGTTTTGTCCTGAATAAACCACTAATTACCTAGGCTTGAATGTGGTCTAATAATAACCAACAATGGACAGTTTATTTAAAAACTTTTAAAAATACAATTAAACCCCTTTTTCCATTTTGATATGCCAATTTCCATTTCAAAACTAAAACTAGGGTTTTAATCAATTCATTCCTTTTTCTAGGATAAAACCATCTGGTTTTTATCAAAATAGTTTAAGCCATTTTCTTAAAATAAAAATTTGAAATAAATTTAATAGTTCAATTTCATAATTTAAATTCCATAATTTAATTTCACAAATTAAATTTCAAAAAATTTCATCAATTTTCATAAACCCACCCCATTTCAATAGAATTGGGAGTTTTCCCCAATTTTATACCAAACCCAATTCAAAACTCCAATTTATAGAAAATTACAATTTCAAAGTCTAATTGAAAACAATTTAATATAAATCAAGAAATTTATGGTTAAATAAATTTGACCAAACAAAGATGAAACAACCTACCTCAGGATCATGAGATTATGAATAAAAAATCTCTATATGGGAAACTCTAATATAGAGTGTTGATAATGAAGATCTGAGAATGAAACTTATATTAAAGATTCAAAACAATGGGAATTAGATCCTCTAACAACATGGATATATAATAAACCCTAAGGAAGAGAGAATATGAGAGTGGTAGATAAGGGATGAGGAGAGAAATATTATCGTGAGAGGACTGAACAAAGATTGCCGAGCTTCGATCCACCTTGGAGGGGTTTGGAGGAACCATGATGGTTCCTTAAGAGCTCCAAGACCTAGAAAAAACATAATAGGTTAAGGTAGGCCTGGGAGGGAGAACACGTAGGGGTTTAGAAAATTTTAATTTAATTTTAGGATTAATTAAAATCTGCACACATGGTTTCTGGGGTATGGCCGCATGGTTAGAGAAATCATGATCCCTACCCATGTGCCCTTGCTAATGGGGTTTCAAAATATCTCCTTGGTGGGTTCATGTATTTTCAAACCATGTACCAACCATAAAAACCCTAACTGTATTAGTTTTCACAGTTTCCACAAGTAGGTCATAAGGTTTGGGAAAACATTACGCCAACTGTGCACAATCCAAAATCCCTTTAAAATTTACAAAATTTCCCAGGAAGCATCCATAAACAAAACACAACTAAAGGATGATCAAAATAGGGGTTTAGGATTACCTGAAAATAGTAATATGATATTACATAAAGATTTTACTATGGTTCCTGGTGTGTTGTATTTCATATGATGAGGGTATTTTGAGGTTTAGAAGGGACCTATCAATGGAAGAATAGCATATGCGGGCCCTATTCTTAGATGATTAAGACTTGTCTGATTCAGTTCCAAATTGAAGATGAGTGGAAGTAACAAATTTTGAACAATGTTTTCATATACATTTGGGTAAAATGTGATGTAAAATGCATTGATAAGAACATTATACCATTGGGAACATGTTTAAATAGGCTATTTCGATGGTAGGGAGCACCATGGCTCAAGAATTGGCCTTTATGAGTTGATTATTATAGTGGTGAACACTATAATCTTTGGGATGAATCAATATATTGAACTATGGTGTCTCAAGATAGAAAGACATGGTTAAGTTCTGTCTCAGTGGTTCAGAGATGGTTGTGAGTAATGACTCAGAGCTTTAAGGATATTGTGCTTCATGTTTAGGGTTGCACAATGAAATATAATTTAGTGTTTTGAAGTATAAATTGATGAGTTGATCATGATTTGGAGACTGGTGTGAGTCAAATTTATTTTTTTAATGGTTTATGTGACTTCTCTAGGATAATAAGTTCTATGGTGGGGGGATTTTAATACACCATTTCTGAATGAGTTTTTAAATTCAAGAGGAATCTGATTTTTTTAATTTGGTGGATGGTTACTATATTCTCCCCTTGATCTAGTGATTTTCCAAGTGTGATATAGTATAAGTTTAAGGTAATTATTTTCCTCCATTATTCCCTTAGATTGTGATCACTAATTTGGATCAATTATGGGTTATAGTTCTTGACAATTTCTATTGGATCTTGGTGAAAATCATCCTAATTTGTGAAGATTTTTCACAACTTGCATAAAGGAGAACCTGAAATGACATATCTATTCAATCAAACATTATTTTAGTGAATGAATTTTATTATGTGATTTTCCTAGGTGTTTCAAATATTTTTTTTTTAAATTTTCCATTTGAATGGGTGTTTAAATTATGTATTTTTCATAGCTTATGTTTGGGTGTGTGTCAGGAATGGACCTCACCCCGCTATTTATGGTTTTGGTGATTAGATAATGATTGATTTTTTATAAGTCATTATTATTATTAAATTAAATAGTTTAATTAATTAAAATTTGTGATAAATATTTTCTTGATGATTGGAATGAGTTAGGGACTCACAGTGATGGGTGGTGGAAATATAGATACGAGATAGATAAGGTGAGTGTTTTCAGAATGTGTTTTAAAAAGTATACGGATTCATAAATGAGGTAGCTGGTCCCTTGTACATGAACTATGTTATTTTCATTTTTTATTCTTGGAATATGATGTGTGTTATTTCCACTGAAGGTGACCGAAAATTTCAATTTAAATAAATTTTTTAATTTTAAATGGAATGTCTGTACTAAAAAAGTTCCAAGGGACATCATGGACCCTTGGCATTGGATTTATTACCTCATCTAATGATGGACGAGGCCTAATTATAGTTATGTGTTCCTTGAGACGTGGGTACCCCTTGATGGGTGTGAATGTATCTTTAAAGTAGAGTGCCCCTATTATAGGTTTCATATTTACCTATGAGTAGAGTAATATTATAGGATGAGGAAGAGTGGCCTGGGTAAGCCATGATGGAACTGGGAGATTACTTACATTCATGGGGATCGTATGAAGAGCATGGGGTGAGGGTTATTTTTTTATTGAGATTTAATCACCATATTTGGTTTCCTTGGTTAGTATATAGATAGGTTGGGTGTGAGGATTGACCAAGTGTGTTTGGTAAGGGAATGTTCTTGAGTCCTTTTTCCTTTGTGAGATTTTATTAGGAGGCTAATGAGGCTTTGATGAGAGTTTGATGATACAAAGGGATGCTATAACCTCAGAGTGATAGGTGTTGACCTAAGAGACATGTTTGATATAAGAGGACCCATGAAGGGTGTCTTGGATATGATGGGTCCTAGGGGACCACAAAGGTTTCCCTAGTAAAATTTTGACACTAGTGAGGGTGTGTATGGGAATTGGGTAGAGTTTATTATGGGTATTAACTTATAACCTAGATTTATAATGTAAGCTTGAGAAGTCTATGGATCTATGACATGTGAGTTATGTTAGGTGGGATAGACTTATTATTGTGATGCATAGAGATATATGGGATACCTAGTACATGTTTCTAGGATCTAGTTGTTGACTCATATACTGACATTGGGTTTGGGATGCCTTAGAAAATCTCCTTGAATCTGTATGGTGGGATGTACAATTCACCAAGATGTGATGTTTGATAAGGGGAATCACACCACTGGACTCAAATGATGTGATGTCTAGCAGGGTAAGTCACAGCCTAAACTCGGATGATATAGGATTCCTTATAGGGACATCACCCAAGTTTATTTAGGATTTTGGGATGCCTATTACGTGATCCTTGGATTTTTATAGTGTGATACACAACCCACCGATATGTAATGTATGATATGGAGTGTTACACACTGGTCTCAAATGATGTAAGACCCTCAGCAGGGAAATCCTCTGAGTTTCGATATGAATTTTGGATTACTTAAACACACTCCATGGATCTTGAAGTGACTTGATTTATGATTCCTTGGACACGATCCTTAGATATAGATGTGATATGGTTTGGGATACCTTATACAATATCCTTGGATTTGGGTGAGGTGATGTCTAGATGGGATATTCACACCCTTGGACCAAGATGGTTTATTTTATTGGCAAGGTATTTTTTGGATCCAGTTGATAGGTGGCCTATGAGTGTTATTTTATTTTCTAATACATATTCATAGGAATTGAACATTTAATATTTCTTTAGTAGGCATGGTTGTATGACATGCTCTACAACACCCTGAAACTATCCAAAGCTGATTTGGGTTGATCCTAGGTGTTACACAAGACCCAATTATCAACACCGATTATTTATTTATACTTAAAAATTTATTTATTTATTTCCATGAGCATATCACATATACACCCTACATTTTCTGGTTATGTAGGACAATACATTGGTGGTTCCCTACTAAGTTATACTCATACCCTACTTGGATAACCTTGACACTTGGGTACTCAAGTAAACCTCACTGGTTCACGGTTTGGGATAGGAAGAGGCCTAGGATCGAATCACTCAGCTGGATAACTTGTATGGATTTGGAGATTGGGATAATTTGTGTCTTAGATATATAGTGGATCCTTTTATACATGTTTTTATTTCTTTTATTGATTTTTTATATGTGGTTAGGTAGGTTGGTGACCAGTTTCTCTGTATGAATGTATTCTTCAGTATTCATGTGTAATTTCTTATTATTTATTTGATTTCACAAACTCTAATGTATGTTTATTATTTATGGATAATTATTGGTTTATTTTTTTTGTTATTTTATACTCTAATATGAAGGTATAGTTTCCCCATGGCACTTCAGTAGACTTTGACATACGAGGAGGCATGCTTGAGGTTCCATGATTACCCAATCTGGTCACTATTCACAGTGAATTAAGGTAGGCATGTTATAGATACAATCCTTCTCATCATGTCTAAGGTTTTTGTAATTATATAACTTGAACTTATTCATGTATTAACTACATCCTATTCCCACAATGTGTTTCTCATCATAATTTATATTTCCTCTCTCGGTACCTCTCCATGTTACCTTCCATTTAGGTTTATAATCCACTCCTCCTATGTTATAAGTTGGTGACCTCCCATCCCACTAGTCTCATTTATTATCTTGCATCTCTCCTCCATGACTTTGAGCTATCCCGTAAGTTCCTAAACTGTCAGTTTGTTGTGATCAAATAACATCTCAATGAAGATAGAAACCTACGTATACCTAGGGGAATAACATAAATGAAAATTCTGACTACTTTCTCATCCTCAATATTTCCACATAATATGTTTAGATTGTTAATGAGATTATTAAGGTACATGGAGAAATACTCGATTAGATCTCCGTATTTGACATGCCTGGGGTTGATTACTTCCTAGAGTCCTTGTGCCTTTTGATTGACCCTCATCAGAAGATCCAAATCACCATAGTTTGTGTGTGTCAACATGAGATAGATAATCATGCATCTCATATCCTTAACCACATGTTATAACTCAACATTTCATCTATTTTTTCTATTTTCACTACTACCATCACTATGGATATCTAGTACGAGTGAAGATTTTTAAGAAGCATATAATCCATACTTCGACATCAATTAAGGAACATGAATGTATTTGATACAAAATATTTGAGTAAAATTTAGACACACCGAACATGAAAAATTATACACAAATTGTGAAAATTTTATTACCATGTGATTAAAATTACACACTCCCAAAAGAATATATTTCTATTGAAAAAAAACTATATCAAAACATAACTATTCAGAGAGGTATATGGGCATCCATTTGTTATAATCAAGAAAGTGGGAAGTAGTTTTTAGATGTAGCAGTTTAGGAAGTGGGTAGTGGGTAGCGGTTCTAGAGAGGGTGTGGATCATCGGTGAAATATCACATTTACAACCATGATTAAATCCAAAATATTATAGTAATTGTTGGATGGATTAAAAAAATGAATATTTTATTTGTCTATTAAAATATTATTAAAATTTAAAAAATAAGTAAATAGAAAATAAATTTAATTAAAACTTCAGTACAAGAAAAAAATACCAAAGAGACTATCCAAGAACACTATTTTGGGTGCTTTAGGAACTTACACCCGAGAAGAGCCTGAGGATGAAACATAAATGCTCTATAATGGATATATTCACAGAATACAACCGATCTAAAGAAATCAATATAATGTAAAATATAAGAAATGAATAACAAAAATAAAGAACAAACAATATCAAAGGCTCCTTACTAAGGCTCGATCATACTATCTTCGGAGATATCGAATCGTCCAAGCTTGAATGCAATTGATGTTGTAGTTGATTCCCCTTCATCATCAATGGGTTAACCTCATCCTCTCTAGGTTACCGAACTAGTAACCAATATCATCCAAATTAATGATATGTTTGTCAAGAACTATCAATATATGGAACAAAATAAATTTTTAAATAAAGTGTGAACCAACACCACAAAAAATTGATAAAATTAATCGGTTTCCATTAATAGTGCTTAAAAAAACCACCAAGGATGGATGAATTTCTATTCACCTTTTTAGAAAAAAATGGGGACAACTTTTTTATTAAATATAATATTTTAATATATATAAATATATTTATTTTCTATGTAAATATATAATAAATTTACTTTAATATGACTTATATAATACTAAATATATTTATATATTTGTATTTTTTACTAATTTATAATTACATATATAAATATAAATATATATAATTTTTATTATTTTTTATAAATAAATAAATAAATATATTTTCATATATTTATAATATATATATATATAAAATTATATAAATTACAATAGAATAAATATTTATTTTAAATTTAATTTAAATAATATCTACATATTATTATTAAATTTACACAAATAAATGTGTGGGTTTGTCAATGTATTTTAATATTTATTTATACTTCATATATATTTAATTTTATGTATTTATTTTCATAATATATGATATATAATATACCAATATAATTACAATATTATCTATTCATGCGTGTGTCTGTTTACTAATGTAGAGACTCAGGTTTTGGCCCTATCAGACTTTGGAATATTCTTATGAATAATTCCAGAGCTAGGCGCGAAGGCGGTATGCGATTCCGAGGCCCGGTGTGCCTAGAATTAATTTTATAAAAATATTAAGTGTTTTAATACTATGAACGTGGTGGGGGTGTGTTATCACCTAAATGGTAGCTCATAATGGGAATCTGAGGGCACGGTTGCATCCGGAACGTGCTGTTTACCCTAGGCGGGGTGTAAACTTTGCGGGCGCGAGCTTGCTGTGAGAAAAGCCACCAGGGGAATTTTCATAAATAAATGGAAAAGTTTAATTACGAGCATAAGCTTGAATAACTCCTGAACAGAGTCTCAGATAGCAAGTCCTAGTCCGTCGTTGCGTTTAGAACGCCGTGTTTATCCTAGGTGCGAAATAACTTTAGTCGGCGCCGGGTGCCGGGTCGGAGGCGTGTTGGCGGGGAGTTAAATGAAGTTTTTATTAAAAAAAAAAACAAAGAGAAAATAAATCATCTTCCCCCCCCACCTTGTACGTGTAGGAGGTGAAGAACCCCCTCCCTTCTTCGTTTTTTCACCAAATCGAGCCATAACCAACCATTTTCAGCGTTGATCGTCAGCAGATCAAGCTCCAGCGCATCGCAGGCGTCGTTCTGCACCCGAAGCTTCGACGATCTGCCAAAAGGTAGGCGTTTTGAGTTTTGAAATCCCAGATCCCATTTGGTTTGGTTTTTCTCCATTTTGAGCCTTCAGATGTGTAGATCTGGTTCCCGGGGGCGCAGAGATGGCTTCAGAAGTGCGTTTGGACCCCCGGGGTGCCCCCGGCGGACCTCAGAAGGTCTGACGGCGGGCCATGAGAGACAACCGGGACCACCAAACCGCGGCGGTCCTACATCAATAACCAGAAACCCTCGCGAGGGGGGTCGACTGCATGTGCTATGCCGTGCCGTGGCAGCGCGGTCCGTCGGCCGGAGCGGCTGGCGGCGGCGGCGGCCGGGTCGGCTGGCCGGACCGGCCGATTCAGGCCGGTCCGACCCTCTCTTGGTATACAGGGGTTTTCAAAACCCCGTATCTTTCTCCCTAGAAATTTGAATCACATGCAGTCTATGGAGACATGACCCTGGCGATGAGGTGAACCCTTCGGTATGAGTTCGGGAGTTTTAAGTTTTGGGATCTTGGCCCATGAGCTTGAAACGTCGAATAAAATAATAATATTTTATTATTATTCGACTTTGGGCCATTGTATATTCTACCCGTAGCGTCCAATTGACGTGATGTTGGTGGAGTTGAGCCCC
Organism: Viscum album; assembly: GCA_963277665.1. Lineage (NCBI taxonomy): Eukaryota > Viridiplantae > Streptophyta > Magnoliopsida > Santalales > Viscaceae > Viscum > Viscum album. The sequence goes on along the minus strand of OY728136.1, from coordinate 1,935,216,139 downwards.
TAATGGTGCGGAGGGATTTTCTTGTTGGTTTTTGGGTGTTGGGACCAAGTTTAGGGTGCAGGCCCCATGATGTCGGGTTTGGGCATTTACATAGAAACACAAATTTCTCACCAGGAGTCCGATTTTGGCGGATGAATAGTCAATCCTGTGCGTTTTTCCGAGAGGATCGCAATGGTGTGATCCGTTCGATGATTTTTGGGATCGAGGCGTGGGCCCCACCTGAGGTGGCTTCGATGAATAGTTCCTTTTTCACTGGGGGTCTGTTTTGGACGAATGAGTAGTGGTTCCCGTGTGTTTTTCTGAGGGGATCACAGTGGTATGATTCACTTGATGAGTTTTAGGATTGTTGTGTGGGCCTCTCATGGGCAAGCTACAATGAATAGTGCCATTTTTACCGGTTTTCCGTTTCGGGCGAGTAAACAGCCTATAATGCGTGTTTTTCCGCGTGGATCGCGATGGTGGACTCATTATTGGCCTTGGAGGTGCGCAGTGTGGAGTTGTGGCAGGTTGCTCAGGTTAGCGACGTTTGGACCAGTAGTGGTTGAGGGTACTCCCTCGGTTCATTCCTACAAGGGTTTGCGCAATATCACAACCTTAGTATAGGTTTGTGATCCTCTCGATGGGATGTTTATTCTATTAGAGTTGTGGAATCCCTTCAGTGGGCCCGGAGTGGGATCCTCCAGCATCGTTTCCCTAGATCGGGTTCTTGGTATCGCTGTGACCGCTCATCCACGGGCGGTGATCCCCTATCTAGCAGGTTAACCCTGTAGGGTTTGTGGCATCATAGGGAATATGATCCCCTACATGGTGGGCCATACTCAGTAGGGTTTGTGGTATCATCGAAAATATGATACCCTACGCGGTGGTCCGTGCTCAGTAGGGTTGAGGCATCATCGAGTATATGATCCTCTACTCAGCATGAGGTTTATAGTAGGGTTGTGGTATTGTTGGTTATAAGATAACCTACTCAGCGCGTGGTTTCTGTAGGGTTTCAGCATCATCAGTTCGATCCCCTACAGCGTGAGATGTACTAGATAGAGTTTCAGTATCTTCGTGACCATCATGACATGGGTGACGATCCTCTATCTGAGTGACATGTTTCTGTCGAGTTCCAGATCGAGTTGTGGTATTCCCCAACGGATCCTAGGAGTGATCCCCTATCTGCAAGATCTACAAATGCCAGATCGGGTTGTGGTATCCCCCAGCGGACCCTGGGCGTGATCCCCTATCTGTGAGATCTTCGTATACCAGTGTGGGTTCTGGTATCCCCTAGCAGAACCCAGGAGCGATCCCCTATCCATGGAGTTTGGTGTTTTTGCTGCTTCAGCATGACTTTCTCAGTGGCGGTATCCGACGAGCGTGATATCTCGGGTGAGTGTCTGAGGTGTTTGTGTGGGACCCGATGGAGTGTATATCTCAGACAAGTGTCATCTGGGATGATAGTGACCATGGAGTGTGCTCTCCTGGTTGTGAACCGTTGGTGTTGATGAGGTCTGTACCTCATGTGGTTTGGTGTGTGAGCTGAGTATATCTGGATTGCTCATAGTGTATGTATGGCCATACACCCGAGTTGAGCTGACTAGTTGTGTTTAGCCGAGGATGGTCACAAGATGAAGTTTATCTCTCATTTGGCTTCCCTCTGGATGGGATGAGTGGACTGTTGCCTTTCCATTTCTCTCTTTTGTTTTTGTTTTTTGGGTGCCTACTGAGTATTATTATAATCACCATTGCACAGGATTTTCCCGCACATGTTTGCGTCTTGTGCAGACCGCAAGCCTTTTGACGGAGTCTGAGGGGGACCCGGAGCAGGGGGAGCTGAGTGAGCGGGACTGACCGAGGAGTCTTACTGGAGCTGTGCCGAGGAGCTTTCTGGTGTTGCTTTTGGCAGCGTACCCCGTTTTCTGAGTAGTTTGGACGCATTTTTAGTTTTCTTTTGGTGGGCCCTATTTTTCCCTTTTTGTACTGCTATTGCACTCTCATTTGGGATAGATGTATACATGCATTTTTCTTTTCATTTTTATATATCTCTGAACTATTTCATGGAGGTGTATGTGGGTGCATGTGTACAGGTACCTTTGTCTAATACCTCCATTGTGTGTGATAGTTTACTCGACACTAGACGCCAGCCCCTAGCCTATTGGAGGCGGGCTTGGGGAGTCGCGGCTTGAGCCCCATTGGGTCAGGACGTGACATAGTGGTATCCGAGGAGGTTCAACCTTTGGGATATCAGAGCATAGCTGGTCTAGCTATGAGTTTGTTTTAGGTTGCATAGCGGTAGTGTTAGGATGTTATGAGTTCGGCTTTCAGGACAGGGACACCAGTGTTGGTGCGACGACCGACGTATCCATTCACTAGGACTATGATAACCTGCCTTTTGACTCGGGAAATTTGGACACTAGTCGCAGGGACATAATGATGCATGCATAATATAGGACTGGGTTTTTGGGTTTCCCTTGTTCTTCTTGAGTCAGCTCTCCAGATATTCTCTTTGACTATGGGGCATCTTGATTGTATTTTAGGATGACTCCATGATGACAGCCAGTGATGGTTCCGTAGCGGGATTGTGGTGATGATCCACCCCATGTAGAAGCTATGGACCAGGTTGCAGGTTATGAGACTGGACCTCTAGGTGGTCCGCCAGTTGAGCCACCACCTATCGAGCAGCTAGTTGTGCTTGTAGTGCAGGATGAGGTTGCACGCAGGATGAGTGTGCTGCACGAGTTCTAGAGGCAGCGACCTCTGAGGTTCTGGGGTTATCTAGACCCTCATGCAATTGATGACTGGCTCGAAGCAATCACCAAAGTTTTCCACCAGGTGAGGACACCCCCAGATCAGATGGTGGTCCTAGCGGTGAGCCTTCTGCATGGTTCAACCGGGTGATGGTGGAGTTTGGTGATGCAATCCAATAATGAGGAGATGCTCACGTGGGCATAGTTTGAGCATCTCTTTAGGGAGGAGTTCTATCCAGTGACGCTGAGGTCAGTGCAGATTCAAGAGCTTCTACAGCTTCGGTAGGAAGGAATTACCGTGTCGGAGTACTCAGCGAGGTTTACCGACCTATCGCACTACTCCCTAGATATGGTTCGAGACCCACTCTTTAGGGCTCGGACCTTCGAATAGGGGTTATGTAGGGACATATGGGTAGGTGTGGTTTCTTTGTGTTTCCCCCCCTATGCTGGAGTGATGGAGAGAGCGTTGGTCATGGAGAGATTTCTGGATGAGCAGATCCCGCCTGTTAGTGCTGGGCACGCGAGAGCTGAGACTTCATCAGTCAAATCAACATCTGGTAGCTGATGACAGACTCAGGTTCCCGGATGTCTGTGACCTTTCAGGAGGCAACCCTAGGATGGGGGATATGAGGCTCAAGGCTCACAGGCTAGTTTTGGTCAGCCGTAGGAGAGGCGGTGTTACGCGTGCGACATTCAGGGACATATTGCTAGAGATTTTCCAAACTGTCGTGCTGCTGAGAGGGAGCCGGTCGACAGACCGCCTTGGCAGAGGTAGCATCTCGAGAAAAGAGGTCCGCATGGCGGAAGACATGGCAATGAAGCTGGTGCAACAACAAGAGGTGATAGGTGGTATCAGTTGCCACCACCCCCACCCCCAGGTGGTCTATGCCAAGTTCAGGGTGCTGGGGGACGAGGGCGAGGAAAACTGCATGCCCTAGAGGCTATTGACCCAGAGGCTCCGTGGATGGATCAAGGTATGCCTTGTGTCCTTTCTACTTTCTACAGTAGCTTGTTAGACACTGTTTAGTGGTACTCTTTCCTTACCGTTGCTTGTTTGAGTTCTATTCAGGGCATTGGTAAGACCCTGTGTGGGTGTTGTTTGGTGTGCTTCAAATGCGTGAGGAAGAGGGATCCTTCCCCCATCGAGATGCATTTTTGTGATACGATAAAAACCATACGGGTGAGTCAGTGCCACCCAAAGTGGATAGTGTTGAGGTGTGGTAGATGAGTCCCTCTAACTTATGTGTTCGGGTAGGGGTGTTTGTTGGTGAACTCACTGGCATGGGAGACCCATTTGAGAGTCTAGTTGCTTCCCTTGTTCTTAGGGATTTTCGAGGAAGAAAATTTCTAAGGTAGGGAGGATGTAGTGACTCAGGTTTTGGCCCTGTTAGACTTTTTAAATATTCTTATGAATAATTCTAGAGCTAGGCGTGAAGGCGGCGTGCGATTCTGAGGACCGGTGTGCCTGGAATTAATTTTATAAAAATATTAAGTAATTTTATACTCTGCACGTGGTGGGGGTGTGTTATCTCCTAAAAGGTAGCTCAGAACGGGAATGTGAGGGCATAGTTGTGTTCGGAACGTGTCATTTACCCTATACGGGGTGTAAACTTTGAGGGCGCGTGCCTGCTGTGAGAAAAGCCGCAAGGTGCATTTTCGTAAATAAATGGTAAAGTTTAATTACGAGTGTCGGCTCGAATAACTCCTGAACGGAGTCTCATATTGCAAATCCGAGTCCACTGTTGCATTCAGAATGCCATGTTTATCCTAGATGCGACATAACTTTAGTCGGCGCCGGGTGCCGGGTCGGAGGCATGTTGGCGGAGAGTTAAATGAAGTTTGTATTTAAAAAAACAAAAACAAAATAAATCATCTTCTCCCCCAAACCTTGTATGCGCAGGAGGCGACGACCCCCCTTCCTTCTCGGTTTCTTCACCGAATCGAGCCGCAACCGACCATTTTCAGCACCGATCGTCAGCGGATCGAGCTCCAGCGCGTCGCAGGCGTCGTTCTGCACATGAAGTTTCGGCGATCCGCCAACATGTATGAGTTTTGAGTTTTGAAATTTCAGATCCCTTTTGGTTTGGTTATATTCCATTTTGAGCATGTAGATGTGTAGATCTGGTCCTGGGGGGCACGCAGATGGCTTCAGAAGTGCGTTTGGACCCCCAGGGTGTCCCCGGCGGCGGGCCGCGTCGGCAAGCTGTGGGAGAAAACCGGGACCGCCGCACCGCGGTGGTCTGAAATAAATTTGAAGAGACCCCTGTGAAAGGGGTCGTCCACGTGCGCGGCACCACCGCGTGGTGGCGTCGTCTGCTGGACGGAGAGGCTTGCGGCGGCCGGGTCGGCCGGCGCGGGCCGACCCTCTCATGGTATACCGAGGTTTTCAAACCCCCCGTATCTTGCTCCCTAGAAATCCGAATCACACACCGTCTGTGGTGACATGACCCTGGTGAAGAGGCGAAACCTTTGGTGTGGGTTCGAAAGTTTTATGTTTCGGGATCTTGGTCCGGAATCTTGAAACATCAAATAAAATACTAATATTTTATTATTATTCGACTTCGGGCCGTTGTATCTTCTACCCGGAGCGTCCGATTGATGTGCCGTCAGTGGCGTTGAGGCCCTGATGGTGCGAAAGACTTTTCTTGTTGGTTTTTGAGTGTTGGGACCGAGTTTGGGGTGCGGGCCCCACGAGGCCGGGTTTGAGCGTTTACGTAAAGAAACAACTTTATCCCCAGGAGTCCGATTTTGGCGGATGAATAGTCAATCCTGTGTGTTTTTCCGAGAGGATCACAATGGTGTGATCCATTTGATGAGTTTCGGGATCAAGGCGTGGGACCCACCCGAGATGGATTTGATGAATAATACCTTTTTCACCGGGGGTCTGTTTGGGATGAACAAGTAGTGGATCCCGTGTGTTTTTCCGAGAGGATCGTATTGGTATGATCCGCTTGATGAGTTTCAGGATTGTTGTGTGGGACCCACACGAGCTAGCTATAGTGAATAGTTCCTTTTTAACTGGTTTTCCATTTCGGGTGAGTAAATAGCCTATCCTGCGTGTTTTTCCGTGTGGATCGCGATGATGACCTCAGTATCAGCATTGGAGGTGCACGGTGTGGTGTTGTGGCAGGTTTCTCAGGTTAGTGATCTTTGGACCAGTAGTGGTTGAGGGTACTCCCTTGGTTTGTTCCTACAAGGGTTCGTGCGACATCACAACCTTAGTATAGATTTTTGATCCTCTCGATGGGATGTTTAATCTGTTAGAGTTTCGGCATCCCTCTGGTGGGCCCGAAGCGGGATCCTTTAGCATCGTTTCCCTAGATCAGGTTCTTGGTATCACTTTGACCGCTTATCCACAGGCGGCGATCCCCTATCTAGCAGGTTAACCCCGTAGGGTTCGTGGCATCATCGGGAATATGATCCCCTATGTGGTGGGCTATACTTAGTAGGGTTTGGGGCATCATTGGGAATATGATCCCTTATGCGGTGGGCCTTTCTCATTAGGGTTGTGGCATCGTCGGGTATACGATCCCTTACTCATCATGAGGTTTCTAGTAGGGTTGCGGTATCGTTGGTTATACGATCCCCTACTCAGAGCGTGGTTTCTGTAGGGTTTCAGCATCATCAGTTCGATCCCCTACAACGTAAGATGTATCAGATAGGGTTTCGGTATCGTTGTGACCATCGTAACATGGGTGACAATTCTCTATCTGAGTGACGTTCTTTTTTGAGCGCTAGATTGGGTTGTGATATTCCCCAATGAATCCTGAGAGTGATCCCCTATCTGTGAGATCTACGAATGCCATATCAGGTTGTGGTATCCCCCAGCGAACCCTGGGCATGATCCTCTATATGTGAGTTCTTTGTATACCGGTGTGGGTTCTGGTATCCCCCAGCGGACCCTTGGAGCAATCCCGTATCCGTGGATTTTGGTGTTTTTTCCGCTTTAGCGTGACTTTCTCCGTGATGGTATCCGACGAGCATGATCTCTCGGGTGAGTGTATGAGGTGTTTGTGTGAGACTCGATGGTGTGTATCTCTCAGACGAGTGTCATCTGGGATGATAGTGATCACGGAGTGTACTCTTCTGGTTGTGAACCGTTGCTGTTGATGAGGTCGGTACCTTATGTGGCTTTGTGCGTGACCTGAGTATATCTGGATTGTTCATAGTGTATGTATGGGTATACACCTGAGTTTAGATGACTAGTTGTGTTTAGCCGAGGATGGCCATGAGATGGAGTTTCTATCTCATTTGGGTTCCCTCTGGCTGGGATGAGCGGACTGTTGCCTTTCGTTTTCTCTCTTTTATTTTGGGGTTTTGGGGTGCCTACTGAGTATTGTTATATTCACCCCTGCACGAGCTTTGCCCGCACATGTTTGTGTCTTTTTCAGACCACATGCCTTTCGACGGAGTCCCAGGGGGACCGAGAGCAGGCGGAGCTGAGTGAGCGGGTCTGACTGAGGAGTCTTACCAGAGCTGTGCCGAGGAGCTTTACGGTGGTGCTTTTGGCAGTATAACACTTCGACTAAGCAGGTTGGATGCCTTTGTAGTTTTATTTTGGTGGGACCTATTTTTCCCTTTTTGTATTGATGTTGCACTCTGGTTTGGGATAGATGTATTCATGCATTTTTCTTTTCATTTTTATATATCTCTTCACTTTTTCATGGAGGTGTATGTGGGTGCATGTGTACAGGTACCTTAGGCTAATGCCTCCCTTGTGTGTGATAGCCTACTCGGCGCTAGACGCTAGCCCCTGTCCTATTGAAGGCAGGCTTGAGGAGTTATGGCTTGAGCCCCGTTGGGTCGGGACGTGAAAACTAATATATATATATATATGTGAATAATTTTATATTTATATGTAAAAACATATCAATATAAAGTGTGTGTGTGTGAGTATATATATGATTATATTTAGATAATAAGTTCTAAAATGAGTGGTTTGGGTGATTCAATTATACGCACAGGATGGGGGTTCAAATACCACACCTACAAATTAAATATAAAGTCCCCGTTTCTAAATAATGGTGGTTCAATGGTCCTCCTGGATTATTATATCATTTTAATAGAACAATTTACTTTCTGAACCCCAACTTTATCAAAAAAAATTATTTTGACGAACCCTAAGCATGGATAGAAAAACTGACATTTCTCTTTCTTATTTAATTTCTCTCTCATTAGGTAAAGCATAAAACCAGTTAAAATCCCACTCCCCATGATGTTTCCACACATCCAAGAATATAAAAACTAGCTCCAAAGTGAATGAGTTAATCCAAAATGAATATCAGAACTCGAAAAACCCTAAATGTCAAAGGGAATGGACTCAGGTACCAGGTTTCATTAGGGGTAGTTACAATAGGCATCATATTATAGATCTTGGGAGCACAACCCCCGATTTGATCAACATTAAGGACCAAGAACTAGGAGAAAGGGATTGGTTGAGCATATCACATGATAATAAATGATAGATAAATCCATGAATTCGAGAAAAATACCCAGTAAACACAACAAAAAATTTAATACAATAATACACACAAATAGCTATAGGATCAAAGATGGATAACAACTTACATAAAAAGGAGTTTCAAAAATAAAGCATCAAATTTAGAGAAAAAATAATCATGTTCTAAAATAAAGTAAAAATATATAATCCTAGACCAAAAAATAATTAATGTGAATGGACTAAAGTAAAAAAATACAAGCCATGCCTAACCCCAATTAAAATTCATCATTTAATAAAATGATATATAAAATTATTTAACATGACATAAAAACATTTTCATAAAAAATAACAGACTTAATTTGTAAATATAGTTAAATTAAAGGTAAACAATATTAAACTTTCAAATTAAAATCTATATCTAACCCGATGATATTTCTGAACCTAGTTAACTGGTTAATGAAATCATGTTTAATAACCAATAAATTGTAAGTATGACAATAAACATTCTTTGTAATACTATAAACTAAATCTATCTTGAGTATGTATCCATGGGAATTTTTTTCCCAAAATAAAATTATATCTAATGTTACAACATGATCCCAATTAAATGATAATTTTTAAAAAATAATAAATATAATTTGACCCTTATATACTTTATCAATCTCATAGAGAACATACCATCAAGGTCATTGTTATAAATCCATCAATACGAGATGATAAAAAGAAAAATATAGAAAAATAAAAATACCATTCCTCTAAAAAACATGTAATGATCACATATAATACATATTCATAACATGAATATCAATAATATATGAAATTTTCCAATGAAAAAAATAAAAAAAAAATAAATTCCATCATGAAGGTAATGCAACAATACACAAAAATAGTTTTTAAACATGTCTCATACTAAATATGACAAAATACATGGATAAATATCCACCAAAAGAGATAATATTTACCTTGACTATGTTATAAAATATTCAAAAATTTACCTGGTTCCACTATAATTCAATATAACCCTAGTCCTAAGGATAATATCAGAAACTTGAGAATAGAATAATGATTCTAAGATAAAAATTTCAGACACATGAAAACCATGTCTTGATCTATCTATCTAAATGAAGTTAGCTTCTAAACCATAAATACCTCTCTAATATCATTAAAAAAATTACTAGTAGTGCTAGCATGTAGTCAGATCACCACAAAAACTCTTACCACTATCTTAGTACTCTTAAAACTAAGTAAAATAATTAATCATTTTAATTTCACTTATTTTCTAAGAATAAACCCATCTTAGGAAACATATAGAGAAGTAAACTATTTATATAAAAAAACTTACTACTAGGAAAAAGATAGAAAATTATTAAAGGACATTATTATTTCCATTACGGGTTTCCACCAAATAAAATTGGAAGCCTTTTATCTTTTGAAATATTTTTACCTTGAAAATATTTCTTAAAGTGACTCGATCTCCGACACAAGTATAAATTCAAATTACTTAATCTATATTGAATATATTTTCTCTTATTCATATAACTGATTTTACCCCCATGACTATAATATTTTATAACCCTTTGTCCAATACCCTATCCCTCAACCCTCACTCAACTTCTAGATTGAAATTCCTTAAAGAAATGACAAACTTGATTTCTTTTAGGACCAATTACTTCTTACCATATATAATTGTGTCCAAAATACTATGGTAAGAACTATTTAACCACTGAAAATGGGGATATATATACATAAATATATCTAGTTTCCACATAAAACCATTTTTTTTAAATAAATACATTTTTCAAACATAATGAGATTTTATTTATAAAAATATTTATCCCAAATAAAAGGACAACCCATAAGATAGGGAGAAAAATCTTCGCACCCAAAAAGGCTGCAGGGCTTGAACCCCTGACCGAAGGGTAAAAATGGATAAATTACTACCATTTCCTTATGATTAATGCTATTTAAATCCTTTTATTCATTTATTAATTAAATTAGATGATGAAATATACTCATTATATATTTAAAATTAGCATTCTTAATGATTGAAAATTTGTTTTATTTAAAGGATATACATTTTCTTCTCATGGTTTATATTTTGATATATGAAAAGTGTTATGTAATTATTAGATATTCTATATAAATAAAAATTTATGTTAAATTTATGGATTTATGTTTTTATAAATAATGTTTTCAAGGTATAGAATAAAATTTTGGTTTTAATTTAAAAAATGAAATAGTTGTTATTATGACTAAATTATTTCTCTATAAATTACATGATTTTATATAAAAGTTAAATTTAAAAATTTTAGAATTTTTATTTTATAAAAGGAATTAATTTTTGGTTTCAAAATATCTAATTTATCAGAGTGTGAATTTTTAATATTTTTCTAAATTAGTTTATTTTTTGATGAATAATGAAAATATTGATTTTTCCAAACACTATCACTTTTATGAAATTATTATGATGTAAGAATGAATTAATACATTTTAAAGCATTTTACTTGTAAAAATACGTGTTTAATGAGTTATAATTTATTTTAATATTATTTGAAATATGGGAACCCAAGATTGACTTTTGTGAACATAAGTTGTATTTTATTCAAGTTTAAAAATATTTTTGGGTGTTTTTATTTAATATTATGGGTGGGAGGTTCCATTGGGTTTTGAATTGATCAAAATGTATAAAAACAACAAATTTTTATTTATTAACCAATTAAATTCATGGAAATCAACATTTTTACTTAATTTAAATGAAAATGATTTTCATGCTTAAATTTGGCAATTTTCTAAAAACTATTTTCATGGATTTTGCGTTCTTATATTAAAAGTAATTTCTTCCACCTATATAATATTAATATAATTAAATGGATTAAATATATGGAATAAAAATTTAAACATTTTGTTCTAATTCCCATTTTTTTTTTGCGTAAATAATTTATCATAGTAAAAAGTTAATTTATCATAGTTATAGTTAAATTTGTTTTAAAGGGGTTTAACTAGTAGATAAGGCTTAAAATGTCTCCAAAACATGTCTAAATGTGATTGGTCAATAGTGTTTCATCCCAATAACATATTATCTATTATTTTTGGGTGACTTTGTTCCACTTGACCATGTTTAAGGCCTTTGAATATTTTAAAACTTTGAATAATTACAAGAGTTCAATTCGCCTCACTTATTAAAAGGAAACACTTATCCTCTCTTATTCATAACTATCGAACAATATATCTCAAAAAATACCTTATAAGTACATTAAACAATTCTTAAAAACTAACTAGAATCTCTAGTATCATCTAAATACCACCCTAGAAGGCTTATTATGTAAGACAAAGGTGATTTTCTAAAGAAGAGGTATTAATCTTAATAGAGTGTTTTAATTTTATTTATTATTTTAATTCCTTATAATATTGTATAATAATAATCAAATAATAATATAAGTATCTTAAAAATAATGGTAATAAATGAAATAATATGGATAATTATAAGGTAACAAACCTAAAAATTTTCTTAATAAATTATATATGTAATATAATTTTATTATTCAGGAGTTATAGAACATACAAATATAGATGAGACTTAATGTAAAAGATTTTCCTTTTAAACATGTTTTTAATGTTTTTAAATATTTCTACTCTACATCCATGTTAATATAATCATTACTATTTATACATAAATGTTTTAAAAACATAATTTTATAATATTTTTAATTTCTTTACAAAGTTTTAAAAAGGAATATTTTTAATGTTGTCTATATGGGTTAATTTTTACTTTTTTTTAAAAAAGTGTAAAAAATATTTTAATGTATATGGATTTAACTCCTTTTCCCACATTCATAGATATTATTAATTATAAAAATTCATCTCTAAGTTAACATTTTATTTCAAAGTATATCATATTCCCACTCTCTTACAAATTATTTATTTTTAATAGTTTTTAAACAAAAAGGATATTTCTCTTTATGGTTATGCAAAAAAGGAAAGTATTTTGATTATAAATTAAAATTATTTTTAGGGTTATTATGATTAAAAATCTAAATATTATAAATTTTTATCCATAATATAGTAATTTATAATTATATATAATGATGGGTGATCCTTATATTGCTCATGAATATTGGTGATCCAACTATAGATCTCAAATGCATTGGGTAATGATTAAGTATTTGAAGGAAAAAATGAGTGAGATAACCATATAGGTTACTCATAATGAATTAATTTGGATTATTTTATTCTATCATGGTTTAGAATGAGTGAACATGAGTTATGAATATGATTCTCTAATATACCTATATTATTCTTGCACAGAAATGGGTTTTTACGGAAATATTTTAATTTTATGAGGTATGAAAAGTTCATGAACTTTTAATGATGAAATGTTTGATTTTTTGTTAAAATGTTTTCATGATTTACCATGATCCTCATGATAGATTAGTTTTTTTCTATGCTTTATAATGTGTTTCAAAGGTTTTCTTTGAGAAAATATTGGTTTTCACATGTGGAGATGTTTTATTTATGTGAATAATGTTTTATTGTGAAAATGAACAACTAGAAAAATGAACTTTAGCCATAAAACTATAACCATGAATTAATTGGCCCATGAATATAGCTTGAGATATAACCACCATAATTTAAAAACCACGGTTATACGATTATTAAATCCATGAGAGAAGTAACATGTGACAATAGATCTTTCAAATATTTTCAACCCCATAAATTTCATCTCCTACCCAATCACACACCCAATCCATTATCTTTGATCCCTTATCCCTTGGATAATCATTTCTCAACAGATACCTTATCCCTTAGTTGATCCTTGATGAATTATCAATTCATTTCTTTCACCCCTCACATGATTCCTCCCACCCCTTCTTCACACATTCCTACCCTCCTCCATTGCCATCATATCCCATTACTCTTCCATTTGGTGTATTAGTCAAAACCTTTTATTTATATGATTAGACTGAATATGAGTACTATAGCTGATTTATCCACTATTTGGGGCGCTGACCGAACCCTTTTCCTTCTATGGGTAGACCAAAAATGAGTGCCTTAGCTGAGACCTTTCAAAAGGATGACCCACACAAGAAAAAACCTACCCTTTATGTGAACCATAATCCTCATACTTCTCATATTCGGTCTTCTTACTTCATCTACACACTTGTTTTATAGCATCCTAATTTTTACTGAAGGATCCTTTGATTAATCTTAAGTTCTATCTCATTTGAGTTTTTCATATTTTTTTCTTGACCAATCCTAGTGGGGCCCAAGCCGTGACTCACTAATTCCCCCTTCAATAAGAAAGGGGTTGTGGACTAATGTTGAGAAGGCATATCACTAACATTGGAGGCCTTAACCTAAGTACCTACACACACACACACACACACATCTACAAGCCTATAAAATTCTAAAATGTAAAAATAACTAAACAACCATGCATTCATTAATTTAAATCCCACAACCAAAGTACAAATGGAATTGAAGGAAAGTAAATATGTCCAAATACAATCCCACTGTGTAGATTCTGAAACAATTACAATCTAAAAGTAAATGGACTACTATCTGAATACCACATGAACACACCCCAATCTTTCTAGTCTCACTATGCACCATATGGTCTTGGTCCATCAAGGACTCCATCAAAAGGCCAGTCATATACATAAAACACAAAACTTGCAGGTATAGACGATGTAGAGGTGATTATAACAATACCCAGTAGGAAACCCCAAATCCAAAAAGCATACCACAAAAGAAATATAGTAAGCACTACATGGGTATATATCTACAACACATATAACAATAACATCCCGATATAATAAATAGAGACACATAGTCTAAAGGTAAGTCTCAACCATAATATATAAGCTTAGGATTTCAAATAAATGATTACACATAACAATCACCTAGGGTAACACAAACCTGTGTCTGATAGTACCGATGATGTTTTAAGATACATGATACACATATGAGGATCAATCCCAAGGACATGGGGAAATAACAACAAACACAATATGGATTAACCCGCTAAGTAGAGGATCAACACCCATGTACTATTGGTCATGAAGATACCAAGAACTCTACCCAGGGCACAAACATGAATAAAGGATCTCACACGGTGCCATAAAGAGGGATTCCAATGAATTTTTCCTAGAAGTCCTACTGAAGGGATCATAGTCCTAGGAGTAGGAGATGATTCCATAAAAACCCTCAAGGAATGGATAAAGGGAGCATAAACTACTAAAACATGTCCATGATATGGAGGAAAAGGGCTCTAATCCATGTTTAATGAAGTACACGATGTGTAGAACGGGTCACACACTGTGTCTCTTGACCCCAGGTCCTACCCGTTTAAATGACCCATGTCATCAAACCATGTCTCTATTGTAGTACACGACATGTAGGCAGTCCATGTATTCTACCCATGTGCCAGTAAATGGATCATCCTATATACTCATGTCTGTATACTAGTACACAACTTAGACTCCGTACTTGGTCTAACCCATGTCCAGGAGGAGGAGTACATGGCATGTAGGCTTCCCATATAGTCCACCCCCAGTTCTTGTACCTATGAGGTACACACTAAGTCTCCTGAGAGGAGTCACAAGTTGTGTGATAGGGTCACGTGCTGTATAATCCTTAACTCCTAACCAAAACCCTAACTGCAGAAAAGGGGGCACCACATAACATGTACCAACAACCATTATAGCCACGCCTTGCTGGGAAACTCAAGGGGAGGCCTTGTACAATACTATCCATTGACAATCATGAATTTTTTTCCATAAAATATATTCTAAATATGGATCTATGTGTTGCTACTCATTGTGAACTGAAGAACATCGAATAATGTGAATTCATGTATATGTCATCATTCAATTCTTCACTAATTCCATTTTCACACCACTATTGTGTCATAAAAATCCCATATCTATGATTTCTGATCATTGCACCATGAAACAAGTGTGAAATGAATGATTTATCAGGATATATTGAACCATGGTACTAATGAAGAACACCCATGTTGAATGAAGAATCATGGGAGAAAAAAAATATGGAGGAACAAACCTTGATCGATGTTCATGTTGATATCGATCCATTTATATTTGAATGACAAAAAAATAATAAAAAAAATTTAATCACAAAGAAATTATCCTAAAATAACCTCAAAATAAACCCATCCCACAAGTACGCAATATCCACAGATCAACCCATTGGTTAATTGATCCATGTTCATATTAGGAAACAATAGAGGGGAATAAATAAAAATAAAATTCACACCCTACCTAAATTTTTATTAATAAATGATGAAGAATGATGAAACTTTATTTTCTTTGGTGAGATCCTTCGATTATGTTGCATGTCGGTCGTTGATCCATGATTTAGTCATCATTTACCTATAGGATCTCCTCCAATAGCTCAAATGAATCTTATCAATTTGTAGTGTTATACAGCTAACCCAAATTTTTTTCCTTAAGTTCATATTTAAAGATGGATATTATAGGTCACTGTGTCACTATGTCAACAAAATAAATAAAATATTTTAATTAAAATATTTTATTCCTTCTATCCTAATGATGGATTTTCTGCAAAAGACCGATTCCGACTATGGTTAAGTCATTACTAGGGTAAACCTCGCATTCTGAACTCAAAGGTGACCTCAAATTTCTAATCTAGGAACCTGTTTAAATGTTATTCCACTTTTTCAAGAAAATCACATGTGTGTTCTATTTAATATATTTAATATATTTCAAACATTTATTTTGGGCACAACAGGACTCATAATCGCATACCGTCTCAGTGTCAGGTCCCAAAAAGAATCCATATAATATGAATAAATAATACATTGAAAATACGAGACATTACATTCTCCACAACTTTGTGATTTACATCCACAAAAAACCAAAATATGGTCAACAAAAAAAGATGTGTGTACTGAGGATGAATCTAGGTTTCCTGGTCCCATGTTCGCTCCTGGATATTCCTGTGTTACCACCAGACATGCACCAAAGGAATTGATCACCCATGAAGGATCCTATCCTATTAATCCTTGATCTATACTAGGTATTCAAAAAGGGTATATCCATCCATGATTTCCATCTCACCCCATAGATAATGTGTAATGGGTGATGAATGTACAACCTTAGCTACGACACATAGAAGACGTCGTGTACCATTTCTAATAGAGGAGGTAGAGATAATTTTTATGCCAGCTCACTAACTCTACAAAGTATCTATAAAGGTAAAATAAATCTTAGAGATAGATTTCTGCCCTAGACAAATCTTCATAATCTATGTTGATAAAAAACCCATAAGAACACACTGTCTCCTTCCTTGAACTCCAAAGGACTTCATCGTCGATCTATATAATACTTATGAGGGCTTTTAACAGTCTTCATCTGCTCCTATATGATCACCACCTTCCCAGTAGTTTCTCTCACTAACTCTAGACCCATGAGTGCCAACTCTCCTGGGTTAGTCTAGTAAAGTGGTGACCTACAGGTTTTCTAATAGAAATCCTCAAATCATGACATACCAATTTTGGAATGGTAGATTTTTTTGTTTTAAAAATCCACTAGTTGTAGGTGATCCTCCCAACTAGAGCCAAAATCTAACACGCCAGCTCGCAGCATGTCCTCCCAAACCTGAATGGTCTGCTCAGTTAGTTTGGAGGTGAAATTCTATGATTAAGAATAATTGAGTCCCAAAACCCCCCTGTAATCCATTATAAATTGAGGATGTGAAGAGATAATCCTGTTCATAAACAATCTTCAATGTAACTTTATAGAGTTTGACTATCTCATGAAAGTAGAGGCATCCCAAGCTCTCTACTGAACTCTATTCCCGAATTTCTAAAAAGTATGCTGACTTGGTGAATCGGTCTACGGTCACCCATATGGAATCATGTCCCCTAGAAGTACATGGTAAGACCTTCATAAATCCCATAGATATACCATCCCACTTTCACTCTTAAACCTCAAGGGGTTGAGCTAAACCCATTGGAACTTAGTGCTCAACCTTCATTTGCTAACAAGTAAGGAATATGGAGACAAATTATGCAACACACTTCTTTATTCTTGGCCACCAAAACCGAAATCAAAGGTCTTGGTACATATTTTACACACTTGGATTTACTACCAAAGGATATGTATGAAAATATTTTAGAACCTCCTCCCATAACATTACTTTCACCATTTTACATCCTCTAAATAAAAATATGTTCCCCACCTTTAGAAAATCCATAAGGGGCATGTCTAGTGGATATATAATCACATAGGGTCTCATAGTCAACATCCCCAAGTTGTGCCTCCCTAAATCACTACAAGAGCAGAGGGGTAACAACCATCAATTGGAGGTAAGCTGCCCCATTTCCGTTCATAAAGGATAATTGAAATGAGGCCAAATGCTCTAATGCCTCATTAAGCAACTACACAAATTATCTATTTCTAAGAGCATCTTATCCCACATTTACATTCCCAGGATTATAATTTTTTTCTTAATTTATAGTCCTAAAGTAACTTTATCTATTGCCTTTGTCTCAAGTTAAGATCCCTATATAAGAAGATATACTTGAGACTATTCTTATCTGAGTAGAAAATAAAATACTCTTCCATTAGGTAGTGTATTCACATATTCAAAGAAAATACCACCACTATTAGCTCTAGATCATGGGATGTGTAGTTTTTATCATGTGTTATCAAATGATTTGAACCATAGGAAATCACTTCTTTACTATGAATCATGAAAAAATCAAGCTCAGTTCCTGATGTATCATAGAAAATTACATACTCAACACCATCCTCCTAAAATTTCAAGATAGGAGTGATCTTCAAAATCTAGTTCAACTACTAGAAAGCCTACTGAAACCTCTTTTCTACACAAAAGGATTCCCCTTTCAAGTCAAATCTATCATGGTCATTAATATTCTGAAGAAATCACGAATGAATCTCTGTTAATAGCCTTCTAACCCAAGGAATCTTCACACCTTCATCAAACTCTTGGGTATCTCCCAATATTACACTACCTTGACCTTGGCCGAGTCCACTGCCACTCTATCGATTGAGATAACATGTCCCAGAAAGTGGATATCCTGAATCCATAACTAGAACTTTGAGATATTTTATTATAGGTGGCGATTTTGGAGTATGTTTAGGACTATCCTAAGGTGTCTCACATGCTCCTCCTCAAACGCTGAGTACACAAGGATTTCATTGATGAAGACTACTATGAACCGGTTTAGGTAAGGCTGAAAAATTCAGTTCATGAGTACCATAAAAACTACTAGGACATTCATTATTTAATAAGAAATCAGAAAGTACTCATAGTTAACATAGAGACATATGAATGTTGTATTCGGTATATCCTCATCCCATACTCAAAACTAGTGATAACCTGACCTAAGGTCAACCTTAGAGAACCATCTTTCCCATATTAACTGATCAAAGATGTCATATATTCTTGGTAGTGTATAATTGTTCTTCATGGTCACCTCATTCAAGTTTCAATAGTCCAAACACAACCTCAAGCTCCTTTTTTTCTTCTTTGAAAAGAAACTGGGGCAACCTAGGGTGAAACACTAGGTCTAATAAATCCCCACCTCTACAAGTCTTCCAATTGCACCCTAAGCTCATGAATCTCTATTGGATCCATATAATTTTCTAGAGCAGATATCAGTTCCTTCCCAAGGTGTAAATAAATGTATAAGTCTTACTCTTGGTGGGGAGGTAAACATGGAGAATCCTTAGAGAAGATGTTCTCATATTATGAAACCACTATAGTAAATAGAGAACTCATATCTTCAACTGCACCAAGGGTTAGGCTACCCAACTGATGAGTAATCGGCTGCACACTCTTATGAATGAGTCCATACTACGATGTCTGGTTTTCCATTTCACAAAAAAATGAGAACCCTATTCCACCACTACAGAAACATGGAACCTTTCACATAAAACATTCAATATGGACATGAACTATAGATAAATAGTTCATAATAAGGATAAAATCATAACTCCTCGATGATATTACCAAGAGAATCCAATTGAAACTATTGCATCTAATAGTCAAGTCTTACTGTTAGCACCAGTGTGTGATCACTGAATCATCTCTAGTATGAGTCTCTAAGTGAAATAGTTGAGACAAGGGCTCAACTAGAAATTCTAAGTCTAGAAAAAGATATGTGTATATAAAGGAATGAATAGCACATATATCTATAGATAATAAATTTAAGGTAGAAAAGATAGATATTGTATCTTAAATCACCCCTGGAGCCTCTGGGTTATAAGCTTTGACTGCTCGTAGTTGTTCTATTCCTTATCCTCCAGCTCTCTAAGACTAGAGTGGACCACCTGGGGGTAGTGGTGGTAATAGGTCAAAGAACCTACCACCTCCTACTGCTCTCCCAGCTCCTCTACTACATCCACCTCCCTATGGACCTTTTTTCTCCTTCTGCTACCTATACCTTAGTATCCCTTCCAAAGTTTCCCTATAAACTGTATGAAAAGTCAGACAATATCATAAAAGATGTAGCATTCCATCACAATAGTAGAACCATTTATTTATAGTATGTATAGACCCACATTACATGGTTTGAACTTTATGTCCTCTATACTAGGACCTCCTTCTAAAATGTCTCACATGCCCAAGTCCTTGAGGCTGACATCATCTCCATACTGCTAAGATCTCTGCTCCTATATGACCTCCAATGGAAAACACTGGTTGTATCTGCTCAACTAAGAAACTACAAACCACCAAAGCTCTATCTATCATCCTATTATAGGTAAGAATGCATTGATGGATAACAATCGCTTTAATTTCATTACACATACCTCCCTCAAATTTCTGATCCCTGAAGAACTTTTCATGAATCATATTCATAAATTACCTAGAGAGATTGAAAAACCTTGAAGAATACTCAATTACTACCATGATTCCCTACTAGAGCTGGAGAAGCTCCTAGATATGTACCACCCTCATCATAGCTTGAGATAACTCCTCTCTAAAGAGACACTCAAAATCTAACCACGGTAGATTTTCCTCATCATATGTCTGAGTAACTAAACCCCACCATCTCCCTAATGATCCATAAAGAAGGATAGCATATAGGATCATCATATGATCTCCTGGTGTTCTAACTAGATGGAAAGATCGGGTCACCACCTCAATCTAGTCCTCAGTTGCTTGTGGTTCGGACTTGACTTTGAACCTGAGGGGTATTCATATATGAAACTCTTGAAGAACACTTAGACTACCCAACTCATATTTTGGTACTATAGGTACCACATGTTACTCTAAAGGTGGTGGAATAGCTGGTGCACCACTTATAGGTAACATATCAGGAATTTTTCCCTATATCGATGCCTCATAACTGAGGGGATCATCCTCATGATCATGATGCTGAATCCTAGCTGGAATACATCATGGAGGCATCCTAAAAGTAAACAAGATGTACCATGGTTAATGAGTATTTCTGGAGAGATGAATCAATAAGGATATGGAAACCACATCCCATTCCTGTATGATTCACGTACCATTGTTCTCCCTACAACTAGTATTATCATGTATCTAGTTGAAATGCAAGTGATCAAAGTCATGGAGTATAGATACGTCGGCCACCGCACCAACACTAGAGTCCCTAGTCTGAAAGCTAAACTTGAAACACTTAACTATATTTCCCTAAACGAATATTAGATACACTCAGAACTAAGGTAGAACCAACTGCTCTAATACCACTCTGTCATGACCCATCCCAGTGGGGCCCATGATGTGATTCCCCAAGCCCACCTCTAATAATCTAGGGGGAGAAGACTAGTGATGAGAAAACATATCAATAACATGGGTGGACTTAGACTAAGTACCTGTACACACATGTATATATCCAAGCCTATAAAATGATGAAATGTAAAAAAAACTGAACAAACTTGAATGCATACATCTAAATCACACAACTAGAGTACGACAGGAAGTGAAGGAATGTAAATAGGTCCAAATAAATGTCCAAAACAAAGAGTATGAAACACTTCCAACCTGAAAGTAAAGGGAATTCTATATGAATACTATAGGAACACACCCTAGTCTGTCCGATATCACTAAGTATCGTGTGGTCCTAGTCTGTTAAGGAATCTTTTTAGAGGTCAACCATCTGCATAATACACAACATGTGCGGGAAAAGCCTATGAATGGGTGAGTATAACAATACACAGTAGGACACTTGAAAACCATAAATCATATAACAAAGGAAGTGTTGTCAGCTCTACATAGGTATATGTCTATAATAAATATACGAAGAATGTTTAGATATATACTCAACAGAGACAAACAATCTAAAGGTATGTCACAACCACAATATATCATCCTAAGATTCTAGCTAGAAGATTCCACATAGCACTAGTATAGGATAACATAATCCCTAGTATGATAATACTAATGACATCTGAATAGACTCAATTCACAGATGAGGATCACTCCCAAGGCCATGGGGAAATACGAACAAACTCATTCTGGATTAACCCACTAAGTAAAGGATCAATGCCTACATACTATTGGTCAGGACAATACTAAGAACTCTACCTAGGGAACAAAGATGAATAAAGGATCCCACTCCAAGCCACACAGAGGGATTCCAAGGAATCTTTCCATGAAGTCCTAATGAAGGGATCATTGTCCTAGAAATGGAAGATGATTCCATAAAAACCATCAGGGAAAGGATAATGGGAATTTACCCTAATTAAAATTTCCCAATATACAGAGGATAAGGGATCTAATCTATGTTTAACAAAGTACACGACAAGTATAATGGGTCATAGACTTTGTCTCTTGAACCCAGGTCCTACCTGTGCAAATGAAATGTATCATAAAACTATGTCTGTGTAGTAGTACATGGTGTGTAGTTAGTCCATGTAATCTACCTGTGGGACAGTATATGGCTTAGCTTATGTACCTATCTCTGTGTACCATTACACAGCTTAACCCATGTACTTTTTCCAACCTATGCCTATGTGTAGGAGTGCACGACATGTTGGCTTCCCATGCAGTCCACGACATGTCCGTGTAACTTCAAGGTAAACACTGAGTCTCTAGGGAGGGGTAACATGCTGCGTGATAGGGTCACACACTGTGTGATACTTAAGTCATACAAAAAACCCTAGACACCCTAAAGAGAACCCCACACATAAAATCCAAGACATTACAATTTTATTCATTTTCATGTTTAGTATTTGGTTAATTTTTACACTATTCCATTAAAATAAAGCCATAATTAGAAGCCATAAATATGTGATTCAGGATGAAACTTTTGTATCGAATATTATATAGTGGTTTCAAGGCATGATATGCTAGTAAATTACATGTTTCACCATAATTTATTATGGTTAGAAATATCTATAGTTATCAGCCCCATGATTTCAAGGATCTCATATTCAAATAAGGATATCAATTTTTTTGACTATGTGATTGAAGGATATGACACAAAAATTGGATGTGTCACATTATAATTCCATGGATTAAAAAATATTTAGAATGTTTGATTACTTTTATATTCTAGAAATATTGGATTATTTTTTGTGGGATTAATTGAAACCTAATGGATGGATTTCAGGGTCCATGAACACATGGTATGCTTTATTTGGAGAGGGAAATTTTTGTAATATGAAATTGAAGATGTTAAAAATTGGATTATAATAGTTATTGAAGTCAAATATGAAATTTTTTGGAATATTAGAGACTAATTTTTCTTATCTAGAGTTATTGTATTGATTCTATAAATATATTTTAATAAAAATTAAATATTCAAAATTGATATAAAAGGTTTTAGCTAAGTAGAAAACACCAAATCTGGATGGTTTATTGATCAATTTGATATTCATTGTGAATTACATGTTCATAAATGGATCTTGAATCTATTATTTTAAGTAGTTAGTGGATAAGAATATAGAGGTAGTGGAACTTGGTTTGATAGTGATCTGTACTGAAATATTTTAATTATATACAATGAGATGGTTCTTGGTACACTGACATATCACTATGTGTATTCTCCTTCAATGTATCACTTTGTAGTCAACTAAGTAAATTTATAATGTCAATATATTTATTTTCTACATTTTTAATGATTTAGATATGCCTATAGTATCGATAAGTATGAATAACACAACATATCACATGATATGATAGATTACTTGAATTCAAATACAAACTCATGGTAGTGGATCAGACATTTCTAGAAATCTTTTTTATCTCCCACCTACTATATCATTGAATTTTAATACACCATTAGATATATTTATTATAATATATATTTATAAAAATTACTTGCATGTTGATTATTTAGGATTTAAATTTAAATAATTCACTATGTAGTACGGTTTGTTTTATATCTACACTAACAATTGACTTTAATTACTATATATTAGGCTAAATAATGGAATAAAAAATGAGAAACCATACCATTTTAAGTTGAACCATTTGAAGTAATATTTAATTCATAAGGGAATCAATAGTCAAATGAGTATATTTATTTACCTAAAATAATTAATATTTTACATAGTATAACCTAGACATGAAATAATAATACCTTAGAAAACTATAATATTAACAAAAAATGGGTCAAAAAGTGAACATTAAAATATTATTAGAATATTTTTATCAACTTTTATATTAAGGATAATAAAATTACTAGGAATTATGAGTTTACCAATTCATAATTATCATTCATTAATACTCTAATCAAGTTTGTAATTGATGGGTTAAGTAACTAAAATATTGTCATAGTGAGATTAATGTCTTTTATAACCAAATCATTAAATTTTAATAATTATTTATTAATGAACTACTGAATATAATGATCAATCCCTATACCTGAATACCTTTGACCATGTGCATATTACATGGAATGTCAATTACTGGTGAGTACAAATATGGGTTTACACACCATTTTGGATATTTTCCCTCCAAACATACAAATTAACTAAATGATAAATATCAACTAAAAAATTGGATAAGTCATATATATATATATAATAATCACTAAAAGATTATAATAACAAAGAAAATCCGAATAATAGGGATCCCATAATTCAAGAACCATAACTATTTCATTAGAGTAACATATAAATTATGCTTTTCATATAAAAAATAGATTGAACTCAAAAACTTATGATATCTCCAAGGAGTGTGTACATATGGGGTTGAATATAATAACCCAGTTGGATATTCAAACAATATATTCTTATAGTGAATACATTAATACAAGAATATATATTTTCAAAATTATTTCACAAAATTGTTATTTATGAAGTTGTATACTAATATATTTGAAAACAATGAATAAATAAATAATGTATCATATGAAAATAAAATTGACTATTAACTAAAAGATTAAAAAATATAATATATTATTTTACTTTCCATTTAAGATATATGTTATGATTTTTTATAAACATGTGATTGATGATTAGTTTTTATCTCACAAAAAAATACACTTGACATTAAGTATTTTTCTAGATTATTTATTTAATGTATGTTTATTTTTGTAAAAATGGATAGAATTTGTATGTACAACATTGATTGAATCACTGATGAGTTTCAAAAGGAGTTAAAATATTTTTTCAACTTTTCATTCAATAATTATTTAGATGAATAATTGATTTGATACCCATGTTTTGATTATGTTAAAAGACCACAATCAAATGATGAAGAAGTGACTTACCATATCACCAAACATTGTTTCAAAAAAATATCACATGTGGTATCACAATAGAGAAAACGTTTAAGTGGATAATGACATTTATTCAGATAAAATTATTGGTATGATAAATTTGATCCATCTCCCCATGTATGCTCGTGAAAGTGGAAATGAATACCAGAACATATATTTTATTTATTGATCAAAATGATGGTATTGAGCATGTCATAACATATATGAAATTAGTGAATACCCTAGCATATG
Source organism: Viscum album (assembly GCA_963277665.1). Lineage (NCBI taxonomy): Eukaryota > Viridiplantae > Streptophyta > Magnoliopsida > Santalales > Viscaceae > Viscum > Viscum album. Next base: position 1,935,191,040 of record OY728136.1, on the reverse strand, counting down.
GGGTATATATAAAAATTAGAGAACTTGTGTTTTTAATATGATTATACCATGGGAAAGAAATTTACATATTTAATAATAATTCGGTTGACTATCTTCTTATATTTATTAAGGATTTACTACATGACGATGCATGTATTCTAGAAAATTATTACATGGAATCGAATTTGGTTGAAAAAATTGGATTTTCATATACTAAGATCAATTCTTGTGTTAAATATTTTTTTTATTCTTGAAGGAAAATGTAGAGTTTAGTTAGTGAAAATAGTCTAGTACATCAAGGTGTAAGACTAATAAATATGAAAATAAATTTCTCATCCCAGAGGAAGTGATGTGGCACATTCATTTAATTACCAAACATCAAAAACTTTTTATGACAGAACAAATGACAAGAAATATGATATCACATTAAAATGAAGGAAATACAGATAATGATGAAATATTGCATCTAGTAGATGGGTTAACTTGGATGAAATTTTATAGGTTATATCCTGATTTTATAGTAGACCCAAAAAATGTTAGATTTGGATTGTCATGTGATGGTTTCAAACCATTTCTCCAAATTAATACTGTACACAGTAATTGGCCTATTTTTATTCACATTTATAACTTTCCATCATGGATTTGTATGAAGAATCTATTTAATATCATGATTATATTGATATCTCCACCTAGTGATCCTAAAAATGATATTGAAATATACTCGAAACCATTAATTGATGAGTTAAATGAGATTTGGATTTTCGATCCACCAAAATATGATACATTTCAAAAGGAGAAATTAATATTTCATACAAATTTATTATTGATGATAATTGATTAACCTAATTATAGAATGATGTCTAGTTGGAGTAAAAAATAGAAATTATCTGGCCCTATTTGTATTAAAAGTACACATTCTCTTATATTAATGTTTCTTTGATCTTTAAGATTCATATGGAATCAATGATTTCAATCGATGGTTCATCCATATATAAAAAAGTGAAGACAGTTTGATAATGATGCTGAGACATATGAAACACCTCAAAAAATGTCTAGTAATGATATTGTTAAAGAAATTTATGGTTTTAATTTTGTTCTTGTAAAACTTAAATCACAATACTTAAAGTGAAATAATGTTATTTTAAATTCTAATAGAAATTGGATAAAGTAAAGTATATTATTTGAGTTTCTTTTTTGGTTATTGAATTTATCACGTCATTTCTTGGATTTAATACTTTTCAAGAAGAACATTTGTGAAATGTTACTTTCTACTATTTTAAATCTTAAGGGAAAAAATAAAGATGATTTATAGTCTCATCATGATTTCATGGATTGGGGTATAAGGTAAAGACTTTATCCTAATTTAGTTGTAAAGAGTTAGTGGAAATTCCATTTCGACTATTTTTTAATGAATAACATGGAGAAAAAAATTTATTCAGGTCATTGAAAGTTTAAAGGTTTAATATGGCTATTAAAGAAACATTTGAAAAATAGTGAATACACATATGTGAAACTAAAATCTTTTAAAACCCATGATTACTATGTCTTGTAACATGAGTTGATTCCCATTACTATTTGACATTTTCTTTCAAATAATTTTAGAGTTATTGTTATTAAGTTATGTCATTCTTATTGAGATTTTTGTGATAAAAATACTTATTATAAGTGTTGTTCATAAATTATAGAGAGATGCACCAATTATTATTTGTGACTTATTGAAAATTTTCCCACTATATATAATCATTAATTCTCTATTATGAAAGGATATTTAGCACAAGAATGCATGGATTTCTATTCATTATACTTGGAAAATATCACTACAAGGTCTAGTTGACTAATGAAAACTTAATATTTGCAACATGATCTCATTGGGCCTATATATCCATCACTAACCCAAAAAGGGGATATTTAGTTCGTACTCATTGTGTAATTTAAGCATGGAAGAGTGGTAAATGGATCCTCATACTGTATTATTCAATTTTTGCGTTCTTAATGATTTCATCAAGTAAGTAAAATAATAAATATTTTTTTATTATGTTATTTATTTATATATTCTAGAATTTAAATATTTCATATTTATTGAAAAAAATTATAAATTATTAAAAGGAGACATAATTCTCTATTTATTAAAAAGAAATAAAAATTACAAAACAAAGAATTTAATGATTGGTTAAAGTCAAAAAGTAATATATTTAATTTTTTTCATAAATTAATCACATGTACTTATTAAATATTCAATGTTAGTATCTTTACCAATGAATGATGAATCTGATGAAATAAAAGCATTGTACGCTGGTCCAAACAATATGGTACGTGATTGAAAGGAAATATTTTTCAATGGATATAAATTTGTTATAAATATATGTGCAATAAAAATGGAAACATAGCATGAAAGTGTCACGATAAGTTTCAAAACATATTATTATGTGATTACATCATACAAGAAACCTCGAACACAAAATATATCATATTATGGTTTTTCGAAAGAATCATTTTATTAGATTACTTTACACATGGTTGTGTTTCAATGATTAAATGAATGTGGTCTAATTCAATGAAATGACAAGGAATTCATACAGATAACCATGGAATTAGAATGATTGATATGAACCACCAACTTCGTACCGATGAACCTTATATTCTTGCATCATATGCTAGAAAAGTAATTTATGAACTGAGCCATTAAAACAATAATTTGGTGTTTTTTTTGATGTCATCCAAAGATATATTTTTGAAGAATGTGTGGATGATAATGATGTTTTAGTTGAACCTATCAATATTTATTCAAATGTTTCATTCGATGACACATATGTTTCAATTTCTAGAATATATTATGAACCAAAAATTGTAATAGAGCATACATAGCATTAAAACATTTGTAAGTATTTACCTAATATAATTGTAGTATCATATATGTTTTTAAACATTCATACATAATGTCAAATTAATTTTGTTAATTACATTTCACAAATTTCAAATGAGTTGACATTGTGGTAACTAAATATCAAAATGTAACGAAATTGTAATTTTTAAGTTGATTAATCCTTGTATTAAATATCATTATATGTCGTTTCATTTGTTTTTTAAGTCAAACAGCTGTATTATTTAACATTTTCCTTATTTCTATTTATATTAAAATATTTTTTTAAATTTACAGGTAAAAATATCGAATAATAAATTAGTTAAAAGGAGAATAATTCAGAGAAATAAAAAATATATTAGATATTTAGGCATGTTTCTAATGATCACCTCTGTGAGTACATTTTATGTTTATATATTATGTTCCTTAATATTATTTATCCTTTTATCATTTATTTTATTTTATTTTCTATATTATTTTAGGTTATATCATTAAGGATATGATTGGATCATGCTGCAAAGGCTGAAATTATGTATGGGGGTACTGGTATGACCAATTTTATGTTTTATCCTACTAATATGCCACTTCAGTCACCAGGAGGTCATCTAATTTAGAATCCCTTCATGCCAATTTAGTCACTAGGGGTACATCCTCTGATTTTTCTATCTTTTTATTTTCCATACCCACAATTTCCACATCCCTTTCAATACAAACCCACATAGGATGGCAGTTCTTAGGCTATTATCCTTCTTTATTACCCATTCCCACCTTCCATTGTACATGGTTCTACTCCTCTATATACCCCACCACTATATCCATATCTACAATGATCTTTACATGGATATACATTATATTTTTCCCTCCATCAGTATATTTATCTCCATTAAATATACAAGGCTTGTAGATATCCCAACTCCCATAGAGGATACTCCCGCTCATCTTCTAGATGTAGTACTCAATGGGTTAGCAGATCCCCCATCTAATGGTATGTGTTCAAAAATTACTAATATTGATTAATTATAAATTTATATATATTATTTTCATTTACTAACTATTTTTCATGATTAGCTACATCCTATACCAGACGATTAGGTGACATAAAAATTTGAGAGTTCTGGAATTGACACACATATATCATGGTTCAATATAATGAGGACAACATTATCATTCGTAAAAATTTTAAGGAATATAAATGTTTTATGGGTAAACTTCAAAAAATCATCAATATTGTTCCAGTTCAACTAATAAGTTGGAGGGAAGTTAGAGACCAAATAAATAACAATCCCTAGGTAGATATATGGGTAAGTAATTTTAATTAAATTATATATATATATATTAATTTAGAATATTATATTGACAAATATTTTTTCCAATGTTTCTCAGATATAATTTACTTTATAAGAAAAATTAAAGGGCTGAAAGGTTAATGGAGTTGGGTGAAATGTGGATAGCATAAAAGTATGACCTATATACTGTATAGAAAGAGAGAGTTGATACTAGGATTGATGAAATTCCAATCATTATTGATTGAACAATAACATATTTGAACAAAATAATCCAATATTCAAAGTGTCTAGAGTGTAAGGTATTAGTTAAATATATATATATATGATTATTTATTTATTTGAAAATTATTTTTAATTTATAAATTACTTATTTTATTGATGTTAATGAAATTATATAATTTTTTTTATATAGGATAAATCTGACATAAATAAAAGAAAAAAAAGTGAAACAAAATACATTCACACTCTTGGACACACTTCTCTCCCAAATAATAAGAAATAATAAGTAATTTAATATTTAAAATATTAAAATTCACTTTCTTTAATTATATATTTATTGGGTTTAAGGTTTTGTTGGTGTGTCAATTTGGTTTATTTTTTATAACTTTAGGTCTATACTTATGTATAGAATATGAAAGAATGAATCAAGTGACAATAAAATGTATCTGAAGTAATAATTTTTCCACTTCCAATGGACATATAATTTTTTTTTTTAATTAACCTTAAAAAATTAAATATTAATTAAAAATCTAACTAAACTTGTTGGACCTCTTAGATCTTTTATTTGGAAACAACTTATTTAGTTTCTTGATTATCTTCATAACTGAAATCTTATTTTACATCATCCCTATTCTTCATTTCTTGATTAATATTGAATTTAAATTATTTAGCACCAACTTGTAATGATAAATCAACTTTTTTACATCAACTAAGTCCCTTACAATTTATAAAATAACCTTCTAAGTATAATGGGTGTTTTATCTTCATCCAAATTAAGCATAAAAAATTAATCAGTTAATTAACATTTTCCACTATTGCTAAAATAACTTCAATATAATCTCTGGGATATATCACCATTGTATCATCCAATTGAGGTGAAAAATTTGTGAGTTTCATATCTATTTGAAACCCATGATTTTAAAAGCTAAGTATGATATTATATTCACACTCACACAAAGATCACATAACGATTTACCAAATTTAGAAGATCCAATTTTTATAAGAATATAGAAACCCCCTTAGTGGTCAAGAAATATGATAAGGTTTCTTTTAGTGAACATTGATTGTTTTGGGAATTATTTCCTTTTTGTAATATGGGGGAAATCCTCTTTATGAAATTTTTTTTCCAGTAAATCCATGATTTTATGGAAGCATACATATATAAATTAATAAATCTCTTCTCAAAATTTATTTATCAAAAATACCCCATAATTAATAATAAATGTCAAACTATTACTTATAGAATGCTCAAAACATAACTATATCCATTATACAATCATATTTTTTAAAGAGATCTATAAAAACTTGAAACCATAGTGAATATGTTATGTGATTAAGTGAAAAAATAATTGTTGATAATTGAAATTATGTTCTTCTGGTTCTTAATTGTGATCAATAATTCATTTCCAACTAATTTAAAATATCATTATCAATTGAGTGAGTACAAACTGGTATTAACAATTCCCTATAATCTAGTTCCTGAATAAGAACTTCAATCTATATATTTTTAACTAAAATGGAAAATTAATATGATAGAGTCTATGATACATATAATAGATATGTGTTATAAATTTTACACAAAAAATATATTTGAATATTAATCTTAAAATACAAGACAACCTCAAATAATATTAAACCCAAAATTAATGGATGTGGTGAAAACGGATATTAAAAATTTATTAAAAGCATCTATCTTATATCCAATTTTAAAATCTATGTGGGTCAGTAGTATTATGATAGTATCCAAAAATGAGGATTAATAATTATGGATAATTAATAAAATGAGATAGTAAAATTAATAGTTCAAGATTTCATGAAGTATATGAAATCACACCTGGATAATATAAATTGCACCACATTTTTTTAGGATTCTATAAAAATTGATCAGCTAAATATCGTACCACAAAATAATTTGTTATGAATAATGAAAAGTGGGATTTAGTTGTTAAATGTGGAGAACTAATTTTGTTATGACTAACAAGGAACAATATAGTAGAGGAAGTATTTACACCCTAATGAAAATTTCTATGGTATAATAGATTTCAAATAAAATTTATTTTTTATAGAATTTGATTTTAGTTATTTTGTAATAGATAATATTACACCATAATGAAAGGAATATTTTCATGATTTTAAAATGTATATATATATATATATATATATATTTCAAAATGAAAAAGAATTAATCTAAATGGGTGTGAGTGAATTATATCAGATGTTTACAAATTTTGAGAGACAACTAAATAAAACCAATAATGGTATCGGGAAGATTGAATAAGATTCATAAATAATCAATATCAATTAATTAACCTATGAAGGATAATAAAAATAGTTTGATATTTGTGGTTATTATTTGAAAAGGAAGTCTTATTATTTTATTGTATTTTTTTTTCTAAATATGTTCTTAAATATTTATGAAAAGAAGTTATATTTTAGAATCAAATATTGTGAATGTGGAGAGTAATTGGAATATAGAAGTTATAGTAAGAAGAAGTGGTCAAAGAAGATCCTCTATATTGACTGTATTTGTATTAATTTCACATAATTGATGGATCTAGTGGGAGTTTAAGATGAATTAACTCTAATAATTTAAATATGATACTTTTTTTGTTTTTTATTCACTATATTATCCTAGTGAATCTTGAATCCATGGGAATTTCTAGGTTATTATAAGGGCACATTTATTCATGTTTGAATGTTAAACCTTCTAAATGATAATTTAGTTCATGTTCATTTTATTTACATCCATAATTCAATAGGTCAAAAATAGTGTAATGTTAATCTAATTGATTAAAAAAGGTTTAACAATGGTTTTTAAAATAACAAATGATAAAAATAATTCACTAATCTACTGAAATCCACCTAAACATTGTTATATTCATTCAAATAGAGCCTCTTTAATTGGTATTAGAGAAGTTTAAGTAACCTTTTAAAGTAATGTTTCTACTATTTTGGTATTTTTTCCGATATTGAAGACCATTTGACGTTCTGAATTTTAATTTCGTAAGGATTCATTTCAATTCATTATATAACAAAATTATTCTTACATTTGATGAGAAAAATTATAACACATGTAAGGATATAATTTTGTAATACTTATTTTCATTGATTATTCATGTGGTAAATTTATAGACGATGGGTTCACTCTTACTATTAATTATATAGTATTGAATTCAATTGACAGGAAAGACACTGATATTCACTATAATATAAGAAACCCTATCTTTTTCTCCCTTTCAATGAATGAATTTCTAAACTTTATTAGTATTAATACCATAAATTGTGTTTGGGATAAGATAGATAATATTTATGAAGTTAATATCAAAGAGGTGGAATCCAAACATCTGATTTGGAATTTCCAATTCAAAGATATTCATATTCTTGAATAATAAAATTTAGAAGAATTTTTCATTAGAGGAAATAAGATTATGAGATTCATATAAGAATTTGGATAAACTCTAAAATATTAAATGGTGGTAAATAATATACTTAATATTGTAGCAGAATGGTTTGATGTAAATGTTTCATCACAAGAGGTTTTTTATTTGAATTCATTTCTATTGGATAATTTTCATAGTTTTATATAAACGTTTCATCCACTTTTAATATTCCATACACTATAATTGGGCCCAAAAAATGAGTCCTAAGCCCTTTCCCATCCCAAAACACAATCTCAATGATTCAATCATCACGTCAAGAAATCTTGACTTTGTTATTGGTAATTGAAGTTTTATCTCTGGACACTAGAGTTCCCTTCCTTAAAATCAAGGACACCACATCTATACCATGCATAGTTAAAACATCATCATGATCCATTTCCCCCTATCATGATGTATAAAGCGCTATATTCAAAATTAAAATACCATATAAATATCCTATAAAGTTACAAAGTAAAGGATGTGGCTGGTAACGAGGATCATGTTTACTAGAGAGGGGTTCACAACCCAATAGAACATGTCAAGTTGCATCATTATTAAGGATTCCCTAATAAGGTATCCTTTTTTTATAATAAAAACTATATAATTAAAATGGTGTGATATTAGTATCTAAATGAAAAACATGATAAGATATTGAAGACCTGGCTCTTTCACTAGTATGAACATGTGTGTCAAGTAGACCAAAACTTCACCAGCACCTGATCAGGGATAGTGGGCTATCCAGCCTCAATTAAAAATCTTGCGGTCCCCAAACTGTGAAGTTATAGAGTATACCTTATCCCTCTTCATTTAGAATCATTATATGACATGGGTTTAACAATATCATTTTAAAACTTCTTAACCAATTGGTTGATATACCCTACTATATTGTTTTTTTGATTCATTTAGTATAGATAAAATTTATTTCTATTTTATTTAGTTTGTTTTGATTTGGTTAAAGTTCATTTTATTTTATTTAATTAGGTTATATTTGGTAAGTTTGGATTCTATTTGGTATGAAATTGATCAGTTTTACTTACATTAACTTATATTATTTTAGTTCTGTAGAGTTTATTTCTATTATGTTTGGTTAAATTTAGTTAAACATGTTTGAATTCAATATGGTTAGATTTAGGTTAGTTTGGTGAAATTTTGTTTATGTTTGTTTGAGAGTAGTAAGTTTTGTATAACTCAAATAAATGTGATTCAATTCATTTAAATTTAATTTGGGAATAGATAGTTCAAATAAGTATATTTTAGGTTAGTTTGACATATTTTAGTTATGGTCATTTCTATTTTATTAGGTTTAGTTCCATTCCACATAATTATATATATTTTAAATTAGTTCTCATTCATTTAGTTTGGTTTTTTTCTTTTTTAGTAATTTTTTATCCTATAATTTAAATTTCATTGTTTATATTTTTTTGGATTTTAGATTAAAATATATTTTATTAAGATCAATCCAATTCAATTTAGGTTAGTTTAGTGTAATTTAATTAATTTATAATGTTGATTTATTTCTTTGTTTTTCCTAAAAAATGAATTGAATATCGAGGGTCGTGTTCCTTGATCTACCTTATTTTTTAAAATATGGAAAAAGAGAGATCATACTATGGTAAATAGAGACTTTCATGATATGATTTTAAGTGAATTTTAATTTATTTTATTTTTTATGAATTTAATTATTTATATTAATTAATCACTTTAATTGATTTTATATACAACTCAATATATTGCTTTAGAGGAATTGGTAAAAAATAAACTAGAAAATTTGAGACTGAATAACCATCTTCATCAAGTATTAGGAGACAAACGTCATGGAATGGTGCATTGCCAACTTGGGACAAAAATTTTTCAATCTATATCCTGGTCTCCTGACAACATTTCTTCAAGTACCGATTCTGGTATGGTCATAGAGGAACAAATGAATACTAAAATCAAAAATGAAACTCAAAATGAATAAGAAGATACTCAACATGAAAAGATGGTAAATGAAAATATGATTAAAGCTATATCTTCACTTTCTTATGGTTATCTTGATTTTTATTTTTGTACTGTTGAGTTGTATTATGGTGTGTGGTGTTTGTTTTGTTTCTACTAGGGTGTAAGGGAAGTTGCATTTTATGATGGTTAATGAAGAAGAATATTTCCATGGTTTGAAACTGTGGAAATAGACCAACAACCATGTTTTCCACCCTAAATTACCCCTACATCCATGGTTATTGGATTTTATGGAAGAAAAAATAGACATTGTTTGTAACTGTCACTAAAATCATAATTCCATAATCGAAACTATGGATATTTTTTAATTTCCATGGTTTTAAACTATGACAATATACTTCCACGGGATTAGTAATAGACACAATTTCAAACTGTGGCTACATGTGTAAATCTACCATTGAAACCATGGATATTATAATATTTACACGGTTTGAACCATGGCTATTGGTCTATAGTCATGATTTGAAATAAAAAAAAGCCTTGGCACTATTTCCATGCCAATAGGATCCACTACCAGCTAAAACGTGACTATTACCAATATCCACAGTTTAGGGGTCTATATCCACAGTTATAAACCATTTATATAGATTTTTTTTCTAGTAGTGAAGGTAAATGTATTCATGGATTATCATGTTTTTCACTTGAATAATGGGATTCCTTTATTTTTATATCCCTTTCCAAGCATTGTTTTTCTCATCCCATGTTTTCATTTTTTTGATAGGATATATAGATGGGTATAAATTTTATCAAGTTCAAGATTTACACTATGGAACGTACATCACCCTCTCGCTCCCATGTCTCGTCTTATACCCGGCCGTGCTGCTATAGCACCCGTACAAGAGGAACAAATATTTCACGAAGTTTCTTCATGCTCCAGTCAACAATTCGCATCAGATATTCCTCAAAGGAAGCATCCACATCCAGTTCAACCTCATCATGCTGAAAAATGTGAGTCAGATCTGAAAAGTACCGGCGTAGATGAGATACATGAAAAACATCATGCATGGAATGATATCTCTGCGGAAGTGCAAGTTGGTAAGCTATTGTCCTGATCCGCTTCATTATCTCAAAGGGTCCTACGAACCTCAGTGAGATATTACCCTACTTCCGTATACATCTCTCCGCCAACCTGGGTGAGACCTTCAAGAAAACCTGGTCCCCAACCTCGAACTCAAGAGGTCACCGGTGCTTTTTAGCGTAGAACTACTATCTAGACTGAGCTGTTTGTATACGCTTCCTAATAAGCTGTATCTACTCTGTATTTTCCTACACCATACATGGTATTAGAATAGCTACCTCCCCTACTTCAAGCCAACACAAAGGCGAGCGACAAGGCCTACCATATAAGGCTTCATAGGGAGCCATCTCAAAGGTAGCATGGAATCTATTGTCATAACTGAACTCGACAAGAGGAATTTGTTTCTCCCATGAACCTCCAAAATCAAGAACACAGGAACGTAACATATCCTCTAGTACCTGTATAGTCTGCTTGGTCTGTCCATCAGTCGGTGGGTGATAGGCCATGCTCAAGAGTACCTGCATACCCAAGGTCTTCTGTAAACCCTTCCAGAACTGAGATTTAAAACAACGATCTCTGTCTGAGACAACAGATCGAGGTGCTCCATGAAGGCACACTGTTTCCTTGAATTACAGTCTTCCGAAGTCATCAACTGTGAAGGTCTCCTGCACTGGTAAGAAATGTGCAACCTTCTTCAAATGGTCGATGATAACCCATACTACATCATTGCCATGAGGTGACCTGTCACGACCCGTCCTCGTGGCCCGTTCCGTGACTACCACAAGCCCACCTTCTATAGGCCAGGGGCTGGCAACTAGCACCAAAGGCGTAAATCCCAATAACTGGGAAGGAATTGCCTTTATAAAAGTAAACAAAACACCACAGAGTATGAGCGGAAGTAATACACTAAGTACAAAAGAAAGTGCTGAAAAGTAAATGTGATAGAATATAAACCCAACTGAAAGTACAGCTACAACTGAATGAAAGTACAACAGAAAAGACAAGCAGCTGGAAGAATAGAAGCAGCTCCTAGGTTGTCCACCACAGATGCTACCTGAAGGGTAGGTACTGGTAGTGCAACTCCTGGATCATCCAACACAGATCCTACCCGAAGGGTAGGTACATATAGCCTCCACAACGCTCTCGCCTGTCAACCTCCTCCGAGTATCGTCTCGTCGTGAAGTCCACCTCTGGATACTAACTCGTCGTGAGGTCCACCTCTGGTTATTGTCCAGTCCTCAAACACTCGGCCTCTATCAGCGCTGCTCGTCATCTGCAACCAACACAACGAGGTGCGGGCATAGACCGTGTAGGGGTGAGTATACGATACTCAGTAGGGACCGTGAGATCCTCAAGGTCTCACTAAATCCAACAAGGATAACCACAAATAAGGATCTCAACAGATAACCCTTACTTAGGTATAAGCCCATACTTATACCTAAGTTATCAAGTAACCCATCTCAGTCATGAGGAAACACAAAGGTTATGAAATCAACTGATAACCATTACCTAGGTATATGCCCATACATATACCTAAGTTATCAAGTGACCCATCTCAATCATGAAGTAAACACAAAGGTCATAGACTCAGCTCAAACTAGGATTTTCATTATCGAAACCGTAACTACTGAAGAGCTCCGTCTCTGACGAGTACAATGATCTTGTCACGACTCCGAGGTACTGCTTACTAACCTAAGACTGCTGAGGTACTCCTCCTATCGAGTACCGCGGGTCATCCACCCAAACACATAAGTGCTTCCTGCCAGGGTCTGCCACCCAAACATAGTAGTGCACCCCCCCGAATAGCATGTAGAGGTACTCCTTCTGTTGAGTACCGCACGTCTGCACCCAAACGCAGTAGTTCCCCATTCGCCATGGGTATGCACCCAAAAACAATAGTTCTCCGTCCACTGTGCTAGTCGACTCACTCCAAGCCGAGTCGGTCAAGCAGTCGTCAGGTCTCAGCCGGCTACACGGTCTCCGTACTCCGTATGCTCGTCTCCAGGAGGGTCCGCTCCATGAGCTATAGTTCGATACTCCAAGTATCACAAAGTCCCATGAAGAAGTATCTCAAAGGACTACCTCACCATAGGGGTCTCAACGCAATAGACAACGCATCAATCGGGCGCCCGGTCTGTGAGTTATTAGCATTTTCGTCCCAGAGGCCCTGTTGGTTTCATGTACGAACCAACCCAGCCGCATATCAAATGTACCCCGAACTCTAATAGGGTATACTCATAGAGACTGTTTCTCAACGTGATTACCAATGCCGCTAACGGTTCATCAAACGGTCGTCCGATCTGAAAGTTATTGGCTTTTCCGTTCCAGGGGCCCGGTTGGATTTCGGGTACAATCCAACACGACCTTAATCCAACTGCATCCAAACCTCAGGTGAAGTATGCCAAAAGTTCAATCTCATCAAGAGGAATCCAACAAAGTCTACGGCATGTCAATCGGAGGTCCGAAGCTCAAGTTATAAGCGTTTCCGCTCCGCGGGCCGGGTTGGTTTCAGGTTCGAACCAACCCGGCCGTACCCAAAGTTATCCAAAACCTTGAGTGTAATATACCAAAATGACTGTTTCGATCCAAGTATCCCATATCTACTGACGGTGCGTCGTTCGGAGGTCCGTATCCCATGTTATGGGCGTTTGAACTGAACTGTCCGAAAAATATGGGGTTCGGGCCCGGTCCGACCCGGCCCGATACCCCCTTGGTCAGCCCAAACCGGGTCTAGGTCCGGCCAATTAGGGCGCAGAACAACCCTGCAGGCGCGGCCCGGCCCAACATGGGGGTCTGGCCCAGCGCGGGCGGCACGGCCCGGCATGGGCGGTCCGGCCCGGCGCAACCGGTCTGGCTGGCAAGGCCGGTTGGCCTGGCGCGGGCGCGGCCCGCGTGGCCAGCGAAGAGCAGAGGGGGGGGGGGGGGGGTGCTGTCCCCCCCGGTTGACTGAAACAGCGCGGAAATTAAGCTGCACCTACCCCTAAACCCGAAACGGCTTAGCCATTCCGGTCCGCCGCAGCTTAGCCGCGACCGTCTCCTCCGGTGCCGGTCGCCGGCGCGGCTGCGCCGGTGAGCCGCGCTGCCGCTGCTTTCCGCGGACCACCGGACGCGCTCCGATGGTCTGTTTTTCCCGCCGTCTTCGCCAGTGGTCATCTCGGGTCCCATACTTTACTGCTAAGACCTCAAATTGTCTTTGCAGCCTCTTCCATCATCTCCCATCGATTTGCGCACCAACAACAATCTGCGGAGGGTTGTCGGGCCGTGTTTGTTCGGACCGGGCCCTCCGCGTTAGGTGTTATCAAATGGAAAACATTTAAACACATGATTTTAATCATTGACGAGGGTATAATTCACATAAACACAAAATATGAAAACCCCCTACCTCGTGTCGTTCATCATTTGTTGACGATATCGCTGGAGGGTGGACGCCGGCTCGTCGTCGTCGTCCCAAGGGAGGAGATGAAGATGATGATGGTCGCTAGCATTCGTTGCTTCTGTCGCCGTCGGTGTGCACCCGAGGAAGTGTCGTCTCTTATCTTGTTGCGAAGGAAGAATATAAGGTGAGTCATTGTTGGCGAGTTCCCCACGTCAGTGTCTCCTCCCTTGCCATGGAGGAAGAAGAGGATGAAGAACCGTGATCGACGAGTCGTTCTATGTTGAGGGGTCGATGTTCTTCGTTGGAGAAGAACCGTTCTTCACGGAGAGGAAGATGTTCTTCCACCCAAGAGGAACTTCCTCCTTTTACACAAGTGCTCTTTCCCTTTTCTCCCAACACAAAATGTGTCAAAGTAAAATAATAGGTTCATGCTATTATTTTATTAACACAAGTAATTTCAATTTTTCAAAATTCAAACACTTAGTTAATTAATTAAATAGGTTCAATTAATTAATTAAGGTATGTGTTGGCAAGAGTTAAGAGGGATAGAGAGAGGAAGTGGAAGGTTACTCAATTTAAGATGAGTTTACAAAATTTAAGAGGGAGGTGAGGAGTTATGGAAAAAGTGAAGGGGTGGGGCTCGTGTGGGCCCCACCTCTCCTTTATTCTCCCAAGGGAAGTTAGAAACCCAACATGTCCCACTCCAACTCCCTCACCTAGGAGTTAAACCACATAAGAGAGGGAAAAAGTGTTGTGACACAACACTTAAACCACTTAGAAAGAAATAAAAATAAAATTGTAAAACAATTATATTTTTATTCCTCACTCTTTTTTTAACAACTCCTCCTGAGAAAACGCAACTCCAGAGAGGGTCTTGTTAAGCAATTACCGGCGCTGCGAGTTCATCGGTGCCCTCAGATTTCGATTCCGAGCACCGGTTCAAAAGTTAGAAAAACACGCTCGTTCGTTCACTGAACGTACCTGAGATAAACTTCTGAAGTTGATTCCGGGAACACCGGGCCTCAGAATCAGGTTCCATCAAAAACCACATACTCGTAAAATTTCAAATAAATTAAGAAAAAAATTTACTTGAAATTTTCAGGTCTTTATATTACTCAAGACCCATCCTTGGGACCCGTTCCGTGACTACCCCAAGCCCGCCTCCCATAGGCCAGGGGCTGGCGACTAGCACCAAGGCGTAAATCCCGAAAAAAGGGGAAGGAATTGCCTTTATAAGTAAAAAACACCACAGAGTAAGAAAGAAGAAGTAAACACTAAATAAAACTGGGTACAATAGTAAGTGCGGAAAGTAAATGGGCCAGAATACAAACCCAACTGAAGTAAAGTACAACTGAAAGAAATTACAACAATTGAAAGTAAAGCGGCAATGTCAAGCCGTCCTCAAGAAGTCCCACCTGAAGGGTGGGTACAGATAGCCTCCTCAGCTCCTCGGGTCCAGCCCCCTGCTCCGTGTATGTCCCGCCTAGTGGTCCACCTCCAGGTATCAACTTGCTCCACAAGTGTCAACCACGATCAGCGCTGTCCGTCGTCTGCATCCAACACAATGTAGTGCGGGCATAGCCCGTGCAGGGGTGAGTATACGCTACTCAGTAGGGACCCCGAGACCCTCGAAGGTCTCCCAGAATCCACAAAGGATAATCCACAACGGAAAGATACAATCACGAAGTAACATCCAACACTACTTAGGTATATTCCCATACATATACCTAAGTCATCAATTCCAGTTCGGCTCCAACATCCGAGCCCAAGTTTGATCACGTCCACACAGGATAGTACAACCCAATCCACACAGGAAATCACAACACAATATATATAGAAATCAAGTCAATCATATCGAAAATAATGATTGAAAGTCAAGAATCAGCTCACACAGGTATACTTCTTCGTAAGGTGATAGTTATGATCAGATATAGCCACTGATTCATCTAAGCTGGGACCCACGTAGGATACTAAACCAACTAAGCTATCAGACCCAAATAGGATACAGACCAGCTACTCTTCCAGACCCACGTAGGATAGAAAGAATAGATTCAAACACTGCCAGAACCACGTAGGATACAAGAACAATAGTCATCGTCGTCGAACCCACGTAGGATTTCAGTACGGTCTTCATCGCTGCCGAACCCACGGAGGATTTCAGTGCAGTATTCATCACTGCCAAACCCATGGAGGATTTCAGTGTAGCTTTCATCACTGCCGAACCCACGGAACATTTCAATGCAGTCGTCATCGCTGCCGAACCCACGAAGAATTTTAGTGCAGTCTTCATCGTCGTCGCAGTCGCAGCCAGCTCTAGGGTTCCCGCACACAACATTCTCGATTTTGGGAGGGTCCGCTCCACGATCCAAGGGGGTAGATACATCAACTAACATGTAGTCCGGAGTTCATGTATCCCAAAGTTCCGTCTCGACAAGAGGAACTCAACGTGACAGACGACACGTCAATCAGACGCCCGGTCTGAGAGTTATTGGCTTTTTCATTCCAGGGGCCCGGTTGGTTTTTAAGTCAAAACCAACCCGACCGAACTCCAACTGCATCCAAACCTTGAGTGTAGTAAGCCAAAATTTCCGTCTCACTAATAGGAATCCAATAAATTTGACGGCACGTCAATCGGACGTCCGGATCTCAAGTTATAAGCGTTTTCACTCCGAGGGCCCGGTTGGTTTCGTGTTCGAACCAACCCGGCCATACCCAAAGTTTTCCGAAACCTTGAGTGTAATATACTGAAACGACCGTCTAGACCCAAGGATTGCATCTCAACTGATGGTGCATCAATCGAAGGTCTGTAGCCCAAGTTACTAGTATTTAAACGAACTGTCTGGTTTTAGGGGGTTTTGGGCCCGGACCGACCCGACCCAAGACCCCCTGGGTCGGCCCGAACCGGGTTGACCCGACCCGGGTCCGGGTCCGGCCTGTACATTACTTTCAGTTTGAGTTTTTATTCTGGACCACTTACTTTTCCGCACTTACTATTGTACCCAGTTTTACTTAGTGTTTACTTCTGTTTGCTTACTCTGTGGTGTTTGTTTACTTTATAAAGACAATGCCTTCCCCTTTTTGTCAGGATTTACACCTTGGTGCTAGTCGCCATCCCCTGGCCTATGAGAGGCGGGCTTGGGGTATTCACGGAGGAACCCATCCTTAAGTGTGGTGCACTGCCTGGGTTGAGATGTAGGGCCTAGAACGAGTGCGTTGTGCTCTAAAGGGGGGTGATTGTAACATCCCCAAATGATATAGGGTTAAATGACTAAATGATATGACTCATTTAAACAAGGCGCACCTTCCTTTTTAGGAGCCTACCTGATTAAAACTCCACAGTTAAGCGTGCTTGGACTTGGGTAGTGATCAGGATGGGTGACCTTCTGGGAAGTTTCCCAGGGTGTGTGTGAGTGAGGAAAAATCACACTGGAAAGGACCTGACAGGTGGGCCCCACATGTGTGTGGGGGAAACTGGTGGTACCTGGTGGGCCACGACCCGACAGGCATGTTAAGGCGGGGTGGTTGTGCTATCACCAGGACCCAGTTGTCAAATTGGTATCAAAGAGAAAACATTTAAACACATTCTTTTAATCATTGATGAGGGTATAATTCACACAAACACAAAATATGAAAACCCTCTACCTCGTGTCGTTCGTCGTTTGTTGACGATATCACAAGAGGGTGGACGTCGGCTCGTCGTCGTCGTCCCAAGGGAGGAGATGAAGATGACGATGGTCGTTGGCATTCGTTGCTTCCGTCGCCATTGGTGTGCACCCGAGGAAGTGTCATCTCCTCTCTTGTTGCGAAGGAAGAATATAAGGTGAGTCGTTGTTGGAGAGTTCCCCACGTTGGTGTCGCCTCCCTTGCCGTGGAAGAAGAAGAGGATGAAGAACCGTGATCGCCGAGTCGTTCTATGTTGAGGGGTCGATGTTCTTTGTTGGAGAAGAACCGTTCTTCATGGAGAGGATGATGTTCTTCCACCCAAGAGGAACTTCCTCCTTCTTTTACACAAGAGCTCTTTCCCTTTTCTCCCAACACAAAATGTGTCAAAGTAAAATAATAGGTTCATGCTATTATTTTATTAACACAAGTAATTTCAATTTTTCAAAATTCAAACACTTAGTTAATTAATTGAATAGGTTCAATTAATTAATTAAGGTATGTGTTGGCGAGAGTTAAGAGGGAGAGAGAGAGGAAGTGGAAGGTTACTCAATTTAAGATGAGTTTACAAAATTTAAGAGGGAGGTGAGGAGTTATGGAAAAAGTGAAGCGGTGGGGCTCGTGTGGGCTCCACCTCTCCTTTATTCTCCCAAGGGAAGTTAGCAACCCAATGGGTCCCACTCCAACTCCCACACCTAGGAGTTAAACCACATAAGAGAGGGAAAAAGTGTTGTGACACAACACTTAAACCACTTAGCAAGAAATAAAAATAAAATTGTAAAACGATTATATTTTTATTCCTCACTCTTTTTTTTAACAACTCCTCCCGAGAAAATGAAACTCCAGAAAGGGTCTTCTTAAGCAATTACCAGTGCTGCGAGTTCATCGGTGCCCTCAGATTTCGATTCCGAGCACCGGTTCAAAAGTTAGAAAAACCCGCTCGTTCGTTCACTGAACGTACCCGAGCTAAACTTCAGAAATTGATTCCAGGCACACCGGGCCTCGAAATTAGGTGCCGTCAGAAACCGCATACTCTTATAATTCCAAAGAAATTAAGAAAAAAATTTCCTTCAAATTTCCGGGTCTTTACATGACCTGGGTAAACCGGTTACAAAGTCCATAGAGACATAATCCCATTTCCACTCCGGAATGGACAACAGCTGCAAAAACCCTACCGAATGCTGATGTTCCGCCTTCACCTACTGACAGGTGGAACAACATGTGAAAAAACTATCTATCTCCTACTTCATGCTGGGCCACGAGTACTATCGTTGCAAATCACGATACATTTTGGTGATGCCTGGGTGAACTGCCCATGTTGAGGCTTGGAAATCCCTAATCAGCTCCTCTCTGATGTCTGCTGGGACCCATACATGACCACAGAACAATAAAATATCACCCTCTTCCACGACCCAGTCTATAGCGGCATCATCAGAAACACTCTCTCGTAGAACAAGGCCTTCCGGATCTGATAACTGTCTTACCTTGACCCGTTCCAAAAGAGTAGATGCCACCGCTAAGGCTGAGAGAATAGTCTAACCCTGACCCTCCTGAACCTCAATGTGCACTCTCTGAAAATAGGGCCATCAACTTCCACTCCTCATTAGATTCCCTAACCACTTGCAACTGAGTTTTTTGACTTAGCACATCGGCTACTGAATTTACTTTCCCAGAAGTGTATGCCAGTTCAAAATCAAAGGATTGCAGGTACTCGACCCACCTACGTTGCCTGAGATTTAGATCCCATTGAGTGAAGATATATTTGAGGCTTTTGTGGTCAGTGAATACCACAAAATTCTCTCCCAACAAATAGTGTCTCCAAAAGCGTAAGGCATGTACAACCGCTGTGAGCTCGAGGTCGTGCGTTGGATAATTCCATTCATGAGTCTTTAACTGATGAGATCCATATGCAACGACTCACCCGTACTGCATCAATAAAGCTCCAAGCCCAATACCTGATGCATCACAAAAGACTTTATAAGCTTTTCCTAGCTCCGGCAAGATCAGTACTGGTGCTGAAGTTAGTCTGCCCTTCATTTCTTGAAAAGCTACTTCACAAGGTTCTGACCAATAGAATCTCACCCCCTTTTGGTCAAATCTGTAAGCGGTGCTACTAGGTGTGAAAAGTTCCGAATAAAATACCTATAATATCCAGAAATCCCCAAGAAACTCCTGATACCAAAGACATTCTTGGGCTGCTCCCAAGAAATTACAACTCTCACCTTCTCAGGGTCAACTGAAACTCCTGACTCAGAGATAATGTGACCCAGGAAATGAACCTTATTTATCCAAAAGTGGAATTTAATGAGCTTAGCATAAATCTGATTCTCTCTTAGTGTATTCAGCATGATCTCAAGATGGGTTTCATGGTTGTGTCTCGAACGTGAATAGACTAAGATATCGTCCACAAATACAACCATGAAAGAATCAAGGTACGAGTGAAAAATCCAATTCATAAGATCCATAAACACTGCAGGTGCATTTGTAAGCCCAAAAGGCATGACTAGGTACTCATAGAGACCATACATGCTTCTGAACACCGTGTGAGGTATGTCCAAAGTCCTAACATGAACCTGGTGATAGCCCGACCTCAAATCTGTCTTTGAAAACACCTTATCTCTTTAGAGCTGATCGAAGAGGTCATAAATTTGAGGTAAAGGATACCGATTCTTAAGAGTCAGCTGATTTACCTTATGGTAATCCACGCAAAGATGAAGGGTACCATCTGCCTTCTTGGCAAAAAGTACCGGTGATCCCTAAGGAGAAGTACTGGGACATATAAAGCCTTTTGCTTCCTGGTCTTCCAATTGACTCTTAAGCTCCAGAAGTTCCTTAGGTGCCATCCTATGAGGAGGAATGGTCACTGGTGTTGCTCCTGGTATAAGCTCAATAGTAAACTCCACCTCTCACACTAAAGGTTGACCATAGAAATCATCAAGGAAGACATCACTGAAATGATCCACCACGGGAGGATAAACAGAGGGTTGTAACCCTTGGTCATCGAGATAAAGACTGGAAACCTGTGCTGTGACACCACCTAGACTCTGGTGTTCCGGTCCTGCTCATGTCATAATAAGATCCCATTCTCCCTTATGAATACACGTGTCGCCCTCTAGTGACGTAAACGCCACCCTCCAATGATAGTAGTCAATCCGGGCTCTATAGGGAACTAACTAGTCCATCTTGATTATTACATCAAAACCTGTCATATCCAAAACATACAGGTTCCACACGAAAAGGTAACCGCCCACCTCGAGGGGACAATTCTGAAAACGATGAATGCCCTCTAAACAGAAACCTAATGGGGTATCCAATGTGATCATACCATGATATGACTCAACGTCGAGGCCCGAACTTCTGATAATCGCCTCGGATATAAAAGAGTGAGAAGCGCCTGTATCAAACAAAGTAGATACTAATGTAGAGGCAACTAGAATTGCACCTCGTACAGTAGATGGTCTGGCATACTGCTCCTATGACGTAGGATCTACTGCATACAACTGGATGGTACCATGACCTTGAGTCACAGCCCGACAACCCCGAGCAGACCCGCCCTGCTGGCACTGAGAGTCATTCACCTAACTACCTCTGCCTCGACCACCACCACGGCCTGATCGGCCGTCGGTATTCTAGCTGCCTGACTGACATGATCTTGACGATCGAGTGCCTGATCGTGGAGTAGGTACAGATCTCTGCTCACTGTACCATGGAGGAAAAGTCCTGTAGAGGCGGTGGAGATGACCCAACCTACCACAACCTCTGCACTCTACTGGATTTCACGTGCACTGCCTCTTCATATGTCCTGGCACCCCACATTGGTGACAGATAGGAGTACCACCTGAGAAAAGGGTCTGACCACCACTAACACCACGAGAGTCCTCAAAACACCACTTCTTTCCAGAACCAGATCCACTAGAACCCTTCAGTGCCGAACCACCCTGGTTCACACTATCTGCTTCTCTCAAGTTTCTCTCTGTGATCAGCGCCTGATTAACAATTTCTGAAACAGTCGTCAACCTGAACACGTTATCCTGCGACTGGATGGCGTAACATAGCCGATCCTCAAAACGCCTAGCGGCCGTGAGATCATCATCAGCTAGTGTAGGAGCAAAACGCTATAACTCAGTGAAACATGACAAATATTCTATGACTGTCATGGTCCCTTGCTGTGGATTCATAAAATCCCTAGCTCTGTCAGCACTCAAATTCCAGGGAAAGAAATAATCATAGAAGAAGGTCTAGAAATCAGTACAGATCATCTCTCTCTTCTGTCCCGACTGGGTGATGACATCCCACCACCTCCTGGCTGAACCACGAAGCATATAAGCTGCGAGCTTGACCCTCTGCTCTGGAGGCATCTCATGGTGCTCGAATATGGTCACTATAGCTTCCAAATAGGACTCCAGAGCGAGTTGTCTACCGTCTCCCGTAAATGTAGGAGGATGTTACGACTGAAACTTGCGAGTCAACTCTGCCATACTCAGGGCAGGTCGCACTCCACCTTGCATACTACGCATCATACGCAATAAGTTCTCACAGAACTGGGCATCGACGCCCATCATACGAAAGAAAGAGGATACACAGGTGGCTCGACAGGAAGATCAACTGGCGGCTCAGGTCCCACCACCTTAGGAACGTGATCGTCACCGCCTTCAGCACGCGCGACTCGAGGATTTCTCAGAGGCATAGTGGTACAATGCCAAACGAACATCTCAAAAAAAGAACCAAAAAATATGAAAGGCTGAACTCTAGAAGCTAAAACAGGTACAAAGCCTTCCTTACCCTAAGATCACCTCTCCACACCCATAGTAACTCTTAGTAAAACATGACATTGTTCAAATTTAACTTAATCCAGTGATATGGAATTTCCTAGCCCATAAGGGCCCATATTCCTCATGAACTGAAAGATTACACACACTTGGATGTAATTTCTCATTTACTAGCACCAATTAAGCATTTAAATTTCATTTTAAACAAAAGATTGGTTTAGTTGGAATGTCATTTTCCAATCCATAAGGGCCCATACACCTTATGAACTAAAGAGTGACACCCACTAAAACGGCATCATTCCTCAATCCACAACAAGCATGAAGGGCTAGCACAAAGGCACACATATAACCAAGGCATGACAATAAAAAACAGGCAATGGTCGCTCAAAATTTAAACGTGACATGGCAAGATGCATGACCTAATCACATTGTGCCTATTGTGATGCATGTTCTAATGCATAACCCTCAATAACAACATAAAAATAGAAAACTTGGTATTTTCCCCGTACATGGGTTTGCGGCGCCCTAGCATGACTTATAACTAAGTGCCTAAGTGTTCCCATTATCCAAGTCTATCGTCGCCAAATAGTAAAGAAAGAAAGAAAGAAAACCTATGATACTACTTTGTGACGTCCCAGACCTGGCTGGCCCTCAACCCGAGCCCCAAGACCGGTTGGCCACATGATCCCTGGCTCATCTCCCCATAGGCTAGGGGCTGCCGACTAGCAGCAGGGGTGTAATGGTAAGTTAGTGGGGAGACTGTACCCCCATGCTAGAGTACACAGCGGAATAACAGTAAAGTAGTAAAAATAGTGGAAGGACAACCAATTGGATAAACAGGAGAAAAGGGGGAAACATACAACCAAACAATAGAAGTGAGGAAACCCTGATAAATATACCAAAGCCACATAGGCAGTGTTTGATATAAAATGAATGCATGGAATGCTAGTATAATGGAAATATAAGACAAGCATGGTATAAAATGATAAAAAAAAGAACAAAAGTAGTCCACGATCATATCTATCCAAGCTCGATCCTCTACTATGGATCTCCATCTAGAACATACATAAGTCAACAACCTGAAGCTGGGACTTTGCCCCTACTAGTACCTACAGCAGTGAAGTCTACACGGGTGCCAAGGAGGCCGCCCAGGTAGGGTGTGAGACAAGTCTCAGTAGGCCACCACCAACGATGTCTATGTGTAATTCAAATAGGTGTTCGCAGGCAAAGTGAGTAATAGACTTCAAGTAAGTAAAAAAAGTAAATAAACAACCCTCCCACTCAAGTTCCGGAAGGACACCTGGTGGGTCTACCTGCTTAATCTCATGGATGAAAATATGAACAAACACCAGAGGTATATAGGTTATCACTGGAACGAGGTAAACATGCCTCTCATCCACAAGTACTATAGCTGGCGTGGGGTAGAAATGCCTCCCACCCGTAAGGTTATACAGGCACAAGGTATAAATGCCTCTCACCCTCAATCACTGTAGTTGGTGTGGGGTAGAAATGCCTCCCACCCATAAGGGTATATAGGCATAAGGTATAAATACTATCGTCCTCAATCTCTGTAGCTGGTATGGGGTAGAAATTCCTCCCACCCGTAAGGTTATATAGGAACGAGGTATAAATGCCTCTCATCCTCAATCAATGAGATTTATCTGGAACGGGGTAAGAATGCCTCCCACCCAAACATGGGTTGTCACAAGCATGTCAATACAACAAAGCATAACCATCCAAATCACAAAATATAAGGCAAAACATCTTATATCACATCACATTAACAATGCATGACATTTCCCAATCACATCATAAGGAAAACAATCATCTCAAGGTAATGTACTTTTCAATTCATTCAAGGGGTTCATGATATCTCATCCTAGCCAACCTCTAACCAAGCCATCTCATTTTCTTAACATGGAAAATTCTCTTTCAAGACATTTCACTAAGGTTCAAATGTAAAAGGGGCCGATTATCAAGGCATAACACCTATGGTTGACCAATCCTGGTCCATAACAAATCCAAACACCCTAACAAGGTTGGATTCATCACTTTTATACCACACAAGTCATTTAGATATGAAGCAGTCAATATAAATACGGGGTTTGGCGAAATAAAAACCATGGCATGACAACAATAACTCAAAAGTAAAAACCCAAAATGGAAACCACGTGGCCACCTAACTTAGAGCTGTAGGCGTAGGCTCGCTTGATATCAACCTCAAATTCACAGTAGATTGGAAGAGATCTGAGTTCTAGTCCAATTCCCTGAAAATAGGGCATATGAGCTTGCATCAAAATAACAAGATAGAAGGCAAGATTTGCTGAGGAGAAAGGGGTACGTGAGGTAAGCCTTACCTTGGACCTTCCAATGCTTCTGTCGGATCAAGGAACGGACACCGGGGGAAGAAACCACAAGAGATTGAGTGAGAAGAGGGTTTGGGAGCTCAAAGAGGCTTCTCCTATGGTTCTATCCGTAGGAGGAAGAAAGAAATGGGTTTAGACTTAAGTAAAATTCAGGGTAAAATGGTAATTGTTTTCCCAGGTCTGGTTGCACGGTTTAAGCGCACGGTTTACCAAACTGTGCGCAAACCGTGCGCACTTCCCTGACTCCAGAAAAAGGTTCGCACAACTTAGGCGCATGGTTTACCCAAACCATGCACAAACCATGCACACCTCCCTAGTTCCAGATCAAAGGCCGCACAATTTACCCAAACCGTGCACAAGCCCTACGCAGGCCGTCCACCCTTGTATGCAAGTCCATTTCTGAAACTCTTGGGATCCGAACAAACCCTGGACACTCCCTGGACCTTCGTTATAACATCACACAAATTAAAAAAGCTTAAAGGAATGGTTCTAAAGAAAAACTAACGATCCGTACCTTTTCCAAAGAGTTGGGTCGTTACAGTCTTGAATGAAACAAGGGTGTAAAATTAACTCCCTATTTTTGTGAAAAAATGCAAATAGTGTGGAATTATGCACTTTGATATGTAATGTTTTCATAATTATATAAAAATTTAAACCTTAAAGAACATTGGAATAATGAAAATATGAAATAATTGATATTAAACTCATACTTATGGGTTCTTAAGGTCACTAGTCATTATATTTGATATTAGAGAAAGGGTGTAGATAAATTTAGAGATTTAGATATTTTTTGATGAGAAAACATATGGGGTTAATATAATAGGTAAGGATATATTAGTGTTCATACCCTTAATAAAGAGGTTTATTATGATTGTATTTGATATGCTCACACTAACTGTTTTGGTTTTAGTAAGTGTCCAGAACCAGAAGGAACCAAGTTGACAATGGATGTGAAGAACAATGTGGTGGCTATCAAATCAACCACCCAAATGAGATAGGATCTAGAGTTAAATATTTGGCGCTTATTCCTAAACATCCACCTTGGAATATGATTAACAACCTGAACTCGGGTGAGTTTTATAACACACCAAATAATAGAAAAATGGAGTTTCAAGGAAGTTCATTTGATAAAGACCATGATAGAAAAATGATAAAATATCTTACATGTCAAGAAGATGGGAAGTAGTACCCCTGTAAATGATCAAATGAAAATGAATATGTTATAAATATTAGGAGTATAAGAATTATATATATCAATGTATTAGTGGGAAATCTCAAAAAATAAATCAACAAGACAATACAAATAAATGTTTAGTAATTTATAATTCAATTAAAGTAGATGATGAAGAAACTCAGAATGAAATATAAGGGGCATGAATTATATTTTGGATTATGTTTTGATATTGTTGATTATTATAACGTGACTCATATTTTTTATTATAGCGAGGAAGTATTAAGGAAAGATATTGAAAATCACGATTAATGGATTATGAAGAATTATTAACGATTGAAGTGTTTATTATAGGGTTTCAAGTGTTATGATGTAGTGGTATTTTATTTAAGGATTTATAAATTTAAGTATGATCATACGTTTAATGGAATTAATACTATTTTGAGGTTGTATGATGACACATTTATTGTGTTTCAATACATATTTGAGGTATATATAACCCTTAATATTGAATTTTATTTTAATTAAAGGTTTATATGATGATGAATAATTTTATATTTTGTGGACAAAAGATAAAATATTTTGATAACCTTTAGGGTTAATATGATATTTGATGATGAGTTAATTATGTTTAATTGAGGAGAAATGGTTATTACATTTTGGGAACATTATATGATTAAGGTAAATTGATTTTTCAGGATAAAATGGGATTTTATTTAAGGAATAAAGTTTGAGAAATATTTTGTAAGAATATGTGATTTTTATTAGGGATTTATGGTGATTTAGGTTATCTATGGAAAAGATTAGGATATTTTAGAGATTATATGATTAGGTTATATAAATGTTTAGTATATGGATTTATGAGTGATAATGTTATTTGGAAATAAACATTAAATTGATATTGAGAGATTATTTGATCAAATATTTAGGATTTTTTTTTGTTTTGAACATGGTTAGTAATATTTTGAAGAGTTTTAATGTTATTTAATTACTAAATGATTTAATTTGAACTTTGGATGTTATTGTTAAGGATTTAGAGATTAATGTATTTTTTATTCATATGAATGTTTATTCATATTGGATACTATCTTATCTTATAATAACCAATTTTTTATCTTGATTAATGAATATAATTAAGAGAGATAACTTTTCATCACTTTATGGATCTTGTGATACATTAGAAGTTTATTTTAGTGCCTTATAAATGAGAAATTCATCTTTAAAATTTATTTCTTGGTGTAAGAGATGAGAGAGAAAAGGAAATTGATCAAAACCTGACTAAAGGATAAAATTTTACTTTTGAAATGGAATGAAATCAAGTAAGTATATTTTATCACGGTCTATATCTTGGTAGTAAAATAATCACTAAATTATAGGAAATGATCTTAAAATAAAAATGTTATACTTTTACCTTGATTTATAATGAATTTATTCTCTTCTTTATCCTTGATTTATTTATAGTTTTTTATCAATATCCTTCTCAAGATTTTATTTTCTATCAATATACTAATAATTGGATATTATTTTTCTCCTCCTTGCCCATATTTTCACTTATTTCTGACATTTTTTTATTTAGAGACCCAATTATGTGTTATTCCATGAGACCTTCATATTTTTTTATATCCTATATTAAAATGGATGTTTTATCATCTATTTTTAAGATTAGTGTTTTTTAAGAAGGTATTTTTAAATATTAAAATGTTTTTTTGCCTTTAATGACCGTCTGTTTTGTTATCAAATCCTAGGAATTTTTTTAAGAAAAGAAATATTTTAAACCCTTTATAAGGGACATAAGAGAAAATTTCAATGATAAAACTTATTCAAGGGGATAGAATGTAACATTCCATTTTTTAAATGAATATATTTTTCAATTATAATGGGATTTTATTTTTAAAAAGGTTTCTTCCAAGTAAAAGGGCATCTTGCAGGACAGGGTGACAACTCATCGCGTCTGACACAACCACGGGGCTCGAACCCATGACCGAAGGTCGACAAGGGAACAATTATTACGAATAGACTATGTTATATACTATTTTAATCTTTTTTATATGTATTAAAAAAATTATATACTTAAATACAATCATTATATAGTTAAAATTATCACGCTTACTTCATGACTGAAAATATGTTTTATTTAAATATTATACATTTTCTCTTATCATGGTTTATATTCTGATCTACATAAAAAATTATAAAATTATTAGATATTTTATATAAATAACAAATTATTTTATATTTATGGATTTATTTTTCATAAATAATTTTATTAAGGTAAGGAACAAAAGTTTGGTTTTAATTTAAAAAACGAAAGAGTTGTTATTTTAACTAAATTGTTTTTCCATAAATTAAATGGTTTATTTAAAAATTAAAGCTCAAAATTTTACAATTTAAATTTTATAAAAATTAATTCATTTTTTATTTCATAATATTTAAATTAAATTATATTTATTTTTTTATTTTTTTTCTAAATCTGTTGATTTTTAAGTGAATAGTTAAAAAATTGATTTATCAAAATACTATCTCTTTTATGACATTATTAAATTATAATAATGAATTAATAAATTTTAAAACGTTTTTGATAAACCAATATGTTTTTAAGGGTTCAAATAATGTATTATAATACATTAGTTTGAATTTGGGAATCTAAGGTAGACTTGTGTGAACATAAGTTATATTTTCTTTAAATTTAAAACTATTTTTTGGTCTTTACATTTAATGGTATAATCAGAGGGTTACATTAAGTTTTTACATGATAAAAAAGTATAAAAACATTTATTCTTTTATTAAATAATGATTTTTTTTTGGAAAATCAGTTTTTTATTGATTTTAATGTAAACTGATTTTTATGCTTAAATATGACAATTTACTAAAAACTAATTTTCATGTAAATTATGTTCTTATATTAAAAGTAATATATGAAAAATATAGAATCTTAATGTGATAAAATATATTCAATCATCATGTCAATTTTCTTTACAATTCCCCTTTTATTTTTGGTTACATAAATAAATTATCATGGTAAAAGGTTAATTTATTGTAGGTAAGGTTAAATTGGGTTTGAAGGGGTTTACCTTTGAGATAAGGCTTAAAATATCTCCAAAAACTTGTCTAAATGTGATTTCTTGAGTGTTTTTATACCCTATCACATATTATCTTTTAATTTTGGGTGAATTTGTTCCAATTTAACAAGAATAATACCTTTGAATATTTTAAAACTTTGAATAATTACAAGAGTTCCACTCCCATCATTTATAAAAGGGAACCACTTATCGTAACTTTTTCAAAACTATTGAGCCAATTAACTTAACCAATACCTAAAAATATCCCTTAAAAAACTTCTCACACACTACCCAAGTTCTCTAGTATCATCAAAATACCAAAATAGAAGGATTAAGGTGGAATCTAAAGGTGGTTTTCTGAATAATATTTATAACTCTTAACTGAGAATTTTGATTTTATTTTTTATTTTAACTCCTTAAAATATACTATAACCATAATAATATCCTAAAATAAATATATTAAATTTACTTAATTGTTTTTATTCTAGATTCAAAATCCTTATTCATCTCATTTTCCATCCAATGATCAACGAAAATAACATTCACGTGTATGTTTGGACTACCACCTTCACGAAGCGATGTGTTTTGTTTTACATGCCCACCTCACATGTATGGTTATAATGATACATTTAATATATATATATATATATATGATATTGATGATATAATTTTAATTATTTATAGAAAATATGTCATTAATTTTCTTACCTTTCCATCCATTGAAAAATGATAACGTTGTACGTACGTACATGTGAATTACTACCTCCACAAAGTGATGTGAATCGTTTTACAATACCATATAACATGTATGGTTTAAAATATTATTTAATTTATAAATATAATAATCATTACATGATTAATATTCTTGTTATAATTGAATAATTATCACTTTGACCATAGTCAACCTACTAAAGTCATGTTGAGATTGCAAACTGAACGTATTCAAAATGTCTGATATAAACTTAACCGAATTAGTAACTATAAAATGCATGGTAAAAAATAAAATAAAAGGGATAACGATAAGGGAATAAAAATTAAAACTTTAATTAAAGATAAATAAAACTAATATAATTTTATTATTAAGGATTTATAGAGTCTATGAAGTGAGACGAGACTTAAGGTAACGTATTTTCGATTAAAATAATATTTTAAATGATTTGAACTATTTATCTTCCATTTCCATGATCCTTTAAAAGTTATTATTTATGATTTAATGGTTGATAAATATAATTCTATAGTTTATTTTACTTTCTTTATAAATTTTTAAAAATTAATCTTTTCAATGTTTTATATATGGGTTAATTTCATCTTTTTTAGAAAAGTGAATTTTTTAACATTTTTGTCTTGACCACCTTTTCACACCTTCATAGAAGTTATTCATTATCAAGAGTACTATATAATATATCATAGTATTTAAAATTATATCATATTACATATATTTTTTTAGTATTTCATTTTTAATATTTTTTAATGAAAAATGATATTTCTCCTGTTGATTATGTGAAAATGGAAAGTGTTTTCTTAAGGGTTGAAATGATTTTTCATGTTTTTTATGATGAAAAATTGGAATATTTTTCTTATTCAACATTTGGTTATTTAAAATTATATATTATGACATGTGATCTTTATATATATTTTCAATGCATTTGGTAATTATTTAGTCTTTGATGGTGAATAATGAAGGAGATAACCTGGTAGGTTACTCCCATGGAATTAACCAAGCTTTAGTTATTATGAAATGGGTTAAATGTGAGTGAAAACGAGTTATGAATATTATTCTATAAGATACCTATTTTATTCTTATAGTAAAATAGTTTTTATGGAAATATTTTGATTTCATGAGGCAAGGTATGTTTATGAACTTTTCAAGGTTAAATGTTTTTTTAAAAGAAAAGTTCTCTTAAGTTCCCATGTGCCTTAGTATGACTTAATTTTTTTTATAATGATTCTTAATGGTTTTCAAGGGTTTTCATTGAGATAATATTAGTTTCTGTATGTGGAGATATTTTATTTATACGCTCAAATTGTTATTACAAAAAAGGTAAAAATATTATGAATTTTTATGTTTTTCACTAGACTAATGATATTCCTTTATTTTTATGTCCCGTACTGATATTTCTTCCTATCCCGTGTTTTAATTTTTTTATAGTATATAAGGATGATTAGAAAATTTATAAAGGTGAATATTTATTCTATGGTGACTCATCTTAAATGAAGCTAAAGAGCCCAAAATGAAATAGGGGTATAAACTTAATGCCCTAATTTTGTGAAAAAATGAACACTTTGTTGAAGTATCCACTATTTTATGTAATATTTTTCTAATTATATAAAAATATAAACCTAAAATATCTCAATATTTAGTTTTTATTAAATCCATGCTATTAAACTCATATTTATGGGTTGTTAATATCAAAATTCATTATTGTCCACTTGAACTATAACTATAAGTGGCTTATAAACAAGATCCACAGTTGATTATGGTTATATTTTTTTAATGGAAATTTATTTTCAAAGTTATTAAAAACATGTTAATTGTCTATAATGTATCCAAACTTCACATAGACCTTGGAAATAGGTTAAATTATTTATATAGATTTTATATCCCATAGAAACAACATTCGCTATATAGTCAAATGGATAACCTTTTTACCTCCCTTATAATCAATACCCTAATTAACTTGAAATTATAATGACATGTATCATTAAAAGTTAGTGATTTTAGAGTAAATTTTAATTTTGGTGGACTAAGAGTATGAAGAGTTTTTATGTGTTATTTCAGACTAGGTTTCTGATATTTGGGTTTTAAATTGATGTTTTTCTAGTAAGGTTTCATGGAATTTTTTGTGTTGGTGTTCAACAAGAGTAGGTTAAAGGTTTCAATTATATTGAAATTTAGGAGGCCACCTGGAATTTTTTTAGGGTATCGAGAACCTGGTGGCCACTCTCGGGTAAGTACCCCATAAATTTACACTATCCAGTAAATGGTTTTATACTGCATGATATGTGGGTGATGGGTACCCAGTACATGCTGATCGGGTACGAGGTGGTGTTCTATGTTTTTTTTTGAAGTGAGATAAGACTCATAATTTTGTGGTCACCCCCTTCTTTTCTACATGTGTTCTAGGTTAGAGATGATATTTGGTTGGACCTCCCCCTTTTTCTTACTTTCAATCCCCTTTTATCCCCCTTTGGTTAGTGGTCAATCTTAGGTTGTTTCCTTGTGTTAAATAAAGAAAATATCTCCTATCCATTCTCCTGACTTATCCGCCTTCCTCTTTCTTGGATTTTAAGTGGTTCCAACTAGGAATTTAAGGATGATTCCTCTATTGTATGGTGGATTCATATCTAAAACACGAGGATTATTCATGTAATGGATAAAGGGTGGTAAAAGAGGAATAAAACACCATATTTTTCAAATTTTCCATTGTGGTAAGTCACCTGATGAGTTTTTCTTTAGATTTTAATCTATTAGTTTTAAATTATAGATCATTTGGATATTGGTTCTAGTGGATTGTACTATAAGGGGTGAAAGAGGTATGGCATGGGCCTTCCACACACCATTGGTCATAGTCTTGATTTCTCGGTAATGTTAGATGAGTTTTAAACAATTATTATACTTTAAAATAAGTTAAAAAATTAATTTTAAATATATATAATTAGTTAATATATATTATGGTATGAGGTAGGGGATTGGGGTATTTATGATGCGTGGTTCAAGATTATAAAAGGTAAGTTAGTGTAGATTAATGAGTGATAACTCATATATCGATGTAGATGATCCATTTAACACTTAACCATATGTGGTATATGTAGGTTCCTGTGTGCACCTAATAAGGGTTTTTGTATGAGAAGCTTTAATAGGGGATTTATGAGATTAAAATGTGTATATGGCCTTTGGTTAATCCCTTTCTAGGTGGGGTGAGTATTCTTTATATAATTTTGAAATTTGAGAGGTACCCGAAAAATTCATTATCAATGGGAATCATGACTAGTTATGCTTGATGGACCCCCAAAGGGTCTGGGTTCAAGTAATGAATAATAGATCATTTGGAATGTGTCACACCCTAACCTGACATAGATTTTTTAATTTAATTATTTTATTCATACTTGGTCTTATTTTATTTTTTGGTTGAGTGGGATGGATCCTAGTTTGAGTTTTTGAGTTTTTATTTGGAAATGGGCGTTTTGGGATTTACACCATCTGGCACGCGGGTAGAGAATGGTTTGGGAATAGTGGGATTTGCTTAGGTAACTGTGCGATTTGCTCATTTTTTGAAATAGATAAAATGAAATGAAAAATAAAGTATAAAAAAAGTATGCTTTAATAATAGTAATAATAATAATGATAATATTATTATGTTTATTATTTTTAAGTTTATTATTGTTTTTAATATTGTTATCATTATTGTTAAGAATATTTTTATTTTAATTATTACAATCCTTATTATAATCCTTATTATTATTAAGTTATTAATATTATTATAATTATTATAAATCTTTTTATTACTCATTTATTTTATTTTTATTTTTGTTATTTTTTCCCTTTAGTTAGGGTTGGCCTCCCCTCACCCTAATCTCACCTCACTCTCCTCCTACCTTCCCCTCCCAATCGTGTTTCCCTACCTCCCCTCCCCACTTGGTCATGCCACCCTTGGCCGGCCTCCCTTCCGGCGATGCTCTGGCATGAAGCCCCTACCGGCACAGCCCCCCGACGGTGCGACCTGAATCCATGGCCGAGACCCTTTCTTCGCATACTCAGACCACCCTCTCAAATCCTTTTTCGACCACCATTTTCATCTGATTTATTCAAGTTTGTTCCTCGAATCATCAAGTTACGATCTTCTACCATAGTCCCCCTCCTTTTCATGGCTAATTTCTCTCTCTCCACTGTCCATCAGGATTCGGCTGAACCCTAGTTCTGGAAACCACCATCGAAGGTGAGGTCGTACGAGTGGTTTTGATCCGCCGATTTTGTCTCAAGGTAAGTTTTATGTTTTTTATTGGTTTCACACCTATTTAATTAGGGTCTTTATGTGTTTTAATGTTTGTAGTAATTATCTTGTAGTGCGTTGTTCCATGCTTTGTGATTTCGGTCTGTCTCAGTTTGTCGGTCACCACTTTAGGTGAGGTTTCACTTGATGAATTATTTAATTTAGTTTTATTTGAATGTTTTTTGGATTATTAGATTCCATTTTATTGTTTTAGTATGTTGTGGTCATCGCAGTGTGAGTTCGGGTGGTTGGAAGCAAACATCTATATGTGTATACTTGGGTAGGCATGTATATATACATATCCTCCGTATGCATGTTCCTTCATGGAACATGAATATGTTCTTGGATCAAAGTATATATATATATATATACATATATGAAAATATATATGCATGTAGGTGAGGTGGTCTCGGTATGCCTTCATCAAAAGTTTCATGTTTTGAGGTATGGAATTTTATGCCACTGGTTGGTTTCAAACTTGTTTTATGGTGTTCTTTTGATGTTTTGAGGTTTCTTCTAAATTTGTGTAGTGATTTAGACAGTTCCAAGTGGTTTCGAGTCATCGGGTTTAAGGTCCACTAACCTATGTGTGGATTGGTAAGTAGATATATACATGTTGGTTCCTCCGTTACGTGTATATTCATCCATGTAATTGAATGTACATGTATGGGGCTAGGTGTTCCTATGTGTATATATAAAAATTCATATTCATGTGAGTGTATACATGTATATACATATAATAATACCTATAAGGATCCCCTTTCACATGTTCATGGGCCATACGAATGTGTACATAGGGGCTCTGTGTCCTTGAACGTATGCAAAGACACATATTCTTAGTGGGGGATCAACAAATTTTAGTTAGAAAGTTCCAAGAGCTGAAGTGGATGGCTTGGTTCCACATTATGGTAGGTTCCCCATGGCTTGATCTTTAATTAGGATTTCCATTATTTCTTTATGTTCCTTTGAAATTATTTCCTTGGTTTTTATATTAAATGCACAAGATATATATATATATATATATATATATATATTTGGTAGGTGGTTCTATGTACTAAAACCTCTAGATGAATTTAACATGTTTGTTTAAGTTCATGGGTGTGTTCTTTGGTTTTATTGTATCGTGCTTTGGGTGTTTTTAAATTGGTTTAGGTGATTATTGATTGGGAATGGATTTTTAATAAAACAAATGACTATGTTTTGTGTATGTTTTATATAATGATTCTAAAATGGGTTTAAGGTGTTTTTTGGAAGGTGAAAAATATATTTTTAAATGAATTTATGTTGTTTATTTCTAAATGGGTATTTTCATTGGAAAATGAATCATTTTGGGGTATTTTATCCTTTTTCACATTTGAGTATTAATTGTGAAATTTTTGTATGGTGGAAAACTTATTTTGAAAATGGTTTTTAAGTATGATCTATTTTTGGAAAGGGCTTGGACCATTATTTTGGTTGGTCTTTATGGTGTATTTTCTTATGATTATAAAAATGGAATTTGGGTATCTTACATGAGATGGAAGAAGTATTTAAAAAGGGGATTTTCCATGGTGTGTTTAAAATGGAAAGTGGGTGGATTGTAAAGAAGGGTGATTTCAATGAAATTTTTGGATTTTGTGTGAATATAGTGGTATGTGTGCATATAAACTTTAAATTGAGAAAAAGGGAAACCCTGGGTACCTAGTTGGGCAGACTGAGACTAGTACGCTAGATGATACGTAAATGGATCTTCCTAGTGTCGTCTAGAAGGATTGACGTTACAACAGTAACTAAATAATTGTAATTATTGGTGACAAATAGGTTATGGGTGTGTTCCCTACTTGTGGCTCGTGCATGAGAATGTAGAACTTTGTGGCTCATATTCCACGTTTTCACCAAGGTACAAGGTTTCTAGGGTACCACATGTGCTAGTTACCTATAGAGATTTCCATTGGTTATCATTTTTGGAATAATTGTTGTGATGTGATTTTATTTTCTATTGATCATGCTTGATGCCCCATTATGAAGAACCATATTTTAATCTTCATTTCTGCAATTTCATTTTGAAATATTAACGCATTCTTGTAATATATTTTGAAAATATAGAGGAAGAGAAATTATTTCCTTAAAAAAGTAAACTTGTTATTTTTTTAAAAGAATGAAAAACCATATTTCATTTTGTATTCTTTTCAAACTAGCAAGATTGGGTTTCTTTGTAAAGGAAAAGGTATAGGGCATTGTTATTACTTGGCTCACCTTCTGAGCATCTCAGTGATCACGCCTACTTTACTTTTCAGTTTTAGGTTCTAGTCTTGGATCTCCCTTATGAAAGTGTGGTTCTATGATTGGTGGTGACCCTTGGGGTCACTTGGAGGTATGTCTAGATGATTATATTTATTTTTATTTTCCACTTCTAGTGTTGTTTACCTATTTTTTCTAGTTTATTTTTGTTTATCAGTATTTGTTTTTCCTTGGATAAATCATTCCCAGCTGGTTGTTTTGAGGCCTAACACTAGTTTCTAGCTCATGGGGATCGGGAACGCCCTTTGGGCCATGTAACTTATTGGCTCGAGTGACTGATTCAGGGTCGATATGGGTTGGTTCATGAAAAAATGATATCAAAGGGAGGTTTATCCCATGTCCTTGTAGGATGTGTGATAGTTTGGTGTTATTATTGTCAGAATCCAATTGTTCAATTATGGGTAGGTTCTTGATAACCACCAATTCAGAATGACACTTGAATTTACAGGGTGGCCCATGATTGTCTTGCCTCAGAGTATATGCTTTACTCTTGATTGTTTTGAAGTTCCTTATTCTTGTTTATGTGTTTCTAGTTGGTCTTTAATTTTTTTGGTCATTAAAGTGGGGTGCATGGTTTCTATGCATGGCCTGACAAGCCATGTGGAGACCACAAAATTACCTCTGATGACTTCCTATATGATCACCCCGTTGTTTCACGGTCATCCAAACTGTGTGACCAAGCCATGTGTAAATGTTTTTTATTTGAGAATTTGGAATTTTGATTCGTTGGGTGAATTGGTTTCTTTGTAATTTTCTTGGTGTGAGTTTTAGCTAGTTTTGGATTATTTTTCTCGAGTTACAAAACTGATGATTACTCTATTGAAAATTGTATTTTCCAAAACAAAAGTCTTAACTTGTTTGAAAATTAAATGAGGTGTTTTGAAAATGGTTGTTATTTTTAAAAATGTTTTGGGATCTCTTAAAGATTTCATAAACCATAAATCAGAATTGGATTTGGAAAATGTTTTGGGGGATTTTGAAATTCTTGTGAAGTTTGAACTGGTGTCTCTTGGACATGGGAGTTTGGAAATGATCTATTTTACCTTTGGTATTCTTATAGATTCTCATGTATGTGGATAATGGACATGGATTTGGTATGTGTGGATGGGTTCTGATTTGGAACAGTAATGTACATACATGTGAGGCTTTATATAATACCAATGGTTGGGTGCTTGGTTTCCGAGGATCATTGTTTTTTCTAAAAGCATGTTTTTATAAATGGGTGCATTGGAATGGTTTTTGTACAAAAGGACTTGAAATAAAAGGGGTTTTCAAAATGGGTTCCAATGTCTAAATGTTTTTTAATATTTAAAATGGTTTGAGTTACAAAGGAAAGTGGTGATTTTATAAGGGGAATTTTGGTTTTGTAGTGTGATGCTTAGTTTCTTTGGGTTGAGATGATGTTTGAGTTAAAATTTGATTTATTATTGGATGTGGTGGCTTGTTTTGTGATGTAATTTTATTTGGTTTACTGTTTCTCATTTAGAGTATGCCCCCCAAAAAAGTCCAATGGCCTCTAAAGGATCTTTTTTGGTTGATTGTTTTTCTCGGACTCTGAAAGGAGTGTTGGGGTAGAGACCTCCATGTGTGCTGTTTTTTCCCTATGATGGTCAGGGTTTAGTAGTGGTTGTGGAATGACTTGAGGAAGTTGGGTGTGTGTTCAGGTATTTAGGAAATCTATATTTCTTGAGGGCATTATTCGTTATGGTTCTATTAAAAAGGACCCTATTTGTATTGGTGAAGGGTAATTTTCTTTTTCTTCTTGCATGGTAAGTCACAACGGGTAGACTATGACAGAAGGTATTTTAGATCCTTGAGGTGTTTGTGGAAGGTTCCCCATCTGGTGAGGAGTGTGAATCAGAGGAACATGTTCCTGGTGTGTCTCCCACATCACTCTCTATTTATTGATCTAAGGCCCACATGATCGTTTCTTCCAATGCTGTTGGTCTAGAAATCTAAGCCATTTTTCCATATTCTTTTAAAGGCCTTTTGAGATTGTGGCCATAGAAAAGGTCTGTAAGCTATGATGTTAGGGGATAAAGCCTTAGTTGGATTCTTTCGGTTCCTAACTGTGGTGCATCAGATGCTTCAACACATCAGGACTCCAGCCATAGGTCTCATAGTGAAGCTTTTCACATAGTTAGGTAGTCAATGGGAGTGGGGGGACACAAATCCAACCTATTGCCTTCGACATCAGAGAGGATGCAAGTAGAATTTTCCTCTCCCATGGTTGTTTGTTTTGGGACCTTTTTATTTAAAGGTATTGGTGGAATCTTTCACAAAGTTTTCATGGTTGTGTCTCATGGGATATGAACTCTCTTGTGGATATTCTTCCCCTTAAGTTGTTTTTGGCTTTGGGTGTTTCCCGTTAGAGATGCTTGTGTCTTGGGGAAGTGGTGAGTTTGGAGTCAGTGTTCATTTCAGGTTCCTTCTATTTGGACCCCCTATCTTATGTTGGAAGTTGGTTCATGCTGGTGGATTCATGATGGAAGGTATCAACTGCATGTGTTAGATTATTCTTAAACTGGTGAGAAGACCCATCACCGATCTCATAGGTTTCAGGATTTGGGTTTTGTTTTGTGAGTGGTTTCAATTCAGAAGGGGTCAAAGTTGGACAGAATCGTAATATGGTGGGAAGACCATAATGAAACAAACCCAAGGGAAACTCTTTCTTCAAATAGATCCTGATGGGAAATCCTTTGTTCCTTTTCCACCCGACCCTGAATATAATAATTATTTAGCCGGGTAATGGGTCTCTTGATGAATGTCTATGGAAGTTCCACTGAGCTTTGGTAACTTCTAAGCTAGGGGTCAGGGTGTTGCATGTTTTTTGTGTGTTTGGAGATGAGATTTCCTTCCTATCGGTCCTCTCGTTTAAATGGTTCGAGTCTCTCATTAACTGTTACTTTGTCTATCAAGTGAGTTCTCAGATTTTAGTCCTTAAATGACTGAGGTATTGTTCTTAGAATCATTGCATTTTTGATCCATGTTTTGACCTGCCGAATCTTTTGGGAGTTTCTAGGGTTATAAATTGTCATGGTAGGGATAATTGTCACGCCCTAACCCAATACTTCAATTTTAATTTAATTAATTTATTCATCCTTGGTCTTATTTTATTTTTCGGTTGACCAGGATGAATCCTGGTTTGAGTTTTTATTTATAAATGGGTGTTTTAGGCTTTTCACCATCCAGCGCGATGGCAGAGCATGGTTTGGGAACTGTGGTTTTTCCCAGGTAACCGTGTGGTCTGCCTGTGTTTTAAAATAAAATAAAATAAAATGAAAAATAAAGCAAAAAAGGTGTGCTTTAATAATAGTAATAATAATAATGATAATATTATTATCTTTATTATTATTATTATTATTTAGTTTATTGTTACTATTATTAATATTATTATCGTTATTATTAAGAAGATTAGTATTTTAGTTATTATGGTTCTTCTTATTATTAAGTTATTATTATTATTATTATAATTATTTTATTATCAGTTAATTTTATTGTTATTTTTATTATTTTTTCCTTTTGGTTTGGGTTGGCCTCCTCTTACCCTAATCACATCTCACTCTCCCCTTACCTTCCCCTCCCAATTGTGCTTCCCTACCTCCCCTCCCCACCGACGCCCGTTGCCCTTGGCTGGCCTCCCTTCTGATGAAGCTTTTCCATGAAGCCCCTGCCAGCATAACCCCCCTATGGAATGACCTGATTCCCTGGCTGAGACCCCTTCATCGCGCACTCGGACCCCCTCCCAGCTCCTACTTTGACCACCGTTTTCATCCAATTTATTCACGATTCTCTATCGAAATATCAAAGTATGGTGTTATCCTCTATTCTACCTCCTTTTTATATAATATTTTCCCTCTCCATTATCCCTCATGATTCATCTAAACCCAATCTCTTAGGGATGATCTTTTTTTCCATTATCTTTTGTTCTAGGGTCGTGAAAAAGGTTTATCGGGACCCCTGGGTGTGTCTTCTAGAAACTACTACTGAATGTGAGGAGGTACGATTGGTTTTGATCTACCAATTTTTTCTCAAGGTAAGTTTTATGTTTTTTTATTGGTTTCACACCTACTGAATTAGGGTATTTATGTGTTTTAAGGTTCGTAGTTATTATCTTGTAGTGATTTGTTTGTTTCTTTGTGATTTCGGTCTATCTCGGTTCATTGGTCACCATTTTAGGTGTGGTTTCTCTTGATGAATTGTTTTATTTTATTTTATTTTAAGCCTTTTGTGATTATTAGATTCCTTTTTATTGTTTCAGTTTGTTATTGTCATCGCAGTGTGAGTTCAGGTGGTTGGCAGCAAATGCATATATGTATATACATGGGTAGGCATGTATATATACATGTTCTCCTTACGCATATTCCCTCTTGTCATAGGGGTTATGTTATTGGATCAAAGTATATATATATATATATATATATATATATATATATATGAAAATGTTTATGTGTGTATGTGAAGCGGTTTCAGGCTGCCTTCATCAAAAGTTTCGTGTTTTGAGGTACAAAATTTTATTACTGTGGTTGGTTTCACACTTGTTTTATGGTGTTATTTTAATGTTTTAAGGTTTATTTTAATTGTTTTATAGTGCGTTTGACTATTATGAGTGGTTTTGAGTGGCCGAGTCCAAGGTCAACTTACCTGTGTGTGTATAGGTAAGTAGATATATACATGTAGGTTCCCCCGTTTTGTGTATATTAATCCATGGCATTGAATTTACATATATGGGGATAAGTGTGCCTATGTGTATATATAAAAATGCATATGGAGGTGAGTGGAGACTAGTATATGCATATAAGCATACCAGTAAGGATCCCTTTGCAAATTTTCATGGGCCATTTGAATGTGTGCATAGGGGCCAAGTGTCCTTGCATGCATGCGAAGAAACATATGCTCAGTGGAGGAGAAACAACTTTTAGTTAGAAATCTTAAAGAGCTGAAGTGGAGGGCTTGGTTATATCCTGAGGTTGGTTCCCCATGCCTTGATCTTTAATGAGAATTTCCATTATTTCTTGATGTCCCTTTGAAATTATTTCCTTTGGTTTTATATGAAATGCTTAAGCACAATATATATATATATATATATATAAATGGTAGGTGGTTCTATTACCTAACACCTCTAGATGAATTTAACATGTTTTTTTTAAGTTTATTGGTGTGTTATTTGGTTTGACTTTATGGTGTGTTGAGTGTTTTTATAGTGGTTTGAGTTCTTATGTATTGAGAATGGATTTTTAATGAAGGAAACAACTATGTTTTATGTGTTATTTGATGTAATGATTCTAAAATGAGTTTTAGGGGTTTTTTTGAAGGTGATAAATATATTTTTAAGGGAATTTAAGTTGTGTATGTATAAATG
The DNA here is from genome assembly GCA_963277665.1 of Viscum album. NCBI lineage: Eukaryota > Viridiplantae > Streptophyta > Magnoliopsida > Santalales > Viscaceae > Viscum > Viscum album. The sequence goes on along the minus strand of OY728136.1, from coordinate 1,935,149,227 downwards.
GGGATTTTCATTGGAAAATGAATCATTTTGGGGCATGCTATACTTTTTTGAATTTGAGTATAAATAGTGAAATATTTGTATAGTGGAAAACTTATTTTGAAAATGGTTTAGAAGTATGAGAAGTTTTAGGAAAGGGATTGGCCCATTGTTTTGGTTGGTCTTTATGGCATGTTTTCTAACGATTACAAAAAGGGAATTTGGGTATCTTAAAAGTGATGGAAAAAGTATTTAAAAAGGGCATTTTCCATCATATGTTTAAAATGGAAAGTGGATGGCTTGTATAGAAGGGTGATTTCGATGAAATGTTTGGATTTTGTGTGAATATAGTGGTATAAGTGCAAGTAAACATTAACTTGAGCACAAGGGAAACCTCAACTACCAAGGTGGGTGGACTAGGACTAGTACGCTGGATTATACACAAGTGGTTCATCCCGATTTCTTCTAGAAATATTGACATTAATGCATTAAATAAATACTTGTGAGGATCTTATACCACTATGTTATGGATGTGTTCCCTACTAGTGTCTTGTGCAGAAGAACATAGACCGTTTCATCTTATTTGATACATTTTCACCATGGTATGAGGTCTCTAGCGTCCCACATGTGCTAGTTACCTATAGGGATTTCCTATGGTGCTTGTTCGTGGAATAATTCTTGTGATGTTATTTTCTTTTCTGTTGATCATGCTTGATGACCCCTATGAAAAAGAATATTTTAATCTTCATTGATATCATCTCATTTGAAATGTTAATACATGATTGTAATATATTTTGAAAATATAGTGGAAGATAAATACTTTCCTTAAAATAAGTAAACTTGTTACTTAGTTTTGAAAAGACTGAAAACCTTATTTCAATATATATTATTTTCAAACTAGCATGACTGGGTTTCTTTTTAAAGGAAATGTCATAGGGAATTGTTTTTCCTTGGATATATTACTGAGAATCTCAGTGCTCATGCATACTTTACATTTTAGTTTCATGTTATAGTGTTGGATATCCCTTATTAGAGTGCAGTTCTATGTTTCGTGGTGACCCATGGGGTCACTTGGAGGTATGTATAGCTGATCATCTTTTTTTATTTTCCTATGTTAGTGTTGTTTACCCGTTTTCCCAGTTTCTTTCTCTTTATCTGTCTTTTATTTTTCTTGGCTAAATTGTTCCCAACTGCTTGTTTTGATGCTTGACACTAGTTTCCAGCCCGTGGGGATCAGGAACGCCCTTCAAGCCATGACATGGACCATCTCAGGTGACTGATTCAGGGTCGAAATGGTTTGGTTCATGAAAAAATTAGCCTCAATGGAATGGGTTTGGTACCCCCAAGTGGGAAAGTCCTTGGTTGGTGGTGTGGCTAGTGTCTAACCTATAAATTGTTTAAGAAGGGACTTGTGAGTATGGACTTGAGACTATGGGATCACCCTAAAAAGGGATTCATTGGTGGAAAAGTTTGAAGTGAACCCTAAGTAGGATGTATGGCTTAGTGTATGTGGATGGTTGGGTTTCTTTGAGTGGGTCAAGGGTGTGACCATTCATCATGGGTGTTCCAAATGGAACTAAGAGGAAGTATCTAGAATATGTGTTCCCTTGAGTATTATGCTCTCTTAATATAGGAATTAGGATATCTTGGGAATATATCATTAGTGGGAAGAAATTTGTAGATTCGTTCATATGGATAAACATGTTACCTTTCAGTATCTGGGATGGTAATTTATAAATTTTGTTTACCCACATGACAAGGGAATTGTTGGGTGAAAAGTAGTGATCTAATATGAGAATCAACATAGAGTGATAGTACCATATTTGGTAATAAAAGATAAAACACAAGACTATCCCTTTGGACTGATATTATATTCTCTTATATTAAACCAGTCCAATTTATTTATTTATACAAGTGTTATTGGTGGATTAGGGCAGATAGATTGACCATAGATTAAGGTAATGGGAGATTTTCAGGGGTGATGTTTATGGATAATGTTATGTGTTGTAGTTAGATTTTGGTAAAATGATTCAAGATTGATGTCTTTAAATTCACCCTCTAGCGAGGTTCTAAGGATGGATGGGTTTCTAGATGAAATCTAGGATGAAAGGATGTGATTGTTATGAAAATTATAGAATAAAAAATGAAAATAGAAATAAATAAGAATGAAAAGACATAAGTGGATTATGTATAATAACCTACTTCCATGGAGGGGAGAAATAATTTCACTATTCTAGGGGATGGATTCATTGAATTTTTAATGCAATAAAGACACACACTCTAGTAAAAATGCCAAGTATAGTTTAATTATGGAAAACAACATGTCATAAATTCATGAGTTAAACATACTTTCCCCATTAAATAAATTTACATATCCTCTTATTTAATATAAATGTGAAATAGTTGACCTTTGTGTGTCTATACACATCCTATGTAAATCATTTAATTTTGTGACTCCATTTGAACCCTAAATAAAATAATAAATTAAGACTTTGTGTTCCACATGAACCCTAAATAAAATTTATAACAAAAGATCTATGTGAGTTATGTTTTCTTTTCCACAGTTTCCCTATTTAGACAGGCTTCACTAGCCCCTACAACCCCCCATGAACTCAACACTATGTTTGAACATCAGAGTTGGGGCTCGGTTTATAGTGAGGTCCACATAAAATCATGCTCCACAAATTTAAACATTATACCACTTGAAAACTAATTACAAAGATACTCTCTTAAAAAAATATTCTCTTTCAATATTCTTTATTGTGTTGCTCCACACACTACATAATATTTGATTTGAAACCAAGGCCCAACATTGCCTTAATTTCTCATTGATCATAATCTTCAACATCATATTAGACAGATTTTGGATTATATGAATGTTACTTAAGTATAATGGTCCATTCTTTAATAATTTTCTGAATAATTAACATTTTCTATCATTATGATATATCTTAGAGTGGAATACCAAATCTATTTCAATATGTATCACACTATGGATTTCTAAATACAACACATTCCACTTTTCCCCAATCCAAAGTATGATCATATCATGTATTGCTATTTTACTATCAATATCACATCCCAAGTCTAAATAATCATATATTTATCAAGTTATCCCTGCCTTAAAGCACACATACATGTCCTTCTCCCCCTTAACGTTTTTTAACATACACTCCATTTCCTCAAAATATTATCTTCTGAGATTATCCATGTACTTGGTGACAACTCCCACTATACGAGCTATGTCTAGTCGAGTAAAAACAATGGAATACATCAAAATCCATAAAAATGATTTAATGTTATATCATTACACATTGAATTAATTACATTTTAATGATTATTTATAGCATAGGGAAGACCCTTGACCACATCTCAAGGAGTATTAAAGTTTATAGAGTGTAAAATTTCATTAAGTTTTCCTAAAAAAAACTATATAATGTAGGGATTTTTTAAAAAGTATAAAGTACAAAAATGTAAGGGAAAAAATTTAATTAAATATTTAATTTTGAAACAAAGATTTTGGGTTCACTAGAGATATTTAAATGATATCATCACATGGTTTCTACACTTTTATTTAGATTTTCTATTATCAAAATTTGAATAGGTTTTATGCAATTATTTGGTGTAGGTCTACTATAATCCCAATTACCCTTAATCCCCTTCGAAATACAACACTTTAATGAGATCCATAGTGAAATTATTGTATTTTGAAGTTATTATACATATATGAGGTATAATGATTGCCAAAGTACATTAATATCTTATATTAATTCAAAAATAAAGGTTATCATATGTTTTCTAATCATTAAAAAACAAATTTCACCACTCATAACTGAAAACAAATCAGTTAATATGGACAGGTTAATTTTGTTCAATGTATAAAAATATAATGATTAAAATTTAAAATAAATTTAGATACAAAAATATGAAATGCTTAAAAACTCAAATTAAAAAAAACTAGTATTCAATTAGGTTCTATAACTCCCTCTATAAGTGCGGGGTTCACTTATTGTGATCTCTTAATGTTTAGCTTATCATCAAGAGGGGGAGGAAGATTGTATGGAACTACATCTTTAAATTTTACTTCTTTATGAGAATAAGAAGATCTAGAAAATCTAGTATGATGGGAGGATTCCAAATTTAATAGTTTAACTCCCTTGTATGAACTTATAAACGAGGCTTTTAAGGTGAAAATTCATAGGTAAAGTGGAATGTGGTTTTGTAAATATGTTTTTTAAATACCACTTGGATCCCAGATTTGGTCGAGGAGATAATATTATATTAATTTTTAAAAACTGAAAAGTTATTTCTTAATATCTTGAATATATCCACACCAAATTTGTTGACAATTGGATCTCTAGAACCGATTATATTTCAAAATGATAGAAACAACCTTGTGATTTTCAATAGTGAAGATTCTATCCAATGATGAAACCTTTTAGGAATCTTAATTGATTAAATAGTCCTCTCTATCTTCTAAATAATTTTATCCTATTATGTTATGAATTAACCCATGAATTCTTATCAAAATTGGATAGAAGTATTGCGAATACTATTTATTTTTGTCTATTTGTGTTATTGGGATCCCACATAGTTTTTTCTCTTAATTCAACTTATTCTTGGACTCTTCAAATCACCTCCACCAACCATGAAAATTTTATAACAAGTAAATTTTATCTTTTTAACAATGTTTAAAATTAATTAATTTAATCAAATGAGAAGTTAAATTGATCATTTTTCTGAGAATTTATTATAAAAAATCATTTTAAAATAGTGGTATGAGGTTGAAATAAAATAGTGAATTGTCATGTAATTACACCCCCACAACTAAATATTTAGACTACTAATAAAGGTTACATTTTATAAAACAATGCATGAAGATATTCCCTAGTTCATGAAGATTTAAGATCACAGTAAATTTAGTTGATGGAAATAATGTGAGTAAATAATGAACCATACTAATTAGTTAATCTTAGTATTCTTATAAATAAATGTATCATAAATATTTTTAGAATTAAATTCAAGGAGATCCATGATACTAATATTTATTTAGAAATACACCAGTCAATCATACCACTAAATCCCCACATGTCTATGATAACCATTTCATTCTTACCTTTACAATTTATATTTAGAAAATATTGGTTATTTTAATTTATTTTTGACTTAGTTGGTTCTTTCCACTAAACTTTTCCTATACCTTTTTCAATAAAATCTCAAAAATCACTCACTTAATAATTATTTGAAGTAAAACAATTTTTTCCTGTATGATGTGTTTTATTATTAATATTTTTCATTTTTTTTTCATTTTTTGTTATTGTTTTCAACAAAATTCGGTATTAAACATAAGAAAATTTAGTATGGATATGAAACTAATCAAATAATAAATGAATGTATGTAAAAATTATCTTATAAATCCAAATAAAATTAAACTAACATATATATATAACTTTAATTAAGTATAAAATATTCCTAATTGCTTATTTTATTTCAATTTTATACAGATAAATAAAATTAAATATTTTACCCATAAAAAATCACATAGAGGGTATCAATATCACAATGGGTTTATAGGGATATAATAAATCATATCCTTGAAAAATAACTAATTATACTAAAATCACCAATTAATTTCATATTCTTTCTCAAAATTACATGCCATAGGTGAAATAAATTTTCATTAAATGTTAATAAAATAAAATAATAAAATCAAACATACATTTAAATAAATTAAATGATGATATGTTAATTTAATATGAGTATTCTAGCATAAAAGTGAAAATAAAGAATAAGAAAAAAAAGAATAATAATAGGAAAAATCATAAAAGTACCGTACAACAAGAAAAAAGAGAGAAAAATAATAAAGATAAAAAAATAATAAATAACTCAGGAAAGTATCCATACTACACCTCCAATTTACAGTGTTATCATGGTAATTAAAGAGAATGTTTAAAAGAAGTTTATAACCATATGGATTTCATTAATATATGACTTCTTGATGGTTGAGTTCCTCCACTAGGGACTCTGAAAGGGTTTCTTGGAAGTGATTCAGACATTACCCATTGATAATAAATGTTTATTGGGTTTAATAATTTTTATCATACACAAAATTATAAGGATAGACTATAGTGACAATGTGTGAGCCAAACTAGTGATAATAAAGCTTACTTTGGTGTAAATTTATCCTTGACTTGTAAAGGAGGAATTTTTTCTCAATTTGAAACTTACAATGAAGGACGAGGTATTTATATATATCCTTGGTTATTTACTTATGTATCTGAGAGTTCTCATATGAATCTTTTCATATTTTCTCCAACCCATAATTATTCAATTTCCTTTGAGTACTTATACAATAAATATTATAATTTAATTTTTAATGGCCCAATAGCTCCAATTATTTATTTCAATAGGGAGATTGAAAATCTTTCCCAATACAAGTTCATAATGTTACATGACAATGAGAGTTTTGAATGTAATATTCTATTAATAAAATGCATCATTTAGTTTAATACTCCAATTTTTTATATTAGTTTGGACTGTTATTTCAAGAATTTTTTTACTTCTCCATCATACACCTAATCATGCCCAATTTTTGGGGTATAAGCTATAGAAACTCAATAGATGAACCTATACCAGTATAGAAGTTATTGAATTATATGGTTATATAAATTATAACACTAGTCACTAATAATGAACCTAGGAAATCCAAACCTATAGAATAATTGTATGAAAAAATTCCACAATGACCATTGAGTTATCAATCAGTGTGGATCATGATTTCACCCAATTGGACAATCCACTACTAAAAAAATGTTCAAGTCTCCAAATGAATTATGAAATAACCCCATAATGAAAATTCCCAAAACATAATTTTTTTATTGAAAATAAAGGGACTTTTTGACATTTTATTTCATTTAGAGACATTACCTACCTTATGACAATAAAAAATTTCTTTATAAAAATTATCAGCATCCAAAAATAATGTTGGAAAAAATTTCCTAGAATCAAGTACCACATGAGTAGTTTGATGGAGACCATAGTGGAACTCACAAGAAATAGTGTGAAAGAACATAAGTATGGATTGAAACATGTTATTAGGAACAAAATTCCATAGTCCATAAGAACTATATATGTGCCAAAGCTAGGGATAATACCAAATGTCCCAATGATACACATGTTTAATATATTAAACAAAGTTTTTATTTAAATCAGTACTAATGAAAGGTGATACAAAATAATTCACAACTCCATCTTTGTATAGAATAAAATATTAAACTTGATATAATTGTTAATAAAAAAACATATCATTTTTGGGAATGCGTGGGTATGAGTCAATATTAAAGGATTAAAGGATCCTACTAATATGATTTTCAACCACATTATATACTCCCTTTTTATCCCTAATTTATAAATTGAATTCCTAATGAGTAACATCAAATTAATGGTACTTTTTTTAGAATTTATCTTCTTAAGGAGATACTATAGTTCTAAATGGTTATATTACACAATAAATTTAAACCCTTAAATCTATGACCTGAATTTATCCAAGGTAAAAAATAGAATGAAATTATTTTTTTTGTAGTTTTGTTTTACTAAGAAGAGTATAGTGTGCCTAAGGTATATAAAATGACATATTGAACTCAATTAACCTGTTGTGATAATGCTTCCCAAACTTTATAGTTATAAGTGTCACACATGAGATCAAATGGTAAATCACACTGAGGTGGTTGGATTATTAGGGGTAACATGTATAACCAATTAAATTTATTAAAAGAACACACACATGTTTTATGAAACAAAAATTTGTTTTCTTTTATGAGTAATATGGAGATGTGGAGTGAAATAATTACAAATGAATGAATTAAACAATCATAAAATCCCACATAAATTGTAAATAATACAAATACCACATGTTTTAGTGATTGGTATAGATAAAATTACATTTATTTTGATTGATGAACTTGGATAACATTTCCAAAAATTAAATGTATAAAAAATATTCTATTTTTTACAATGGAATGGTATTTATCATGATTTAATACAATATTATGTTTAGTTTAATGATTAAGGAAAAACTTAAAATACTCAAACACTTATATAAAGAATAAATATATACAATAAAATCATCCTTGAACCCTTCCATGAAATTTTATAGATAATATGAAAATATACAAACCATGTATTTTTAGAATGTACATTGAGAATTGTACATACCAAATGGAATCCGATTATATGAAAATTTTCCAAATAGAAATTGAATATTGTCATTTCCTAATCCTTGAGAAAAATATTTTTATGAAAATATATAAAAAACCCATATACTAAATAGTAATGGGACTTTCTCTCTAACCTCTCTATCATCTGGTCAATGAATGAAATTGGGAAATGATTTTTCTTAGTGTGTTGATTTAGTTGGTCATAGTTTATACATACCCACTGGATATTCTACACATGGTTTGGTACCAATTCATTGTTTTCATTTTTAATTACCATTAGACCAATTTTATAAGGAATGAACTACAATATATTGACCCATTGTCTATCACAGATTGGGTAAATGATTCCAAATACCAATAATTTTGTTACCTCATTTTTAAAAACATCAAGGAAGTTTTAGTTAAGTAAGAATTTTTCTTGCCTCATTGGTGTAGGCTCGTCTTTTAATAATATATGATTCATGGAAATTGATTGAATAATATAATTAATAATAAAAAGAGTCTATCCCAATGCTTACTTATACTCCCTAAAAAGGTCAATCAATCAAAATTAATGCTTTTTAGGGAGTAAACATTCAAAAATGATAGAAAAATAATTTACATTCCTAAGATATGAATATTTTAAATTTTGAGGTAGTGGTATGTATTCCAATTCCAATATATTTTTGATTTACGGGCTGGAATGAGAAAGAGATAGGTATGTGATCTCATCTAACTGATCAATGGTAATTTCTTTAGATGAGGGGTAAGCTTTAAAAATTTGATCAGAGTCATTGATGGTCATTTAATCCTTAGTGCTCAAGAAATAATCAATTAATAAATATACATTTAATTTTAATAGGCCATTACATGATTCCAGACATGAATCATCACCTAGAATGTCTATCAACGATGAAAAATCTGGAAGGGGATTAGGGGAAAGGAGAGAAGTTTCAATGGGGATATGGAGTACGTGTAATATCCCAGGAATTTAAGCATATTTATTTTTCAAAATAAATGTTACTAAATATATTTATTTATAATCCAAAATAAACTAAGATATGTTTCTATATAACTAAATATTACAAAACTAAAGTATTTTCCATTATAAAAATAATTTTTAGATATAAATTATGTTAAAATATTCAAATTATAAGAAGTTTAGTTTAGAATCATTTTTCAAGTAATTAAAAATTTATTAAATAATAGAAATTATGATATATTAAAATTTTAATATATTAATAAATGGTATAATTGAAACGAGTTGAAATATATTTTAACTTAATATTTTAAAAAATATGATTTAATATATTCATTTTATATAATAACCCCTTTGTAACCTGTTTAATAAATTATAAATATTTTAAAAAATAAAAGTGATTATTAATTATTTAAAAGTACCATTTTATATAAAATTTGTTAGTTTTTGAAATATTATGTTTAGAATACTATAAAATTTTAATATCATATTATTTTAAATAAGTATGTTATGAATCAATTTAAAATATTTATAAACCTTTGTTAAAAATTATAAATTTTGATGTGTATAATGTTCTTAACCTTTTGTATTGCTTTTTATTTTAGATAATTCATTTTAAAAAATACAAGTTCTTATTAAATATTTGAAAGTGATTTTATTTTTATATGAGAATTTATAGTTTTAAAAATATTATGTGTATAATACTATTACTTTTTAGTAACCTATTATTTTCTAAAATAAGTTTTATATCAATTTTATATATTTATAAACCTTTGTTATAGATTGTAAATTTTTATGTTTATAATGTTATTACCCTTACGTATTGTTTTACATTTATTAATATGTTTTTTTTAAAAAAATAAAGGGAAAAATTAATTGAATGTTGAAATAAACACATATATAAAGTATCATATAATTTGTATTTGAATTCTCTAGAAATGTAAAATTTAGTTGTATAAAAAAATGGGCCAACCATGGGATAGCCAAGGACCCCTATACGACATATGTGGGACCCATAGTGTCAACCATGTTTGAGAGGATGACCTAGTTATATTCATGGTAGCAAGTGTGTTTGAGCATCAACACATGGGCAAGCAGGTAGGCATATAGTACCCACAAGGTGCGTAAAAAGGTGAGCATGGGTTACTCATGGATTGTGTGGTGTGGGCCACGGTGGGTGAGTGTGTGAGTGGTGTGTCCCGGTGAAAATATCTTAATTCCTTGTTATAGGACACTAATTTGAGTGTTTAATATTTGTGAAAGTGTGAAACTGAATAAAATTTTGACGTGGGGTTTGTGTATGCAGGTATTTTTCATCTATGTTAAAAACATATGTTTATATCTTAACCACCTGATTGATTTAACATGAATCATCTAATCTCTTCATATCCTACCTTGATCCTGACTTAACGACCCTTGAAATTGTTCTTCCTTCCAATTCCACTATCTTCATCCATGCTCCTACAGGCCTATCATAGCTTGAAATCCCCAATATCACTTCCTCATGACGAAAAACCCAATGTCATCGTATTACAAAAGCATGATCACTAAGAACGAAAATCTATCACACTATGATTACAATGATGCATTTCTCACTACCTCTTCCTTAGTTTAAATCAGTTCACCATTATCATCAATTTTATAACATGCAATACATGTTCATTCCATGTTTCTAAGAACATATGGACATAAACAGCAGTAATGTCAAATTTTTTTGCAAGAATTGTCTCGTTTGAGTAAAGTATTATAAAGAAGCCTCCATAGAACTTGATAAAAAATGAGCTGTATATATTTATATACATAAATGAATCAATCATATTGAAATCCATAGATCTTATATAGTTTTTTAGAAATATTTTGTGTTTTTAATTTTTCTCCTCCAAATTATACCAGAAGAGACACTGATATATATATATATATATTATATCTTTATAATTCTAATGTGAAAATTTAGGTACTTGATTTTTCTATTTTGGTTATTATTGAAAATCTCACTCAATCTTGTAAGTAAACTTTTCAATTCTTTCATAGGGCCACACTTATCTTAGAAGATATATATGTATATAAATGCATTAGTAAAAAAATTGGTGTACCATAATCTTATTTTAATATTATATATATCTAAATAGCAGGAATATGGCTATATAAGAAGCTTTCTTCAGGAGTTTTTCATTTAGAAAAGCCAGTCCATTTTAGAATACATAAGGGGAGGAAGTGACTTCTAGATTAAGTTATGGTGGATTTATTTTGAAATTACTATATTTTTATGGGAATTTCTATTTTTAAAACTCTTAATTCTGTGTTTTTTAAATATCTATACAAGGGTTATTTATTTATACTTAATCAATTTTTTTATTTTTTAAATATTCTATATTTTTCAAAAATCCATGTTTTATAAAGTTGTTTTTTAAAACATATTCTAAAACCCTAATTATGGGATAAAATATTTTATTATATTTTTAAAACCATTTTCTAAAGTGATTATTTCCAGAATTATAATTACAATTTTCTTGGGGGTTTTAATTTTATTACTTTATGCATAAATTTTTCTTTAAAATTTAGGAATTTTATACATGATCATAGGTGTGTCCATCCACTATAATTATTCCTAACATTTTGTTAATAATTATATATAAAAGTTCAATTATTCCTTTACATGGATTATTTAAAATGTACTGTTTATAAACTATGGATTTATCTAAATCTTTATGAAATAATTATATTTTATTAAAATTAGGTTTTACAAAAGTGTATGTGATATAAAATTATTTTACTCTTAAAAAACATTTATGTAGTTTTGAAATGATATTTTAATGAAATTATGACGATAAAGGTAGATTTTGTAAAAATGATTTATTTAAAAATTAAATACATGGGTATCAAATGTGCTGATGAGGAATGAGGTGATACCATGACCTCAAGGTAACATTGTTCTAAATGTAATATTTTTAGTGGTTTTATGATTTTATTATGGTTTTCCAAGTATAATTATATTATATATGAAACATATTAATTTCAAAGTGAAGATTTTTATAATTTTCATGGAGAAATCCAATTATTTTCAAATATTTTCATATTTTGAAATTAAATGGGTTTTCAATGAGAAATATACTTTTAATGTGTTTTGAACAGTATTTCCAATGTTTTTGAAAACCCTATAGTTATATTTAAGAAAATAATTTATAATTTGTTTTATATAAAATAAATGTTTTTAATAGAGTTCTAATAGTATTTAATAAATGATTTTAACTATGGTATTAAAAACCATTACTTGTAAATTTTATATTCACCATATGTTTTAGGATGTTTTTCATATAATCATTAGAAGTTCAAAATGTGTTTTGGTTTTGTTAAGTAACTATCTCAAGTAACGTCAATTATTTCTTTGTAGATTTTTTGTATTAAACTCTGATATGTTGTAAGGTTTTGCCTAATCCTAAAAAACCTAGACCTAAAAGATACTCAATTATGTAAAGGACTATATTTTTCATTTACTTTTTATAAAGAAACATTTATAGAATATCTTTAGTACCAGATCTGGGAGTACATGTCTTGGTCTATCACAATAAATCAATATAATTAATTGATTGAGAGAAATTTTCTTATAAGAGAGACTTCTTGGGATCAGAAATGTTAAAGTGGACAATGTGACCCCCAAAATCTATACATAATGTACTATTATATACGTTAATCATAGTTTTGGTGGTTTTCAAGAATGGTCTCCCAAATATAATTGTGGAATGTCCATTCATCCTTTAATATTTTATTTTAAGAGCATAAAAATTAACAGAAAAATTGCATTTTTTACACTAAAAAATAATCCTATAGAATACCAATAGGGATAATATTACTCCAGTTTTCTATTTAAATCACCATTGCTTTAAGATCTAGATATAGATCCTATAATAAAGAGAAAAAGGAGTGAATAATCACATTTATATTGGAACCTAAATAAATCATAACATTAGAAAAGAAATAATCCCCTTTGGTATATTGAATTAAGAATTCTACCAGAACCTTTCATTTTTTGGGAATTTAAAGCTAATATATATAGAGACATTCCTCCCCAAGATCACAATTTCATAACCTCTAGTTTTACTTTAGGGTGTACACATCTCCTTCTAGAACATAATGTATCATAGATTTTTCATCACAATATCAATCGAGGGGATGTTAACCTACACCCTTTTAAACATTTCCCATATTTACCTATCAAGTTCAGTTTCTTTTGGTTTTTTTGATTGGTTGTCCTTAGGGGGAATGAAAATAAAATGTTTTGTATTGGGGTTTTATTAAATTACACTATATTTACTTCAGTGTAATTTCTCCAAGGATAAGGATTTTTCTCATTTGGATCTTTAGAGATGGTTGGAATAGTGGTTTCCTAGAGGTATGATGACACTAATAGGGGGTAAATTTGGATTTTAAGTTATGTTACACTCATAAGGTTTATGAATATAAAATTTCCCTTAACCCTTGGTCTTACTAGAGGTTTATAAGGTAGTTTACCCTACCAATGAATATGAATTTCCTCCACCAAGTTAGCTTGTTAGGCTAATTGATTTTTTGGTATTGTATAGAATATTGGTCTGTTTATTAGAAATAGTGATTATTTAGAACAATTTTTTTTAATTTAGACTTCTAATATTGGATTAGGTTTTATTGGTTTTTATTGGAAAGGATTTTTTTGTGGTTGGAGATTTTTATGTTGAGGTGGAGGATGATTACCCTTCCCCGGGTGGTTCAATAAATTTTGAAGTAGGTTAGAATACCCCATTTTCCTATAGGATTAGTTTTATTTCTATCCAGTATTATATGGATAGTATGGTTGTTTAATGGATTGGTTTTATGCATATATTTAGAATATTTCCATAGAATTTTTATAAGGGTATCTAAGTTGTGAGAATTAGTCAGAATAGTGGGTATTAGTGGAAGAAATAGTACAATAAAATGGAGGAAGAGTTTGTGATTTCTTATGGGAAATAGAAATTGAACAGAGTGGGGTACTTAAATCATCAAAATTCATTTCCAATTTCTTCTAAAAATAATTACTTTTCACCTCATTAATCCCTATGATGGTTATATTAAACCTCAAATCATACTGTTGAGAGTTCTTTTCCATGTTTTCTATGAGTTTCCTTATATTGATAAAAGTATTTTCCATCAGAGAAACACCTTTAATGCATTAATAATAATATTATCAATAGTAATTAAAGCTTTATAAAAGTATTGTATTAAAATATGATCACTTATTTGGTGGTGTGGAAAACTCGCATGAAGTATTTTAAAACATTCCTAATATTCATAAAGTGTTTCCCCATTAGATTTTATTATTATATATATATACATATATATTTCTTATTTATATAGTTCATAAGGTTGGGAAATATTTTTCTAAAAAAGGTACTTTATGTACCCCCAACCTCTATTTAGGGTGTTTACATTATATAACCAATAATTTGCAGTGTATTCAAAAGGGAATATAAAAGACCTAAAATTTATATATTACTCATACAAACCTATAGGTAATAATGTTGAACTAAAAATATGTAATTCCATTAAGTGTATTTGTGGATTTTCTCCATAAAATACCTGGAATTTTGGAAATATTTGAATTATACTATATTTTAATAGAAATTTTGGTTCTTTACCTTGTATTTTAATATATACTGGTTTAATATCCCCATGAAGAAAAGTTAGTTCCTTTAATGTTTAGTTATTTTCAACTATGTTTTAAAATTATATTTTATTTTGGATTTTAGTTTTAGAATAAGAAGGGTGTATGATATTCTCCATGTGTTATGGGTTCTTTTCAAAGTATTATTCTAAGTGTCTTGGTGTTGATGAGATATTATTCTCTTTGGTTTGGGTACAAAATGTAGTAGTTTACTTGCAGAAAAATGATCAATTAACAAAAACTATAAAAAATATCTTATAACAAAACTTATATATATAAAATTTTAATAGAGAAAAGGAAATAAACAAATAATTACAGAATTTA
This sequence comes from Viscum album, assembly GCA_963277665.1. Classification (NCBI taxonomy): domain Eukaryota; kingdom Viridiplantae; phylum Streptophyta; class Magnoliopsida; order Santalales; family Viscaceae; genus Viscum; species Viscum album. The sequence goes on along the minus strand of OY728136.1, from coordinate 1,935,134,076 downwards.
CATAATTATTATAACAAATACACACCCTAAACTTGTAGCACTCCCATAAAATAATTCCAAAATTTAAATTAGCATTTTATTATAAGTCAAAATAGTTTTATTTTAAGGATTATTTATAGAATAGGGTAGACTGTAGTTAATTTATCAAAGAGTGTTCATGGTTTTATAGTGTAATTTTTAATATGTTTTATTAAACATAACTTAAGTAGAGGGAATTTTGAAAATAGTTTGAAATGCAATATTGAAAGAAAGAACCTTGAATTAAATAGGGACATTTGAAATAACGATTTTATATTCAATAGTGATATTAAATTATATTATCATAATTTTGGTATACATGTTGGAAGGTTCACTATTATAAAAATATTAATAGGATTTGTGAAATTATTTGGGGGAGGTACACCAAAATCCTGAGTACCATTAAATCCATTTGAAATGAATCACTTTGATGTGAGACTTGGTGTAACTATCATATTAAAAAATTTACACAAATTATATGTGGTATAGTTACTTTTAAAGTAAATTAATATCATGTATGAATGATAAGATAAATGGTATATTATATTTTCTAATTGGAATAACACAAGTTTTCCCACTCAAAATACAAAACCAATCACTTAATGTGGATGCGTGCATTTCATTCAATTTATGAAAAAATAAGGTTTAAAATAAAAATTATATTTAGATACAAACCCTTTAAATTTTTAAAAATAAAAATTATAAGATACTTTTATTCATTTATGTTCTAGTATTCCATCACGAAGTGCGTATCTCCCTTGTTATAGTCACTAAACATTTATGTCGCTATTAAGAAGAGAAGGAAGCTAGTATGGAACCCCATATTCATTCATTATCTCCTTATAAGTACAAAAATATAAAAATAATCTTGGATGATGATAATAATGCTTTGGATATATAAAATGGTAGAGTTTAACTCCCTTTTCTGGAATTACAAATGTGGTTGTCAAGGTACAAATTTATAAGAAAACTATAAGGTTGTTTCGAAACCATATTTTTGAAATATCACTTGTATCCTAGATTAGTGTGTGAATTTTCAAAAAGTTTCATAAAAATATATAAAGGTTTGGGGGGGGGGGTGGATTTATAATTTTTTTTAAAAAAATTTGAAGAAAAAAACATTAATTAAATATATAAAATTTTAATAAGGATTTTAGATTAAAGATTGATATTTGAATTAAATGACAACAAGGTTGATAAACATGATTACAAGTTCACTATTCTCAAATTGTTAATCGTTTTTATGTAATTATTTGTTTGAGTTCTATTCAAATCATGATTACCCTTAATCCCCTTTGAAATAAAATACTTTGATGTTAGCCTTAGTGTAAATATTATATAACTAAGGTTAAAAACATATGTGAGGTGTAGGAACATAAAAAAACATTAATATATAATATTCATGAGAAAATAAAGGGTTTATTATATTTTCGAATCAGTATAACATAAGTTTCCTTAATAAAAACAGAAAACCATTTTGTTAAAGTGTATGAGTGAATTTTAATCAATGTATGGAAACATAATGTCTCAAATAATAATTACATCAAGTTGGAAACCCATAAAATGTTTAAAAACAAAATTATGTGTCTATAATTCCCCATCCATGTGCATATATCCCTTTTAATGATCATGTAATGTTTATATTACCATTGGGAGGAGGAGGAAACTCATATATAAATCCATATTCATCCTTTATCTCTATATTAGGATTGAATGATCTAAAATGTATGGGAAATTTAGAGTAATCCTTTGAATATCCAAAGTCTTATAGTTTTTTTTTACCTTTTCTAAACTTAAAAATCCGGTGACCATGGAACCAATTTATATGAAAAGTTTAATGTGGATAAAATACCCTATTTTCAAAATACCCTTCAGATCCTAGATTTGGGATATGTACAATATTATGTCAATTTTGAAAAAGATGAATAATTTTTTCACACCTCTTTTTTATATCAAGAAAAAAGTTTGTGGAAATTATAGATGAAGAAATCGAGTTATTTTGAAATTACTGAAGTGACACTGTGATGGTGAATAATGAATATTTTATCCAATGATGATAAATTTTGGACATCTAAATGGGTGAATTAGGATTCTTGATAATCTATAGAATTATATAAAACTTATTTATTTTGGTGAAAAGGATGGATCACTTTCCAATTTTGAACATGCTGAATATGCCTATGCATTCTAAACATTTTCCACCCGTTAGCTCACCAGAAGCCATCCCTATGACAATATATCAACCCCTTATCTTGGTGGAAGGGCCTTATTATCCTCCTTCATGCCCAATAGCTGATGACTTTCTCCATTTATAGGGCCTTGATCCAAGTTAATTGGGGTCTTAGCTTCCTCTTGGACCTACTCTCGGGGATGTTATCCTCCATATCTCCATCCTAGACGGTGAGGTCGTTTCTGAATGTCCAATTCGATCTGATGTTCCCCTACATGATAGATGGTTATCATCTCTTTGGCTTCCCATTATCCACATTTGGAGAAGGTTATTCACTTCACAAATATACTCTGGTTTCCAAATTTTGGATGAATAAACCCCCTTTTGTTGTTTCAAGATTTAATCAGTACTTAGGATTTGAAAGCACCATCCATCTTCTTGGTGATGAATCTTAAATATTTCTATTTTTTATTTTCATATAGAGAATAATTTTTATGGCTTGGTCCCATAGTGATAGATCTATGGGATGTTAGTGCTTTCATCACTTCAGGTGGTTTATAGAAGTTTATCTCAGGGAGGACTCTCCTCATGTAGCGGTCTAGATCATTTTTTCTGGTCTTCATCTCCTGTTACAAAACCCCTCCTTAAAAATTGAAGTGATTACACCAGTGAGTTACTTTTCATGTATGATCAATACCTTTATTTAAAGGATCCCTCAACCATTCCGATCTATTTTTCCATGGACCTCTCGCTTCCTCTCCCGTCACAGCTTTTTCTTAGAGTTGGAGGATCGACCGAATGGTGGCAATCGATCGTTTATCTCTTTTCACCCCATTTCTATTCAAAATTTCATATTCACATTCATTTTGTGTGAGTGTATGTAAAATATTCCTCACTTCGACTAGATATTCATAGAGCGTATCCTTAAGATGACGATGTGTAATACCATGAGATTTTGTGAAATTGTTTTTCATATTATTTCAATAATTTTAATATTTTTCATTTCACGCATCATTGAAAATAATTTATTTTATATGTTTGGATTAATATATATGCAAAAAAAATTTAATCACACACTACAAACAATATAAATTTTAGCTTTCTCTACATAGATCACTGATGTAAGCTTACGTTTCTCCCAAGACTGACTTTCCTCAATGGCTTACGTAACACGCAAGACCGAGTGTTACTGAACAATAAGATATTATATAATGATATATAACCTGACCATTAAATTAGATTTTATGAATATTATTATTTGAATTATGGAAATATATGTTTTTTACAAAATATAAAATGAATTAATTGGTTACAAATTCTTTAGGAAAGAATATATGAACCAATTTAATATAAGAGAGTATTTTTATATAAAACCTTAATTATGATCAAAAAGTTGTTTTAATTATAATAAATTAATTAAAATTAGTAATTAATATTAATTTAATATATATTTTATATATTAAATAAAATATTTTTTATATTCATCCAATATATTTGATAGCCATAAGATATAAACAAATCCAATTTTATGCTTAAAGAACTTATATTTTTATAAAGGTAGTTTTACCACCTTTTAAGGAGGAACCCATTTTGAATATAATTTTTGGAACTTTTATTGATTTTATATATCAAAACAAACTTCATTTTCGAAGTATAAACATAAAAATTAGGTTAAGGTGTATTTTTTTATTATTCTGTGAAGTTTAATTTTTTAATTAATAGTTAAAAATAATGAATTTTAACTCAAAATTTCTCTTTCATCTAATTTATCTGTATAGTTAAATTATATTTTTAATTTATTTTAAATTTTAATTAGATATTTTTTTATCCATTTATCCAATATAGGTCATTAGAATCAATTTAATTTTAAAATTGGATTAAAAAACATATGAAACTTTTGAACATATATACTTTAAAAACCCGCATTGTCGTCCTGTCTCCAGGATTATATTTAAATGACTTTATACCAATTATGTTATTTTAATTTGAAAAAATGTAAATATTTATAATTATAATAATTTATAATTTATAATAAGGTCAAAATAGTGTTTTTTTTTCCAAAAATATTGGTGAAATTAATTAAAATTAATTACAATGATCAAGGTTAAATAAAGCATAATAAGGGAATATACCATAACATTTAGGAATAAAAATACCTATAAAATTTTCCAAAATCCATTAAATGGAAATATTTCTACCTTAAAATTCCTTTTATAAACTTGGGACCATTATTTATCCACTTACAATACAAATAATGCGGTTGGGTTTCTTTTCTTTTAAAATATTACAAGAGTGCCACTCGTCCTCTATTATAAAATGTCTTCCCTCCTCCCACTTCATCACACCTCTTAATCTAATTTGGCTCGATGGAACTTTAACAAAATATCTCCTAAATATCCTTAAATTCCTACTTGAATTTTCATTTGGAATCAAATACTTCCAAAGAACCCCTTTTGTACAAACCAAAAGGAGTTACCTAATTTAGAGGAAACACCCTCCTTCAAACTCATTTCTTTTATTTTCGTTCTCCACTCCCTCAAATATTATTATTACATTATTTTATAAAAAATGTGTATCCTAAATATACTAGGATTTTTTATGCTAATAATTCAACCTATACTTCCACACACTTCCATATAATGGATAACAACAAACTATTCACGTGTACGGTGGACTACCTCCTCTCTAAATAATGATTGTCCATTTTTCCTTTACTGTCTCTCATGATGGACATTATTATGGAAATTTTTTTATATATGTTATATATAATATCTGTTATGTCTTTAAAATTCTTTAATTATTTTAAATCTAATATCTTTATAAATTCCATTTTGTGTTTATATGATAATTTTGTTTGAGTAAGTGTGGATTACCACCCCCTCAAAGCGATGTAATTCGCACAAACACTACATGGAATGTATTAAGGATGGGTTTAGTGAATATATATGATATATATGATATAATAAATATAATTTAATAATGATATATATATATATATATATCTATGTGTGTGTGTGCGTTTGTGTGTGTGTGTGTGTCTTTTTCTTTCTTTCTTTCAACCTGACAACTAAACAGGAATAGTGTTCATGCGTACGCATGACCTACTGTATCCATGAATAGTATATTCCATTTCATAATTCTATATTTTATGAATTATTATAATATAAATATACTGAATATAAATTATATTTAAATTATCATTTAAATTATCATTTAAATTCTATAAATCATGATATAAATATAAGGACAAAAGATATAACAAATCAACACACATGTAAAAAACAAAGAAAATATGACTCGAAGTGAAACCTTAACGTGGAATTATTAACAAGAAGGTAATATAAAGACATAATAAAAAAATTTAAGGTATTATAAGTAATAATATAGATCTTTAATATATTTATAATAAATTTATATTTATTATACATGATGTTTTAACTAGTATGATGAGATTCAAGACAAAGTATAAGGGTATTTCATATAATTTTTTATTTCTGTGAGATACATGCTTTATTCACCACCCATTCCTTTTATGTGCTGTATATACTACCCATAAATGTATTATGTTATTATTATTATTATATTTATTGGTAATTACATATCCATTATATGTTATTCCATTCATGGCGTTAATGTTTCAAAAGTTATCAAATCGGTATGATAGTTTTTTTCTCAATTTTCCTTCTTTGAGACACATGCCATGTTTGCACATATATCATTCTATAAGGTGTATATAATGAATTAAAAATGTTATATCATGAATATATTTATATTAATTATATTTAAAGCTTCATGTAAATTCATTTTTTTAATGGGGAGTATGGTTAAAAGTAACCATGTGGTAAGAGTATATTGAATCAATCTCATCACTTTTCAAGATTTTTTATGTTTATGCTTCCTTTGATGAAATATTATGATACATATCTAAATATAATTCATGAATTTTATTATCCTATATTAATTAATGATATATTCATGTATTTGTACCATTTTTCTACTTTTTGTTACATAATATAGTCAAGAAATTGTTTTTAATAAAGTATGACTTTACCTCTCTCTTCGGCTGGAAATTTGTGTTGATTGAAATCCATGTCTTCTAAAATGTTTCCAAAAAATGTTCTATTATTATTCTATTATATTTAAAGTAAATTTTTACCCATGTTTTTCTTTTTTTAAAAATTGGGTCTTTAATAACTAATATTCTTTAATTTTTAAATCGAGGCACATTTCTAAACTTTTAACGGTGTAAAAGGAAAGTTTAGAGTGTTTGAGTTTATCTGCCATCATGACAGACATTCCCTTAAAGATTCCTTTATAAGATTAAAAATCTATTTTATTTTAAAAAATAAAATATTTTACTAATATTATATAAGTTCATTGTTTCAAATTATTTTCAAATAAAAAGGTTTTCAAGAACATTTTCAAGATGTTTTATAAGTTTTCAAGGAAAATGGTTTGCAAAATATTTTCAACATTCTTTTATAATTTTTCATGTAAAATATTTTTCAAAATGTTTTCAATCTTTATTTATAAGTTTTATTCCTAGTAAAATGGTTTTCAAAAGGTTTTATGTAATTAAATATCCATTTTTGTAGAAGAATGGAAATTTTTTTCAAGATATATTTTTGATATATATTTCAAAATTATTTTTAATATAAGATAAAATCCATTGATATTACTCATGAATTTATTAGAAATTATCTAAAGGCTCCCTTAATATTATTTATTTTAATGGTTTATGGTTAATGTCATGGTCTTTATGAAACTCATTTCTCTTTCATGAATTATATGATTATGAAATATTTTTTTCATTCAAGAGTTATGTTTCTCATGAAATGATTATGAAACTTGTATCTTTTATATAGGTTATGATATAATTACATGTTAATAATACCCATTTTATTTTATGGGTGATGATATGATTGTTTATGATTTTGTGGAACCTATATGTATGATTTCATGATGATATGGGTGAGACCTATATCTCCCTATAATGTATTGGGTAATGATAAATGTTTTTTGAGCTCAAAGGGTACACATGAGGACATACCAATCTTTAAATAAGAGGGTAAAGAGGAGGATATCCCCAAATCAAAACAAGAGAGTAAACGAGAAGACATCCCATGCCTGAAACAAGAGGGTACCGAAGAGGACATCCCAAGCCCTAAATAAGAGGGAACACAGGAGGGTATTAAAATCCCGATGAAGGTAAATGAGTGATTAAACCAAGCCTAACATGTTACAAAGGCCTTGTTAGGCCTCTTTGACATAGGGTTTTTATATGTGTTTTCCAAAATTCTGTGTTTTATTCCTATGATATAATTTCATGGATTATTTTTTTATTTACTTATGATTAATGTTTTATGAAATTATAATATTTATTATGGTCTCTAATAAGCAGGGTATAATATTTAAATTTTATGGTCAAGTTTTATACAATTCTGTTCATGTTATTCTTATGCTTTTCTATTATTTACTCTTACTCAGTATCTGAGCTCACCCATTTCTTAGGTTTACTTTCCCCAGGTTATGAAGAAAGTTTTTAGGTAGAAGTATTTAAGGTGGGGATATTTATGGGAGATATTGAAGATATTTCACCAGTATAGAATATTTTATTTCCATGTTTCTAAAGACACTAAGCTATTATGGTCCTTGGGAATTTATTTTTATAATGTACTGATTATTAATCTAAAATGACGTAATATCCGAATATGTTAAGCCTGGGTCATTATAGTTGCTATCATAGGAAAGTTTTAATCAAACTTTGAAAACTTGTATGAGAGGAATTAAGTTACATCCCCAGGTATATTTATAAAGTTATTTCAAGGGATCTCTCTAAGGATATGTATAAGTATAAGTTAATGTTTAGGAAAATATACTAGAATTTGGGTAAATGATAGAGTAAGTGGTTTCCTAGAAATACATCCCTATCTAGATTATACAAGTAGAAGTGGCTCTAGAATATATATACCCAAGGGTAACAACTCTGACAAGATGTTCAAAGCCAAATTTAGGGTAATATAGTATACGACAATGGGACTTCCTGTACATCTAGTTTGACACTCCTAGGGGTTATGATTTGGAAATTCACAAACTCTTTATAAACTATTATGAAGTATTTTAATAGAATATGACTATGAAAAACCTTGGATGAATCGAGGGTGTCATAGAATAAGGATGGTGTGATGATTTAAACATCATATAAGTAACTCTTTCTTTGGATATGTGGTTTTCAACTATGATAAGTAATTCTCACACTGTGCTTCTAGTTTTAGTTAATAGTGGGAATTGGAAGGTTTTGTAATAAAATTTAATGTGATGGATAAAATGATGATGAGAAGTCAAGTGAGATTCTCACTAGACTGAAATATGTTTTGATCAAGCGTAATATTTTTTCAAAGAATACGATCAACAACTCATACCTTAACCAACTCTCAAAATCACCAAATAAGAGAAGGAGTTATCTTAGAGTTCAGTTTATAGAGACCATAGGGGAAAGAAGATTCAGTTTATTTTATTCCAAGATTGTGGAAATAATCACCAGAGTGAATGTATTTTTCGAACAGGAAGGCTATTTGATTGTGGAAAAGAAGGACACAAAGCAAGTAACTACAAAGAAAAAATGAATTGTTCAACTAACCAAATGGATCTGAATATTGAACTCCCTAATTCACCATCAAAGGATAAATACTTTAAGTGTGTAATGAATGATCATTATAGAAATCGATGTCCAATGTGGAATGATTTTGAAGAGAATCATCAAGGCGGTGTGAGTAATGGGTATATTGCTGCTGTTGATGAGACTATAGAGGACATGTGAATGGAAAGAGATATTAAGTAACAGGATTGGGCAGACTTATTATAAAATATGGATGAAGTGGAATAATCAATGTTTCTATGTATTTGTATTAAATAATTATGTATTATGAATGGTGAAATATGAAATAATTATTCATTTTATGTTTTTCGCTAAGGATTTACAAGATTATGTTAAATTATTACTATATACTATAAAATATTTTGACGGGAAGATAACACTTAATATGTTCCTTATGTTAAGATAATGTTGTTTGTATAAAGATATTTTGGATATGAATAAGTAAATAGAATAGTATTGATTACTTTGGAACTAATTAAGGACTTGTAAACAAGTGGTTTATGCTATCACGTTTATAAGAAATATACCATGTAACCTTTGGTATAAGGAATAATTCATGTTTTCCAAAAGTACTTATGATAATTTAGGTTATTACTATGTTTTAATAGAATATATAATGAGTGTATTCACATGATGGAATGTGACTACAAAGAGCTACTTTGTGATATATGGGGGAGCGATGTTAAGCTAATTTTGTGACTTTATTTCTAATGTTTTGGATTTTCATCATTCATAAGGGTTATAAGGTTAACCATTTATGGTGTGCTTAAGTTAAACTTTAGATTAATTTTTTTAGATTAATGTATTATCCCACCACATGAGGATTCATGCATATTGGATAACCTACTCTAACAATTTTGTGTTTAAGGTAACTAAAGAGATACGAGGTCAATTATCATCGATCTCATGATATGTTAGTGCTTTAGGAATAAAAAATTCAACTTAATTTTTGGATAAAAAGGTGAATTATATCATGTAACAACAATGGGTGAGATTTTCTTGAAATCATGTATGTATGTATTTTTATGAAAATTCACCAACTTTAAGAAAAAAATATAAAAATAAAATATTATCATAGTAACTTTGTTTCTCATGGATCTGATAGTCCTTTATGTAATTTTAGATTTATGAATTTTTTATTTTTAACTTTATAATAACCTTATTCCCTATCACTCTCTATCAGAACTTGATGGTTATATTTCTCTCCCATGACCATGTTTTCACTTCCCACCTATGTTATATTATATGGGAAGACAATTATGAGTTACTTTTGGTAACTATTACAGTTCTAGATTTATTTTTTAAGGAAGTTTTAGTATTGATTTTTATGATGTGGTTATCTATGAAAGGAACTCTCAAGTATTAAACCTTTGATAACCCAGCTGAATTTTGAGGGAGAAATTCATTTTAAGGGGGTTAGAATGTAACACCCTGAGATTTTGTGAAATATATTTTTTGAATTAATTTAATGTTTTGGATATTTTTCGTTTCACATAACACTAGACGTATTTTATTTTATAGTTTTGGATTTTGATATATGCAACAACAATTTAACAAGAAATTAGCTATAAAAACACAAGAAACGTTTGGACATTTTTACTTTAAAAACCCACAATATCGGCTCGTCTGTGAGGTTATATTTTAATTAATTCCCTCCACTTTTATGATGTGAATTTATAAAAATAGATTCCATATTTGGAATCATTATAATTTATAATGTATAATAATGTCAACTTAGTTTTGTTACCAAAATTAGTAGTGAAAGTAATTAAAATTAATTACGATCATTAAGGTTAAATTAAGCTTAATAAGGGACTAAACCATAACCTTAAGAGAAAAAAAATGACCTATACACTTTTCTAAAGTCCATTGGCTAGACATATTTTAACCCTGTACTCCCTTGAATCTACTTTGGAACATTATTGATCCAATTTCAATAAAAAAATGTGTCTGGGGTTCATTTGTCTTAAAATATTACAAGAGTGCCACTCCTCCTCCTTTATAAAAGGCCTCCTATCCTCCCACTTTCTCACCCCACTCAAGACAATTTGGCTTGAAAACAATATTCCAAAATATATCACCAACATCCCTCACTTCCTCTTTGAAGCCTCCTTTGGGAATAAATCATTCTAAGGAATCTATTTGGTGAAAACCAAAAGGAGTTACCCAATTAAGAGGTAACACCCTCCCTCAAACTACTTTCTTTTATTTTCTTTCTCTTCTCCCTAAGATATTTTTATTCAATACTTATATAACAAAAAAATATCCTCAATATACTAGGATTTTTTATGATAAGTATTCAACTTTAAATTACACACATTTCCATCTAATGGGAAATGAACATACTGTCTACATGTACGGCAGACTACTACCTCACTAAACAATGATTGTTTATATTTAATTTACCACCTCTCATAGTGAACATTTTATGGAATATATATTTATATATGTTATATATAATATTTTTATGTATTTAATATTATTTAATTCTTTTAAAATACATATATTTATACTTTCCATTTTATGTTAATATGGTAATTTCCTTTGAGTAAGTGTGGACTTCTTCCCCCTCAAAGCGATGTGATTCATACAAACACTACATGGAATGTATTAAGGGTTGGTTTAATGAATATATATATAATATAAATGATATAATAAATCTTCTATAATAATTATATATATATATATAAATATATCTATTTGTGTGTATGTGTGTGTGTGTGTATTTTAATTTTTTTCTTTCAACACCACAATTAAATGAATATAACGTTCATGTGTATGTAGAACCTACCATCTCCACGAACATTGTATTCCCTTTAATAATTCTATATTATATGGACTATTATAATTAAAATATACCAAATATAAATTATATTTAAATATTGGTTTAAATTCTGGAATTCAGGATATATATATATATATATAAGAACCAAAGATATAACAAATTAAGATACATGCAAAAGGCAAAGAGAATATTACCCAATGTGAAAACTTAATGTAGAATTGTTAACAAGTGAGTAATATAAAGCCATAATAAAACCTTTTATGGAATTATATATAAGAATATGGTTGTTTTATATATTTATAATTAATTTATATTTATTATATAATAGGTTTGAACAAGTACAATGAGATTCAAGATAAAAGGTAAGGGGATTTCATCTCACTTTTTGTTTTTGTGTGATACATGCTTCATTCACCAGCCATTAATTTTTTTGGTGCATATAATGCCCAGAAATGTATTATATTATTATTATTATTATATTTATGTATTATTACATATCCATTCTATGATCTTACTTGGTTTTATGTTTTAAAAGATACCAAATCAATATGATAGTTTTGTCTCAATTGGACTTCTTTGAGACACATGCCATGTTATGCACATATATTTTAACAAGAGGTGTATATACTACCTTTTAAATGTTATATCATAAATCTATTTATATTAATTATATTTTAGGATTCATGTAATTTCATTCTCTTAAATGGGGAGTATGATTAAAAGTTACCAAGTGGTAAGAGTATATTGAAAAAATCTCATTTCATTTCGAGATTGTTTATGTTTGTTCTTCCTTTGATGAAATATTATGATCTACATCTCAAGAACATTCATTAATTTTATTGTAATCTATTTATTCGTGATATATTCTTGTATTGGTACCATTTTTCCACTCTTTGGTACATAAGATAGTTTTGAAAGTTTTTTTTAATAATGTCCGACTTTACCTCTCTTTTCGGTCGGAAATATATGTTCATTCAAAACCATGTCTTCTAAAAGGTTTCCAAAAAATGTTTTATTATTTTCCTATTATGTTTAAAAGACATTTTTAACCATGTTTTTCCTTTTTAAACAAAAGGGTTTTTAATATGTAATCTTTTTTTATTTTCTAGTCAAGTCACCTTTCTGAACTTTTTTCCGCATAAATGGAAAGTTCAGTGTGTTTGGGTTTATCTGCCATCAAGAACGACATTCCCTTAAAAATTCATTTACAAGATTAAAAATTTATTTTCTTTTAAAAAGTAAAATGATTTCATAATATTTTTTAAATTCATTGATTCAAATTATTTTCAAAGGAAAATGTTTTCAAAACGTTTTCAAGCTATTTTATAAGTTTTCAAGGAAAAAGGGTTTCAAAATATTTTCAAGATTAATTTATAATTTTTCAAGTAAAATGATTGTATTTTTTTTCAATCTATATTTTTAAGTTTTATTCCCATGAAAATGGTTTTAAAAAGGTTTTGTGTTTTTGAAGATCTTTTTTCAAAGATGAAGGAATATTTTTCTCAAGAACCATTTTTAAAAGATATTTCAAAATTATTTTTCATACAATATGACATCCATCAATGTTACTCATGCCTTTCTTGGAAATGATATAAATTTACATTCATATTGTTTATCTTAATGGTTTATGGTTGATGTCATGGTATTTATGAAACTCATTTCTCTTTCATGGGTTATATGTTTATGAAATCAATTTTTATTTCATGAGATATGTTTTTGATGAAATGATTATGAAACATGTATCTTTTCTAAAAATTATTATATAATTAAAATTTTATGATATGCATTTAATTTCATGGGTGACGATATGATTTTTATGTTTTTTGTCACATTTATGTATGATTTAATTATGATATGGGTGTAATCTATATCCCCTTCTAATGTATTGGGTAATGATAAATGTTTTATGAGCTCAAAGGGTACATGGGAGGATATACCAAGATCAAAATAAGAGGGTAAACCAGAGGACATCCCAAGCCCTAAATAAGAGGGTAAACAAGAGGATATCCCAAGACTAAAATAAGAGGGTACATAGGAGGACATCCCAAGCCTTGAACAAGAGGGTACAAGAGGGAATACCAAGCTCAAAGTAGGTACATAGGTAATTAACCCAAGCATAACATGTTACAATGGCCTTTATAGGATTCCTAGACATAGGGTCTTTATATGTGTTTTCCAAAATTCCATGTTTTATTCCTATTTTATGCTTTCATGGATTTTGTTTTTTATTTTCTTGTGATTCATGTCTTATGGACTGATGATATTTATTATAGTCTCTAATATGCAGGGTATAATCTTTAATTTTTTTTCTCAAGTTCCATACCCTTTTGTTCAAGTTATGCTTATGCATTTCCTTTATTTACCCTTACTGTGCATATGAGCTCACCCCTTTCTTATGTTATCTTTCCCCAAGATTATAAATTAATGTTTTAGGTATAATTAATAATGGTGGAGGTATTTATGGAATATGTTGAAGATATTTCACCAGGATAGAATATTTTACATCCATGTTTCCAAAGACACTAAACTATTAAGGTCCTTGAGAATTTATTTTTTTAATGTACATAATATTCATGTAAAATGATTTAATATACATATATGTTAATCTTGGGTCATTATAAGATGATCTACTGAAATTGGAACCCAAAATGGTTCCTGATGCATTCTTCAAGGAGATGCTTGTTGAGGTAGTGTTGGTCGATCCTTCTCGATAAACATAAATTCCCTCTTATCTTTCCCTACCTTTGAGGTGGATTTCCCCATATAACCTCCTAGGCTTGTATCAATTATTGGTTCTGGTCCCTTTTCAATCTTTGAATTTTTTGAATCCGTCAGATGGATGGTAGGTTGGAGCTCCTCAAACCAATGGATGGTCTTCCTTGCGAGGCAAAGAGATAATTTCTTAGGCTAACCCGAAAGAGAATATGAATAAGCGTAGTGATTTCTTTCATATGAATGAGGATGATCCTCCCTAGAATTAAACCCTTAATTCCCTCCTTATATCAATTCTTCTTAGTTTTCATCACTAATAAAAGGTAGTGTTGCTTTCTTCTCCTCCCCCCAGTGGAGTATAAACCATGTCACACTCCAAGATCACCTCCTCAAGCTCGTATTCTCAGTGAAATCACATTTAGTCATCTAGGAAAAAAACCATACGTACCCATTTTAGATGATTTTTTGAATCATTTTGAATACTTGGGGATTATAGGTCAAGTGAAAATAGAATTACTTGCAAATGAAGTTTATAATAAATGTATCATGATGGTGGTGGTTTTATAACCAAAGAAAAAACCCTCTTATATTGAAGGATTCTCTCATAATATAGATTTTCATAACTCCTTGAATGGGGAGACTCTTAATCATTATATATGGCTATTTTGGGATAATTCAATTTTAGTAATCAAAATAGACATATATGACCAATATATTACTACTACAACAAATAAGAATGGATTCTACTTAGTTTTCTCTTTCGTCTATGATAATTTTGATGTGCGAGTAAGGGACACACTTTGGTTGAACCTCAAGGAGTGTGATGTGGGGAACTAAACTAGACTTGTTAGGGGTGATTGCAACACTATTATGAACATGTCATAGAAAAATGGTGGTTGAACTTACCCATGGAGGGAAATCCAAGACAAATTGGCTCTGTCTATAGGTGTGGGATTGTAGATATGGGTTTCTCAGGGGACAAGTTTACTTGGTGTAATAACAGAAAGGAAGCCCATAGAACTTGGAGTCAGTTAAACCATTACCTTTCCAACCTTCAAGCCATATAAATGTTTCCAGATGCAAGAGACACTCACATAGTGTATTCTATTTCATATAATTCTCCTCTCATCATTACTATAGCTCCCAGGGGACCAACCAGTGGTCGCTTCTTATTTTGTACCAGGTGGTGCTCCAAGAATGAATATAACTCAGTGGTGAGTTTATATCGGAACAAGCTAATTGAATGTAGATCATTGATCAAGTTCCATAATAAAAAAATATGGTTGACATAAAATCATTCATCATGGATAGACAATGGACCGTCACAAACTATTGATCTCGATGTTTTAAAAAAATGAAATTGAACACTTAGAAACCTCTCTAGAAAATGAATGGGATGACAAATTTTTTAATATCCTATCTTGTTTGAGAAACCAACACACTGATGTTATATTTAAATAAGAAAGTATTGAATGTGATAACTCTAGAGTTACATTTTTGAAATAGGTATATAAGAATACAGAATATTTTGAGGTGTTCATCAAGTAAAGGAGGTGTGGAACTAAGCCTAATATTATCTTGGATGAAGATTCCTATTCCAATGACCATGATATAGTGGGTTGTATAAAGAACGAATTTTTCAAAACCTTTTTATCTAATTTTAAACCATGCATGTAGGGTGGGTACCCAAGTGGTTAGTCTGTTCTATTCGAGTGTATTCCTCCAGGGGTGTCCTCTTATGTTAAGGATTATTTCAAGTTCTGCTTGAAAAAACATGAAATATGGGAAGTGACTATATCTCTTAATAAAAATAGCACATCTGAACCATATGGGTATCTAATATCAGTCTATATTGTCTCCTGGGATCTCATTAGTGAGGAAGTTTTGGACACTATTGTAGACTATTTTAGTGGGGCTGTTCTTCTATGGGTTGTCTGTACTACAACACTCACTCTTATCCCAATGGTAAAGGACCCAAAATCACATAATTAATTCAATAAAATTATCATGTTCTATATTTCATACAAGATACTAGAAACTATCCATAATAATTTTTAATGTTCTACTTTTTGGAATGGGTTTCAAAAGAGAAAAATAGATTCAACAAATGTAGGTATGCCCAAGCATCTACTGTAATTTCCTAAAAATGATTGAGTATCTAAAAAATAAGACCCCCAAATTCAATGTTGTCATTAAAATAGACATGGATAAATAATTCAACATACTTGAATGAGGCTTAATATTAAAGGTCATGGAATCATGTGTTTTATCCATTAGGTTAGATTACTTTTCTCTAGATGCTTTAGATCCCCATCGATTTCATTGTCCATGATGGGAAAGCAATGTGGTTTTTACAATTCAGTGAGTGGTCATGGATAGGGGATCCCATACCTCCTAATGTTTTCATCCTTATCCAAGTAACGTTAAAAAGATTCATGGATAGGAATGTGAAAGTGGGTACAATCCAACCATTCAAGTTCTGGAGACACTTTAATGTGGAATTTAATATTGTATTCATTGGAAACTTGATTTTATTCATTAACAAAGGTAATCGATCCATCTAGGGCCTGAAAAACATATTGGATGAATATGGAAAATTAAGTGAGGATATTATTAATAAAAAAAGCATCTTTCCAACTTTGAGTAACTATATTGGGATATAGGTTAAAAATATACAGGAAATATTGGGTTTTAAAAGGAGGTTTTTCCCTATAGAGTACTTGGGAGATCCTATCTCCTTAGGAAGGATCCACATCTCTCATTTTTAATGGATTTTTAATAAGATCACCAGCCACATCACTAAATGGAAGAATAGGTTCCTGCATTTTGAAGGAAAAATTACTTTGGTCAATTTTTTACTCACTTCTATCCCCATGATCATCCTGCTGGTTCTCAAGGTACTTAAAAAAAGTATGATAGACATTACTTCTTCATTTTTTATTCTCATGAAGAGGGTAGGTGTATATAGGATTCGTGTAAAAGAATGGCCACCCCAATAGAGGATGGGGACATAAATTTAAAAAGTGTAGTAGGGTATATTAAATTCATCCATGATAATTTGGTATGGGAGGTCCTTGAATGATAATTTATGTAGGGTAAATTCATTAGAGGTAAAAATTTCTATGATCTTTAAGAACTATGGTGAAAAGTATCAAGAATTTTGTAAATGATTCATGGGCACATTACCATTCATAATATTTACTACTGTAGGATTTTGGGGTGTGGTGGCATCAACTACTGGTTTGATAACTGGGTAGGTGATATTATTAGTTTCTTGGGATGTAAAAATCTGAAAATATGCTTTGCTTATATGAGTCTCCATCCCTATTTTATGGATTACTCCTTTAATAATCAGCAATATGTAGTTTTTGATCTTATTGAAATCCTGATATCCAGAGACCAGTTTGAATTTACAAGTTTTACGACACTAGTTTTCTCGGCCAAGGCCTAAAAGTATGTGCTATAAGGTATCAATGGGAGTCCCCATGGTGGTAATATTTTATGTTTAAATGATATAACTATAAAATATAAATTCTCCATCAAGAGTATTCATTAAATTTTCATTCCCATAGATGATGCGATCAAATAAAGGGGGATTTATCTAGCTTTCAAATGTTGGTGTTTTTGTAATAGAAATGATAAATCTGTTGGACATATCTTCTTTGAGTGTGAGTGGGAATCAGTAGTGCAAAGAGGCTTTGGGGTTATCATTGGTCTTTAAGGTGACTCCAATATTGATTTAAATTTTCTGATGAATGAGTTACATGGTACTAATGTGAAACTTTAGGATTACAGGGAAAGGGAAACTATTTTGACCATGAGTTTTCGGTGTATTTGGGACACCAAGATTGCATTTGGAATCTCTCCATATCATTGATATCTATGAATATCTGATCCATGAGTCTTGTAGTTGGATTAGGAATCTTGGTGAAGTGATGGAATTCCATTAATTTTTTTAGGTGAGTCATGGAGAGCAGTAGGATCCTACCTCCTATATCTTCTATCCAAGGTTGATGGATCTACTAGAATAATATGTATTATGGACTCAAACCCAATGTGGATAGATCATGTATTCTTGGACTTATGTGTATAGGTGGTTTTTTCGGGACAAGTCTAGTTCGGTTATCTTGGAGTTAAGAAGATTTTTGGTAGCGGGAATGTGATGATGGATGAGGAAAATGGGATCCTGAATGGGATTGAGACTTGCCTCAGTCATAAAATCCCTATAACTAACATTTAAATAGAATCAATGGTTATTTATACACCCCTTAATGTAAAAAGTCACATCCCCTAGACCATCAAACACCTCATTTGAAAATTCCATAGACGTCTTACTAATGGTATGAGTTTACTTCACACTTAGCATGAGGGAAACAAAGTGGAAGACTTCATAATTACATGGGGAGTTCATAATTATCCTCTGTTTATCAACACTAATTTTGATTCCATTCCTCAAGAGTGAGCCAATTTGAATAGATATTACAAACTTGGTTTTCACTATTTTAGAACACCCTAAGTGATTTGTCCCCTGGTTTCTTCTCGGCTGTTCACTCATCTTTCCATGTTTCAGTTCTTTTTATGGCAATTTTGTATCTTTTCATTTCCTATTCCTTTAATAATAAAAAGATATCCCACTTATTTATGAATTCACCCATAACTTCTTAGCCCATGTGGTTAGGTATAGTATTGGGAATGCATATTTTAGTCCACATGTGTTCTTGGGATCTCACACAGTTTTGGCCTGTTATGCTCCAAAATTATCTTGCCCAAAATAAATTACCTCTACCTATCAATAAAACATAAAAATTATTGAGAATTACCTTTTTAAAAGTATAGAAAATTAATTAATTTAATAAAATGAGAAGTTTAATCGATCATTTTATTTGAATTTTATAATATAAAATCAATTTAAAATAGTAGCTTGTGAGTGGAATAAAATAGTGAATCATGATGTGTTCACTAATGAATAATGTATTTTCTCCATATTTTCAAATAAATCATTCATCATTGATGATTTATTATTTTTAAATTGAATTTAATCTCAATAATGATAGAAACAAGTTTTTTATCCTTGATATTGAACATTCTCAATACATTATCCATATAGGTAATTTATGGTATCTTCATGGTTCGAGTAACAAGATCTTATATGATCATTATCCAAAGAATATATTTTTTCATCACTTAGATACTTCATTTATATTATTTTGAAAATTTCATCTTTATCTCATTGATTCTTTTTCCAATGGCCCCTTCAATTATAATATTACCCACATATAATATTAATATGATATAACAATTACCAAATGATTTGAATTAATAACACTTATCCATATCAAATATATTATAGTCATTATTTACTATGACTATATTAAATTTCTGATTCCATTGCCACAACACCTACATTATCTCACATAGTATATTTTTAAGTTTATAAACATTATCCTCCTTTCTGAACTCAATAGGTCCTTTATATTTAACCATATAGATATCCTCATCTAAATATCATTGAAATAAGGTATTCATGACATCCACTTGATGGAAATATAATCTATATGAAGCTATAGTTCTCAATAGAACTACGATTGTGGTTATATTAATAACATGAGAAAATATTTTAGAGTAATATACACCTTCCTTCTATTGGATTCCCTTTATAACTAGACTTACTTTAGCCATTCTTCTTCCCTCATATTCTTAATTGATATAGTA
The DNA here is from genome assembly GCA_963277665.1 of Viscum album. Lineage (NCBI taxonomy): Eukaryota > Viridiplantae > Streptophyta > Magnoliopsida > Santalales > Viscaceae > Viscum > Viscum album. The sequence goes on along the minus strand of OY728136.1, from coordinate 1,935,114,021 downwards.
TAACCATTTTCTGTGAAATTCATCCTTACCTTCTAGTAAAGAATCAAGTTCACCTGTCTCATTAGCATGAAATTATGAAATTTCATGCTTCAATACCAACTCTCACTTGATTAAATCCTTTAATTACAATAATTCTTTATAACACTTGAATTATCCACCATCAGTAAATAAAAATAATGAATTGAAGATTCATTTAATCATTCTATATTTTTCAACATCCTAAAATCCTAAGATATATATATATATAATCAAGTTTATTAGTTGATTCATAGTTTTCATAGTCTCCTTTTATGTTATTCCTTAAATAAAAAATTTCTCATGATGCAATGGTTACTTTTTACCACCATTATATTTGTAACCATTCATATATTTATAAATAAATTGTTCTTGCATTATTACATCTCAAATTCAAAGGATATTTCTATTTTTATCATCCCATAAGTGGTATCCAAAATATTAATTTCCATATACATGAAACTTGGGCTTCTATTTTCTTTAAGAATGATTCCTTGACTAGTCTTTTAAATCTAAAAATTCTCAATAAAATGCTAAAAGATTAGAGCAAGGAATGCTTTAGTCACATTGTCGAAAACATTTCTCAACTTGATTCTCTACTGCTATCTATTTAGTATAAGGATACTGATTGTGATTTCTCCACAGGTATTTATTCTTAAAATGCGGTGATTCCTGACATGAATTTTTTAATTAACCTAAAAGAGGAAATGCACAGAGAATCATATAAACTGAAATAGAATAAAGATGGTGGAATGAACACTAAATTTTTAAACCCAGTTAAAAGGGTAATTAAAATAAATAGTCCCTTGGATATTCTAAGTGATAACAATACATTATTTTATAATAAATAAGAATTATCTATTCAATTTGTATCTTATTACATGAATCACTTTAATGATCCTGACACTTTCACAGATGTAATGGAAGAAATTATTCCAAATATTTTTACTTGGGAAGATAATTAAAATTTAGTTTCACTTTCTCTTGAATTTGACCTTAGAGATTCAGTTTTTATCTTAAAATCTGGAAGATCCCCTTGGATAGATGGTTTCACTAATTCCTTCTTTCAAAACTTCTGGGATATTACTCAATGTGATTTTTGCAGACTTGTCAAACTTTTTTTTTTCAAAAGAGGTCTGATCTCACAAGGAATTAATGCTCAATTTATTTCTCCAATTCCTAAAGTTGAGAATAAAAATGAGATTCATCTATTCATACCTATTTACTTGGTTAAAACCATCTATAAAATTATTAAGAAAATTCATTCAAAAAATCTTCCCATAATTGTTAATAGTGTTGTTTCCCCAAAACTCTTTGGCTTCATTAAAGGAAAACTATTCCAGATTTTCTTATTACTACCTATTAATGTGTTAAAATTATTTGGAAATTAACTATAGGAGGAATTATTTCTATAAATATTGATGTTAAAATGGATTTTGACTCATTAGATTAGGTATTTCTCTATAAGGTTTTAATCAGATTTAAATTTAATGAGTTCTTTTTTTAATGGGTTAAAATCATTCTGAGATCATCCCACAATTCAGTTCTTAATGATGGATCTCATAAAGGATATTTCACTTTCTCAAGAGGGTTTATTCATATTAATGTCTCTCCTGAAGGATATTTCTCTTGCTCAAGAGGGGTTAGACAAGGTGACAATCTTTCAGTAATCATATTTTCTATCGCTAAGGATGACTTGAGTAGGCTTCACCTCAATATGGTGGGTACTAAAAAAATTAATCCTATTAGGGCTATTATAGGACTTGTTTTTCCCACTCATTTATTATATACCAATGACATCATCATCTTCACTAAAGGTTGTAAAGAAAATATCAAGAACATTAAAAACTCTCTCCTATATTATGAAAATATTTATGGGCTAATGGTTACTTGCAACAAATAATACTTTTATTTTGGAAATTTTTTTCCTGATACTAGAAAATTTTATATCATCAATGGATTGTGAATATATGAAGTTGTATTCTTTTTAATCTATTTGGGTGTTCCTATGTTTTTGGGAAAATCTCATGTTGGGAACTTTTCTCACATTGTGAGCTAGATTAGGAACCTGCAAGCTACATGGAAAGGAAATGTGATTTTGATGGATGGAAAGATCAACCTAGTGAAATTAGTTATTGTATTAAAAATCATTTATTATTTTATGGTTTATGATTGGTTGGATGCCCTCATTAAAAATAATAATTATTCTATCTGGATTTTTTTGGAGTGGAAGTATCTTCAAAAGAAGAATTTCCACTATTCCAAAGAAACAATGGTGTCAACCTACTTATTTTAGAGGGATTACTATTAAAAAAATTAGAAATTTCAATCAGAATTTATAGGAAAATTTTATTTGGAGACTTATCAATGAAAATTAGAAAGAACTTTCTTTTCAAAAGGCCTTATTTTTGGGAATGCTCAGAGATGGAAATTTAAACCATATGGAATCATCTTATGGATATACATGAAATTTCCTTTTATACTATTTTAGTTAATTCTCAGTGGATGGTCAATACTAATTCATCTCTTAATTTCTAGTCAGACAACTGGATAGGTTATCCTCTCCTTAATAACCTCATATCTGATGATATGCATTTTGATACATATATATTGATTAAGGATAAAATAGATGATTCCTTTTATATCATTCATGCTAATATCAATGAAATTATTCCGAACTATAATTTCATTAATGGTGTTGATATTTTTGTTGGGGAGCCTTCCACTAATGGAAAATTCTCCTCAAAACTTTCTATCATGAGATGACATGGGGTAATATCTTTGTATGGGATAAATGTTTGAATAGAACTTGGATTCTACCTTCCATAATGACTCTTTCATAAAGAGTGATGCATTACAAGCTACCTACTGATGACCTTTTCTCAGCTTGTGGTAATCAATCTATGCCTAAGATGTTTCCTATGTAATCAATCTAGAGAGGATATTGATCATTTTATTCTATGTTGTATTACAAAAATAGCTTATGGAAGGTAGTTTGTGATTTATTTAGTGTTAATATTCTTTAAAATATTGGAATTAGAGAACATTTAAATGCATTTATGTAGCTTCCCATCTCACATCAACTACTAAAGTTCTTTATTTTTTCCATTACCGAAACTCTTTATATGCTTTGGTCCATTCATAATAAATAAATATGTGAGGGAATAACATTCTTCCTTCAAACGACACTAACTCAAATTATTCTTGCTGTTCAAGAAAAAATTATCATCAAACTGGTTTTTGGGATAAATCTACACATGATATTTCCATTTTTAATAATTTTTAGAATTTCAATTAATTATTTCCATCCCTTTGGAAACCTTGAAGTTAAATAGATTCCTCCACTTCTAGGATTGATCAAATGCATCATGGATGGTGCATCATAGGAAATCCTGGTCCCTCTAGGTATGGTTCAATCATTATAAATCACTCTGGTATTTCTATGGGATGTCACTTTAGGCCATGTGGTACCACTAATTCCCTTGATGCTGAAATTATTATGATAATCAATGTGGTTGAAGTGGATAAAATATGAGGATGGAACAACTTATGGCTTTAAGGTGACTCTACCATAGGGGTTTAGGGGACCACAAATGGAACGACACACTTATCATGGAAGTTTAATGACAGGTGGATCATTTTCATGTAATCCCTTTCATCTATGAATTACATTATAACACATGATTTATATTAATTAAACTACATAGATAATGAGATGGAAAATAAAGGGACCACGACCACTAGATTAAAATCGACCAGTGAAGTTCCTGATGATATTTATTCAATTTGGAATTATTATTTTTGTAAAAGGGCTCATTTTAGACATTTTTAACTTAGTTTTTATTCAATAAAAGGGACTTTTCCCTTTGTAAAATGTCTTATTCTTACTAAAAAAACAAGAACCCTCATCCCCATCTCACACATTCAACCCAATTTTCAATGCTATGTTTTGGAATATAAATATGAATTCAAATAAGATGCTATATGATTAGAATAATCCTTTGTATAATGAGTTCCATTCATCACTCCTTATGATATAACTATAACACATTTTTAATTTTTTCTAGATCCCTTAAAAAATGTGGTAAAATATTTATTATATTTAAGTTACCTTAATAAAATTAAATTTAATTAAAGTAAATTAATTTATTTCATGTTATTAAACATCTAAATATTTATATTGTGGGTTTTAATTTTCACATTATGTATTTCAAAAATATTAAGAGGTTTATCATTAGTGTGATGTACCTTCCCAAAATCTCTTGGAACAAAATTTTATCGACATTACACCTCCTTGGTTGAATGGAAAGAAGAACTAGAGTCTAATATCCAATACTCCATGGGACTGTTGATACTAGACACTAATGTTTTATCAAATATTTCTAATGTAGTATTCACTATATCACTACTTTAAGCCTTTTTTATTATCTTACATTCCTTATTTACATGTCCCTTCTTCACACAACTCAGACATGTGGGACCTTTTCCTTTGTTTTTCTCTTGGTTTTGTCTTCTAGACCTTGATCCTCTTCTTAAGTTCCCCCAAACTGATGATATACCCACACCTTAAAAATTCATATAATTTATGGAGAACTTTCCCAATTCTATTAAAGATACGTCTTCATTAACTATCAGATCATGAACATCGTTTAATTACAATTTATAAGTTTTATAGGAACCACTCATTACTGTGATGGTTGTATCCCAGTTTTCTAGTAGTGATGATAAAAGAAGAAATGCATTGATTTTATCTAAGAAATTAATTTGTATCAAAATAAACTATCTTAAAATAATATTAAATTCATTAATATGACCCGTAACAGATTTACCTTCATATATATTTAGGTTAAACAATCTATTCATTAAGAACAAATTGTTTTATATAAAAATATTATTATATATGTTTTACAATGCCATTATCAAAATCATAGTTATTGTATATTTTATGATATGTAATAAAAAATTACCTACCAATATCAGATGTATAATTACCAAGGCATGTATGTCCAATTATTCCCAATCCACATCCAAAATAATTTTTATCTTTTTTCCTATTAGTGGTATGCACACCTTCTTTTGATAAATAAAATATTCATTTAAATCTTTTAGAACTCAAATAAATTTCCATCTAAGATATTAATATTTACCTTTCCTTAATCTATTTCTAATGTTATTGAATTATCTATAGTCATCAAACCTGAAACCTAGTTCTCATACCAGTTATTTTAAAAATTAGAGAAGGGAAAAAAGGGATGAAATTAGATTGAAATAATTTATGTAATTTAGGAAGAATATACTATATATATGGATGTAATAAAGTATTTCACTATTATAGGGGTTATATATAGATATATTTTGGTATAATAGATCCAAAAACACAATTAAAGTGTCAAATTATGGTTTAATGGTGGGAAAATAGCATTTCATAAATTCCTAAGTTAAAACTTCCTTCTATGTGAAATAAATTTACAGCACTTCCACATGCATATCAATGTGAAACAGTTGACCCCTATGTGTCCATATGCATCCCATGAAAAAAATTTAATTTTAAAACATCATATGGATATCATGTAAAATTATAAATTATGACTCTAGGTTATTTTTGAATGTATTATGAATTTCATAATAAAAACTCATTGTGTACCTCACACTCTTTTCCAAAAAATATTTCAGGGTCCTCTATCAGCTAAAATTTTCACATTAAAGAGAGGTGAAGACTTTCCTCATGGAAACTATTAATGAAATAAACATTTAAGATGAATGATGGAGTGGTGAATTGATATATAGTTTGGTCCGTATCAAATTAATATCCATATATATCAACATGGATTATAATGTTTTTTTTATAATTGACTATGTCGATGAAACATAATCATGTAAAACACAACTGATGGGATAGTGTCATTGAGGCTGAAGATTATTATTGTTGTGCTGCACTTTCTAAATTCCTATATAACAAGGATTTTCTATTTTACACCTTTCCCCATACGAGTTTCATATGCATTGGTCTGGCTATGTTATACTATTCCCAGTTGTATTTTCGATATACGAGGATGTAATTATGCTCAATTCAAGATATTTCATGCTATTCTATAGATAAGTTTCCTATATTTGGGTCTACCCCTTTCCCAAATTCATTCGAATATGTAATGATACATGTGTATGTAGGTTTGACTATGTAACACCTTTTACATATTGTTTTTCAATATGTAACAATGCTCACACACTCATTTATGGACATGTTACACCTTTCTCATATAGGTAAACTATATTTAGTTTTGGATATGTTAAAACTATTATAGATGTGTTTTGATATGGTATGACCATGATAGATTTGATTACCAGCACTAACCACTATAGTTAAGGTCATGTGTTTTGGTGGTCTGGCTAACACACAATGACTCTATACGATTACCTATGTGTGGTTTATATTACTTCATTGGTTATTTTCTCAATGATAAATAATCTAGATATTATGGTGTATATAAGGTACCCATTGGTGTTTCATTTATAAAGTACATTTCTCAAACCTTTTATGTGTACCTTGGTGGTTTTGTAGACCTTATATCTATCATGTAGTACTATCCACATGTAGTATAGAATATTGGAACACCATATCTTTATAGTTATTAAGATATGAGTCCAAGGAGGGACTTGGGTTTCTATGGTGATGTATCAACCATTATTTTGTATTTTGTTTATTATATTCTTGGTCAACCCTATGAGGGATCTTTATAATGTTTATATGTATATATATATATACATCTTAAATATTGGTATTTTTTTATAATATATTTATAGTTATATATTGTTTATGGTATGTTTTTTGTTGGAATTAATTGTGGTTACTTTGATAAAATGATTTGTTTTTTTATTTGTCTACTATTTTTTGTGGTGATATGGATAGCATGACAACCCAAATATCATTACACATTTTATTATAGGATTTTTAGCATGAAAATCCATGAAACACAACACAATAAAATAGAGGTCTAGTATCTTTGTAAGATTTGATGATTAAGTACAAAAAATTTTAAAAAAATCAAATCATATTTATTTAAACTCCATAACTTTCTCTTATATCCCATTGATGATCTAATACTACAAAGGATATACTACGGGATAAAAAAAGGAAAAGGTTGAGCTATAAATCCCATTTTGGGAACAACCGTTTCAATAATGATACAAAGGAGACAAAATTCATATCATGATAGCATAAAAGAGAATAAAACCATTTAATTATGGAATAAAAAATATGATATCATAATATCACAACATAAAATGAATGTGAAATTAAATCCACTGTCGATTCATGATGAGCCTATTTGAGTTTTGTTAATGTTACTATGAAGGCTTAGCCATGAATTTTAGAGATGTATTGATAATAAGATATGGGTTATGGATTAATAATTTTTCCAATTACACCTTCATGGAAGGAATTTGTTTCACCTTGAACTTGATTTGGTAGAATTTGTACAAGTTCGTAAAACTTGGTGAGATTATTAGCTTAGTGATAAGTTTACTATACATTTGAAGAAGAGATTACAGAAGTGTAATTTTGTCTAAAGGATTCTAATACAATAATATAAATGACAGATTAAGTGTATTTTTAATCTTTGATATTTATATTGGGAAAACTATTTTTGAAGGAGGTTTGATCACATACTCTTTGATCATGGTGTTATCAATGTAGGCCATAAATAATCAAAGGAGGGATCCTTTGGAATAATTTTAGAAAGAATGATTTCGATATATTTGGGGATATTTAATTCTCATGTTCCCATCTAGTGAGAAAGATAGTTTCTATATGAAAGTGTTTTTTGATTATTAAAGAAATGGGTGTTGGTTGTAAGTGATTTAATGAAACTTTATCCGGTGGATAGACCTCAGGTTTTTGGTTTTGGTATCCTAATGGTTCCTTGAGTATTTTAATGTGGTTGGTTATTCTGGTTATCTTGAGTCAAGGGTTGATAGATTGTAAACATATGCCTAGTCATACCACACAATCTAGGGTTAACATGATATGTTATGATTTCATACATCAATGATTGTAACATAAACTGAGTAGGTCAATTTTAAACTTTATGTCATGATTAACTACCTTCTAGAAGAGTGAAATTGAGCACTATAAACCAGTTGGTTTGATGTGTCCTTATCCATTATATTATGGAGGTTGGATGAGGGGTCAATGGACCTCATAACCGAACTACCATAATCTCTTGGATAATAAGAAGGTACATTTTTTGGTGTTCATTACTTGATTTAGAAAATCATATCATGTATTTCCTTCTAAGGAAGCTGTTATGGTTGAAAATATTGAATGTCATGTTTTAGGGGTTGTAAATATCCATGGTGTTCTTGAGGGTACCATTTTAAGTAGATACTAGTGATTTGATTATCAGTTTTTAAAGGGATCATTGAATGTAATTAGTTTTTGGTCAAGGTGAGCATGTCATTATATCTTCGAATGGATGGTTAGACCACAAGAATCATCCAATCCCAGAAGATAGGTCTTAATAATTATCACTTTTAAATTGGGTTTTGGGTTTTGTATCTTCCCTAATATATAATTATGGAAAGAAACTCTGAAGTTTCTTATGGGTAGCCCTACGAATCATCATGATTTTGGGAAATTGTAGGTAAACAATCTTTGGTAGGACCAAGTGTTATTTAGGGGTGATGGAGATGATGTGGTTATCTTGGTAATGGTTGTAAGTAGTCTTAAACCATTTTATATGTTATGAAAACTACCATTGTTTTCCATTAGAGGTTGTGGTGTGTAAGATCCTGGGTTTTTCTTGAGGTAAAAATATTTTTTTTGGGTTAATTGCTTGTTTTTGGACTAATATGGGTACCCAATGAGATCATGGGTGTATCAGAGGTGTCTGGGTATTTTTTAGATCCCAAATACACACATTTTGGAAAGTTAAGATATGTCACATGGTTTGTGGTAACCGTGTGGGGTGTGTCATAGAGTTACATCTAATAGTGTGGGGATAAATAGTGGGGTGTGTGATGGCACATGGGTTGGGGGAAAATGTGAAAGTTCAGGTGCACACCCAGGTGAATTGTTGTAGGCCCTTGATAGAGGGGTGAGGCATAGTTTTATAACGTTTATCCAAACTGTGCACATGAAACCATTCAAGGTCCCCCTTAACACTGCGTAGGGTGCATGGTTGGCGCACAATTTGGCCAATTGTGCAACCAAATTGTGTGACCAAAGATTTTGAGGGGAAATTACTATTTCACCATTAAAATGTTGTAAAAACTATTTATTTTCTCATTTTCTCTCCAGAATATAACCCTTGGCACTAGGATCTCTTCTTTGAATCCAAATCATTGGCTTGGACAATGTTTCATTGGTCAGACTCAAAATCAAGCACTGTTGGTCTCATTGGATCTATGACAGTTAGTTCTAAGATTTTCTGATGTTGTTATTTGTTTGTATTGGTATCAAATGTTCTATTTTTGTGCGAGATAATATAACCTTTTTTTAAATTTTTATCCTTCATTAATTTTTTTCTTAATCTGGACCGAATCAGAGCTCGATAATGAATGAGTGCTCCACTGTAGACCTACGGTAGGTAGTCCATACCTTTTCCAATATAGTTGGGTTGTTTTATATATTTTCTTAGTTTCACCACACACTAGACTTTCTTAAGGCACCCCATTAACTAATTAAATTATTTAATTAACCTAATTTGAAATTTTTAGGTCAGTATTTGAGTAACTTTGAGATTTTTGGAGGTTTCTTCCCAAACGTTGGCCACCCATGGGGTGTGAATTTGTATCTTCCCTGCATTATACCACCCCGTTGGGTGTGTGAGTGATCACATTGTTATAGGGGCCTTTATAAATTTATATTTAAATAATTTAGATGATTAGGAGAGGTTTTATGACTCCTTTTTCATGTGTTTACATGATGTGAATTGTTTGACTATTTAAATAGATTTCGGAGATATTATGAAAATGAGTTAGATGAACTCATGAAATGTGAATGTTCATGAATGATGAATGTATTGAGATTATGAGATGATAATGGTAGAGTATTCCTCAGTTTTTATACCTTATATACTTATTCCATTAGATGCCATTGATGTTTCCTGCATAGATCTTGTTTATAGTAGTAGATTCCTTGGACCTATTTACTCATTGTATCATGATTTAATAGGATGACAAGGAATTTTATACCCATTGTATTTGTCTTTCTTAGGCTCACAGTGGAAATGGTTTATTGACATGCTCCTTGAACACCACCAAAGTTTTTATCAAGTTTTCATGAAGATGCTCATAGGACTCGACATAGATGCCTTAGTCTTCTATACCTTGGATCTGGCCCTTCAGGGTACGCCACTTTTGATTACATGACAAGGCCATTGTGTATGATCTTGATTATATGGAATGTCCATGGTGAATGTTATACACTTTGATTATACAACGTGGATATGGTGAGTATTATAGACAGGATTATACGACAAGTCCATTGTAGTTGTTTTACACATTATTACATGGAGAGGTCGATGTGAATTTTATATAATTTTAGATATCCATGATATATGTATCAGTTTAAAGTTGTTAAAAAGAGAAATATCACTTTTTTATTTATGATTTACAACTACCCTTGTTATGGGAGTTGGACTATTGTTTGCGAGGATCCAAGTTTGGCTAGATAGGATCACACTTTACTTTTTTTACTTTTATACCATTGATATATTGTACAATTATTTTATTATATAACATAAACTAGATTTTTTATAGACACTATTGGTGGTGGACTATATAGTGCTATATTACACCTTGTTCAGACTACTGTTGGATACTGAGACAATATTTTTGGATAAAGGTCGGGATTGTGGAAAGTGTCCACTAGATGATGCTTTATTGTACATTTTTTAAGAGCACAGGAGCGTATGATGGAGATAGGATCATGATGATAGTTAGGATATTCTTTTTTAGCCATTTTTTTATTTTGATACATGTACTGTACTGACTTTTTTATTCTTATTTTTCTTCTTTGTAGAGACATAAAATGAACCATTGTATTTTTTATGATATTACTTTTGGAATTGGTTATTTATTCTTATGTTGGATGTTTATCTTATGTATATATGATTTAATATTTTTTCTATTGACTGTTATTTTTATGACCACTATTATATATTATGACATGGGAGAATAGTCTCCACAAAGACAGACTATAGGCCCTCATTACTAGTCACTAGCCTTCTAAATATGGGGAGGCATTCTTGAAGCCATGTCAACAACTAGATTGGGGAACCAGATATTGGATTCTAGGTCAGGATGTTATAGTGCGAGTGATTTGGTCTCTCTCACTGAATCTTATGTTTTTTTGGGATATCATCATTTGGGAAATCTTGGTTATTTGAATTTGGGTTTTCCCTTTCAATATCATTGAATGAATTTGAAGGATGGAACATCGATTGGAATTTATATAAAACATGACATTGATTCATGATGTGTTTCTTGTTTCTAAAATGAGAAGGTATTAACCAAACCCTTAACATGTGATTAAATGGTATGATGTTGATCTTGGGCTCGATAACTCAGTGGTGGTGTGTCTAATTATATTTATGGAACCCCGGGATAGGGTGTTAAATGGTAAAATATTTACCTTTTATCTGTGCACTATGGAAGTGTAGATGGGATAACCATAAGACATGGGAGAATGAATCATTGTTTATATTGTGTTGGTATTATCTATTTTCAAGTCTAGAGTCTTGAGTTTTTTCTAGGAATGGAAATTTTTATTGTGGTGATAGTTGTGATTCCCTCCAGGTTACTAATATAATTAATTTTGAGATTTGTCTATCTGCATTGACATTAGATATGTTTTTGGGAGTCATATGTTGAAAATTTAGAGATTTAGAGAAAATAGGCTAGGCAAACAGTTTAATTTCATGATTTTTCCAGACATACGGTAACCTTGTGGCATAGATATATGGTTATCAATGGATTTTTTTTTCTGGTTTTAACATGTTTTTTTCTAACCATGTGAGTCTTATGGAAAACTGGGTGGCTGAGTGGGTGTTTTTCCATAGCCTCTCGCATGTCTTGAGTACTCCTTTTCAAACTATGCAACCTAGTCTAGGAGGCCATGAAACATGATTTCCTATGAAATGTGGCTGACACAAGGGTATATCACTATTTAATAAACTGTGCAACTTAACCATATGACGTAATCTGAAATTTTAAAAGTAATAAATTAAAAAAATTTCCCTGGTTATTTTAACCTCTAACCACACCCTAAATTATCATTAGACTAAACTAGATTATACTTGGATATCTAGGAGGTTATCCCCTCAGATAATTTATGATTCTCTATCAATATTAAAGGTCCCCTTTGAGGTATGTATGTTTTATGATTTTTTTCTTCTTCTCTTTCAAGATATACCTATGATCTTTCATCTTCTCCATGTTGTGAAAACATATATGGTGTTTGAAGACATGATATATGAATTAGATGGATATTTTATGGTTCTTTTTTGGATATATTATTATGAGGACCCAATATCTTCATTTATAATCACCCGTTTTCAATGCAATGATGTTTTCTTCATTCTTGAGGTAGGTGTCTCTATACAATGGTTCTAATTCATGAAGTACTTGATGTTTTTGAAAATTAATTTGGTTCGGTTTATGAAAATTATTTATTTGATATCAAAGTTTATATTTTTCAAGATATTCACTTTCTAATGTTATTTTACTTTAATAATAGATTTGTTCGTACTATGTGTTTAATGAATGTTCTCAAAGGTGATTTTGACTTTAAAAAGTATTTTCAGGAATGGTAGTGGTGATTCTTCATTGTGAAAATATTTTATAAATTGTGATAATGTTTTTAAAATGGGTTTTGAAAAATATAGTACATTGTGATCCTTAGGTGTGTTAATAAATGGACATATGAAACCTTAGTTTATGTTACTCCTGTTGGTGTTATTTTTTTAATATATATAAACTGTGGTAGGAATCCATACTGATAGGGTTTATGTTATGTCTAGATTGGTTCTTAGTGTTCCTTTTCATGTAAAAGTATGTATTACCATAGGATATATCCCCAGTTTTAATTGGTTTTATAAATGATAGTTTTGGTCCATTTTTGGTGGATCACATGTCTTTCTTATGATGTATCCATAGACAATTTTTCTTTTGTTTCTATTCCATCTCACTTGTAATTTTCATATTCATAGTTTATGTGATTATGAAATGTACTTATGAAAACCAAAATATGATTAAAAAATGGTTTTTATTTAGAAATTTTATTATAACCTATATTTTTATTAAATATAGAACTTACAACATCATTGTATTAGAGTTTGGATTGATTATTTGTTTTAATACTTCTAGGATTCAATGCCCATCCCTAATTTTTTGGGTGTTTATAGCCATGTTTTTACATGGATCACATGAAGGGAATATTATCATGTGAAATAGTGTATTATCTAGGTTTTTATCTCCTTAAGAGGGGTTTGGGATAGTGTTTAATAATTTTCACATGGAGAATTGGTTTTGTTATTTATTGGTTTTTTATTTATGGTTTTTTCATTTTTGTATTTTTCTTGTATGTATCATGGATGTGTACTTTTCTTATTTGTTGTACTTTGATTGTTCATCTTATTTTTGGTATACATGAGAAATGGTGTGCCATATTTTAGGGTAAAATCATTCCCATGGTTTATATGTTTATATCCAGGTTCTTGTCCCAAGCCTATGGTGATCGAGAACGTGCTTTAGGCCTTCTGATGACCCATCTCGGGTGATGTGTTAGGTTGAATCGGGTTGGTTCGTTATTATATCTTCCCAGGTATTTATATAATAATACCATTTCATATCTATTAATATTTATGAATAAAATATTAATTTTATTTTAAATGGGGAACTTTTTTCGATAGTGTACTTGACACGCTACAATGGGTTTCTCTGAAATCTTACATTTCACACAACACTGAGTTATAACAAAAAATAATACAATAATAATAATATTATTTTAAATGTTTGTTAATACCTAGCCATTATATTGGTGGGAAATAAAACAACTAACTATAATATAATTACACATGTTTTTTAAATGTTTTAACATTTATCCAACAAATTTTATAGGCTTAAAATGACAATGAATCCAATTTTAAGCATAAAATACTCTAATAATTTTAAAAGGTCATTTTATTATCTTTTGATGGAAAATAATTTTTAAATATAGTTTTTACACTTTTATATGTTATATTTGAAAAAATAAACTTATTATTTGGAATCAGGACATAAAAACATACTTTTGATGAAATTTTGATATTTTTCTGATGAAATTCATATTTTAATGAATAATGAAAAATAGTGCATTTAAAATTAAAAACTTCCATTTCTTATATTTTTTTGTATTTATAAATTATCATTTGAATTTGGTTTAAAGTATATATAGATTATGTTTTTACCATTTAATCCAATGTTGGTCATTTGAAGTAATTTCACATTTAAATTGGAGGTAAACACTTGTCAATCCTTTTATAGTTTTTTCTTCTTAAAAACCTGATTTATGATTTTGACAATGAGAATTAATTTTAAATTAATTAATGAAACTTCTATGTTATTAATTTAGAAAAATAGAATCCATATTTATAATCAAAAGTTCCAAATTATTTAAATAGGTACCCTTTATTTTTTTGTATTATAAATAGAAACTTGAGTAATTATTTTTATTTACCACGATTAAAGGGTAAATTAGGTAAATAAGGGTAAAATAATATTATAATAATATAATCACATTCCCTAACCTTATTTTATGATTCATGGGTGACCAATAAAATCCTTAGGCAAAAAATTTGTCATTTGGGAGCCACTTGTGTGTGATAATGACATGTTATAATAATTAATTTAAAGTAAAGAGAAATATAACAAAAACATGTACATTTTTACTAAAACAATTTTAATATAGGGTTATAAAATTTATATATTTATCTATAAATACTCATTATAAATATAATTTTTTTTATATGATGCTATTTTATTTATAATTTTTATACATTAGATAAATAATTTTATTTATGGCACAATGATGATGTAGAGATTACCTTACTAATGAAAGATTCAAATAAATGATATTATAAATATTAAAATATATGAAATTTAAAAATTTATATTACATACATGAATATTTTATATGATTATGACATGTTATATTTGAGTTAATGTAGTTTTTTTTAATGAATCAAGTTTTTAAGACTCAAAAAAACAATTACTAAATCGTGTCAAAATGGACACAAATGAGTTAAAAAAATTATATTTTATTAAATAATATAATAGTCATTAAAAATATAAGATTCAAAAAAATGACTTAGATAATGTTAGAAATTTCATTAATGATCCAGTTGAGGTTCTCTTGGAATTTTATAGTAAATATATTAACCATATAGTATAACAATACATGAAGACTTAGTAAGAGTTAATTTTTTTAACTAAGAGTTAAATCCAAAAGATAGGGTTAAATATGTAATATAAACTTTTCTAAAAACTGTTGGTTTAATGGATTTAGTCCCATACTCATATTATCCTTAAAATATAAAACTTTGTATCTATTATAATTCAAAAATCAATTTATAATAAAATAATATTTCCTGACTTTTCCTAAACTGCCCTCCTCCCTCTTATAAAAGTACACCACATCTACCCACTTAATCACACCTCTAAATCACCTTGTATCATAAAAATTATTCTTAAATAATCTCCAAACATATATCCCTTCATACTATAATCCTTAACTTGGTCATAAGTCAGTTCAATAAATCCTTTTGGCTCAAATCTAAAAGAGTTAACCGATTTAGAGGTAACATCTTCTCTAAAGATCCTTTCATTTATTTTTTTCCTTCTCCAACCCCCTAACATTTTTTATTACATTATTTTAAAAAAACTAGTATCCTAAATAAAATAGGATGTTTTATTCTAAGGGTTATACCTACACCTACACACACCTCCATCTAATGGATATAGAACATACTTTTTTTATGTACGATAAACTACTATCTCACGAAACTATGATTGTTCAATTTTCTCCTACCACCTATCATGGTGGAAATTATGATGGAACTATATTTATATGTGATATATATTATATTTTTATTATATACATGCTTCTGTATGTTTTATTATAAAATAATTTTATGCTTTTCATAATGTGTAAATACTATAATTTCATTTGAGGAAATGTGGACAACCACCCCCTCAAAGTGATATGACTCGTTCATTCCACACATGGAACATATAAAGGACAAAGTTAATGAAATTTTGTAACATATATAACATAGATATTATACTATAATTATAATATAACTATGTATCATTTAGTTTTTATTCCTTTAATATGACAATGAAATGGCAGTAGCGTTCATGCGTACGTACGGCCACCCATCTCCATGAAGGGTGAATTTCATTTATTATTTCCAAATATTATCGACATTATAAATAAATATATAATGGGTATATAAGGTATTTAAATAATTAATAATATTATGGATATGTAATTTTTACCACATGGAAAATTTACATCAAAATAAGTTCAATAAGTTCATTTTCGACTCAAGTACCGAATATCGACAAAATGTCCAATAAAACATAAATAATTATGTATTTTTTATAACATGGTAATAAGGGATATAAAAAGAATAATAAAATTGAAAAAGGTTATAAATAAATTAAGAATTAACCTAATTTTATTATTCATGAACATAACGATTGTACGTGACGAGTCAGACTCAAGTTAAGGTAAATCTTAACTCAATCTCTATTAATTGAGTTTAATATCCGTGTCATTGGTTTTGTTTTTCAAAGAATACATGTAACTGAACACTGATTTTTTTACACTGAATTTCCACTTATATTGTATGTATATATATTTGTCACACTTAATTATGTCATTGATTTATCCTTAAACTAATGATACGATCTTTGTAAGGGGATTCGTCTCAATATCCTTTCATTGAGGCATATTTTAATTTATACATGACCTTCTTTATACGGTGTATAATAAAACCCTATGACTTTTAATTTCATTCAAAAGGAATCTTTTTTCTATGAAGAATTTTGATAAATGAAAAAAATTAATGTTTTTAACCTATGTAATGACAATGACACCGCCTCCATAATCATTATTTGATATTTGGATTCTTCTATAAGCCTTAATGTTTTAAAAGGAAATGAAATCCCTTATTCACTTTTTGGGTGTTTTGGTATTGAAAGTGGTTTTGAAAGTGGATTGAGTATTTAAATAACTTGAAATTATTTATTATTATTTGAAATGAAATTTTATGAGTGAAATGTAGATAATTGAAATCATTTATGTTTTTGGATTATATAATGGTACTTGGACATTTTAAGGGTGGTTATGTTGTAAACCAAATATGGGTGGTTACATGATAAAAAAAAGATGGGTGGTTTCATGGAAAACCATGGATGATTGGTTGCATTATAACCTCTAATTAATTAGTTATGCAAGTCATCCATATGGAAATTCCATTTGTATGAATGATATGTGTGGAATTCGACCGTATGGTTATTCCATTTAAGTATGATTTGGTCCTAAGTTACCTTTTATTTGTTATGTGTGATTTATATTAGTTTTAAGGCAATATTTTGTTTAAAAAAGTGTAATCAATGAGATAATATTTAGTGAAGAGTATTTACTAGTTCATAAAGGTGAAAATTATTACTTTATTAAAATGTATTTGTGGTTTACATGTTTTCGCAAAGCTTACAGTTTTCCTTCTTTGTGTATCCCTTACTGAGATTTTTATTATCATTCCATGTTTTGAAATAATTTTCAAAATATTTAAAGGATAATAGAGTTAAGGTTTGGATCATAGAAAAGTTATGTTGTTTATATTTGAAACGAAACAATGTTTTGTGTAAAATTTTTTATGAAAAAAGTATATAGTGAGTAGAAGAAAAGGTACTATATGTAATGTTTAGTAAGAGTGAATTTTGGTTGAAAAAAATTTCATTCCTTGGACATATTGTTTCTAAAGATGGGATAACTATTGACACATATAAATAAAAATTTGTTAAAGAGTGGCCAAGAACTACTAATATTAGAAATATTTTTAGTTTTCTTGAATTAATAGGTTATAATAAATGGTTTGTTGAAAACTTTTCTCAAAAATCTAGCCCACTAACTAACTTAACATGTAAGGGAATTAAGTTCATCTGAAAAAAAGAGTGTGATGATTGTTTTCAGGAACTGAAAACAATATTGGTAAATGATCAAGTTTTAGCGCCACCTTCAAATAATGGTGAGTTTGTTATCAACAATGATGCTTCATTGAAAGGACTTGGTTGTGTTATAATCTAGAATGTTCAGCTTATTGATTATGAGTCACATTAGTGGAAACCTCATGAGTTAAATTACACTACACATGATTTGTTATTTTTGAATTAAAGATTTGCAGTCATCATTTTTATGGTGTAAAGTGAGAAATATATACTGATAAAAGATGTTTGAATTATATATTAAATCAGAAATAATTGAACATAATACATAGAATATGGACGGAATTAATCAAGAATTATGATTGCATGATTCATTACCATCAAAGAAAATCAAATAAAGTGGATGATAATTTGAGTTGAAAAAGTAATGCTACATTAACCATGTAACATTTGGAACAAGATCCACTGGTTAAGGATTTGATGAATTTTGTCTTGGAAGTTGTTGGTGCAAGATATTACTCGATTTTGTTTCACATGTCCGTGAAATCATATCTATCAAGAAGAATTAATAAAGGGAATAAGGAAGACAATGAGTTGAGGAAAAAGGTAGAATTGGTTCAGAATGGTACGTTTCGTGAATTTAACATTGAAAAATATTTTGTTTTGAGATTTTGGAAGAGATTATGCATGCTTTGTGATTCATAGTTAAAGAAAGAGTTGTTATGTGAAGCTTATAGTTCTCCTTTTACAGTTCATCCTAGAAGTATTAATATGTACATAGATCTTAGATATTATTACTGGTGGGATGTAATGAAAAGAGTTATTTCTAACTTTTCCCTGAGATGTTTGATTTTTCAATAGGTTAAAGTAGAGCAATAGTTAACGAAAAGGATGCTTTTTTCCTTTGCCGATGCTAGAGTGGAAATGAAAAAATATATCCATGGAGTTTGTTGTGGGATTATTGAAGACATATCAATGTAAAAATGAAATATATTTTATTTTTGATTGATTGAATAAAGTTTCTAATTTTCTTCCAATTCGAGTTGTTATATCTCCCGATAAACTTTTTCGATTGTATATTAAATATATAGTTAGGTTATATGGATTTTACTATTTCTTTTATCTGATTATGATCCCAGATTCACTTCGAAATTTTGGAAAGGAATTCAGAGGTCGTTTGGTATTGAATTTAATTTTAGTATAACTTTTCATCCTCAATCAGATGGGTTGTCAGAAAGAATAATTCCGACATTGGAAGATATGCTCTGTGATTTTCCAATAGATTACCAAGGAAGTTGGGATTAACATATTTTTGGTTGAGTTTTCTTAAAATAACATTTTTCATTCCAATATACTGATGTAAACATTTGAGGAATTATATGGGAAGTGGTGTAGAACTCTTACCTTTTGGGATGAAGTAGGTGAAATTAAGTTGATGAGACCAAAATTGGTACAAGATATGGAAGATAAAGTTTAGTTGATTCAAAAGCACATGAAGACAACTCAAATTTGGGTAAAAAGTTATGTAGATAATCATAGGATGAATCTTTTCTTCATTGGAGGTGATCATATCTTTTTCAAAGTTTCACTATTGAAGAATGTGATGCGTTTTGGTAAGAAAATGAAGCTGAGTCCACAATTCATTAGACCCAATGTAATTATGATGAATGTTGGATCAATTGAGAAATGAGTAGCCATAACTCCAAGTTTATACCAAGTACACAATATTTTTCATGTTTCAATGTTAATAAAATATATTTCAGATCTATCTCATGTTTTGAGTCTAGAGGTAGTTTAGTTGGAAGATAATATTTATTATGAGGAACAAAAAGTAAATATTCTTGACCACAGAGAGAATGTGTTGTGGAATAAGGTCAATCATCAGGTAATGGTTTTATGGAAAATCCATTTGGTTTGAGAGGCAACACAGGAATCTATAAATTCTATGAGGGAGAAATACACCCACTTATTTGAAAAGTAAATAAAATTATGGAGTCACAATTTTTGAAAGGGGGAAGGATATAACATTACAGATATTTATAGAATAATACATTTTCATATCTATAAATATTTTGGAATAAGATATCAATTTTACATTAAAGGGGATTCTTTTTACAATATCTTACTAAACACGCAACAATGGGCTTCTCTTAAATCTTATATTGTACACAACACACATTTATACCAGAAATTAATACAATAATAACATTATTATTTTAAATGGTAGTTAATGCATAGCCCTTATTTGGGAGAGTAAGAATAGAACTAACTAAAATATGATTTCACATGTTTGTTAATTTTTTTTTAAATTTATCCAATAAATTTTAGAAGCTTAAAATGAGAATGAATCCAATTTTAAGCATAAAATACTCTAATATTTTTAAAATGTTGTATTACCATCTTTTCATGGAGAACCACTTTTAAATATATTTTTTCCAATTTTATATGTTCTATTTGAAAAAATTAACTTCTTAATTGGAATTGGGACATCAAAATTTAATTTCATTGAAATTTTGGTATTTGTTTGATAAAATTCATATTTTAATGAATAGTGAAAAATACTACATTTTTAATTCAAAACTACCTTTTCATCTAATTTATTTGTATTGATAGATTATAGTTTGAATTGGTTTTAAAGTATAATTAGATTATGTTTTTATCAGTTAATTCAATTTTGTTCATTTTAAGTAATTTCACATTTAAATTGGACACAAACACATGTCAATATTTTGATAGTTTTTATTTCTTAAAAACCAGCTTTCTCGTTTTGACAACGCGAATTAATTTTAAATTAATTAATGAAAATTCTTTTGTTTTTTAATTTTAAAAAATGTATTCCATATTTAAAATCAAAATTTTAAAATTATTAAAATATATTCCTTTTTTTGTACATTTTGAATAGTAAATTCATTAATTTTTTAATTTACCACGGTTAAAGGGTAAATTAAGTAAAGAAGGGTAAAAATACTATTATAAAAATATAAAAATACCCTAACACATGTATTAATATTATTTTATGAGTCATGGTAGACCAAAAAAATCATTAGGCCATACATTTGGCATTTGGGAGCCACTTGGGTGTGATAATGGATTATTGTAATGATTAATATAAAGTAAAGAGAAATATAACATAAACATGTATCTTTTTTCTAACATAATTTTAATATAGGGTTATATAACTGAGATATTTGACTATAAATAGTCATTATAAATCTAAAAATATTTCCTACATCATGGTATTTTATTTATAAATTTTATACATTAAATAAATAAATTTGTTTATGACACAATGATGATGCAGTGATTACCTTATTAATGACATATTAAAATAAATGATATTATAAATATTAAAATATATGTAATTTAAAAATTCTGATGCCATAAACTAATTTTTTGGATTATTATAAAATTTTATATTTGATTTAATGTAATTTTTTCAAGTGAATCAAGTTTTTATGACTTTAACAAAAATCAATTACTAAATAGTTTCAAAATTGACACAAATTAGTTTTAAAAGAAATACTATTTTATTTAATCATATAATATTAATAAAAAAATAATATTCAGAAAAATTAATTATATTATGTTACAAATGTAATTAATGATCCACTAGAGGTTCTCTTGGAATTTCATAGTAACTATATTATCCATATAGTGTAACAATACAAGAAGACATGGTAAGAGTTAATTTTTTAAACGAAGGGTTAAAGCAAAAATATAAGGTTAGATTTGTGATCTTAAATTGTCTAAAACATGTTTTTTTGAGATTATTTCTACCCATCCTTATATTATCCCATAAATATATTACTTTGGATCTATTATAATTCAAAGATCAATTTATAATAAAATAATATTTCATGACTTTCCTAAAGTTCCCCTCCTCCCTCTTATAAAGGCCACCACCTCTACCAACTTGATCACACCTCTCAAGCCTCATGAATCATCCAAATTATGCTAAAATAAACTCACAACATTCTCTATTCATCCTAGAAGCCTTACCTTGGAAATTAAGCAATTCAATAAATCCTTTGGATCAAATCAAAAGGAGTTAACTAATTTAGAGGTAATGTCTTCTATCAAGCTCCTTTCATTTATTTTTTCCTTCTCCAAACCCCTAACCTATTTTTATTCCTTTATTTTGTAAAAACACAAATATAATCAATATACTAGATGTTTTCAGTCTAAGGGTTAGACCTAAACTTACACAAACCTCCATCTAATGGAAATATAACAAACTTTTTTTTGTGTACGATGAACTACTACCTCACGAAACAGTGATAGTTCAATTTTCTCCTACCACCTCTCACAGTGGACATTATGATAGAACTATACATATATATGATATATATTATATCTAAATTTTCCCTATTATTCCTTTATTTTTATTATAACATACCTTTATTCTTTCCATAATGTTTAAATACGATAATTTCATTTGAGGAAGTGTGGACTACCGCCCCCTCAAAGTGATATGACTCATTCATGCCATAAATAGAATGTATAAAAGATGGATTTAATGAAATTATGTAACATATATAACATAGATATTATACTAGAATTATAATATACCTATTTACCATTTAGTTTTCATTCCTTTAATATGACCAAGAAATGGAAGTAGCATTCATGCATACGTACAACTGACTATCTCCATGAATAGTGCATTTCATTTCTTATCTCAAAATATTATGGATATTCAAAATACATATATACTGGATATATATGGTATTTGAATTATTAATAATGTTATGGAGATTTAAGTTTGACTACATGGGAAATTTACATCAAAAGAATTTTAATAAGTTCATTTTCCACTTAAGTACAGAATATCGACATAACATCTGATATAAAATTAAATAATTATCTATTTTTTAAAACATGGTAATAAGTAATATAAAAGGAATAATAAAATTGAAAATTTTTATAGAGTAGAAATTAACCTAAGTTTATCATTCAGGAACATAACTATTTTACGTGACGAGTCAGACTTAAGGTAATGGAAATCTTAACTCAATCTCCATTCATTGAGTTAAATATCCATATCATTGGTTTTATTTTTCCAAGAATATTTTTGAATGACCTATAACTGTTTTACACTTAATATCCACTTATATTGGGGTTATTTACATTTTTCCCACATAATTATTTCATTGATTTATACTTAATTAATTATATGATCTTTGCAAAGGAATTTTTCTTAATATCCTTTAATTGAGGAATATTTTAATTTATACATGTTCTTATTTATATGGTGTATAATAAATACCTTTTAATTTTAATTTCATTAAAAAAGAATATTTTTTCTAAAAATCATTTTACTAAATGATAAAAAGGAATGTTTTTAACGTATGTGGTGAACAAATACTCTGCCATTGTAACTATTATTTTATATTTGGTTTCTTCTATAAGCCTTAATGTTTTTAAAAGGAAAATAAACCCCTTATTCCATTTTGGGGTGATTTGGTGTTGAAAATGGTTTTGAAAGTGGATCGTCTATTTCAATATCTTGAAATGATTTCTTGTGATGGTAAAAGAAATTTTAGGAGTGAAATGTTGATTATTACAATCATTTTTGTTTTATGATTATATAATGGTTCTTTGAAATTTGGCAGGTGGATATATGATAAACCAAATATGGGTGGTCACATGATAAACCAAAGATGGGAGGTTTCGTGATAAACCAAGGAAGAGTGGTTTCATTATAACCTACAATGAGTTAGGTATGGAAGTACACCATATGGCTATTCCATTTGTAAGAATGATATGTGTGGAAGTTGACAATATGGTTATTCCATTTATGTATTATTATGTTCCAAGTTACCATTTATATGTTATGTGTGATTTATATGGATTTTATGGTAATATTATGGTTACAAAATGGCATGAAATAAGGTTATATTTGGTGAATAGTATTAAAAACTTCATAAGGTGAAAATTATTACTTTATGAGAGTGTATTTATGGTTTACATGTTTTTGAAAATATAAAATTTTTTCTTATTTTTGTATCCATTAATGAGATTTTTATGATCATCCAATGTTTGGAAATTTTTTTCATAGGATTTAAAGGAGAATAGATTCAAGGATGGGATCATGGAAAAGTAATGATGTTTAAGTGGGAAACAAAACCTTTTTTTAAAAGTATTTGTTTAATTAAAAAAATGGATAGCGAGTAGAAGTGCCTAATTTTTAATAATCAAGTTGATATGTATATATTATCGCCTAAATATCTAAATATATAAACCTAAAAATATACTCAATGTGATTGAAATTAAAATTATTTACTTATCTCAAGATTAAGTGATTTTTATGGCTGGGTCCTTATAATTGGTATCAGAGGTTAGTTTAGATAACTTTAGGAGTTATAATATTGTTAATAGAATATGCATATAATAATTTTTACTTTATGGTAAAATTGAAATGATATAGCATTTGAATATTACCATGATTCTTCATCTAAGATATGTTTATTCAGAATGGTTTTCTATAGAGGAGAAATGGAAGCTGTACTAGGAAGTAATAAAGAGGAAAACCACCATCCAAAGTAGCATCATAAGATTGCTGGAATCCAAATTGAACAGTTTGTTGGAGTGATGGCTCAATTGACTCAGGTGATAAATGGTATTTGTATTTATAGATGACGTTTTGGTATATTCTAAAAGTAAGGAGAAACATGAAATTTAGTTAAGTATTGTTTTACAAACAATAAAATAAAAGATACTATATAGATAGTTATTAGGATTAAATATTGGTTGAAAAAAATTTAATTCCTTAGAAAAATTGTTTCTAAAGATGGTATAATTGTTGGCCCTTCTAAATCAAAAGTTATGGAAGAGTCACCAAAAACTTACAATATAACATATATTTTTAGTTTTCTTGGATTAATGGGTTATTACCGAATGTTTTTTGAAAACTTTTCTTAGTTATATATCCCACTAACTAAGTTAATATGCAAGGGAATTAAGTTAATCTTGACAAAAAATGTGATGATTGTTTTCAAGAACTGAAAAGAAGATTAGTAAATGATCTAGTTTTGTCATATCCTTCCAGGAATGATGAGGTTGTTATCTAGAGTGATGCTTCATTGAAAGTACATGGTTGTGTTATAATGTTTAAGGATTAGGTAATTGCTTATTATTTATTCTAGTTGAAATCTTAGGAGCTAAATTACTCTACACATGATTTGGAATTAGCTGTTGTTGTTTTTGCATTAAATATTTTTAGGCATCATTTGTATGGAGAAAAGTGTTAAATATATATTGATCACAAAATTTTGAAGTATATATTCACTCAGAAATAATTTAACATGATATAGAATAGATGAATAGAATTAATCAATGATTATGATTGAAGGATTCTTTACCATTTGAGAAAATAAAATAAAGTGGATAATTCTTTGATTCTAAAAACTAATGATATATTAACCATGATACTTTTGGAACAAGATCCATTGGTTAATGATTTGACGAATTTTGGCTTGGATGTTGTTAGTGTAATAAATTACTCTATTTTGTTTTAGGTGTTAGTGAAATCATATCTATTAGAGAGAATTAATCAAGCGTAGAAGGAAGATAATGAGTTGAAGAAAAAGTTAGAATTGGTTCAAAAGGATAAATTTCCTAAATTTAACATTGATACAGATTGTGGTTTAGTATTTGGGAAGATATTATGTGTGCCTTGTGATTCAATATTAAATAAATAGTTGTTATGTGAATCTCATAGTTCTCTGTTTTCAGTTTGTCCTAGAAGTATTAATATGTACAGAGTTCTTCGAGAGTATTCCTGGTGGGATGAAATGAAGAGAGATATTTCGAAATTTACCCTGATATGTTTGATTTTTCAATAGGTTAGAAGAGAGTAGTAGTTACCAAAGTGGATTTTCAGCCTTTTCCAGTGCTATATTGGAAATGAGAAAATATATTCTAGTACTTTGTTGTGGTCTTACTGATGAAATCTCGAGGCAACAATGCAATTTGGGTTATTGTTGATCGATTGACTAAATATGATCATTTTATTCTTTTTATATATACTCTGTATCTAGATAAACCTTCTGAATTTTATATTAAAGAGATAGTATGGTTAAATGGAGGTACCTTCTCCATTTAATCTGATTGTAATCCCAGGTTCACTACTAAATTTTATAAAGGACTTTAGAGGTCGTTGGGTGCTGAATTAAATTTTAGTATAGATTTTAATCCTCAATCAGATGGGTAGTTAGAATAAAAAATTCAGAAGTTGGAAGATATGATACATTCTTGTTCAATGTATTACCAAGTAATTTTGGATCAATATCTTTATTTGATTGAGATTTCTTATAATAAAAGTTTTCATTCTATCATACAGATGGAACCATTTGAGGAATTATATGGGAAGCAGATTTGAACTCCAAATTTTTGGGATGATATAGGTGAAAGGAAGTTGATGGGACTAGAATTGGTACAAGAGATGATAGATAAAGTTTAGTTTATTCAAAATAAATTGAGGACAACTTATAGTAGGCAGAAATTTTATTCAGAAAATTCTAGGAAGGATATTTATTTCGAGGTAGGTGATCATGTCCTTCTTAAATTTTCACCATGGAAGCATGTGTTTCATTTTGGTAAAAAAGGGAAGCTGAGTCCACAGTTCATTGGACACTATCAAATTATGGATAAAGTTGGATCCATTATGTATCGAGTGGTTTTACCTCCCTGTTTATCCAAAGTACACAATGTTTTCATGTTTCATTGTTAAGAATGTATATTCCAGATCCATCTAATTTTTTGAGTCCATAGGTAGTTTAGTTGGAAGAGAATATTTCTTATAAGGAACAACCAATAAATATTATTGACCATAGAGAGAAAGTGTTTTAGAATAAGGTGATTCATCAAGTAAATGTTTTTTGGAAAAACCATTTGGTTGAAGAGGAAACTTGGGAATCTAAAAGTTATATGAGGGAGAAATACCCCCAATTATTTGAAAGGTAAAGAAAATTTTGGGGACTCAATTTCTAAAATGGGTGAAGGATGTAACATACCATGTATTTATTGAATGATAAATTTTAAA
Organism: Viscum album; assembly: GCA_963277665.1. NCBI lineage: Eukaryota > Viridiplantae > Streptophyta > Magnoliopsida > Santalales > Viscaceae > Viscum > Viscum album. The sequence continues at coordinate 1,935,086,753 of OY728136.1, read as the reverse complement.
ATATATTAATATTTATGAATAAGATATTAATTTTACATTAAATGAGATTTTTTTTGACACCGTACTTGAAACGCAACAACGGGTTTCTTGTAAATATTATGTTTCACACAACACTGAGTTATACATAAAAATAATACGATAATAATAATATTATTATTTTAAATGATAGTTAACACTTAGCCATTGTAGTAGAAATAATGAAAAGAACTAGCTACAATATTATTAAACATGATTTTAAAATGTTTTTAGATTTATCCAATAAATTTTAGAGGATTAAAATGAGAATGAATCCAATTTGAAGCATAAAATAATCTAATATTTTTAAAAGGTCATTTTACCTTATTTTGAGGGAGAACAATTTTTAAATCTAGTTGTTGAAACTTTTATATGTTATATTTGACAAAAATAAACTTCTTTATTGAAATCAGGACATCAAAATTTACTTCGTTGAAATATTAGTATTTTTCTGATAAAATTCTTATTTTAATGAATAGTGAAAAATACTTTGTTTTTAATTCAAAACAGACTTTTCTTCTAATATATTTATATTGATAGATTATAATTTTAATTATTTTTAATGTATATTTATATTATGTTTTTATCATTTAACCCAATGTTGGTAATTTAAAGTAATTTTACATTTAAATTGGACATAAACACATGTCAAACTTTTCATAAATTTTACTTCTTAAAAAACTACTTTCTAGTTTTGACAGTGAGAATTAATATTAAATTAAATAATGAAACCTTTGTGTTTTGAATTTTTAAAAATGGATTCTATATTTGGAAACATTATGTCTAAAATATTTAAATAGGTACATTTTATTTTTGGACAATATGAATAGTAAATTCAGAAATTATTTTTATTTACCACAGTTAAAGGGTAAATTAGGTAAATAATGGTAAAAAAATATTATAATAATATAAAAACAGCATAACTCGTGTCATAATCTTATTGGATGAGTCATGTTCGACCAAAACAATCCTTAGGATGAACTTATGGCATTTAGGATCCACTTGGGTGTGATAATGAAAAGTTATAATAATTAAATTAAAGTAAGGAGAAATAAAATATAAACATGTTTCTTTTTACTAAAAGTTTTTTAATATAGGTTTATATAATTTATCTATTTGAATATAAGTAGTAATTAAAAATATGAAACTATTTCTGACATCATGGTATTTTATTTATAATTTTGAGACATTAAATAAATAAATTTATTTATGACATAATTATGTTTCAATGCTTACCATATTAATGAAAGATTCAAATAAATGATATTATAAATTTTAAAATATTTTTAATTTTTAAATTTTGATGTCATAAAAGAATTTTATATATTATTTTTACATATTATTTTTGATTTAATGTAGTTTTTTTCCAATAAATCAGGTTTTTATAAATTTGAAAAAAAATAATTACTAAATAGTGTCAAAATTGACATAAATGAGTTTTGAAAACAAATACAATTTTATTAAATGATATAATTTTCATAAAAATATAATATTAGGCCAATTACTAAGATAATTTTACAAATTTTATTAATTATCTACTTGATATTATATTGGGTTTTTATAGTAACCATATGAACAATATAGTGTAAAAATACAAGAAGATGGGGCAAGAGTTAATTTTTTTTAACTAAGGGTTAAATCCAAAAGATAAAGTTAAATTTGTGACATAAACTTGTATAAAACCTATTTGTTGAGAGTACATAAACCCATAATCATATTATCCTCTAATTATATCACTTTGGAGCTATTATAATTCTAAAATCAATTTATAATAAAATAATATTTTACTACTTTCCTAAAGTGCCCCTCTTATAAATGGGCACCACCTATACCCACTTAATCACACCTATCAAGCCCATTGATTCATTAAAATTATTCTCATATTATATTATAACATCCCTCCCATTATCTTAGAATCTTTATCATGTGCCGAATGAAATTCAAGAAATCATTTTGGCTCAAATCAAAAGGAGTTAACCGATTTAGAGGTAACGTCTTCTCTCAAGCTCCTTTCCTTTATTTTTTCCTTCTCCAAACCCTAACCTATTTTTATACCATTATTTTATAAAAAAAACAATATAATTAATATAATATGATGTTTTTATTCTAAGGGTCTGACCTACACTTATACAAACCTCCATCTAATAGATATAGAACATACTGTTTCTGTGTATGGAAAACTACTACCTCATGAAAAGATGATTGTTCAATTTTCTTATACCACCTCTAATGGTGGAAATTATGATCTGACTATATTTATATATTATATATATTATATTTATATTTTCTTTTTTCTTATTTAATTTTTATTATGGCATACATTTATTCTTTCTATAATGTTTAAATACGATAATTTCATTTGAGGAAGTGTGGACTACCACCCCTCAAAGTGATATGAATCATTCAGGAAATAAATGGAATGTATAAAGGATGTAATTAATTAACATATGTGACATATATAACATTTATTTTATATGACATCCTGGATTTTTATTACATAACTTTTCATTACATTTTATAAACAGAGGATCTTTAAAGTATATTGTCTTGGAAATCAAGAACATACAACATGAAAACATAAATGATTATTATAATCCACTTGTAGGGATTCATAATGAGTTCTTAATAAGTACAATTATTGCATAACATAACCTAGAGACATACATCAAAGGAAATGGTGAGCAGAAGGCCCAGTAAGGAAAACAAGGGACTTAGTATACTTGTGAAATCAATAAGAAAATGATAAAAAACATAAAGACATGAGGAATGGAAGTAGAGGAATTTAGTAATGAAAATAAATTTAAATATAACATGAATATTTGTCTACAACATTTAATTTATACATTCATGAACATATCACCAAGGTTCATCCCGAATGTGTCATAAAAATTACCATGGTTATTCACCAAGGTAACGTTAAACTTGTCATCTCTAGAGATTAAATTCTTCACCCAATTTATTGGAGAGATATCAGGGTTCACCATTAATATATTTTTATATTCAGGTGAGACACATATATCATAATCAAACATCTCATCAATAACTCATAGAGAGTAAAAGTAGTGGGTTTCACTTCAAAATCGTGATGTTTTAAAAGCTCTTAAAATTCTGATTGTTTTGTCATTTATAACCCATAGAAATGGAGTGAGGGTTATATGTATATCAATTATAGAATAAAATAGACCAATTTTATGTATTGATTAATACCCTTGTAAATAAAAATAGATTTTGGTATTCATATAAATAATACAAGAGAATTTCTTGATAAAAAGAGAGAGATTTTTAGACGAAAATTCTACAGAATAATGGCTATATAACATGGTTTTATAAAACTTTGAAAAAAGAGGGGACAAGAGTCACCCACTCATAAAATACTCATATTAGAGTATGTGTATAGAATAAAAATAATTAATATCATGGAATGAATATTTTAAGGAAATACCATATGAAAATGAAACTTGAAAGGAAAGAGAAGATGCGAATTCTTTTACGAAAATTCGGCCGCCTAACAACGTCACTTAAAAATTCAAAAAATAAATTGATGAGATAATAAAGGGTATCTCATAATTTGGACATAAAATAGACATTAATAAGAATATATAAGAACATACCCCCACAAAAGAATATGGAAACAGGAAGACATAACTTAAAGGAAATCATGACTAAAAAAGGAGGGTGGAAGGTTCCCTTACCTTGAAAATTAAATTCAAAAGATTGAAGGTTGGGACCTTTGGGGGCTTGAGGGAACCTTGGGAGGCCTCATTGGTAGGAAAAAGACAAGAAATTTATAAGTCCCCATCCTTAGACATTAATTAATCTTGAGTTATTACAAGAATACACATTGAAAATCTTTTCAGGTTTAGAGTTTTAGAGAATTAGATCATAAATCATGCATTACATTCCACATTTAAACAAGGTGGTTGCATAAAAGACAGTATTCATTTTTCCCATCAAAGGAGACATATTTAAAATAAAACATGGATTCTTTCTTGACACTTCCTCGACACTATCATCACATCATGTACTTTTCCCTTGACCTGTGAAAAATATTTCAAAAACTTGGGATGAGAATAAAAATCTCAGTAAGGGATATAAAAATATGTAATGAAAACATTATTCCATGTATATATAAGAATCAATGAAATAATACTTTACTAATAAAACATAAGAACTTTAACATAACTAATGAAATCATAAGGTTCATGAATAACTCATAGAAATCATAAGACATAAAGGTAACTTGAGGCATTCATAACATTCTCACTTAGTGAGTAACCCTCATGGTTACGTTTGGAATACCCATCACAGTATATTCCCTAAATATCATCTGAGAAACCTTAGTATTTAACTCCTTCGCGTTACCTAATGCATTGGAGAGATATATCGGGCTCACCCGCCCTTAGTTTATCACAGAACCATCCGTCTTCATAAACAATGCCCAAGAACAATAACCTAATCGTATCATATAAAACATGTATAAAGGAAACATAACATTTACAAATTTCAATCACAAGATATCAATACAACACATTTATATAATGAAAATATTATCAAAACCATTTTCAATACCAAAATAAAAGAAAAGTAAAACATGGTATTTATTTTTCATTTAAAAAAAGTTATGGCTTGTAGAGGAAGCCAAACTCAAATAATGGTCACGGCGGCGGAGAAGTCATTGTCACCGCATACGTAAGATAAAACATTCCTTTTGTCATTTAATAAAACACTTCGTACAAAAAGATTCCTTTTGAATAAAAGTAAGAGTCAAAGGGGTTTATACACTGTATAAAAGAAAGTTGTGTATAAAACAAAATATGCCTCAATGAAAGGAGATTGAGACGAAGTCCCTTATCTCGTGTCCGACTTGACTCGACCATTCTTTAATCTACTGAATAATAAACTAGAGGTAATTTCTACTTGCTTAAGAACCTTTTTCAAGTTCATTACTCCTTTTATATCATATATTACCATTCTATGAACATTATGTAATTATTTACATTAATAACAGTCATTTTGTCGATCTTTGGTACTTCAGCCAAAAATAAAATTCTTATAATTACAAGTTGTTCATGTGGTAAAATGTAAATTATTTCCAGAAATATATTTATGATGTAGATATCATATATATCATATATATCCATTAAATACACGCGTTTATAATATTACAGAACATTTAGAGGTAAGAAATGCAATGCACCGTTCATGGAGACGGTAAGCCGTACGTACGCATGAACGCTACTTTCATTTAAATTTCGTATTTAATGGATTGAAATCATAATTATATAAAGGTATATTATAATTCTAGTATAATATCATATATAATATCATTAACTCCATCCCTTATACATCCCACATATGGCATTAAATAATCAAATCACTTTAAGGGGGCCATAGTCCGCACTTCCTAAAATGAAATTATCGCGTTTACCCATAATGGAAACCATAAAGGTATGACATAAATTAAAAATACAGAATCATAATTAAAATATAAACATAATATATATCATATATAAATAGAGTGACATCTTAATGTCCACCATGAAAGGTGTTAAGAGGAGATTGAACAATCATCGTTTCGTGAGGCAGAAATTCACCATTCACAAAAACAGTATGTTCTTTAACCATTAGACGGAGGTGTGTGTAAGTGTAAATAAAATCCTACTCATAAAAAAATCATAGTATATTTAATATACTAGTGTTGTTACAAAATAAAGGAATAAAAATGTTTTAGGGGGCCAGAGAAGTGAAATAAAATAAAAGGGCATAAGAGAAGACATTACCTTTAAATCGGGTAACTCCTCTTGGTTTAAACCAAAAGGGTTTCTTGAAGAGCTTTCTGCCAATGTTAAGGCTTCTATGATAAAAAGAGGGATGTGGAGAGATAAAATGAGCAGAGTTTGGCCAAGACAATGGCTTTAGAGGTGTGGGTAAGGTGGGTAAAGTTCGGGGTATTTTATAAGATGGAGGAGGGGCAGTCCTGGAAAGTCATGAAATGTTACTTTATTTTAAAATGGGTTTCGGATTTTAAAGGTCCCACAATGATATATATCTAGGATAAGTTGATAACAGTTCTAAATCCACCCATCCAATAGGGTTTTGACAAGTGTAAATCTTAGAGTTTACATTATCTTTTCATTTTATTTAAATCGTTCATTAATGAGGTAATCAGTGCATCATCATGGTGTCATAAATAAATTAATTTATTTAATATATAAAAATTATAAAAAAAAATACTATGATGTAGGAAATATGTTTAGATTTCCAATTAATATTTATAGTCTAAGAGATAGTTTACACAGACAAAACTAAAATTGTTTTACCTAGTTGTTACATACTTTTTTGATATTTTCCTTTCTTTAAAAATAAAATGACAAAGTGTCACTATCACCCAAAAGTGATTCCATGGGGTCCCTAAGTTGGTAAAAGGCATCCCATGGTCAGCCATGACACAACCATTAGCATTAGGACACATTTTGGGGTCATTTTTTTATTATTATGATATTATTTTATTACCCTTAACTACCCGATTACTAATTAATCACGATGATTAAAGATAATTTCCGTTGTTACTATTCATAATGTCAAAAAACAAAAGAGTCTTAATTAAATAATTTAGACCTTATGATTCCAAATATGGAATCCATTTTACCAAATTCCAAACACAGAAATTGAAGTAATTAATTTAAAAACAATTCCCATTGTGAAAACAAATTGCGGGTTTTTTTGAAACAATATCTGTGAAAAGTTTGACACTTGTTTATGCCCAATTCAAAAGTGAAATAAATTAAAATGACCAAAATTGGATTAATTGGTAAAAATATATTCTAATTAAAATTTAAAACCAATTAAAAAGATAATCTAACCATATAATTAAATTAGATGAAAAATCAGTTTTGAAGTAAACTGCAGTAATTTCCACTATTCATTAAAAAAATGAACATTGTCTTAAAAATAAAAAAATTTATCCAAAGTAAATTTCAATGTCCCAATTATAAAGAAGAAGTTTAATTTGACGAATAGAGCTTATTAAATTGTCAATAGTTAGATTTAAAAATGGTTTTCCATCAAAAGGCAGAAAAATAATCTTTTAAAAAATATTAGAGTATTCCATGCTTAAGATTGGATTTATTCTCATTTTAAGCCTCTAAAACACTATCCAATTCACAAATAGACATAGATATGAAAATCCATAATTATTTACTTACTTGGGATGTTACATCCTTCCCCCCTTTATAAAATTGCATCACTGCAATTTATTTACTTATCAAATAAGTAGGGTTATTTATCCCTCATTGCATTTTCAGATTTCCATGTTGCCTCTTCAATCATGTGGTTTTTATAAAAAACCTTTACTTGATGAATCATCTTATTCTGCAACACTTGCTCCCTATGGTCAAGAATTGAGACCGGTTGTTCCTCATAAGACAGATTTTCTTCCAACTGAACTACCTCTGGACTCAAAACATGAGATGGATCTGGCATGTACTTCCTTAACATTGAAACATGAAAAACATTATGTACCTGAGATAAACTCGGAGGTAAAGCCACTCGGTATGAAACTGATCCAACTCTTTCCAGAATTTCATATGGTCCAATAAACATTGGACTCATCTTTCCTTTCTTACCAAATCACATTACACTTTTCCATGGAGATACTTTGAGAAAAACATGATCACCTACCTAAAAAAAAAGATCATTCCTCCAGTTATCTGCATAACGTTTCTACCGACTCTAAGCTATTCTCATGTGCTTCTGAATCAAATAAACTTTTTCTGCTAACACTTCTACCAATTCTGGTCCCATCAACTTCCTTTCACCCACTTCATCCCAAAAATCTGGAGATCGACTCCACTTCCCATATAATGCCACAAATTGTTCAATCTGTATACTGGAATGAAAACTATTATTATAAGAAAACTCAAACAAAGAAAGATGTTGGAACCAATTTCCCTGATAATCCCTCAAACAAGCACGTAGCATATCCTCCAATGCCCGAATTGTTCGTTCTGACTGCCCATCTGGTTGAGGATGAAAATCCATACTAAAATTTAATTCAGTACCCAACGACCTCTGAAGGCCTTTCCAAAAGTTAGAAGTAAACCTGCGATCACGATCAGATACAATGGAGAGGGGAACTCCATGTAACCTAACAATCTCTTTAAGATACAAACGCAAAAGTTTATCTAGGGAAAAAGTATCTCGTATAGAAAGGAAATGAGCTGATTTATTCAAGCGATCAACAATAACCCAGATTGCATTATTACATTGAGGTGTCTTCGGTAACCCAAAAACGAAGTCCATGGATATATTCTCCCATTTACACTCTGGAACTGGTAAAGGCTGAAGCATCCCTTTCGGTAACTACCACTCTGCTTTAACTTGTTGACAAGTCAAACACTTCACAGTAAAATCAGAGATGTCTCTTTTCATTCTGTCCCCCCAGTAATACTCCCGAAGATCTCTATACATCTTAGTACTACCTAGATGAACTGAAAACGGAGAACTATGAGCTTCACATAACAAATCTCTCTTAAACTATGAATCACAAGGCACACACAATATCTTACAAAATCTAAAAACCCAATCATCATCAATGTTGAATTCAGGCAACTTAACCTTCTGAACCAGCTCTACCTTTTTATGCAACTCACTGTCTTGCTTCTGTTCTTTCTTAATTCTGTCTTATAGAGAAGATTTCACTGATACCTGAAACAAAACAGAAGAACATCCTGTACCAACAACTTCTATTCCAAATTTCATCAAATCCTTAACCAAAAGATCACGTTCCAAATGTAACATGGTTAATGAAGCATTAATTTTTCGACTCAAAACATCAGCCACTTTATTTTCTTTTTCTGGATGATAATGAATTGTACAATCATAATCCTTGATTAATTCTAGCCATCTCCTCTGTATCATGTTCAATTCTTTCTGAGTGAATATATAATTTAAACTTTTGTGATTAGTATATATTTAACACTTTACTCCATACAAATGATGCCTCCTTATTTTTATAGCAAAAACAACAGCAGATAATTCCAAATCATGTGTAGGGTAATTTACCTCGTGAGTTTTCAACTGATGTAAAGCATAAGAAATTACTTGATCATTCTGCATTAAGATGAAACCAATTCCTTTCAATGAAGCATCATTGTAGATAACAAACCCACCATTCCTGGAAGGTAGTTCCAAAACTGGAGCATTCACCAATCTTCTTTTCAATTCCTGAAAACAATCCTCACATTATTTTGTCCAGATAAACTTAACACCCTTCTGAGTTATCTCATTCATTAGACTAGATAACCATGAATTTTTTTAACAAACCTTCGGTAATAGCCTTCCAAACCAATAAAACTACGAATCTTGGTTACATTTGTGGGTCTTGGCCATTCTTTAACAACTTTTTTTTTTCAGGATCAACATTTATTCTATCTTTAGAAACAATGTGACCAAGGAAAGAATTTTTTTGCAACCAAAACTCACACTTGCTGAATTTACCATACAATTTCTTTTTCTTTTAAGGTTTGAAAAATACCCCTTAAATGACTTTCATGCCCCTATTTACTTTTAGAAAACCCTAAAATATCATCAATGAAAACAACCAAAAACTTATCCAAGAACTCATGGAAAATTCTGTTCATAAGGTCCATGAATATAGCATGTGCATTGGTTAGCCCAAAAGGCATTAATACAAATTCATAATGGCCATATCTTGTACAAAACACGGTCTTCGGAATATCTGATTCCTTTACCTTCAACTGATGGTACCCTGATCTCAGGTCAATCTTTGAAAAATACTGAGCTCCCTGGATCTGATCAAACAAATCATCGATATGAGGTAAAAGATATTCGTTCTTAATAGTGATGTTATTCAAGGCTTTATAATCAATGAAAAGTCTCATTGAACCATCTTTCTTTTTGACAAATAAGACAGGAGCACCCCATAGTGATGTTCTAGGTCGAATGAAACCTTTCTCTAATAAATCTTGCAATTGATCCTTTAAATTTAAAAGTTCAATTTTAGCCATTCGATAAAAGGGTTTTGAAATTGTCTTAGCATAAAAAACTAAGTCAACAGTAAATTCAACTTCCTAATCTGGTATTATTCCAGGAAACTCATCAGGAAAAAAATCAGGATACTCATTTACCACTGGAACATCATTAATCTGAATGGTTCCTTTGTTTTCAAAAATATGTTAAAGGTAACATTCATTTCCATATTTTACAAGTTTCTCAGCCTCTTGATATGTTATCAACAGAAAGGGTTCATCCTTGTACACAAACTGAAAGTATTTTTGAAAAGAAACTTCTTTAGCTCTACAGTCAATATTAGCATGGTAAACAGAGATCCAATCCATACCCAGGATAACATCAAACTCCACTAGAGGTAAAATAACAAGTTTTACAAGTAGGTTCTTTCCACGGAGAAGGATATGAAGATTCTTATAAGTTATTTTTTCCTCAAAATTTCCCTAGGCGATTTTACCAAAATTTCAAGAGTCATTTCTTGAGATGGTATTCCCAAATTAAAATTTTTTTTTTCTGAGATGAAAGAATGTGTAGACCCTGAATCAAACAACACATTGGCATAATATGAAAAAACAAACAAAGTACCTGATACCACTTCATTCGATGGCCCAACATCTGCTCAAGTAGTGGCAAAGCATTTCACCACAACTTTCTACTTGTAGTTTGACTGCTTCCCATTATTCGAGCTCTTTGTCAAACACTCATTTTCATAATGACCCATCTCATTGCACTTGAAACATTTCACTAACTATAAATTAAATTTGGTCTTACCATCACCCTGATCTTTTCCAGTGCAATCAAGAGCCTTATGTCCCATCTCACCACATCAGTAGCACTTTCCAGAAGTCAAAATACATTCCCCAGCATGATTTTTACCACATTTATCACAAACTGAAAATTTAGTTTTCTTACCTTCAGACCTTTTTGAAGAATTATTCCCTTTCTCCTGCCACCTCGGTCTCATCTTCTATTGGTTGTCATAGAACACTTGATCATCGGAAAACTCCATTTCCACCTTCTCAGCACATCAAACAAGATTTTCATAACTTTTGAACTCAATAGAAGCCAGTACAATTTGATATTTTGGATTTAATCCTGAGTAAAAATGATGAATTTTACTATCAAGGTCTCAGATAAAATTTGGAGCATACCTTTCCAATCGAGTTAACCTTTCTTCATAAACAGCCACTGAGTCGTCCTCTTACCTTAATTCCAAGAATTGTTTTTCCATCCTAAGTCGAACAGCCTTAGGAAAATATTTCTCGATAAACATACCTTTGAATTTATCCCAGTCAAGAGAATCAATCTCATCAGCGTCCCTGATATTTTTAACCATCGACCACAATAAATCTGCTTCACCCTCTAAACGGTAAACAATAAGACTAACCTTTTGATTGTATGAAAATCCCATGACATCGAAAATCTTGTCCAGTTCTTTAATCCACCCTTTAGATAGCACATGGTCAGATGATCCTCTGAATGATGGGGGATGTTGCCTCATGAAATGTTCCACCACTGACATGTTCCTCTGCGGTTGATCTCGCTGATCTCGTTCATGGATAGCACCACCATTTATCGCTTGAGTCAACCCGCCATTGCTATAAAAAACTGTTCAGTTCCAATTCCGACTATCTCAGGATGCTGATTCGGAAGGTCATTTCCTTCGGTATGCCTTCCTAGCACTTCTTCCCTGTTTCCTCTACAGAAAACCATTCTGAACAAACATGTCTTAGATGAAGCAACATGGTAATCTTCAAATTCTATATCATTTTCAATTTGACCATAAAAAAATATTTTTGGATAATCATTTAATAGAATTCCAACTCTTAAAGTTATCTAAACAGACCTTTGATACCAAATATAAGGCCCCATCCTTAAACATTACTTAATCTTGAGTTATTACAAGAATACACATTGAGGATATTTTCAGGTTTAGAGTTTTAGAGAATTAGATCATAAATCATGCATTACATTCCACATTTAAATAAGGTGGTTTCATAAAATACAGTATTCATTTTTCCCATAAAAGGAGACATATTTAAAAAAAACATGGATTCTTTCTTGACACTTCCTCGACACTATAATCACATGATGTAATTTTCTCTTGACCTGTGAAAAAAATTTCAAAAACTTGTGATGAGAATAAAAAGATCAGTAAGGGATATAAAAATATGGAATGAAAACATTAGTCCATGTATACATAAGAATAAATGAAATAATACTTTACTCATAAAACATAAGCAATTTAACATACCTAATGAAATCATAAGATTGATGAATAACTCATAGAAATCATAATACATAAAGGTAACTTGAGGCATTCATAACATTCTTTCATAGGGAGTAACCCACATGGTTAAGTTTGGAAAACCCATCACAGTATATTCCCTAAATCTATTTAGAGAAACCTTAGATTTTAACTCCTTCGCGTTACCCAATGCATTGGAGAGCTATATCGGGCTCACCTGCCCTTAGTTTATCATAGAACCACCTGTCTTCATAAACAATGACCAAGAACCATAACATAGTCGTATCACATAAAACATGCATAAAAGAAACATAACATTTCCACATTTCAATCACAAGATATCAATACAACACATTGATATAATAAAAACATTATTAAAACCATTTTCAATACCAAAATTAATGAAAAGTAAAACATGGTATTTATTTTTCATTTAAAAAAAAGTTATGGCTTGTAGAGGAATCCGAAACTCAAATAATGGTCACAGAGGCAGAGAAGTCATTGTCACTGAATACATAAGATAAAACATTCTTTTTGTCATTTAGTAAAACACTTCGTACAAAAATATTACTTTTTAATAAAAGTAAAAGTCAAAGGGGTTTATACACCATATAAAATAAAGTTGTGTATAAAACAAAATATGCCTCAATGAAAGGAGATTGAGAAGAAGTACCTTACCTCGTGTCCGACTTGACTCGATCGTTCTTTAATCTCCTGAATAATAAACTAGAGTTAATTTATACTTGCTTAAGAACCTTTTTAAAGTTCATTATTCCTTTTATATCACTTATTACCATTATATGAGCATTATTTAATTAGTTAAGTTAATAATGGTCATTTTGTCGATCTTTGATACTTGAGGCAAAAATAAACTTCTTATAATTACAAGTTGTTCATGTTGTAAAATATCCATTATATATAAAATTATATTCATGATGTAGATATCATCTATATCATATATATCCAGTATATACATTCATTTATAATATTACAAAACATTTCGAGGTAATAAATGAAATGCACCGTTCATGGAGACGGTAAGCCGTACGTACGCATGAACGCAACTTTCATTTCTATTTCGTATTTAGTGAAATGAAATCATAATGATATAATGGTATATTATAATCCCAGTATAATATCATATATAATATCATTAACTCCATCCCTTATATTTCCCACATATGGCATTAACGAATCAAATCACTTTGAGGGGGCGGTAGTCCGCACTTCCTAAAATGAAATTATCGCAATTACCCATAATGGAAACCATAAAGGTATGCCATAAATGAAAAATAAATAATCATAAGGAAAATATAAACATAATATATATAATCTATAAATAGAGTGACATATTAATGGCCACCATGAAAGGTGTTAAGAGAGGATTGAACAATCATCGTTTCGTGAGGCAGAAATTCACCATTCGTAGAAACAATATGTTTTTTAACCATTAGACAGAGGTGTGTGTAAGTGTAAATAAAATAATACTCATAAAAAATCCTATTATATTGAATATACTGGTGTTTTCACAAAATAAAGGAATAAAAAGGTTTTAGGGGTTAGGAGAAGTGAAATAAAACCAAAGGACATAAGAGAAGACATTACCTTTAAATCGGGTAACTCCCCTTGGTTTGAACCAAAAAGGTTTCTTGAAGAGCTTTTTGCCTAAGGTAAGGATTCTATGATGAAGAGAGGGATATGGAGAGATAAAATGAGCAGCGTTTGGCCGAGCCAATGGCTTGAGAGGTGTGGGTAAGGTGGGTAGAGGTGGGGGCCTTTTATAAGAGGGAAGAGGGGCACTCTTGGGAAGTCATGAAATGTTACTTTATGTTAAAATGAGTTTCAGATTTTAAAGGTTCCACAATGATATATTTTGAGGATAAGGTGATAAGGGTTATAAATCCACCCATACAATAGGTTTTTGACAAGTGTAAGTCTTAGATTTTACATTATATTTTCATTTTTTTAAATCGTTCATTAATGAGAAAATCGCTGCATCATCATGGTGTCATAAATAAATTAATTTATTTAATGTCTAAAAATTATAAAAAAAATACTATGATGTTGGAAATATTTTTAGATTTAAAATTACCTTTTATAGTCTAATAAATCATTTAGACATCAAAACTAAAATTGTTTTACTTAGGTGTTACATACTTTTGGGATATTCTTCTTTCTTTAAAAATAAAATGATAAAGTGTCACTCTCACCCAAAAGTGATTCAATGGGGTCCCTAAGTTGGAAAAAGTAATCCCATGGTCAGCCATGACACAACCAGTAGAATTAGGACACATTTTGGGGTAATTTGTTATTATTATGATATTATTTTATTACCCTTAACTACCCGATTACTAATTAATCACGATAATTAAAGATAATTACCGTCGTTACTATTCATAATGTCCAAAAACAAAAGAGTATTAATTACATAATTTGGAACTTATGACTCAAAATATGGAATCCATTTTAACAAATTATAAACACAAAATTTGCAGTAATTAATTTAAAAATAATTCCCGCTGTCAAAACAAATAACGGCTTTTTTTTGAAACAATATCTATGAAAAGTTTGGCACTTGTTTATGCCCAATTCCAAAGTGAAATCAATTAAAATGACCAAAATTTGATTAAATGGTAAAAATATATTCTAATTAAACTTTAAAACCAATTAAAAAGATAATCTAACCATATAATTAAATTATATGAAAAAGCAGTTTTGAAGTAAACTGTAGTATTTTGCACTATTCATTAAAAAAAGGAACATTGTCATAAAAATACCAAAAATTTATCCGAAGTAAATTTCAATTTCCCAATTATAAAGACTGAGTTTATTTTGACAAATAGAGCTTATTAAATTTTAAATAGTTAGATTTAAAAATGGTTTTCCATTAAAAGGCAGTAAAACAATCTTTTAAAAAATATTAGAGTATTCCATGCTTAAGATTTGATTTATTCTCATTTTAAGCCTCTAAAACACTATCCAATTAATAAATAGAAATAGATATGAAAATAAATAATTCTTTACTTACTTGGGATGTTACAAACTTGGATGAGGAGGATTTTGGAATGAAATGAATGAGGTAATGACATGGTATTTATAGGAAAAGTGGGGGAATATTTAATTAATTTCCAAGGGACACCTCATCAATGGTATTTAAAAAACCATGGGCTTTCCCATGGTATTTTCCCATGGTATTGTCCACTTGGGACACCTCATAGAATATCTTACTATTCACAAGTCGACCTGAATAATTACATCAATATTACATCCTTAATGATGTCTTTAAACACCCGAAACTCAAAACTATATTTTCACTATTCCCTAAAAACAAAACATTTTTTAAAAATATTATAAATTCACACTAACCTAATATCAATGCTCGGAATTCAAAAATGAACCCCATTTTATGAAAATAATTTTCTAAATATTTTTAATTTAATTTTTAAATAAAATCACTATTTATTAAAAAAACAACTCTAAAACTATAACTTATTTTGTAACACCTTGAAAAAGTAATCATAGTCCCATAAAATTATCATATAACCATAAGAAAATAAAGTAACAATTTATGATTACATTTTATGAAAATACATTTTTATTTTAAATTATTAAATTAATTATAAAATTTTAATTTAAATATTTATGACATACAAAAATACCAATACTTATATTATGACCATCTTTTTCACTTTTAAAATGTCTAAATGATATATATACATTCATGGGTGAATTTTCTATTCTTTTGGTCAATTTACTATTCATCACTATTCGTAAGGGTATATTACTATTCATACTTTATTATTCACCAAAAATTAAGATGATCTTATTAGAATATAACTTTCTTATAGGTCACAATTGTAGAAAACCATTTTCTGAAAATCATTTCACATTATTAATTAATTAAAGTTTACATAAATATTTTAAAATACCCTTTTCCAAAAGCATCTATAATATTAATCCCATATTTATCCAGACATTTGAAAATCATAAATTTTACCATAATAAGAAATACCAATTTTATTTATACCAAAGGATTACAAAAAGTATTGAAGGCCCCATTACATAGCCTCTTATAACACTTGCATAGGACTTAAGTGTAAGATGTGCTATGGTGATAGAATCTTGGGGCTGTTGAGACAACATTGCCCAAGTGGTGATTTCTACCAGCTTGAACTTTTCCCTTAGGTGATTTCATTCATGCTTCACATGTTGAAGTACGGCTTGGGCTTGGTCTAGAGTAAAGCCTAGTGGAGCCACCTCCTTCCTAAGCTCAGACAGATGGGCTTCGTACGGCCCAAGTCTACTTGGTGAGGCCATCAACTCTTCATTCTATATTAATTAACCAAGATCACTTGAATTTGTAAACAATAATTGTAACGTAAAGAGTTTAGTTTCCAATGGTCATATTGACCAATGATCATATGATAGACAAAACCCAACAATCTCATTTAATTAAACTCACTTCGTTAATTAAAGGATATAGTTTTGTGGAGTATAAAATTAAATAACACACAAATTTAGGAAACAAATATTATTCAAAAGTTCAGGTCGTTACATTCTTCCCCCCTAAAGAAATTTCTTTCATGAAATTTTCACTCGTACCCTAAGAAGAGATAAGGTGTGGATACTTCTGCCTCCTAGACTCCTCGGGTTCCCACGTGGCCTCTTCACATTTGTGGTTCCTCCACAAGACCTTAACAAGGTGGGTGCTCCGGTTGCATAGAACATTGTCTCTATGATCCAAGATCTCCATCGGCTGCTCCTCATAAGAGACATCATGTTCTAGTTGTACCACCTATAGATTTATTACATGTGAAGGGTCAGGTATGCACTTCCTCAAGAGGGATATATAGAAGACATCATTAACTTCTGCTAGATTTGGAAGAAGTGCAAGACGATAGGCCACTGATCCCATGCGATCAAGGATTTCATAGGGGATAATGTACCTAGGGATGAGCTTCTATTTCTTCCAAAACCTCATAACTCTCTTCCAAGGTGAAATTCAAAGAAATATTTTTTCACAAAAATCAAACTCCAAGTCCCTTTGACGGTTATCGACATAGCTCTTTTTCCGACTTTGAGCAGCCTTAATGTGTTGCTGGAAGGGATGGACCTTTTCTGCCATCTCTTGCCCAAGATTAAGCCCAAGAAGATTTCTCTCTCCATATTCATGCTAACAAGTAGTATTTCTACATTTCTTACCATATAGAGCGTCATAGGGTGAAATTTGAATGCTCGAGTGGAAGCTATTATTGTAAGAGAACTCAACTAAAGGGAGATTTTGATCCCATCCACCTTTAAATTCCATTGAGCATGTTCTCAACATATCCGCAAGTGTTTGAATTGTCCTTTTAGTATGGCCATCATTTTGGGGGTGATAGGCCGTACTGAAATTCAATTGAGTGCTCAAGGAATATAGAATACTTCTCTAGAATTTTGATGTGAACCTTAGATCCTGATCAGATATGATAGTACGTGGAACTCCAAACAGCCTTACCACTTCATTCACACAAATCCTAGAAAGTTGATCAAGAGAGAAATATTCCTGAATGGAGATAAAATGGGCAGTCTTGGTGAGATGGTCCATAATAACCCATATCACATTGTTTCCTTTGGATGTTCTCAGGAGACCAGTGATGATGCCCATAGTGATATTGTCCCACTTCTATGCTGGTATGGGTAGTGGTTTCAATACCTCTTTAGAAAGTTGTCACTCTGCCTTCACTTGCTAACATATGAGGCACCTTTAAGTGTAGTCAGAAATATCCTTTTTCATATTAACCCACCAATAATGATCACAAAGGCCCCTATACATTTTTGTGCTTCCAGGATGCATAGAGAAAGTAGATCTATGATCTTCATCCATCAAATCCTGCTTTATTTCCAAAATAGATGGAACACATAGTCTTGTATGAAATTTCAGAACACCTTGTTGATCAATGTTGAATTCAAGAAACTTCCCATCCTAAACAGTATTAAACTTCTTCTGTAATGAAGGATCTTCTTTCTGAGCTTTCATGATCTTCTCTAGTAATGACGGTTGAAAAATCATTTAGGTTAGTTTTGATAATGTCCCTTCCCTTATAATTCCCATGTCCATATTTACTAGGTCACTGATCAAAGGTTCTCTTTGAATCCTCCTCATGGAAAGAACAACTGGGTCTTTCCTGCTTAATGCATCATCAAATTTGTTTTCTCTTCTGGGATGATAATGAATTGAACAATCATAGTCTTTTGAAAGTTCCAACCATATCCTTTGTCTCATGTTCAATTATTTTTGTGTGAAAATATACTTCAAACTTTTATGGTCTATGTATATATCACATTTCACCCCATAAAGATAGTGCCTCCATATATTCAGAGCAAAAATGACCGCAAACAGCTCCAGATCTTGTGTAGGATAGTTCTACTCATGAGTCTTCAACTATAAAGATGCATAAGCAATGGCCTTTTAATTTTTCAGGAGGACGCACCCAATACCTTTCAAAGATGCATCACTAAAAATAATTTATCCTTCTCCACTTGAGGGTAGAGTTAACATGGGTGTAGTAACCAATATCTTATTCAGATCTTGGAAACTTTCCTCACACTCCTTTGTGTAGATGAACTTGACCCCTTTTCGAGTTAACTTGGTTAATGAATTATGAAGTAATGAAATTTCTTCACAAACCTCTGATAATATCCTGCTAATCCATGGAAACTATGAATCTCAGTTATTATTGTAGGATGAGGCCACTCCTCTATAACTTTTGTCTTTGTAGGGTCAACTGTGATTATTTCATTGGTTACAATGTTCCCTCTAAAATCAACTTGTTGCAACCAATATTCAGATTTTCTAAACTTCCAAAAAAGTCTCTCCTTCCATGGAGTTTAAAAAATAACCACTAAATGATCCTCATGCTCCTCATGACTTTTGGAATATATCAAGATATCATTAATAAAAACTACCACAAAGTTATTAAGGTAGTCCTTAAAGACTCTATTCATCAAATCCATAAAAATAGAAGGTGCATTAGTCAGTCTAAAGGGCATAACAACAAAGTCATAATGCCCATATGTTGATCAGAAAAGAGTTTTTGGAATATCTTCTTTTTTCACCCTCAATTGTTGATAACCAGATCGAAGATCAATCTTAGAGAATAATTGAGCCCCATGAAGTTGGTCAAATAAGTAATCAATTCTTGGAAGAGTGTATTTGTTCTTCACTGTGATCCCATTCAATTCTCTATAATCAATGCATAGCCGCATCGATCCATCCTTCTTCTTCACAAAGAGAACTTCTTCTCCCCAAGGAGACACACTCGATAGGATAAAACCCTTCTCCAAAAGATATTGGAGTTGTTTCTTTAACTATTCTAGATCCACATTTTCCATTGTATATAGGGTTTTTGATATCAGATGGGATCCAAGTACGAGTTCAATAGAGAACTCTACCTCTCTTTCCGGGGGAGGTCCGGGTAACTCCTCAAGAAATACGTCAACGTATTCTTGGACGATGGGGACATTTTCTATCCTAAAACTCTCATTTACTTCTTCTTCTTCACTAATCAACTCCATAAAAAAGGACATTGGAGGTTATTCTAGACAAATATTAGATTGAGATATCTCTCCTTAGAAGATAACTGTAGGTTTTCCATTCAAGACTTCTGAGATTTCCTTGCTTATACATTTGATCTTAGAATTATACTTTGAGAGTCAGTACATCCCTAGTACAATGTCAAATTCCATCATGGTAATGACAACTATATTTGAGATAAAATTGGGCTCACTAAAGTAAATACAAGAGTTTCAAAACACTAATGATGCTTGGATAATCCCACCAATAGTCTTGACCGATAACTCTACTTTTATAAAATCGGGGTTGATTATAAATTCTTTGAAAAATTGGAGGAAATAAAGGAATGGGTAGAACCAAAATCAAACAAAGTATTTTCTAGATTTGATAGAACAACAAGAGTACCTTCCACCACATCATTTGGCGCTTCAACTTTGGAAGTTGTGATTGAAAAAGTACGACCTTGTTCCCTTGGCCATTGCTGAGGCTGATAGTGGTTCCCCTCCACTGCCCTCAGATTTGGATAGTGATTGGAAAAGTGCCCAAGTTGTCCACACTTATATCATTGGACATCAGGTCGGGCATGCACCATCTTCCCTTTTTCATTAGTGTTCGGAAGTTGTGGCTTCACCTCACAACGGCAATTCCGTGCAATTTGGCCATCACTACCACACTTGTAGCACTTAACTCTCCCGAGTAGGCAGTTCCTCGAATGATTCTTCCCACATTTATTACACGTGGGACGTTGTACTTTCCTGCCTCCTCTTCCTTGATCAAAGCTCCTCCCAAATATTGGTTCCATCGATCTTTTCTTGTTGTATGTTTTTTGTGACCGTTGCTTCTCCCCAAACTCTAGTTTGACTTTCATCGCACTTCACAAGATCTCCTCATAACTATAATAATCTCTATTGGTTATATTGTTCCATAGATAAGGTCTCAGTCCACCAAAAAATCTATCAACCTTGCCATTTGGATCCATGACAAAGCTAGAGGTGTAACATCAAAGCCTTGTGAAGTTCATCTCGTAGCTTCCCACAGATTCATTCTCCTTTTTCTTCTGCTTGAGAAAATCATTCTCCATTCTTGTTTTCATTGATTGAGGGAAATACTTATTTAAGAATAATACTATGAACTCTTGAAACTCCATAAATTCAACTTCCACTCTTGGAATTGTGTTTTTAATCAGTTCCCACTACTGATCAGCTTCTCCCTCTAAGTAATAAACAGCCAAGGTAACCTTCTCTTGTTCAGAATAGAGGAGCACATAAAATATATTATCGATAGAGATGATCCACTCTTTAATAATCAATGGGTTGGTAGATCCAATGAAGGATGACAGTCATTGAAACATAAAGGATTCAACAAAAATTAGTTCCATTTGTGGTGAAATCAGCCTCTTATCTTGATTCAAGTTATTTCCCATAATTTGAGTCAGTTGGTTCATCATTCACATGAAAGTTTCCATTCCGACTTCCATCCGAGGGCCATCAGCGCATGGTCCATTGCAGTCACCATTTGCATGGTTCCTCCTATTTCCCACCATTTTCTAAAAGAATAAAACCATAGTGAGAAGATTATTTAATTTATGAATATTTTAATTATAAAGGATTTTTTGTCTAAAAACTTCATGCTTTAAATAATTACCTTTCTCTTTAAATCCTTCATAATGATTCTTAAAAAGATTATGAATAACCAAAAAAATCCCCCTAGAGTGTCGTAACCAAGAGTGCAGCAAGGCCCATTATCGTGTACCAGGATACCCTGGGTCAAGCCCGAAACTCCTTGTTAGAGTTTTCACTCCTCGGTACATCTATGCTAGTGACGCCTCTACCTGCTTGTATCCAGACAGGGATGTATTTTCTTGATAAACCACTTCCTTAATACTGACCAAAATAACCAGAAGTATTTATATGTTTAAACCTTTCTATTGGGTTCTTCTAAATTTTTTCATAGCCTAATTTCCATAGATAACTAAACTATCCTTTGATACCAACTATTTCATCCTGCCTTTATGTTACACAACTTTTCATTACATTTTACAAACAGAGGATATTTAAAGACTAGTGTCTTGGAGATCAGAAACATAAAACATGAAAACATAAAACATTCTTCTAATAAACTTGCAGGAATTCATCATAAGTTCTTCCTAAGTACAATTATTGCATCTCATAACCTGGAAACATACATCAAAGGAAAGGGTGATCAGAAGGCCCAGTAAGGAAAACAAGGGAATCAGTATACCTGTGAAATCATAAAGAACTTGATAAAAAACATAGAGACATAAGAAATGGAAGTAGAGTCATTTAATAATGAAAATAAAATGAACCGTAAAATTTATATGTGTCTACAAAATTTAATTTATACATTCATGAACCCATCACCAATGATCATCCCCAAGGTGTCATACCAAGGTTATTCACCAAGGTATCATGGAACTTGTTATCTCTAGAAATTAAATTCTTTACCCAATGCATTGGAGAAATATCAGAGTGAACCATTAATATGTATTTATATTCATGTGATGCACGTATATCATAATCAAATATTTCATAAATAACATACAGAGTGTAAAAGTAATGAGTTTCACATCAAAATCATGACGTTTTAAAAGTTCTTAAAATCTTAATCATTATGTCATTTATAACCCATAGAAAGGAAGTGAGGGTTATATTTATGTCAATTAAAGAATAAAATATATCAATTTTATATATTAATTAATACCCTTGGAAATAAAAATATATTTGGGTATTCCCATAAATAATACAAGAGAATTTCTTGAGAAAAAGAGTGAGTTTTTTAGACAAAAATTCTGTATCATAACGACTATATAACATGGTTTCAGAAAACATTAAAAAGAGAGGGGAAAAGAGTCACCCACTCATAAAAAACTCATAATATAGTATGGGTACAGAATAAAAATAAATAATATCATGGTATGTATATTTGAATGAAATACCATATGAAAATGAAACACAAAATAAAAGTGAAGATACAATTTCTTTTACGAGAATTCAGCTTCCTAATAGCGTCACATAAAAATTAAAAAAATAAATTGTTGAGAGAAGAAAGGGTCTCTCATTATTGTACATGAAATGGAAAGTAATAAGAATATATAAGAACATACCCCCACATCTGAATATGGAAACAAGAAGACATAACTTAAGGGAAATCTTGACTAAAAAAGGAGGGTGGAAGGTTCCCTTACCTTGAAGAGTAACTTTGAAAGCTTGATGGTTGGGACCTCGGGGGGCTTGAGGGCACCTTGGGAGGCCTACATGGGAGTTAAAAAGTCTATTACTTTGTTTAGGTGGATTTTGTAATGAAATTAACGTGGGAATGGCTTGGTATTTATAGGAAAATTGAGGGAATATTTAATTAATTTCCAAGGGACACCTCATTAGTGGTATTTCCAAAACCATGGGCTAACCAATGGTATTTGACCATGGTATTGGCCACTTGGGACACCAAATAAAATATATTACTATTCAAAAGTCTACTAGAATGATTAAATCCTTATGAAATCATTATTATAACATTAATCATATCATTAAACACCCGAAACTCAAAACTGTATTTTCACTATTCACCAAAAAACAAAACATTTTATAAAAATATCATAAATTCTCTCGAACCTAATATCTATGACCTGAATTCAAAAATTAACCCCATTTTATGAAAATAAATTTCTAAATATTTTTTATTTAATTTTTAATTAAAATCATTATTTATTCAAAAAAGCAACTTTAAAACTATAACTTATTTTGTAACACCTTAAAAAGGTAATCAAGGTCCCATAAAATTATCATATAACCATATGAAAATAAAGTAACAATTTATGATTACATTTTATTAAAATAAATTTTTATTTTATATTATTAAATTAATTATAAAATTGTAATTAAAATATTTATAACATACAAAAATACCAATAATTATATTATGACTATTTTTTTCACTTTTAAGATGTATAAATTATATTTATACATTCATGGGTGAAGTTTTTAATTTTTTGGATGATTTACTATTCATTACTATTCATAAGGGTATATTAATATTCATACGTTACTATTCACCAAAATTTATGTTGATCTTATTAGAATCTAAATTTCTTACTGGTCACAATTATAAAAGACTATTTTTTGAAAATCATTTCACATTATTAATTATTTAAATTTTACATAAATATTTTAAAATAACATTTTCCAAAATCATCAATAATATTCATCCTATATTTATCAAGACATTTTAAAATATTTTTTTACCATAATAAGAAATAATAATTTTATTTATACCAAGGGATTACAAAAAGTATCTTAGGCCTCATTACATAGACCTTTATAACACCTTCATAGGACCTAAGTTTAAGATGTGCTATAGTGATAGAATATTGGGGCAGCTTAGAAAACATTTCCCGAGTGGTGATTTCAATCAGCTTGATATTCTACCTTTGTCGATTCCATTCAAGATTTACATGTTGAAGTTCGGATTGGTCTTGGTCCAGAACAAAGCCAAATGAAGCCACCTATTTCCCAAGCTCGGACAGATGGGCTTCGTATCGCCCAAGTCTACTGGATGTGGCCATCTACTCTTCTTTATGTCTTAATTAACCAAGATTACTTGTATTTATAAACAATAATTGTAATGTAAAGAGTTTAGTTTCCAGTGGTCATATTGACCAACAATCATATGACAGTCAAAACCCAACCATCTCTTTTAATTATACTCATTTCATTAATTAAAGGATATAGTTTTGTGGATTATAAAATGAAATAACACCCAAATACAGGAAACAAATATTATTCAAAAATTCAGGTCGTTACATATTATACTTGAATTATAATATATCTATGTTTTATTTAGTTTCCAGTCCTTTAATATGACAATGAAATGGAAGTAGCATTCATGGTTACGTATGACCCACCGTCTCCATGAATGGTGTATTTCATTTATGATATCCAAATATTTTGGATATTATAAATACACATATACTGAATATATATGTTATTTAAATCATGAATGGTATTATGGAGATTAAATTTTAACCACATGGACAATTTACATCAAAAGAAGTTCAAAAAGTTCATTTTCAGTTGAGGTAATGAATATCGAAAAAAATGTCTAATATAGACTTAAATAATTATGTAATTTTTATAACATGGTAATAAGTGATATAAAAGGAATAATAATCCTGAAAAATGTTATCAAGAAATTATAAATTAAATTATGTTTATTATTCACGAAAATAAAAATTGCATGTGACGAGTCAGACACAAGAAAAGGGAAATCTTAACTCAATCTCCATTTATTGGGTTAAATATCCATGTCATTCATTTTTTTTCCAAGAATATGTGTGAATGGACTATGAATATTTTTCACTGAATATCCACTTATATTGGGTGTATTTATACTTGTCACACATAAATATTTTATTGATTTATCCTTAATCAAATGATACTATTATTGTAAGGGACTTCGTCTCAATCTATTTTTATTGAGGCATATTTTAATTTATACATGACCTTATTTATACGATGTATAATAAACCCCTTGGAATTTTAATTTCATTCAAAATGAATCTTTTTTTATGAATTGTCTTACTGAATGAAAAAAGGAATGTTTCATAATGTATGTGGGAACAACGACTCCTTTTCCACCAAAACTGACATTTGATATTTGGATTCTTTTATAAGCCTTATTGTTTTAGAAGGAAAAGAAATCCCTTATTACATTTTTGGGTGATTTAGTATTGAAAATACTTTTGAAATTTAATTGACTATTTCATTATCTTGAAATTATTTTTTGTGATTTAAAATGAAATTTTATGAGTGAAATGTTATAATTGTAATCATTTATATTTTGTGATTATATAATGGTACTTTAACATTTGACGAGTGGTTATATGATGAAACATAGATGGGTGGTTACGTGATAAATCAATGGCAGGTGGTTCAGTGATAAACTAAGGATGGGTGGTTACGTTATATCCTTAAATTCATTGATTATTGAATTCGACCGTATGACTATTCCATTTGTAAGAGCGATGCGTGTGGAACTCGACTGTATGGTTATTCCATTTAAGTATGATTATGTCCCAAGTGACCTTTTATTTGTTATGTGTGATTTTTTATGTGGTTTATGGTAATCTATTGGTTAAAAAAGGGTACTAAAGGATCTTATCATTGGTGAAGAGTGTTTACTACTTCATAAAGGTGAAATGTATTACTTCATGATAATGTATTCATGGTTTACTTGTTTTTGCAAAGCTATTTTCCTTCTTTGTGTATCCATTAATGATATTTTTATGCTCATCCCAAGTTTTGAAATGTTTTTCATAGGATTCAAAGGATAATAGATTCAAGGATGGTATCATGGAAATGTTATGATGTTTAAGTGTTAAACAAAACCATGTTTTGTTTAAAATTTTTTGTTTTATGAAAAAACTAAATAGTGAGTAGAAGCATCTACTTTGTTATAATAAAGTTGATATGTATAACTTATGGCCTAATAAGCTAAATCTATAAACTTGAAAAGATCCTCATTGTTATTGAAATTAAAATTATTTACTTATCCCAATATTATGTAATGTTTAAGTCCAGGGCCGTATAGTTATATTTTGGGGAGTAATATGATGTAAACTCTTAGTGATGTTTTTTTTGAATTCTAATGGATTTTGGATATATATATTTGAGGAGACTTGTTTTTTGATGATTGACAGCCTATATAGGAGATGTATGGGTCATTGGGTTATGCACATTAGGTACGTATCTTTTTGTGAGTGAGTGAGGCTCAATGGGATATCATTTATGGAAATCCCCCAGTCATTAGTTCCCTACTATAAATAAACTATGAATGCGCATGATGATTTTTTTGAAGATCCCAATAATAGGTTTGTAAACTAATATATATAATAGTATTACCAGTTATGGTTTTATAGAAATAATACCTTGTATATGGATTATTTCAAGATGTCAATGATGGATTGGTAGGTAAATCCATAATGAAGTGGATTGATTACCAAGGGATAACAAGAGAATTTGAGGGATTTTTTGGGATAAATTAATATCATGGAACTATAGAGCAGGGTTCATGTGTTGAATTTTTGGGTTTTATGAGTGGGTCTCATGTTTGTTAATCTCAATATAATGTCTTTGTTCAAGTAATATTTTTTTAATGAGATGAAAATATGGAAAATTATATGGTGTTTGTGTGTGTGTGTGTGGGGGGGTCCCTCTTGGTTGGTTTAGTGTAAATGTGATGATGTTTTTTTAAATCCATTAGGTGGTTCTGGATCAAGAAAAATGATTGATATTATGTGATAGATGTATTATCGAGGTACCATGTTGTAATGTTTGAAAATTATATTTGGTTATTCTATATATATTGGGATTTGAATTAATGCATAAATAACTAGTAAGTCAGTGTGCTTATTGGTTGATTCTAGATATAATTTGATAAGTAGACTGAGTATGAATAGATGTTAATATAGGTTGGTACTTCAAGACTAGGGTAAAATAGTGGGTTGTTGGATTAAATGAAGGTTTATAATATTTTATTGTGATATTTTATAGAATTTGGATATAGTTATAAATATGTTTTCATAATGTATCCAATATATGAAATCAATGGACTAGTATGAGGAATCTGGTGTCAGAGTGACTTATTCACATAGATTCTAAATGTTGTATGTGTCATAAAATAATGACTAATTATCTTCATTTTAGATTTTTATCAAATGAGGTTGTGGTGATAAACAATATTTCATTGAAGAGGTGACTAATAATTAATAAGTGTTAGGTTATAGTTTTTGGTGTAAATATATTTAAAGGATTGAGTTGGAAGATAGTCAGATGGATTGAATTTTTACTAAAAAATGAATAGCAATATTAGATTTTAGTTGGTGTGATAGAAATTAGATATTATTGTATGTACTATTAGTGGATGCGAATAAATATGGTGGTATTTTTATAATAAACTTTCCCATTATAGGTCAATGATTTAAAATTAAATTTTAATTTTAATGGACCAAGATTATAGAGACTTATAATTTGGTGTTTTGGATCATTTTAATGAGGTTTGGGTATTAAATTGTGTTTTTGTAGGATGGGTTTGAGTATTTAAGTTGTTGAAAGTTGAGTAGAGCAATGTTGGGGTGGTTTTGCTATTGAAATTCAGTATCAGAAGGGAATATGGTACTTGTTTCATATTACTGAGTATTTAGTGACTACTCTAGCTGGGAATACTATTGGATACCCACCATTAAACTTATGGGCCTCACCTTGGATATTGGTGGGTACCTATTTCCAGAAACAAGGTGACTGGGTACCTGGTGATTTCCTAAGGGGTTCTAAGTAGGGGAAACAATTTCATTTCAAGGTCTACCCCCCTTATTTTCAACTTGAGTTCTAATTATAAGAGTTTGTTTGGATAAATCTCTCCACATTATTTCTCCCCAATAGTCCCCTTTATTCCCCCATTTTTTGGTAGTTTATCATTGGTTGTTTCATTTTACTGAATCAAGATATCCCCTATATGCCTTCATTTTGTATTATCCTCCTCCATCTCTCCCTGATTTCAGCTGGATATACATTGGTATCTAAGGATAATTTGATAGATCATGGTGGAATTATCTTCAAATCATGGGTCTCCTTTGTGATATGGATAAAGTGTTCAAAAAGTGGGAATTTTTGTTGCTCTTCATTTCAATAGAGATTTGTCACCCCATAATTTTTACAACTATTTTTTTTCTTATTTTTTTCATGTTTTCATTTAATGAGGGTTGGTTAATGTATATATTACTAGAAAGGGTTAAAAAGTAATGTATTGGTCCTTTAATATGTTACTGGATTCAATTTTGGTCTCACGATGATTCTTGTTGATTTTTTTTTGTGATTATGCATCATGAGATTAAATTGAGAAATAATTTATAAATGTATATTATCAATTAATGAATCCTTTTGTTATAATATTAGGGCGTGGAAGCTTTATATGGATTTTTCTTAGAATTAATGATGTTGGATAGTACATCTTAAGGAGTTTTAACTCTAATATGGAGGGAGGTCATCCTTTTAATACTTAAACATATTTGGTGTAATAATGCACCTTTGTTCACTTTCTTTGGGTTTGGGTTTGGGAGGAATGAATAAGAATCATTTTGGATTAAAATGATTATATGGATTTGGGTAGATATTTTTAAAAGTAGAATGAGTAATCTATATATGGTTTGGGGATTTTGGAGGCACATTCTAAACGCATTACCATAGGGTATCATGAATAGTTTTTTCCTCTAGATTTGTAGTATTGTTATAATGGACAATATTTTATGATAGGTGGAATGGGTATATTAGTGACTCCCTATTGGTTACTTTGTACTGATACACAACACAAGACCATATGTGATACAAATAGACCATTTTGAATTTATCACAGGCAATGGAAATTCCTCCAAGCCTAGGAGCTAGTAAAAATAAATCATGGATCTTGGGAAGACTATTATTTTTTATATTTTGATTCATGTACCAACCAATTGTAGATTAGTTATTAAGAGTAATACCTAGAATGGAATCACACATTATAGGACCACCTTTTTCTTTTTGTCAATGTTTGGCTTACACCACTTTTGTAAAAATTATTTTTACTTGGTCCTATACATTTTTAAATAGTTCAGATGATTTTGGAGTGGTGTTATATGGAGTTTCTTGATTGTGAATTATTATTCCTTATCATACCATCTTATAATTTTACTCAATTCTATCAAAAATTGGTCACACATTTTATATAATTGATTATAGGACAGTTTATTCCAAGATTAAGATTGTTCCATTTCAATAATGATGCCTCATTTATAAGAAAAATTCATCTCCCATATTTTTCTTCTATATCATGATTTATTGTTTACACAATAAGTTAGTGTCTGGGAGCTATGCATAAGGTGTTATGGTGACTTGGACCAGTAATAGTTTTGAATACACCTCAACCTCATAAAAAAATAGCATTAAATCTCACAGAAAGGGCTCCTAGTTTTGTTTATGTTTTAAAAGGGAATCCCCAAGAGTGGCCTTTTCGAACCCTCCACACTTGAGAACCCCCCTTCCAACGAAAGGATCATCTAGAGTCGCCCCTACCGGGAAAGATCCGTTGCCAACCGAGATGACATTTCATCCCACGAGGTAACACCTCGATCAACGATGGTTTGTCACAGCAAGCTGTCAGCCAGGTGAAGTGCGCCCATTCTGCCCACTCGATGAAACACCAGGTGACCCGGAAAGACGAGCGGTACATCATAATTATGGTTGAATCAAAATTTTATAGGGGAAGTCAAGAATTAATTTTACTTATTAACTTTGAGTCTATTCTATATCATTAGGTATCAAGTATTATACTATCCATTGATAAGTAGGAACATATAAGTTTCCTTGATATTCTGAATACTTTTCTATAATCAATAATTATATTAATATTAGAACTAGTTGAATAAAAATATTTATGAAAACATAGTCAATACTTTCTGTGATAGTATTTCTATATACTACTAATAGTTAATTTCTTAAATGTAATTCCCAAATTATGTTCTAAAATATTTTAAACTAGATTATTGTTTTTATTTATTAAACCTTCTATATTAAATTTTATAGGATTCCTTTAATTTACTTCCATTCATAGTATGGATCTTAGGAAATATTTCTTTAGTTACTCTATAAAGCTTTAGAATTTATTTTTATGGCTTTGTTTTCCTATATTAATAGGTAATATCTCTTAGGTTTTTTTAATTCAAACTTAATATTTCATTAAATAATAGTGGAACCAGGACTTTACTTATATTGGCTATTATAAATTTCATGTTTAACATTAATTCATGATTGTGAATTGTTCATTTAAATTATTTTAAATACATTTCATTCTTATTATTAGAGTTTGCATTCAACATTATGTAAATGATAACATAATCATGAATAATTATTTAAAGAAAAGTTTTTTTATAATAAATTAATATAGAGGAATGGGGTTAAAACTCACCTTAGTAGTGTACTTCCAAGTTTATTTGTTTGTTTTTTGTAAATGGTCTTAATATTTTCTATACTATATTGTAGAAAACAAAGCCTATAAAACAAGATCCTAATATGTGGGAATGAAAAAAATTTCACAAACCATTAACAAGACCACATACTACATTCCATGGTTAGAGAAATATTTTTATTATATTATATTCAGTGGGAAATGGGTTTTATCAATGGGAACTCACTATTACTAAGGTCCCACAAACCTTCTAGGGTGTTACTACCCAACAATAAGTTGAGAAATAGGTTCAATGGATGTACTTAAACTATGAACATGTCAAATTCTTTGAATAAAATTGAGAAAGGGTTTCCTTTTCTATGATTTAAATGGATCCTCGAAAGTTGTGGGATCTTATTATAGAGGATGCATTCGATTTTTTATTAGAAGATCGAGATTTTTCATGAGGGTGGACATGAGACCATGTAGAGTTAGACAAGTTGAGATATTTTAGTGAAGTTAGTGTGGGGGTATTTTAGATTCTCCTCAATTAAAGTGGACGACTATGAAACTTCATCAGTGTTACCACCTAGGCCACATCAAGATAAACTGTACCTTTAAACCAAAGTAGTTTTATATTTTTAGTAAATATTCCCATATTCAATGGTTATGTCTGAAAAAAGTATCAAATGGTTATGGAAAATGTTTCTAGGTGAATTTTTTACCTTAGGGCTTATTATCTAGATGAATTAATCATGGTTTCCTCCAATATACTAGAATATTAATCATATAGGAACACTATAGAAGTAAAGGTGGTTTAGTTATAGCAAATTATATAAGGAAATAATTCATAACAAAGGATCAAATCAAGGGTTCAATAAAGGTGAATATTATGGGGATATTTAATACTGATTTTTCTATATATCCATCCACTATTAGAGTTACAACATAATACCCTCTTTTTTTCATGTGCCTTATAGACCTAGGTGCTTACCACCCTTTAATTTTGATCATCTAGTGACCCTCATTGACCCATGATAACCATATGGGTGATGTTATCATCCTTGATTTCATTGGGTTTTAATAATCTTCTTATGTTTTATTCAACAATAGGTCATTCTTCTCTTGTTAGGTTGCTATGAATTCTTATATTATTATCCATGAGAGTCACTTGATTGAGTAATTTATGGTTAGTATGTAGGTATATTCCATTACACCAATTTTTTAGAGTAATGGATAGTTTTTTATAAAATATTCTTAAAATATTTAATTAAGAAAAACTAACATTTCAAATTAGTTGGTCTTTACTTATATTAAATGTTTTTTGGTTGTTTTAAGATTGGAGTTACATTAAATTTTTTGAATTTAATGATTTATATTTAACCTTAACTGAATGATATTATAAAGGTTTCAAAAAGTTTTAATTAATCTAGAGTTAATGATTTTTTATTTAAATTACAATCCTAGGTAACCCCAATCAATTTTTTTAATTTTTAAACTATTCTTGAGAATTTTTATAAAATAGTGATTTAAGGATATCAATTTAAAAATTGATTTTTAAAAGATATTTTAGAAAAGAAATGGGTTTTTAAATTAAATCAAATTAAACTAGCTCCATGATTTTAAATAGTCTCTCCATAATTGGGTTTGTGGAAATTTTCTGGAAAAAAACTATCTTGAAGGATTTTATTATGTATGTAATAGTAATTAAATTAGTTTCATTATATAATTATATTTCTATATATCTTTTTTTATTAGTGGATTTAAGTTCTGAAATTTATTGAGTATAATACCCACCAGAATGCTCGTTGGATGTTTTTCTTTAAAAACAAGGTTGAAATGGTTCATTTAACCATATATACATGAACCCATTATGGGTTTTCATTAAACCTACTCCTCCATAACTATTAACTTATAGGAAGATATTTTTTAAATCAAGGTTTCTATGGTATTCTTTTAATATTTAAATCATGCGTGGTTTTTTTCTTATATTTTTATAAATTCTATCTTGGTTGGAGATTTTCGTTTATGATTTCACAATGAAAGGGTCAAATCACCTTTTATCCTATAGGTTCATTCTATTTTTAAATTTTTTAAAGGAAACTATGGGTTTATTATTGATGAAACTACATCCTACAAACATTCCTTTTAGATTTATAATTCTAAAAAATGTCAAAATTTTATGATTTTCTAGAGAGACTCCATATACATTGACAAAGTTTAGAACTTGGTGGATGAACCTATAGGGTGGAAACCTATAGTGTGTAAGAAGGTTTTCAAATGAAAAGTAACATAAAATTTATAGTGTCTACCTATAAATATCACATAGTTTGAAAGAGTTACAAAAAAATTCAATGTATTTACTATGGAAAAAACTTTTCTACAATTATAATGATAAAGTCTATGCATATATTTGTTTACATAACATCTCATTATGATTATAATATATATCATATGGATTTAAAAACCACTTTACCTAATATTAATATTTTTGATGATGTTTTTATGATACGTATAGAAGTTTTTTAAGTACTAAAGGACCATTATAAGGATTTAAATTTTCATAATTTGATTTATGTATTGAAGAAATATTCTCAGAGTTGGAACACCAAGTTTGATTATTTTATTAAAGAGTTCAATTTCTTCTCAAATATAAATGATTCATTTTTTAATAATTAAATTATTTGTAATTATATGGTATTTATGATGGTTTTTTAGATGAAATATTTCTTATCATAATTGATATCCTAAATTTTATTTATATAAATGTGTGGTTGTGAAAATGATTCTCTATGAAGGAAATATGTGAAGTAATAAATATACTTGGTATAAAGATCTATAGATATAAATAAAATAAATTTTATAGTCTGATTAAAAAAACATATATTGTAAAAGTAATAAATATTTTGAGTATGGTTCACACTAAGAATAAGTATTTACTTGTGTTATAGAGAAATAATCTTAGGAAGATTCAAAATACTTATAAATAGTTCAAAATAATTAATAAGACTCTTTATGCATGCATCATAGGTTCTTTTATGTAATCCATGTTATGTAATCGAATCAATGTTTCTTATGATTTGACAATAACATAACGATACCAATATAATCCGAATAAAACTCCCTTTATCTCACTTGATAATATCATTAAGAACATAAGAAGAATTAAGGTTACAATCTTGGTCTTTGGAAGACTGGATAAGCTCATTATAATTGGTTACACTAATATAAGTTTCTAATATGATATGGTAGACATGAAATCTCAATCTAGTTTTGTGTTTTACCTAAATGATGGACCTATCCATCGAAAAATTCCTATACAAGATACCATGTTAGGCTCAAAAATATGAAAAGAGTACATTAATGAATAAAATTGTATGAAGGAATCTATTTGGATTATGAATTTATTCACTAAACATTGGGTGGTTTCTATCATTGAGGGAGAAATTGAGCTTTTCCATAAAAAATATGTAACAATTTATTTGGGAATGGAACTTATTCTTTCTAAAATATTAAACAAATTCATCACTAATACTATATATTTCAAGAGATTGTTGATATGGGTTATGTAAAGATAACTTGGGTTGCTATAGATGATAAGGTTGATAATACTTTGACAAAACCATTAGTGAAACTAAATAAAGAGGGTCATATTCAATATCTCAGTGTTAGAAAAATGAGATATTGAATTTAATGATTGTAAAATTTATCATGGTTTTATAATAAAAGCAATATACATTTATTAGTTATGATTTTGTAATGATTTTATAATACATGAATAGTGGAAGGATAATATACCCTCAAAGTATGAGTTTGATTCATCCCCAATTGATGAAAATCATAGTGTATTATTGGATGTGATGATATGTTCAGATTATTATGAGTTCAATCACATATGAAATAAAAAAATTTATATATTGTATGAAGAATAAACTCATGTGATCAAAATTTGAGACTAATTATCTGGATTGACCCCCTAAAGTATATCAAATAGCATTCCATATGGTCATTGATATACATATGGGTGTGTACTTATTATGAATATATATTAGATGAGGTTAGTGAGATACCTTGTAGAATAACCTTCAAAATATGATATATTTACTACAAAATCCTCTAGGTTTAGATAATAGGGTGGTGTTTGGGTATATTACTGATCATAACATCAATTCTAACATAACCAAGATGGGATTTTTCAACTTTGTCATGAACCAACCTAAATAACATAGTAAACTAAAATTGAAATTAGTCCTAACATGTCTTGAAAGGAATTTTCAATTCCAATGGGCCTAGAAACAAGTTCTTAGGTATCAAGAAATGACCAAGATGGAAAAATTTCACCATAAGAAAACCATATAAATTAGAATAATAGATAATAAAAAATAAATAGTTAGTATTCCATTAGAATCATCAAGAAAATTTCCACAGGGAAGAAATGTCAACCAAAAAAAAATCTCATAACTAATAACAACGTCACCATAATATATTTATGAAATAGGTGTATCAAAAACTCCAACCATCACCACAAACTCCCAATGTCCGACTATCAAGATTACCCACTACGTCTAAGTGGTTATTTCCCTTCACCTAGACATGACATAAGAAATTCTACAAAATCCAAAAGGAAAAGTAGGGTATGAGCAACTTTATCTTAGTAGGATCTCACCAAGAATTTCATAAGAAATCCATATCAAATAAACCAAAAGTGATTCATTTTAAATAAAAAATAGAATGATAATATTTTCACATTTCATAATAAAAGATTCTTTACAAATAATTCCAATGGAATTAATAAAAAAATCATGAATAAAAATTTCAATCAAAGTAGGATTGATAAATAATTTCATATACCATGGAATTTATAAATAATTTTAAATAAATTTCAATCATAGATCCATGTCTATGATCCCAAGGGTTGGTTAGTTCAAGGATCATGATTCCACATAATGTAATTGAAATATGTCTATAGGTGTGCACTCTTCCCTAGATTTCAATCCTAAGGAGAATAATATTTCATCCCAAAGAATGAACCCCTATGATAAAGAGGATTAGTCATTATTATCACCATCATCATCAATATATTTCTGTGTAGATATAATATATTCGTAACATTTATATCTAAGGCCACCTACTGAGCTACCTAGTATCTTATTTGATTCAATTAAATCAATCAAGGAAAAATAATTCATCTCGAATCAGTTTCATAAATCAACATTCAAGGATCACAAAATAATGTTATCAAACAATCCATTTCATTTCAAAAAACTACGTCATATAGTTTTCATAAAAATTTATGCCTTTAAAATCAATTTATTTCATTTAAAAATCATAAAAAATTTCACGTGATTATTTTAAGAATCATATTCAATGTCTTCATTAAAAAAATTATTCATTTCAAATCCATTTTATGAAAATGAACACTTTATTTAAAAATAAATAATCAAATTGGATCAAGACATTAACCATGCCCTTTTAAAAACATTTATCAAGATTCTTTAAAAAATAAAAAAATTGTTTTGATCGATATAAATGCCTTATGAGACCACCTAACTCAATTCATGATCTCATCAACACCTGACAGGGTATCCAAAAGTTGAGGGAGGAAAAAGGGTAGAATCAAACAAGAAGGGATAATTAAAAAAAAACTATTTAAGAATAATATAAAATTAATTATTTCTAGAAGAATGAGAGAGATATAAAACACACACCTTGCCAATTATTAAATAAATTACACTAACCAAAGAAGATCCAAGAACAAATCTCAATTCCATGATGGATATATAAAAAACTACAAAAAATATCATATCACAAACCTTTAATATATTATCAAAAGCCCTGATATGTGGTTCCATTCAAGAGGAAAACAGATAATCTAGAAAAAAAATGAATAACAATAAGAAACCATTATATAATTTAAAATATCAAGATCAAACACTTAAAGATCAATTGAAATCATTAAATAGGAGGTAAGGAATCTCAAAAATCTCAAAGAGGAGTATCATTGGTCAGGATAATTTTCCAACATGAGAATAATGTGAGAAATTTAGGTGTTTTATGTCTAAAAAGAAAATTTAGGTCAATTAAAATCACATCACATAGTCTGGACACATAGTTTTTTAAATTATACGCCTATCATTTGGGACATGATAGAACTAATTTGAGTTTCATTTTATTGGTTTAACCTAGTTAGTTCTCGAAACACTCATATAATGTGAAAGTAAATCAAAGACCATGATTGGATTATACTAAGGAAATTAATTTCCATGATTAGTAAAGTGACTTGTTATGCACTTCACTACATTGATGAATGGAATCTAATGTATTCATTCAAACTTGTTAGTCTAATTTGAAAAATCATGAATGTATGAGATTGACTATACTAGATTAAAAGTTTCTATATCTAGTGGTCACTATATGTCAAGGGAAATGGGATTATATAATTATAATTATGATTTATATGATATATCTTGTTCTATAAATGTCCATATATAGATGTGAGGTTGTTTGATTGAGATCACACAAGACAGTTAGCATCATAATTGTGGAGCCACTTAAATGGTAACCCAAGTTTGTTGGCCACATGGACTCAAGCGTGCCTCCCCATATAGTATAGGTAGCCAATTGGTAGCATAGGTAAAATGGTGACACAGTGGGGAGAATATACCCTTATGATCAGAGTGTAATAATAATATATAAAATAATGGAACAACATAAGTAGATGAATAACATATCATGAGATCATAATAGCAATGACTAAAAATAAATAATAAAGGAATGTATAATCATATATGTTTATGCAACATTGTACAAGAAGCCTAA
The DNA here is from genome assembly GCA_963277665.1 of Viscum album. NCBI lineage: Eukaryota > Viridiplantae > Streptophyta > Magnoliopsida > Santalales > Viscaceae > Viscum > Viscum album. The sequence goes on along the minus strand of OY728136.1, from coordinate 1,935,049,095 downwards.
ATATAATAGTTAATAGAATACATAACAGGTATACATGGAAGTAGGTATATAATACATGTATAATGAAAAAAATAAATCCCAAAGGATATCCCCAAGAGAATCCTAATCATATGCTCAGTACTATGCTCCTATTCTCCTATAACCAAGTGCGCAACATATAATAAATCCCAAAATCTTGATCCGATAACCATGAGGTCTATATGAGTACTAAATGGAAGCCCAGATAGAGTGTGAGAGAAGCTCAATAAGCCACCAAAAGTGGTGTCTAATTTATCCCAATACTTGAATATAAAATAAAACACTATACAAGTATAATAAAAGGAATTAAATAAATAAATATAATCAAGTTGGGACCATGTTACTCAAAGGACACCTGACCAACAATACTTTCTTCGGAATAAGTCAGGATATCTATGATTATGTGTCACCATGTATATAGGTTATAAATATATTTAGATATGTATTCATATATATTTACTATATTGGTAATAAAATATATAAACAAATATATAAATATGTAGTACAATCCAGGACTCGAGGCATAATTCATACATCCATAATTTATTATAAGATTCTCTTATTTTAAGTAAGGGTCACAATAACCACATGTCTCATAGAATAATAAGGAATGATAAGCCTGTGTATCATGAATAAAAATAGATTTAATGCTCAAGTAAAATATGGAATGAGGGACTGTATGCCTAAGTATCATGAATAATAAGGAATACCATACCCAAGTATCTTATGTAATAAGGGAAGCCACACTCAATTATCATGTGTATTAGGAGCCCCCATGCCCGAGTATCATGTGTAATACGAGATTCCATTCTTGAGTATCACTGTTCAAGTATGAATAATAAGGATTCCATGTTGATATGCATGGAATATCACAATTCAAGTATACAAATTGAGCAATTTCATTTATAAGTGAATAAAAATTCCATGGAAATGTCAATGACATTTACTATTTAAAATAAATATATTTGTTTCACCCTTTTTATTGAATGATACCCATGACCTCCAAGGTGGTTTTGTTAGAAAATAGGGCATGGTTTTCATTACATCTCATCTAATTCAATATAAACATCTCTTACATTAGAGATAATTCACCACACCTCAAAGGTGATTAATGTGTACTAAGAGATTTATAAACATACTAATTTACACCAACACACCCTAATGGTGGTGTAGTTTCCGAATTAGGGCATACAATTCACGTTGTATAAGAAGAACAACCAAGGGGTTTTTTTTTGAGTTGAGTTGAACAACTTCCATTGGTTTAACTAAATGTACCATCTCTATCCAATTTAAGGCATTAGGTTCTATGTAATCAATTTATCATTTAAGGGGAAATACATGGAAAATATGATGCATGAAATAATGAAATATATTATAAATGATGATACTTTAAGGTAAAATACTTAGACCAACTACCTCATGCTTTAGACGCTTCACCCATCGATTATTGGGATTTGATTTGAGCTAATTTGAGGGAAAATTATGATATAAACAAACACCTTGAAAATAGGGCATACGAGCTCACATGGATTTAGCATCCCATATGGAAAGGAAAATGTAATGACCCGTATTATCAATAAGGTATAAATCATTATTTTTTTAATTTGGATCTATTTTTAGTCATGGTAAAGGTGTGCTCTGGCCTATAGAAGGTCTGAGGAGTATCCAAGGATTGTTTGGATCCTAGAGTTATTGAAAATGGGATAAAAAACTAGTCCGCATTATTAGTTATAACCATTCCACCCTGTCCACATGGTTTGTCTAAAACTATGCAGTTGTAGACAGAGGAAACTATAGGATGCACGATTAGTTAGAAACAATGAGAGGTAAGGTTCACGATTGTGTAGATCTTATGTATTTTTGGACAGTGGGATTTTTCACGGTTTATGCACAGTTTGAGAAACCATACACCTTAACCATGTGTGGTAATTTCTTTAGAAGTGGCTATAGAATGGGTTGTACATGATTTGTTCAAACCATGTGAACAAACCGTATGCCCCTAATTGTTTTGGTAAAATTACCTTGTTTAACCAAATTAAGTTTTTATTTTTTAAACTTTTCCCTTCTTCCTCTAGTGTTCCAACATCTTTCTTCCCCTCCCTTTGAGTTCAATTTCTCCCAAAGATAGGCATTAAATCTTCTCCTCCATCAAGTGTCCATTGTTTAATCTGTCAGAAGCATTGGATCCATCTCGGTAAGCTTCCATAATCTATCAACTCCTAAAATTTTTTATCTTGACATCCATTACGCTAATTACGTGTAGGCTCATACGCCCTATTTTAAAGGCATTGAACCATTTCCAAGATCTCTTAAAACTTACTCTTAATATGTGTCCAATATCGATTGAGGTGTCATCTACCTTCCTAATGTATGTTTTCACATAGTTTTCCCTATGAGTTTTTCAATTCATAATTATGAATTTGTTACACATGCTAGACTTTGCTGATAATCCCCTTTATATTGTATTCCTTCATGTCTAATGGATCCTTACATATAATTAGATACATATTACTACTTATTTAGGGATTTAGGGATCCTAAATACCTTAAATGGTCTCCCTGGGATGTGCTTAGTGGAATTGGTCAATGAGGCTAATTGGTTCAAATTCCCATAACTCCTTTTATTTTCCGTCTTAGTTTTTAAATGAAATTACCCTTGATTCATATGTATTTAATGAAACCGTAAGAAAGTGTTAGGTGTTTAATCCTCTTGTATATAGAATTTCCCAAGTAGGCATATACCATGTTTCCCATGACACCTTTCCTTGAAACTTGATCCTTAGTAATATAATTTTTCATGCTAAGATAAATTAAAAGGCTTCAATTGAATGAAATGGATAATGCATGATGGTTTGAATTTCTTAAAATGAATTGAATGGATTAAACTATTGAAATATGTTGGATGGTTATACCATGGCTTTTTATTATGCCTTATAAATGATTATTTTAATTTTACTGCTGGAAAATGTTTTGAATTTGATTAAAGGGATTTCTGAGATCTAATAACTCATATATTGTTTTAATAAATGTGATATTACACTTCTATGTATATGGGTTATATGAATGACATGTATGGGAGGTAATTCCTCATACCAGATATAATTATAATAAACCTTTATAGAGGCTATGTATAATGATAAGGGGTGTTGATCTAGGAGTTAAATCACACTCCCTTACACCGGCTATTGAAGATTTCATCTCACACTAGGGATACTTTATGGGGGTATGGGATTTACACACCACATTCCATGATAGAGTGTTTCCATGGTGGCTTACTCACCATCCTGAGTGTTGTAGAATGATGTCTGTCACTATTCATCGGATGTAGAGAATGTACCCTATTGCATGATAGGCTCATTAGAATGGTTATGGATGCCTGAGATATGCCCCAGTATAGTCTATTACTGGTATCGAGGTATATGGATATTAGGTATCATCACACACTTAGTTCATATAGGTGGACGAAACATAGAACTAATATATATATATATTAATACTATTTATATATATAGTGACTTGATTAGAACCTCCTACCGATAATGGGATGAAGCAGGTAGACTCACCAGGTGTCCTATGGGAACCTGAGTGGGATGATTTTTTATTTCTATATTGTTTTACTATTCTTCTTATACCTGAACACTATTTAGTTATGAGAATTACTTAGATTACATAGATACACTACTATTGGTGTCCTACTAATATTTGTATCTCACACCCTACTCTGACTGCCTTCGGTACCCAGGGAGACTATCATTATATAGGTATTGATATAGGAAAAGGCCTTGATATAGGTTTTTGACTTTTCTTACCTAGTTGGATCTTAGGAGTAGAGGACAAGGCACAAACTCGATATGCTTATAGAACTATTTTTTCCAATTTTTATTTTTTTACCATTGGATATAATGCTTGTAAATGCATATTGCTTTTTTATTATATAATTATATGCATCAATGTATCAAACACTGCCTTAAAGGATTTTTTACTATTATCAGTTGATCAGTTATCTATTTCTTTTACTGTTTAATTATTCAGTTTTCTCATTACACTTCTGCATTTGTTCATTGATTTTTTTCTATTATATTATGATTCCACTATTGATTGTATATGTTTATATATGATTTGATACTATGACGTACATGTTAATATTCCCACTATACCACCTTTACACCCTCACTATTAGTTGGAAACCGCTGAATTATGAGGAGGCATGCTTGAGGCCATGTGAACCACTGAATTAGGGAAAGAGTTTAGTGGACCCCATGTCAGGATGTTACAAAGTGGTATTATAGTGGTTCTTTTCTTAATTTACTATTTCAATATAGTAGATTGGAAATTCGGCTACACTAGGGACTTGTTCATAAGCTATGCTTGGGTGTCACGAACCCATCTTTGGGGTAAAGGCCAAGTTTCTTGAATTATAATTTTTGTTATGCTTTTTCCTACTATAGTTGATATGAATTAACTGTTGGGTGATGCACTTGGGTTTTGATGTTATTGATATTGATGTTATTTAAATTATAATTTATTTACTATCACCTAATGAAATGAAGGAAATTCATTGCATACGTCATTATTAAGCACACTAGGTTGAATATTCCATCTATTTTACCATGTCATGTCTATTTTCATCATGCATTTTCTTGTCTCATATTTATTGTACATTGATATCGATTGAATTGTGATGAAACTTCTTCCAGGGATTGGAAAACATAATTGATACTTAAAGTTTCCACCTTAACCTAACAATGTTTTCTTGAATATGTTAAATAGACACTATAAGCATTAAATTACGAGACATTGAGATTTGGAAAATCAGTCATATGATATAGAATGTGTTATGATGTGAGATGAATGGGTATCATATTTTGGTTCATAAGCAGTATTGGTCCTTATAGATTGAAAGTGGCATACCATCTGATTGAAGCATTTTTATGTGATTATAAAACTTGAAAAAGAAAATATTAAAATTAATATGAATTATAAAGAAAGAGTATCCATATATTATATATCTGACATAGAGATTCAGACCCAAACCTAACCTTAGTAGTGGGTAGTGGGTATCTCTTACATTCGTATAGACAATTATGGTCTCTTCTACCATTTATACATGGATTTTAAAGTAGGTATAGAGGCATGGTTATACCTTTAAGAAGGCCTTAAACCTATCCTATCTTTTCACATGACATTGTTATACTTTCTTAAATATTTTCTGATTCTTATGTTTGGAATTGTAGTATTATTCCACCTTGATTTCCTCTAATCGTATGACCTAAAGGTGGTAACGACCACATACCTGAGGTTGAAATCCTTGATCTTACAGTGATTCATCCTTTAGATCCACCTATGGATCCTCCTCATATTCCATATGTGGGCATTGATTCCCATTCTCAATAATGTTTTTTTCATTTTCTTCAGTCGATGCATGGTGGTGTTTGACCTTCCTCGAGTATGGTACAGTTGACACATGAGTTTTAGTAGAATCATCCTTCCACCTTTTCTATAGATGGTAGAACTCGTGATATGGATTCTTGCCTCAATGAAATATTATCTATATCCGAGCATCTTAAGATGATTCCAGAGTAGAGGGTTAATATAGAAGACTATATTCTATATGATTCATCCAAATGGAGGTGGGTTGTCATCACCCAAGAAGATCAACATCATGATATAGTCTGTCCTGATATCTAAAAGACCTTTTATGACTACTTCATTCTATAGACTCTAAGGGCTGAAAGTGATAGAGATTTTATAAATCTACAGCAGGGAAACATGTCAGTAATGTAACAATCTACTCATTTCAAAGAGTTATAATTGTTTTCTCCCACTCTAACTACTGATGATATTATGATCACTAGACAATTCAGGTATGGGATGTTTTACTCCATCTGATTATAGGTTAACATAGTCATATTGACAACCATTTTTGAAATTATCAAACAATAACTTACTATAGAGTGGAATTTCTGTGATACTGAAGGAACTAGTTTGGTTGGTTAAACTCCTAGGGCATCCAATGGTTATTATTCTGTATGAAAGAGGCATTTTGAGACTACTCGTAGAGGTACAAGTAGTCAAGATCTTTGTGCAGAGAGTTTTATTATTTTCCACCAGTGCGGGAAGCCTGGAAATCTTCGGTCTTAGGTTATATGTGATCTTGTAAAGTGTAGAGGCCATGGAAGGATAGACATTCCCCATCATTTCTGAAGGTGTTGCCTTCCAGTTCCTAGTGTGTGGGGATCTGCACCTACTCCTTGGTCAAGGGAAGGGTCAGTAGGATCACATCAGGATGGTAGTTGGAATACCACCAACCAATCAGGCTAAGGTGGTGGTCGAGGTAGATGTATTCAGACTTATGATTCTTAGAGCTAGTAGAGCGGGATTGCTTAAGGAATGTAGGTAGTGAATCAAGGTTGCAGTACATGCTGATTACGTATGGTTCAGTCTATTCCAGAGAAGAAGAGCACCAAAACTTCTAAAAAAGAATACACTATTCTAGTATCCCACACTTTAGTGTCTTCTTTATTTGATTTAGGCGCATCTCACTCGTTTATATTTTCTATTATTACAAAAAGTTTGGGAATTTATATTGAGAATTATCAGGGAATTATGATGCCAGATACACCATTATAAATCCATTCAGAGGGCGTTCTCCATTTTAGGGACTGTCCCCTTGAGATAGGTAGTTACCTTTTTCAGATGGAATCTTTTCATTCTCTAAATGACGATCTTTTAATTAACCAACATAATGAACTTTTTAGTTCTATACTGATCCAAAATTGACTAATATCATTAAAGGGTGGTGTTTACCTCACCAAAGGTAATTAGGCATGTTCATAAGGGAGAATAAGATATTGGTACAACAGGAGCAGGACCTGAGCAGTAGAGGCTGGGTAGTGTGATAATTCAGATTGCTAGTATTTTCCTTATTGACCGGGGGTTACAACCCACTATCTTCTATCCAATAGTGGATCATTTTAGTGATGTATATCTTGAATACCTCTATCATATAACTCTTGTGTGAGAGGTAGAGTTTACTATTGATCTTGTTCTAGGATAAGTACCAGTGACCATTCCCCATTATAGGACGACACATAAGGAGCTTATGGAACTCAAGAAGTTGTTAGAGGATCTAGAGGATAAAATATTTATACACCCCAATACTTCTCCTTAGGGTTCACCGATCCTTTTTGACAAGAAAGTAGACAATACCCTTAGGCTCTCTGTGGATTATCGTCATTTGAACTAGATCATAGTAAATAATCAGTATCCACTACCCATAATAGATGATCTCTTTGATTAGCTATGAGGAGAGAAAGTGTTCTCAAAGATTGATATGAGGTTGAGATATCATAAGGCATGTTTTCAGACTTAAGAAATAACTCACACAAATTTTTAGAGTTGGTATATTATTTATGAGTACCTAGTTATGTCTTCGGACTCACAAACACACATGTTGTCTTTATGGATCTTATGAATCATGTTTTCCACCTGTATATGGATTCATTTGTGGTTTTATTTGTTAAATACATCCTGGTGTATTAATGATCTATACATGACCATAATACCCATCATGAGTTCATGCTAAATAAAATAAGATACCATAAAATCTATGCGAAACTCTATAAATACCACTTATAGATTGATAAATCCTACTTCCGAGGTCACATCATATCAAATTCTGGAGTTTTAGTTGACCTAGAGAAAGTAAGAGATGTAGTTTCCTAGGATAATCCCAAAAATTTATTTTACATTCATAGTTTCTTTGGGATAACTGGGTATTACAGATTCTTCATACTGTATTTCTCTTGCCTTGTAGTGCCGATTATGAGCTTGATAAAGGAGGGTGTGAAATTTTTATGGTCACACGCTTGTGAAATAGTCTTTAATGAGCTGAAGGAAAAATGACTTTATCCATGACATTGATTCTTATGGAGCCAAGTAAGATCTATACTATATACTATGACACATCAGGTATCAGGCTTGGAGTTATTTTGATATATAATGAGCGAGTCATCACATACGAGTCTCATAAGTCAATCCCTCATAAACAGAATTACACAAAAAATGATCTCAAGATCACTACTGTTGTTTATGCCTTATTCTATTGGAGACACTATTTACTTAGTGTATGTTTTCTGGTGTTCACTAATCAAAAAATCCACAAGTTCATCTTTAAATAGTGGGATATCAACATCAAGAAACATAGGTGGGTGGAGTACCTACAGTTGTTTTATTACAAGCTTTCCTACATAATTGGAAGTTGAAATTTAGTAGCTAATACCTTGGGATAGAATTCTAAAGAACAAGTAGTTCAAGAATCCAGCGGAAAATGGAATCTTATGGACTTATTCTCAGAGATTCATGTAGAGGTTCAAGAGTACCATGTGAAAACTATCCTATAACACTTATTAGTGAATTATACTATTCTAGAACATATAAGAATGAGCCAGTTATCTGATCCTTATTGTCTTATCCTAAGGAAATCATTTATAGAGGAAGATATATCTTTAGGTTGGACTATAGACGTGGATGATATCTTATAGTTCTATGGGAATGTATTGGTACTAGAAGACATCAGAGAGAAGATGATGTTTGATTTCCAAACCTCAAATAGTGTTGTTCACACTGGTATCACAAAAAATTTATCAGATCCAATGACGCTAGTATTTGTGGCCTAGTATGAAATGTGAAATTCCAAGTTTTGTCCCTAAGTGTTCCACATGTCAGCTAGTGAAGGTGGAAGATCATCATTTAGTTGGTATTTTATAGCCATTGGCCATTCCGGAGTGAAAATTGGATGATGTTTCGATGGACTTTATAACTGGTATTCCCATATAACATCATGTAAATGATATAGTATGGGTTTTCATTGGTCGTTTTATGAAGGGAACACACTTCTTACCTGTACAAGAGACCTTCTTGGTTGATGATATTGGAAGGATGTTTGTTAGAGAGGTTTTATGTCTTCATGGAGATCATTGTTCTATAATTTATGAAAGAGACACTCATTTCACATCATGGTTTTGTTAGGGTTTTTATAAGGAATTGGATACACAGGTACTTATGAGCATGACCTATCAACCACATATAGATGGATAGATAGAACGTACGTTCTATTTTCTGGAGTACATTCTCTATGAACGAGTCCTTGATTTTAGGTGTTCTTATAAGAAACACATTCCTCTCATTGAATTTTCTAATAATAATAGATTTTAAGAAACCATAAAGATGAAACCCTATGAAGCCTTATATGGTAGGACTTTCCGCTCACCTCTATGTTGGTTAGTGGTAGGAGTGGTAGATATTCTTGGACCATGTCTCATGAAAGAGACTACAAACCAGGTTGAATTGATCAGAAAGTGTATGTTGACAACTCAATCCAAAAAATAGTCATATGCCAATAGAATCCAATGACCTCTTGAGTTTGATGATGGAAACTAGGTTTTCTTGCGAGTCTCTCCCAAGTTAGAGAATAAACGTATTCAAAAATAGGGTAAGATTTCACCAAGGTTTGATGGACCCTTTGAGGTTTTAAAATGGATTAGACCAGTGGATTAAAAGTTGTAACTTCCTAAAAAATACTGGTCTATTATTAATGTATTTCATATATCTCAAGTTTGCTGATACTATCCATACACATCAAATGTCTTTCAACTTGATGGGATTGAGTTGGATGTGGATGATCCCTTTGAGGAGTACCCAGTTTGTATTGTTGATCAGAGTTTGAAGACATTCCCAGTTAGGTCCGTTCCTATAGAATAGGTGCTTTGGATGTATGTCCAAGTACAGATTGAGATATAGGAAAAGAAAGCTGATATATGAGATCATTGTCCTAATTTATTCTCTAATGATACCTATTTACCCTCAAAAAGCCAACTTGGGTATGAGTTACTTTAAAGAGGGGAGGTTGTAACGAACTATCTTATTAATAAAGGTGTAAATAATTATTTTTTCAAATTGAATCCCCTGTTTAATCATAGTAAATGTGTCATATAGACTAATGAAGGTCCGATGAGTGTTCAATGCTTGTTCAGAGGTTAAAGTTCTAGAAAATAGTCTAAGAAACTGGGACACATGGTTAGTTCTAACCATTATTACCATACTGCATGGTTTGTATGAAACCATGCAGTTTTAGACAAAGGAACCTATAGGCTACATGATTTTTTTAAAAACTATGTGAGCCAAGGCGCACAACCGTTCCCATCTACTATGTTTTTGGATAGTGGGATTTCACATGATTGGCATATGGTTTGGGAAACTGTGCTTCTTAATTGTGCTTGGTAATTTATTAAGCAGTCGTTGTTTCATGGTTTGTGCATGGTTTGTTCTAACCATGTGAAGAAACTATACAACCCAAATTTTGGGTTGACATTATCATTTTCACCCCACTTACGTTTTAAGACTTTTCTCTTTTCCCTTATTACTATAGCTATACAACACCACTCTTCTTATCTCTTAGAACTCAATTTATCCCAAGTATAAGCATTGAAGTTAATCCTTCATAAAATGTCTTTCTTCCATCCATAAGAAGGATTGGATCTTTCTTGGTATGCTCCCCTAGTCTATTAACTCATATCAATGTTTATCTTTCCATCCATTGCCTTATTTAGGTGTAAACTCATATGCCCTATTTTCAGGGAATTGGATCATTTCTCATATCTCTTCCAACATTCTCTAAATCTAATCCTGATATCAAGTGTGGCATTATCTACAACCCTAAAGTAGGTAGTCATATAGTTTTCCCGATTAGTTTCATTATTTTTTAATTATGTCGTTGTTCCATATGCCAACCTTTCCTGTGCATCCCCTTTATATTGGCTTCCTTCATGTATAATCGATCCTTGAACCTAATTACTTACCTATTGGTCCTTGTTTAGTGATTTAGGGAACACAAATACCTTAAATGGTCACACATGGGGCGTGACTAGTGGAATTGGCCAACGAGGATAATTGGTTCAAACACCCCAAACCCCTTTTATTGTCCTAATTATTTTTTAAATGAAACTAACCTTGACAAACGTGTATTTAATTAAACCATCTGCACCTTTTAGGTGTTTGATCCTCTTGTTGATGGAATTTCTAATGTAGGAATATGCCATGTTTCTCATGACACCTTCCCTTGACACTTATGCCTTATTAATGAAAGTTTTCATGATTTTCTAAATTGAAAGGTTTGAATTGAATGAAATAGATAATGAACGACATGTTTCTTTTCATAAAATCAATTAAATGGATTAAATGGTTGACACATGTAGGATTGTTAAACCATGCCTTTTTCTTATGCCTTAAAAATTTGTATTTAAATTTTTATGCTTAAAATGGTTTTGAATTTCACTTAAGGGATATATGAGTGCTAATTATCATATATTATATTGATAAATGTGATTATGCCTCTTCTATGTTTATGAGATATATGAAAGAAATGAATGTGAGGTAATTCCCCACACTAGATATAATTATAATACACCTTTATAGAGGCTGTGTTTGATTGTAAGGGGTGTTGAGCCAAGAGGGAAATCACACAACCTTACATCGTGTGTTGCACACGATGTATCACATCAGTCATACTATATAGGTGATGGATTTATTTGAAATGTTCCAGGATAGAGTGTTTTCAGGGTGGATCACTCTCTATATTGAGTGTTGTAGAATGATGTATCTCAGCCTTCTTAGGATATATGGCATGTAACCTATTTCATGTGCCTTTAGGATCGTTAGATTGGTAATGCATGCCTAATTTACACCTCGGTCTAGTCCAACACTCGTATTCTAGGTATATGAACATTAAGAATCATCACATACTTTGTTCATGTAGTTGGATGCAATAAAACAAATCTATATATACATATATCTATTATTACTATATATATATATATATATGGTGACGTGATCAGACACTCCTCTCGACTATGGGCCAAAGAAGGTAGACTCACCAGGTGTCTTATAGGAACTTGAGTGGGATGGTTGTTTATTTCTATATTATTTTACTATTATGATTATATATGAACACTATTTACTTATGACCACCACTCAGATAATCTGTAGAAACCATTGGTGGTTTCATACTAATATGTTTATATTAAACCCTACTTGAGCTGCCTTTGGTAACCATGAATACTATCATTCTATATGTATTGATAAGGGAAAAGGACCTACTCTAGATTGTTGAATTTTTTTCCTAGTTGGATCTTAGGAGGAGAGGATCCGGCTTAGAATTGAGATGCTTATGAAGATGTTTTTTTATTTCTTTATTCATTTTATTCAATTGAATGACATGCTTTTATCTTCTTGTTCCTTTTGTATTACCGCATGAAAGAATCCATGTATAAAACACTTCCTTATAGGGTTTTTGTACTGTTATCAGTTAATTAGTTATATATTTCTTCTAATTCTTACTTATTCTCTTTTCTCTATATGTTTTGGTATTATTATTTTGATTTTTTCTGTAATATTACACTTACTCTATTGATGGTATATGTTTTTATCCACTGTGATACTCTGACATGAGGGTATAGTCTCCCCACTATACCACCTTTACACCATTGTTACTAGTCGTCATGCTCTGGAATACGAGGACACGCACTTGAGGCTATGTGACCCACCAGATCAGAGTACAAGTTAAGTGGTTCCAAGTTCAGGACATTACAATTAAGAAAGGAGGAAAGAGGAATCATAGACTAATAATTATGCATCCAATGCATCTGACAATGCTCTATTCTGAGTCCGAATGAGGGAGAACCATGGGATCTTAGGCAAAGGACAAGGGGGATCTCAAGTGGATGCTTTTCATTGGATAAATGAGAGATAAAAGGGGTGTGTTTTGGGATAAATAAGCTCAGGTAAAATTGGTAAAATCTACCCCTTTAATGAGGTGTATGGTTTGGATGCACGATTTTCAAGACCATATGTTAACCATGTGACTACACCACCTCAATTTGGAACCCATTAAATAGATAAGAGGATAGTTTGATAAATAATGCACAACCCTTGTAGACCCCGTTTGATGATTTTTATATACACCCACATAACTATGTAGTCTCAGGTGCAAAATTTGACAAACCGTGTACCCCCCTCTTGGTCCCTCATTGTTGAGGATCATGGTTAGCGCTAAACATGCGCTAACCATAAGGATCACTTTGGCTTTACAAAGCTAGGATTTCAAAGCCCAACACTCCCGAAACTCTACTGAACTCCAAAGAAACCTCTTAGTCCTTAAAATCTAACTAAACAAAACACATTTAAGTGTAATAATTCTTGAAATTGAATTATGATTCTCAAATTATGATCCATACCATCCACCAAATAAAAATTTCAAACTCCATTGGAATTTCCATCCACTTTAAAATTAGTGATCTTACAGGAACCCTTTATATATTGACTAGCATTGACAATTTTTTAGGGGAGATGATTTTCTTACATCTATGAATTTTAGAATTTATATTTTTTTTAATGCTAAAATGGATCATATGCTCACATTTTTAAGACTTAGAGTAAAGATTTGTATTTTTTTGCAATTTGTTTATTTTAAAATGAAGATAATTTCATGAATCCAAAAAAGTTTTCTGTGATTTTTAAAAAGTTGTGAAGTATCATATAATTTCTCTTTGGGATTTTTGTGAAAGTGAGAGATCGATGTATATTCACCAGTGGGAGAATTGTATAATAAAATAAATCTTTGTCACAATACATAATATGGGAATTTTTTATATCAAATGATAGAACACAAATATATAACTAAAGGTTTATTTAGGAATGAGATGCCTATATTATTTTGAATGATATGGATTATAATTTAGGATATTAGGTGCATGGTTTCTTCCTTATATTACAAATGGATTTTCTATAGTTTTGAATAATATACTTGATTCAATTATTCCATGAAATATTTTTTATAATCATTTGAATTATTCAAACAATTATATACCTGAATGGAATGTGATATGTGTAATGCATGTCATCTACGGAGAATCGACATCTAAAAATTTAATTCCTTCATTTAATAAATCAAGCATATGTAAATGATTAAATCCATGTATTGAGGTGTGTGAAACACTATCATGAAAAGATTAATATTTATTCCTTGACATTTCATCATTTATATTTTAGTATAAGGTATTAACACATCATTGGATTTTATATGATCCTCTAATAGTGTACGAGGATTATAACAGATAGGGAGATACCTATAGAGTCTAGATTTATTTGGCTATTTCGTAGTGATCTCTATCAAACATAATCCATCAATATGGATCCTCCTTCACTCGAGCTATGTTTGTTTTATTTTTAATTCTACATTCACATGTTGATTTAATGATGATATATCATGTAGTAAAAGGGGTTTCTTTCACTTTTTAAGGCATTAAATGATCCTATGATACACAAAAAATAGAATATCCTATATATCTATATATTTAATTAATAGTTTATTAATTTTATTTAAATATTTAGACTTTAATTATTCAGTGATTACGAAATAGAAAAATATGGATTTTAGTTTTAAAATGGATACTTGATAAAGAATAATTATATAGAGTAACAATATTATAGATTAATGGAGTAATGTTTTGATTAATATTTATGAAACATATGTGATATAAAAATACACATAGATATAATTATAATATGTGGTGAAAATAAAATTGAATTATATTGTATTAACCTTTGGATGAAAACAATCTCTATCATTGTTTTAACAATTAGAAATATTTTCAGAAGATAATTGATAGTGGTAATTGTGTTTCTAGTATTGTTTTGGATTTAAAGGAAGTTTTTGTGACATTTATAATAATTTAAATTCATCCTATAATCATTTAAATACAATTATAAATAGTTATATAAGGTGATTAAAAAAGAAGGATTGATGAATGAGAGACATGTTCTGAATAATAATTTTAATAAAAATAAAGTGAAAAATGAATATTTCAAAATAGTGTAATTATTCTATAAATATATATTATTAGAAATAGTAATAAAAATTACAATTTTAGGTATGTATTAGTATTTTTATTATCATGAAGCATCTTAAGAATGAAACTAATATTGATTATAGTACATAATTATATGATTATTGAGAATTTTGTAGTTGAAAGGACACACACACGTGGATTTAAAATCCATATGTAGTAAAAATTTATTTATTTTCATGAATTATTTAATTGTTATCTTTTGAAAATATGTATTCTTTGATATCAGTTTTATATTCTTTTTTTGAAGATATGTAAAGGATCAATTTTATAGGTGGATTTGATAAAAAATTTCAATATATATTTTTCTAGAGATTTTTTATTAAGAAAGGAGTTTCATACTTCAGAATATATTGTAACACACCAAGATTATAAAATAATAACATTGTATTTGATAGCTTATGTGACACAAAACATCATTCCTAAAAAACCCCTAAAATATATTTATTTAAATATAATGTCTTCGATAGCTTGATGAACACACAACCCCGAGTCTAAATGAACCATAATATTATATTTCGTTATAACCGGTAAGTTAAATTTTTAGGTATTAATATTACTAAATAAATAATGAAATTTATGGTATTTATTTATTATAAATAAAATAAGAAACATTTTTAAAAAAGTAATGTTTTATGAAAAAAAGTATATTTTTTTTCTAATAGACAATTTAATGGAGCTTGTGCACGCAATTTCAAATTAATTTTTACCAATTTAAGAAAATTTAATTCAATAAAATGAACTTAATTTTTTAAATAATAATATAATAATTATATTATGGGGATTTTTTTTTATTTTTATAAAAAGTTTCTTTTTTTGATTAATAGTTCAAAATACTGATTTTTATTGAAAATTATCTTTTTTTATAATTAATTTACGAAGTTAAATTATATTTTAAATTGGTTTTAAAGTAAAAATAGTTAAATTATATTAAATATTAACTAATTTATGTCATTTTAATCAATTTAATATATTATTTTTATATTAAAACCTTCTATACCAATGGGAATTTTCTTCTTGAAAACCCATTTTTTCAGCGCATCAGTAGGTTTTATTTTAAATTTAATTATATAAATTCTATAAATTGGATTTGTAAAAATATATTTAAAAGTACTAACCATCATAATTTATATTTTATAACAATTGAACTTAATTTTTGACCGAAATATATAGCGAAGATAGTAAATATTAATTACTATGGTTAAAGTAAAAATGGGTTTATTGGGAGGTTAAAATGAAAAGATAATGCTTAAAATATCCTAAACATTTGTATAAAATATATTTTGTTACCATATTAAACCTTAAAATTTCTTATTATTTATAATGATCCATTTTTACCCTTTTGAAATGTGAAAAATGTGGGCTCACCTTTTACATTTCAAAAACTTCAAGTGTGACACTCAACTTACTTATAAATGGCCATCCCTTCTCCTCTATTATTCACACCATAACACCATTTTTTTTCAGAAAATACTAAACAAAATTACTTAAAAACATAAATAAACTCATCATATAAGTATTTTTTGGACATAAATCAGTTCTAGTAATAATTTAGGCATAATTCTAAAGAGGTGGTCTGAGAAGAGGTAAAATTCAAAACTATTCATTTTTGATTTATTTATTCTTCCACATAATTTAAATAATATCCATTTATACTTATATAATAACAAAATTATATCCCATATATTTGGATATTATTATCTTAAGGTGACAACCTATATCCATTTCCTCATAAATCAAATGGGAAAAAATAACATTAGTCATTTTTATGGCAGACTACCGCCTCACGAACAAATGTGAAATTTTTTCAATAAAAATATATCCAAAATTTGTATAATGATGGAAATAAATTACAGATATTATATTTGTAACATAATTAGGCCTATATCATTATATAATTTATAATTTTTTTACTTACATTTTAGGGGATATGATAGCGGTGCTTGTGTGTGTGGTGGACTACCGTCTCGAAAATGATGTGATTCATTGTTCACTAACATTTTACATGGAAGGTAATAAGTATAATTTTAATGAATATATGTTTTATAAAAGAATAATTTATAGTTTTTAAAATATAATATTTCATTTTCTTTCTTACCTTTTCAATCACTGAAATGATAACATTGTTCATGCACATGTGGACTACTACCTTAATGAAGCGATGTGACTATATTTTCGTAACCAAAGCACATGGATGATATATATTATTATATTTAAAGAAATAACATAATATTTATGAAATTATTATCATTTTATAAAGATAAAACATTAGTTACCTATTTTCTATAATGATCATTGAAAAATTAATATATTACTCATACGTATATACGACCTAACATTTTCATGATCATAACATACTTAATTTTTCAAAAACCATATTTCATGATTAGTATTAAAAGTATAATTGATGAATAAATATAAAAATTATGTCAGTATTATTATTCTGTATATGTTTAAATAATGTACTTTTATTCTAATAGTCAACTTACCAAGGTCATTTTTGACACATAATTTAAATATCATCGGAACACCCGATGTAAACTTAAGTGATTATGTAATTTAATATAACATGGTAATAAGTGAAATAAAAGTAATAAAAAAATTTAAATGGGTTATTAATCATGTAAATAAGTAATGAGTTTTTATTATCATGGAAGATAAATAACATACATGATGAGTCAAACTCAAGGCAAGTGACTTTATCACAATTTCTCTTTACTAAGGAATATTATAATGTTATGAATCTAATTAATTTTATATAGTGTATATAATACCCCTTTTATATGTAATATAATTAATCCTTCATAATTAAGGGTATTTTAACATCCAATTTTAATTGTTTCATCCCTAGAGATTTTATTTTAAAATTACCAATTGTCAATGAATTTTGTAACTCAATTTCTTTTCATTAGGTCATATTAATGATTCGTTTTCATTAATATTATATGATCATGGGTGTATTTAATTTTTAATAAATTATATTTTATAACCATTTTTTATGGATTTACATTTCATACACAAAATCTGTTCATTGGCCTATTCTCACTTCAAAGTTATGATCTTTGTAAGGGATTATTTCAATGTCTAATTTTAATCAGGATTTTTTATACTTGAATTTTCATTGAATGGAATTATTTGATAATTATTTAATAAAATCTTTAATTTTATTAACATCTATTTATTAATGAACTTTTTTAATTGAATCAAGTATAAATTAACCTTAGTTTATCATTTAGGGACATAACTATTTTACATGAAGAGTCAGACTTAAGGTAATGGAAATCTTAACTCAATCTCCATTCATTGAGTTAAATATCCATGTCATTGGTTTTATTTTTTCAAGAATATGTGCGAATGACCTGTAATTGTTTAACACTGAATATCCACTTATGTTGGGTGTATTTGTATTTTTCCCACATAATTTTTTCATTGATTTATACTTAATCTAATTATATGATTTTTGTAAAGGAAATTTTCTTAATATCCTTTCATTAAGACATATTTTAATTTATACACGAGCTTATTTATATGGTGTATAATAAATACATTTGAATTTTAATTTCATTTAAAAGGAATCTTTTTTCTACAAATTTTTTTACTGAATTATAAAAAGGAATATTTTTTAACGTATGTGGTGAATAACTCCTCCACTGCTATAACTGTTATTTGATATTTGGTTTCTTCTATAAGCTTTAATTCTTTTAAAAGTAAAAGAAACCCCTTATTCCATTTTTTGGGTGTTTTGGTATTGAAAATTGTTTTGAAAGTGGATGGACTATTTCAATATCTTGAAATGATTTCTTGTGATGGTAAAAGAAATTTTATGAGTGAAATGTTTATTATTACTATAATTTTTGTTTTATGATTATATAATGTTTCTTTGAAATTTTACAGGTGGTCATGTGATAAGCCAAATATGGGTGGCCACATGATAAACCAAAGATGGGAGGAACTGTGATAAACCATGGATATGTGGTTGTTTTATAACCTCCAATTAGTTAGGTATGAAAGTCCACCATATGACTATTCTATTTGTAAGAAGGATATATGTGGAATTTGAAAATATGGTTATTCCATTTATGTATGATTATGTTACAAGTTACCATTTATATATTTTGTGTGCTTTAGGTGGATTTTATGGTAATATTTTGGTTGCAAAATGGTATGAAATAAGCTTATATTCGGTGAAGAGTATTAACTACTTCATAAAGGTGAAAATAATAATTTATGATAATGTATTCATGCTTTACATGTTTTTCAAAAATGTAACAATTTCCCTTATTTATGTATCCATTAATGATATTTTTATGATCATCCAATGTTTAAAAATTATTTTCACAGGATTTAAAGGTGAATAGATTCAAAGACGGGATCATGGAAAAGTAATAATGTTTATGTGGGAAACACAACCTTTTTTGAAAATTATTTGTTTAATGAAAAAATATATAGTGAGTAGAAGTGCTTAATTTTTAATAATCAAGTTGATATGTATATATTATGGCCTAAATATCTAAATATATAAACCTAAAAATATACTCAATGTGATTGAGATTAAAATTATTTACTTATCTTAAGATTAAGTAATTTTTATGGACTGTGCCTTATAGTTGGTATCATAGGTTGGTTTATATAATTTTAAGAGTTATAATATTGTTAATAGAATATGAATATATGATTTTTTACTTTATGTTCAAATTGAAATGATATAGCAATTGAATATTACCTTGTTTCTTCATCTAAGATTTGTTTATTCAGAATGTTTTTCTGTAGAAGAGAAGTGGAAGATATACTGGGAAGTAATACAGAGGAAAAACAACTTCCAAAGTAGAATCCTAATATTGTTGGAATCTGAATTGAACAGTTTGTTGGAGTGATGGATCAATTGACTCAGGAGATAAACGATGTTTGTATTAATAGATGACGTTTTGGTATAATCTAAAAGTAAGAAGGAACATGAAATTTAGTTAAGGATTGGTTTAAAAACAATAAAATAAAATATACTATATAGATAGTTTAGTAAGATTTAATATTGGTTGAAAAAAATTTAATTCCTTAGAAAATTTGTTTCTAAAGATGGTATAATTGTGTACCCTTATAAATCAAAAGTTATGGAAGAGTCACCAAGAACATTCAATATAACATATATTTTTATTTTTCTTGGATTAATGGGTTATTACCAAATGTTTTTTGAAAACATTTCTTAGTTATATATCCCACTAACTAATTTAATATGCAAGGGAATTAAGTTAATCTAGACAAAAGAATGTGATAATTATTTTCAGAAACTGAAAATAAGATTAGTAAATGATCTAGTTCTGTCCTAGACTTCTAGGAATGACGAGTTTATTATCTAGAGTGATGCTTCATTGAAAGGACATGATTGTGTTCTAATTTTAGAAGGATCAGGTGATTGTTTATGATTCATATTAGTTGAAACCTTATGAGCTAAATTACTCTACACATGATTTGGAATTAACTGTTATTGTTTTTGCATTAAATATTTTGAGGCATCATTTGTATATAGAAAAGTGTGAAATATATACTGATCACAACATTTTGAAGTTTATATTCACTAAGAAATAATTGAACATGAGATAAAAGAGATGGATAGAATTAATCAAGGATTATGATTGAAGGATTCATTACCATTCGAGAAAATAAAATAAAGTGTCCAATGCTTTGATTCGAAAAACTGATGATATATTAACCATGATAAATTTGGAACAAGATCCATTGGTTAATGATTTGATGAATTTTAGCTTGGATGTTTTTAGTGTATGAAATTACTCTATTTCGTTTTAGGTGTTAGTGAAATCATCTCTATTAAAGATAATAAATCAAGCGTATGAGGAAGATAATGAGTTGTAGAAAAAGGTAGAATTGGTTCAAAAGGGTAAATTTCCGAAATTTAACATTGATATAGATTGTGGTTTAATATTTGGGAAGAGAGTATGTGTGCCTTGTGATTCACAATTAAAGAAAGGGTTGTTATGTGAAGCTCATAATTATCTGTTTTCAGTTCATCCTGAGAGTATTAAGATGTACATAGATCTTCAAGAGTATTACTGGTGGGATGGAATGAAAAGAGATATTACTATCTTTACCCTGATATGTTTGATTTGTCAACAGGTTAAAGCAGGGCGGTAGTTACTGAAGGGGATTATTCATCCTTTTCTAGTTCTAGAGTTGAAATGATAAAATATATCCTAGTACTTTATTGTGGGGTTACCAATGAAATCTTGAGGTAACAATGCAATTTTGGTTCTTGTTGATCGATTGACTAAATACGGTCATTTTATTCTTATTAGATTTACTATGTATCTAGATCAACCTTCTCGATTTTATATTTAAGAGATAATATGGTTATATGGAGGCCCCCTCTCCTTTTTATCTTATTGTGATCCCAGGTTCACTACTAAATTTTGGAAAGGACATTAGTGGTCATTGGGTACTGAATTAAATTTTAGTATAGATTTTAATCCTCAATCAGATGGGTAGTTAAAATAAAAAATTCAGATGTTTGAAGATATGCTACGTGCTTGTTCAATGAATTACCAAGGAAGTTTGGGATCAATATCTTTATTTGATTGAAATTTCTTATAATAAAAGTTTTCATTCTAGCATACAGATGAAACCATTTGAGGAATTATATGGGAAGCGGTGTTGAACTCCAGATTTTTGGGATGATATAGGTGAAAGGAAGTTTATAGGACTAGAATTAGTATAAGAGATTATAGATAAAGTTCAGTTGATTCAGAAGAGCACGAGGACAACTTAGAGTAGGCAGAAATGTTATTCAGATAATTGGAGGAAGGATATTTATTTCAAGGTAGGTGATCATGTCCTTCTTAAATTTTCACCATGGAAGTGTGTGGTGCATTTTGGTAAGAAAGGGAAGCTGAGTACATGGTTCATTGGACCCTATGAAATTATGGATAAAGTTAGATCCGTTATGTATCGTGTGGATTTACCTCCATGTTTATCCAATGTACACAATGTTTTCATGTTTCAATGTTAAGAAATTATATTCCAGATCTATCTAATGTTTTGAGTCCATAGGTAGTTTAGTTGGAAGAGAATATTTTTTATGAGGAACAACCAATAAATATTCTTGACCACATCGAGAAAGTGTTGTGGAATAAGACGATTCATTAGTTAAAGGTTTTTTTGAAAAAACTATTTGGTTGAAGAGGCAGATTGGGAATCTGAAAGTTGTATGAGGGAGAAATACCCCCACTTATTTGATAAGTAAATAAAATTTTGGGGCTCAATTTCTAAAAGGGGGAAGGATGCAACATTCCATGTATTTATAGAATGATAAATTTTCATATCTATTAATATTTATGAATAAGATATTAATTTTACATTAAATGGGATTTTTTTTTCAACACCGTACTTGAAACTCAAGAACAGGTTTCTCGTAAATATTACGTTTCACACAACACTGAGTTATACATAAAAATAATACAATAATAATAATGTTATTTTAAATGATAGTTAATCACAAGCCGTTGTATTATAAATAATGAACATAACAAACTACAATATGATTAAACATTATTTTTAAATGTTTTTAGATTTATCCAATAAATTTTAGAGGCTTAAAATGAGAATGAATCCAATTTGAAGCATAAAATACTCTAATATTTTTAAAAGGTTGTTTTACCTTATTTTGAGGGAGATCCATTTTTAAATATAGTTTTTGAAACTTTTATATGTTATATGAGACAAAAATAAATTTCTTTATTGGAATCAGGACATCAAAATTGACTTGGTTGAAATATTAGTATTTTTTTGATAAAATTATTATTTTAATGAATAGTGAAAAATACTGTGTTTTTAATTCAAAACAGACTTTTCATCTAATGTATTTATATTGATAGATTATCATTTTAATTATTTTTAATTTATATTTAGATTAAGTTTTTATCATTTAATCCAATTTTGGTCATTTAAAGTAATTTTACATTTAAATTGGACATAAACACAGGTCAAACTTTTCATAGTTTTTACTTCTTAAAAAACCACTTTTTAGTTTTGACAATGAGAATTAATATTAAATTAAATAATGAAACTTTTTTGTTTTGAATTTTTAAAAATGGATTCTATATTTGGAAACATAATGTCCAAAATATGTAAATAGGTACATTTTATTTTTGGACAATATGAATAGTAAATTCAATAATTATTTTTATTTACCACGGTTAAAGGGTAAATTAGGTAAATAACGATAAAAAATATATTATAATAATATAAAAACACCATAACTCGTGTCATAATATTATTGGATGAGTCATGTATGACCAAAAAAATCCTTAGGCTGAACTTATGGCATTTATGATCCACTTGGGTGTGATAACGAAATGTTATAATAATTAAATTAAAGTAAAGAGAAATAAAATATAAACTTGTATCTTTTTACTAAAAGTTTTTAATATAGGTTTATATAATTGATCTTTTTGACTATAAGTAGTAATTTAAAATATAAAACTACTTCTGAAATCAGGGTATTTTTTTTTATAATTTTAAGACATTAAATAAATAAATTTAATTATTACACAATTTTGTTGCAATGATTGCCTTATTAATGAAAGATTCAAACAAATGATATTATAAATATTAAAATATTTGTAATTTTTAAATTTTGATGTCATAGAACAATTTTATATATTAATTTGACATATTATATTTTATTTAATTTAGTTTTTTTCAAATAAATCAAGTTATTATGACTTTAACAAATATCAATTACTAAATAGTGTCAAAATTGACATAAATGAGTTTTGAAAACAAATACTATTTTATTAAATAATATAATTTTCATAGAAATATAATATTAGGCCAAATCAGTTAGATAATTTTACAAATTTTATTAATTATCTACTTGATATTATATTGGTTTTTTATAGTAACTATATTTACCATATAGTGTAAAAATACAAGAAGACGTGGTAAGAGTTAATTTTTTTAACTAAGGGTTAGATCCAAAAGATAAAGTTAAATTTGTGACCTAAACTTGTATAAAACCTATTGGTTGAGAGGATATCAATCCATACTCATATTATCCTCTAAATATATCACTTTGGAGCTATTATAATTTTAAAATCAATTTATAATAAAATAATATTTCACTCCTTTCCTAAAGTGCCCCCTTTTATAAATGGGCACCACTTATACCCACTTGATCACACCTATAAAGCCCCTTTATTCTTAAAAATTATTCTCAAATTATATTTTAGCATCCCTCCCATCCTCTTAGAATCTTTATCATGTTCTGAAAGAAATTAAATAAATCCTTTTGGCTCAAATCAAAAGGAGTAATCCGATTTAGAGGTAACGTCTTCTCTCAATCTCTTTTCCTTTATTTTTTTCCTTCTTCAAACCCTAACCTATTTTTATTCCATTATTTTATAAAAAAACATTATACTTAATTTAAAATGATGTTTTTATTCTAAGGGTCTGACCTACACTTATACAAACCTCCATCTAATAGATATAGAACATACTGTTTCTGTGTATGGAAAACGACAACCTCATGAAACAATGATTGTTCAATTTTCTCCTACCACATCTCATGGTGGAAATTATTTTGTAAAAATATTTATATATTTTATATATTATATTTATACTGTTTTATTCTTCTTTAATTTTTATTATTACATACATTTATTCATTCTATAATGTTTAAATACGATAATTTAATTTGAGGAAGTGTGGACTACCACCCCTCAAAGTGATATGAATCATTCAGGACATAAATGGAATGTATAAAGGATGTAATCGATTAACACATGTGACATATATAAAATTTATTTTATATGATGTCCATAATTTTTTTTACATAACTTTTCATTACATTTTACAAACAGAGGATCTTTAAAGTCTAGTGACTTGGAAATCAGGAATATACAACATGAAAACATTAAAGATTATTCTAATACACTTGTAGAGATTCATATTAAGTTCTTAATAAGTACAATTATTTCATCTTACAACCTGGACACCTAAATCAAATGAAATGGTGAGCAGAAGGCCCAGTAAGGAAAATAAGGGAATTAGTATACTTGTGAAATCAATAAGAACTTGATAAAAAACATAAATACATGAGGAATGGAAGTATATGAATTTAATAATGAAAATAAATTGAAATATAACATGAATATGTGGCTAAAACATTTATTTATACATTCATGAACATATCACCAAGGTTCATCCCCAAGGTGTTATAAAAATTACCATGGTTATTCACCAAGGTATCATGAAACTTTTCATCTCTAGAGATTAAATTCCTTACCCAATTTATTTGAGAAATTTTAGGGCACACCCTTAATATATATTTTTATTCATGTGAGAAACATATATCATAATAAAAAATTTCATCAATAACCCATATAGAGTAAAATTAATGGGTTTCTCTTCAAAATCGCGATGTTTTAAAAGTTCTTAAAATCTTGATCGTTTTATCTTTTATAACCCATAGAAATGGAGTGAGGGTTATATGTATGTCAATTCCAGAATAAAATAGATAAATTTTATGTATTTATTAATACCCTTTTAAATAAAAATAGATTTGGTTATTCACATAAATAATACAAGATAATTTCTTGAGAAAAATAGAGATATTTGTAGACGAAAATTCTGCATCATAACGACTATATAATATGGTTTTATATATCTTTGAAATGATAGGGGAAAAGAGTCACCCACTCATAAAAAACTCATAATATATTATGGGTACAGAAAAAAATAAGATCATGGTACGTATATTTGAAGGAAATACCATATGAAAATGAAACGAAAAAGAAAAGAGAAGATGTGTTTCTTTTATGATAATTCTACAGCCTTACAGCATCACCTAAAAATTCAAAAAAAATTGATGAGAGAATATAGGGTATCTAATAATTTGGACATAAACTTGAAAGTAATGAGAATATATAAGAACATACCCCCACATAAGAAGATGGAAACTAGAATACATAACTTAAAGGAAATCAAGACAAAAAAAGGCGGGTGGAAGGTTCCCTTACCTTGAAGATTATCATCGAAAGATTGAATTTTGGGACCTTGGGGGGCTTAAGGGAACCTTGGGAGGCCTCCTTGGGAGGTAAAAAGACTAGATATTGGATGAAGAGTATTTTTTAATTAAATGAATTAAATAATGGCTTGGTATTTATAGGAAAAGTGTGGGAATATTTAATTAATTTCCAAGGGACACCTCATCAGTGGTATTTGAAAAACCATGGGCTTTCCCATGGTATTTTCCCATGGTATTGTCTACTTGGGACACCTCATAGAATATCTTAACATTCACAAGTCGACCAGAATGGTTACAACATTATTACATCATTAATGATGTCTTTAAACACCCAAAACTCAAAACTCTATTTTCACAATTCCCAGAAAACAAAACATTTTAAAAAAATATCATAAATTCACACTAACCTAATATCAATGATCTAAATTCAAAAATGAACCCCATTTTTTGAAAATAATTTTCTTAATATTTTAAACTTAATTTTTAAATAAAATCACAATTTATAAAAAACAACTCTAAAACTATAACTTATTTTGTAACACCTTAAAAAAGTAATCAAAGTCCCATAAAATAATTGAATAACCATAAGACAATAAAGCAACAATTTGGGATTACATTTTATGAAATTACATTTTTATTTCTAAATTATTAAATTAATTATAAAATTTAATTTAAATATTTAGGACATACAAAAATACCAATACTTATATTATGACCATTTTTTCACTTTTAAAATGTCTAAATTATATTAATACATTAATGGGTGAAGTTTCTATTTTTTTGGCCAATTTACTATTCATCACTATTCATAAGGGTATATTACTATTCATACTTTATCATTCACCAAAAATTAAGTTGATCTTATTAGAATCTAAATTTATTACATGTCACAATTATAGAAGACCATTTTCTAAAAATCATTTCACATTATTAGTTAATTAAAGTTTACATAAATATTTAAAAATACCCTTTTCCAAAATCATCTATAATATTCATCCTGTATTAATCCAGACATTTGAAAATCACAAATTTTACCATAATAAGAAAGGCCAATTTTATTTATACCAAGTTATTACAAAAAGTATCTAAGGACTCATTACATAGCCTCTTATAACACTTGCATATGACCTAAGTGTAAGATGTGCTATGGTGATAGAATCTTAGGGCAGCTCAGACAACATTTCCCAAGTGGTGATTTCTAACAGTTTGAACTTTTCCCTTAGGTGATTTCATTCAAGCTTTACATGTTGAAGTTAGGCTTGGGCTTGGTCTAGAGTAAAGCCTAGTGACGCCACCTTATTCCTAAGCTAGGACAGATAGGCTTCGTACGACCCGAGTCTACTGGATGAGGCCATCGACTCTTCATTCTGTATTAATTAACCAAGATCACTTGTATTTGTAAACAATAATTATAACATAAAGAGTTTAGTTTCCAATGATCATATTGATCAATGATCATATAACAGTCAAAAACTAACAATCTCATTTAATTATAGTCACTTCATTAATTAAAGGATATAGTTATTTGGAGTATAAAATGAAATTGCACAAAAATTTAGGAAACAAATATTATTAAAAAGTTTGGGTCGTTACATTCATCCCCCTTAAGAAATTTCGTTCCTGAAATTTTCACTCATACCCTAAAAATAGAAAAGGTGTGGGTACTTCTGCCTCATAGAATCCTCTTGTTCCCACGTGGCTTCTTCGCATTTGTGGTTCCTCCACAAGACCTTAACAAGATGGGTACTCTTGTTGCATAGAACATTGTCTGTATGATCCAATATCTCAATCAGCTTCTCCTCATAAGAGACATCATGTTATTTTGTACCACCTATGGATTTAGTAAATGTAAAGGGTTAGGTATGTACTTCCTCAAGAGGGATATATGGAAGACATCATGAACTTGTGCTAGATTTGGAGGAAGTGAAAGCCGATAAGCCACTGCTCCCACGCGATCAAGGATTTCTTAGGGGCCAATGTACATAGGGATGAGATTCTATTTCATCTCAAACCTCATAACTCTCTTCAAGGTGAAATTCAAATAAATAATTTTTCACTAACATCAAACTCCAAATCCCTTCGACGGTTGTCAACATAGCTCTTTTGCCGACTCTGAGCAGCCTTAATGTGTTGCTGGATGGGATGGAACTTTTTTGACATCTCTTATACAAGATCATGCCTAGGATTCTTTCTCTTACCAGCTTCATGCTAACAAGTAGTAGTTCTACATCTCTTACCATATAGATCTTCATAGGGTTCCATTTGAATGCTCGATTGGAATCTATTATTGTAAGATAAGTCAACTAAAGGTAGATTTTGATACCATCCACCTTTAAATTCCATTGAGCATGTTCTTAGAATATCCTCAAGTGTTTGAATTGTCCTTTCAGTATGGCCATCAGTTTGGGGGTGATTGGCTGTACTGAAATTCAATTGAGTGCTCAGAGAATATTGAAGACTTCTCCAAAATTTTTATGTGAACCTTGGATCAAGATCAGATAAGATATCAAGTGGAACCCCATATAGCCTTACAACTTCCTTCACTTGAATCCAAGAAAGTTGATCAAGAGATAAATATTCCTGAATGGAGATAAAATTGACAGTCTTGGTGAGATGGTCCCCAATAACCGATATCACATTGTTTCCTTTGGAAGTTCTCGAGAGACCAGTGACAAAGTCCATAGTGATATTGTCCCACTTCCATGCTAGTATGGGTAGTGGTTGCAATACCTTTTTAGGAAGTTGTCACTCTACCTTCACTTGTTGACATACTAGGCACCTTGAATTATAGTCAGAAATCTCCCTTTTCATACTATCCCACCAATAAAGATCACGAAGGTCCCTATACATTTTTGTGCTTCCAGAATGCATAGATAAAGTATATCTATGAGCTTCATCCATCAACTCCTTCTTTATTTCTGGAATATATGGAACACATAGTCTTGTATGAAATTTCATTACACCTTCTTGATCAATATGGAAGTCAAGAAACTGCCCATCCTTTATAGTATCATACTTCTTCTGTAATGAAGGATCATCATTCTGAGCTTTGATGATCTCCTCTAGTAATGATGGTTGAAAAATAATTTAGGTTAGGGTTGATAAGGTCCCTTCCCGTATAATTCCCATGTCCATCTTTACTAGGTCACTGATCAAAGGATCTCTTTGAATCCTCATCATGGAAAGAAAACTGGGTCTTTCCTACTTAATACACCAGCGACTTTGTTTGCTCTTCTGGGATGATAATGAATTGAACAATCATAGTATTTGAAAAGTTCCAACCATCTATTCTATCTCATGTTCAATTACTTTTGTGGGAAAATATACTTCCAACTTTAATGGTCTATGTATATATCACATTTCTCCCCATAAAGATAGTGCCTCCATATCTTCAGAGAAAAAATGACCGCAACCAGCTTCAGATCTTGTGTAGGATAGTTCTGATCATGAGTCTTTAACTATAAAGATGGAAAAGTAATGACATTTTCATTTTTCATTAGGAATCACCCAAGCCCTTTCAAAGATTCATCACTAAAAATAATGAATCCTTCTCCACTTGAGTGCAGAGTTATCATGGGTGCAGTAACCAATATCTTATTCAGCTCTTGGAAAATTTCCTCACACTCATTTGTCCAGATGAACTTGAACCATTTTCGAGTTAACTTGGTTAATGGATTAGAAATTCATGAAATGTTTTTCACCAACCTCTGATAATATCCTGATAATCCCAGGAAACTACAAATCTTAGTTATTATTGTAGGATGAGGCCACTCCTCTACAACTTTTGTATTTGTAGGGTCAACTTTGATTCCTTCATTAGTTACAATGTGCCCCATTAAACCAACTTGTTGAAACCAGAATTCAGATTTTTTCTAAACATCCCAAAAAACCACTCATTTCATAGAGTTTGTAAAATAACCCTTAAAAGATCCTCATGCTCCTCATTAATTTTGTAATATATCAGAATATCAACAATAAAAACTACCAAAAAGTTATTAAGGTAGTCCTTAAGGACTCTATTCATCAAATCCATAAAAAAAAGTAGGTGCATTATTCAATCCTAAGGGCATAACAATGAACTCATAATGCCCATATATTGATCGAAAGACAGTTTTTGGAATATGTTCTTTCTTCACCCTCAATTGTTGATAACCAGATCGAAGATCAATCTTAGAGAATAATTGAGCCCCATAAAGTTGGTCAAATAAGTCATCAATTCTTGGAAGAGGGTATTTGTTCTTCACTATGATCCCGTTTAGTTCTCTATAATCATTGCATAACGGCATTGATATATCCTTCTTCTTCACAAAGAGAATTGGTGATCCACAAGGTGATCCACAAGGTGACACACTCGGTGGGATAAAACCCTTCTCCAAAAGATTTTGGAGATGTTTCTTTAACTCCTCCAGATTCACATTTTCCATCCTATATGGGGTTTTTGATATCAGATGGAATCAAGGTACGAGTTCAATAGATAATTCTACCTCTCTTTAAAAGGGAGTTCTGGGTAACTCCTCATGAAATACGTCAACGTATTCCGGGATGACGGGGAAATTTTCTATCCTCAAACTCTCATTTCATTCTTCTTATTCACTGATCAAATCCATAAAGAATGATATAAGAGGTCATTTTAGACAAAGATCAGGTTGAGATATCTCTCTTTGGAGGATAACTGTAGGTTTTCCATTCAAGACTACTGATATTTCCTTTCTTCTACATTTGATCTTAGCATTATACTTTGAGAGCCAGTACATCCCTAGTATAATTTCTAATTCTATCATGGGAATGACTTCTTGATTTGTGATAATATTGTGCTCACTAAAGTAAATACAAGAGTTTCTAAACACTAATGATGCTTGGATAATCCCACGAGGAGTCTTGAATGATAACTCTACTTTTAGAAAATCAGGGGTTGATTATAAATTCTTCACAAACTTGGAGTAAATAAAGGAATGTGTAGAAACATAATCAAACAAAGTATTTTATAGCTTTGAGAGAACAAAAAGAGTACCTTCCACCACATCATTTGGCGCTTCAACTTTGGCCGTAGTGATTGAAAAAGTACGACCTTGTTCCCTTGGCCATTGCTAAGGCTGATAGTGATTCCCCTCCACTACCGTCAGATTTAGATAGTGATTGGAAAAGTTCCCAAGTTGTCTACACTTATATAATTAGAAATTAGGCAGGGCCTGGACCATCTTCCCTTTTTCGTTAGTTTTGGGAAGTTGTGGCTTCACCTCACTATGGAAATTCCGCACAATTTGGCCTTCTCTACCACACTTGTAGCACTTCCTTCTCTCGAGAAGGCAGTTCCTCGAGTGCTTCTTCCCACATTTATTACATGTGGGACATTGTACTTTCTTGCCTCTTCTTCCCTGATCGAAGCTCTTCCCTAAGCTTGGATCCATTGATCTTTTCTTTTCATTGGATTTTTGAGACCATTTCTTCTCACGAAACTCTAGTATTACTTTCATCGCACTTCACAAGATCTCCTCATAGTTATCATAATCTCGGTTGGCTATATTCTTCCGTAGATGAGGTCTCAGTCCACTGAAGAATCTATCAACCTTACCATTTGGATCCATGACACAACTAGAGGTGTAACATGAAATCCTTGTGAAGTTCATCTCATAGCTTCACACAAATTCTTTCTCCTTTTTCTTCAGCTCGAGAAACTCAGTCTCCGTTATTGTTTTAATTGATTGAGGGAAATAATTGTTGAAGAATAACCCTATGAACTCTTTCCACTCTATAGCTTCAACTTACACTCTTGGACTTGTGTTTTTAATCAGTTCCCACCACTGATCAGCTTATCCCTCTAAGCGATAAATAGCCAAGGTGACCTTCTCTTGTTCAGAATAGAGGAGCACAAAAAATAC
Organism: Viscum album; assembly: GCA_963277665.1. Classification (NCBI taxonomy): domain Eukaryota; kingdom Viridiplantae; phylum Streptophyta; class Magnoliopsida; order Santalales; family Viscaceae; genus Viscum; species Viscum album. The sequence goes on along the minus strand of OY728136.1, from coordinate 1,935,017,201 downwards.
CTTCTCGATAGAGCTGATCCACTCTTTATCAATCAATGGGTTGGTAGATCCACTAAAGAATGGCGGTCGTTGACACATAAAAGATTAAACAAAAAATATGTTCCATTCATGGTGAAATCAGTCTCTTATATTAATTCAAGTTATTTCCCATAACTTGAGTCAGTTGATTCATCATTCACATGAATGTTTCCATTCCGACTTCTATCAGAGGGCTGTCAGCACATGGTCCTTTGTGGTCACTATTTGCACGGTTCCTCATATTTCCCACCATTTTCTAAAAGAATAAAACCTTAGTGAGAAGATAATTTCATTTATGAATCTTTTCATTATAAAATATTTTATGTCCTAAAACTTCATGCTTTAAATAACTACTTTTCTCTATAAATACTTTATAATGATTCCTAAAAAGCTTATGAATAACCAATCATATCCCCCAAGAGCGTCTTAACCAAGAGTACAGAAAGGCCCATTTTCGTGTACTAGGACACCTTGGGTCAAGCCTGAAACTCCTTATTATAGTTTTCACTCCTAGTTACATCTATGCTAGTGCTGCCTCTAACTCCTCGTATCCAGACAAGGATGTATTTTTTGATAAACCACTTACTCAATACTCACCAAAATACTAGGAACAATTTATATATTTAAAATTTTCCTCAGGTTTATTCATAATGATTTCATATCATAATTTCAATAAATAACTAAACTATCCTTTGATACCAACTGTTGCATCCAACCTTTATATTACATAACTTTTCATTACATTTTACAAATATAGGATCATTAAAGTCTAGTGTCTTGGAAATAAAAAACATACAACATGAAAACATAAAATATTATTATAATACACTTGTAGGGATTCATCATAAGTTCTTCTTAAGTACAATTATTGCATATCATAACCTGGAAACATTTATCAAAGGAAAGGGTGAGAAGAAGGCCCAGTAATGAAAACAAGGGAATCCATATACTTGTGAAATAAATAAGAACATGAAAAAAAATTTAAAGACATGATAAATGGAAGTAGAGACATTTCATAATAAAACTAACTTGAACCAGAACATGTATATGTGTCTACAACATTTTATTTATACATTCATGAACATATCACCAAAGTTCATCCCCAAGGTGTTATACCAAGGCTATTCACCAAGGTATCGTGAAACTTGTTATCTATAGATATTAAATTATTTACCCGATGCATTGGAGAAATATCAGGGTGCAATATTAACATGTATTTATATTTATGTGATCCACATATATCATAATCATAAATTTCATAAATAACCCATATAGAGTAAAATTAATGACTTTCACTTCAAAATCATGACGTTTTAAAAGTACTTAAAATCATAACCATTTTGTCATTTATAACCCATAGAAAGGGAGTGAGGGTTATATGTATGTAAATTAAAGAAGATCATGGTATGTATATTTTATGGAAATACCATATGAAAATGAAATACAAAAGAAAAGAGAAGATGCAATTTCTTTTACGAGAATTCGGCAGCCTTACAACATCACTTAAAAATTCAAAAAATAAATTGATGAGAGAATGAAGGGTATCTCTTAATTTTTACATAAAATGGACAGTAATAATAATATATAAGAACATAACCCCACATAAGAATATGGAAACAGGAAGACATAACTTAAGGGAAATCTTGCCTTAAAAAGAGGGTGGAATGTTCCCTTACCTTGAAGAGTAACTTAGAAAGCTTGAACGTTGGGACCTAGGTGGGATTGATGGAACCTTGGGAGGCCTACATGGGAGTTAAAAAGACTATAACTTTGTTTAGGAGGATTTTGGAATGAAATTAATGTTGGAATGGCTTGGTATTTATATGAAAATTGAGGGAATATTTAATTAATTTCCAAGGGAGACCTCATTAGTGGTATTTCCAAAACCATGGGCTTACCAATGGTATTTGACCATGGTATTGGCCACTTGGGACACCTAATATCATATATTACTATTAAAAAGTCTACCAGAATGATTAAATCTTTATTAAATCATTATTACATCATTAATGATGTCATTAAACACCTGTAACACAAAACTGAATTTTCACTATTCACCGAAAAACAAAACATTTTATAAAAATATCATAAATTCTCTCTAACATAATATAGATTATTTGAATTAAAAAATTAACCTCATTTTATGAAAATAATTGTCTAAATATTTTTAATTTAATTTTTAAATAAAATATTTATTTATTAAAAAAAACTACTCTAAAACTATAACTTATTTTGTAACACCTTGAAATGGTAATGAAGGTCCCATAAAATTATCATATAACCATATGAAAATAAAGTAACAATCTATGATTACATTTTATAAAAATAAATTTTTATATCATAGTATTAAATTAATTATAAAATTGTAATTAAAATATTTATAACAGATAAAAATACAAATACTTATTTTATGACCATTTTTTTCACTTTTAAGATGCCTAAATTATATTTATACATTCATGGGTGAAGTTTCTATTTTTTTAGCTGATTTACTATTAATTACTATTCATAAGTGTATATTACTATTCACAAAAATTTATGTTGATCTTATTAGGCTCTAAATTTATTACTGGTCATAATTGTAGAAGACCATTTTCTAAAAATCATTTCACATTATTAATTATTTAAAGTTTTCTTAAATATTTTAAAATACCCTTTTCGAAAATCATCAATAATATACATCCCATATTTATGAAGACATTTAAAAGTCACAAATTTTACCAAAATAAGAAATAAAAATTTTATTTATACCGAGGGATTACAAAAAGTATCTTAGGCCTCATTACACAACCCTTTATAACACCTTCATTGGACCTATGTTTATGATGTGTTGTGGTGATAGAATCTTGGGGCATCTCAGAAAACATTTCCCAAATTTAGGATACAAATATTATACAAAATTTTGGGCCATTACATACTATACTTTAATTATAATATACCTATGTTTTATATAGTTTTTAGTCCTTTAATATGACAAAGAAATGGAAGTAGAATTCATGTGTACGTACGACCCACCGTCTCCATGAATGGTGTATTTAATTTCTTATATCCAAATATTATGGATATTATAACTACACATATAATGAATATATATGTTATTTAAATCATGAATAATATTATGGAGATGAAATTTTTACCACATGGACAATTTATATCAAAATAAGTTCAACAAGTTCATTTTCGACTCTAGTACCAAATATCGAAAAAAATGTCTGATATAAACTTAAATTATTCTGTAATTTTTATAACATGGTAATACGTGATATAAAAGGAAAAATAAACCTGAAAAATGTTATCAAATAAGTATAAATTAAACTATGTTTATTATTTATGAAAATAATAATTGTACGTGATGAGTCGGACTCAAGGTAAGGGAAATCTTAACTCAATCTCCATTTATTGAGTTAAATATCTATGTCATTCATTTTGTTTTTCCAAGAATATGTGTGAATGGACTGAATATTTTACACTGAATATCCAATTATATTGGGTGTATTTATACTTGTCAGACATAATTATTTTATTGATTTATCCTTAATCTAATGATACTATTATTGTAAGGGACTTCGTCTCAATCTATTTTCATTGAGGCATATTTTAATTTATACATAAATTTATTTATACGGTGTATAATAAATCCCTCTGAATTTTAATTTCATTCAAAATAAATCTTTTTTTTTATGAATTGTTTTACTAAATGAAAAAAAGGAATGTTTCTTTATGTATGCGGCAACAATGGCTCCTCCGCCACCATAACCATCATTTGATATTTGGATCCTTTTATAAGCCTTATTGGTTTAAAAGGAAAAGAAATCCCTTATTCCATTTTTGGGTGATTTGGTATTGAAAATACTTCTAAAATTTAATTTACTATTTCAATATCTTGAAATTATTTCTTGTGATTGAAAATGAAACTTTATGAGTAAAATGTTGATAATTGTCATCATTTATGATTTGTGATTATATAATGGTACTTGAACGTTTGAAGAGTGGTTATATGATGAAACAAAGATGGATAGTTACATGATAAACCAAAGAAAGGTGGTTTAGTGATAAACTAAGGATGGATGGTTACGTTATAACCTTCAATGCATTGAGTTTGGAATTTGACCATATGACTATTCCATTTGTAAGAGTGATGCCTATAGAAGTCGACTATATGGTTATTCCATTTATGTATGAATATGTCCCAATTTACCTTTTATTTGTTATGTGTAATTTATATGTGGTTTATTGTAATATATTGGTTAAAAAAGGGTACTAAAGAAGCTTATCATTGGTGAAGAGTTTTTACTACTTCATAAAGGTGAAAAGTATTACTTTATGATAATGTATTCATGGTTTACATGTTTTTTCAATACTTTTTTTTCTTTTTTGTGTATCCCTTAATGATATTTTTATGATAATACCAATTTTTTAAATGTTTTTCATTGGATTTAAAGGATAATAGAGTCAAGGATGGGATCATGGAAAAGTTATGATGTTTAAGTGTTAAACAAAACCATGTTTTGTTTAAAAGTTTTTGTTTTTTTTTGTAAAAAATAGATAGTGAGTAGAAGCATATACTTTGTAATAATCAAGTTGATATGTATAATTTATGGCCTAATTAGATAAATCTATAAACCTGAAAAGATCCTCAATGTGATCTAAAGTCAAATTATTGACTTATCCCAAGATTAAGTAATGTTTAAGTCCAAGGCCATATAGTTATATTTTGGGGAGTAATATGATGTAAAATCCTAGTGATGATTTTTTGAATGCCAATGGATTTTGGATATATATAGTTGAGGAGCCTTGTTTTTTTATGATTGATAGCCTATATAGGAGATGTATGGGTTATTAGGTTGTGCACATTAGGTACGTATTTTTTTCGAGGGAGTGAGGCTCAATGGGATATCATTTATGAAATTCCCACAATCTTTAGTTCCCTGATATAAATAAAAAATGAATGCGTATGATGATTTTTTTGAAGATCCCGATAATAGGTTTGTAAATTAATATATATAATAGTATTATTAGTTATGGTTTTATAGAAATCATACCTTGCATATGGAGTATTTCAAGATGTCAATGATGGATTGGTAGGTAAATCCCTAATGAAGTGGATTGATTACCAAGGGATGATAAGAGAATTTGATGGATTTTTTAGGATAGATTAACATCATGGAACTATAGAGAGGGGTTAATGTGTTGAATTTTTGGGTTTGATTAATGGGTCTCATGTTTGATAATCTTAATAGAATGTCTTTTTTCAGGTATGATTGTGTTAACAATATGAAAATATGGAAAATTATATGGTGTTTGTGTGTGTGTGTGTTGGGGGTCCCTATTGGTTGTTTTAGTGTAAATGTAATGATGTTTTCTTCAATCCATTGGGTGGTTCTAGATAAAGGAAAATAATTTATATTGTGTTACAGATGTATTATCGAGGTACCATTTTGTAATGTTTTAAAATTCTATTTGGTTATTCTATATATACCAGGATTTGAATTAATGATTAAATAACTAGTAAGTTAACCTGCTTATTGGTTGATTCTAGATATAATTCGATAAGTATACTAAGTATGAATATATGTTAATATAGGTTGGTAGTTAGAGACTAGATTAAAATAGTGGGTTATTGTTCCTAATGAAGGTTTATAATATTTTATTGGGATATTTGATAGAATTTGGATATAGTTATAAATATGTTTTCATGATGTATCCTATATATGATATGTATGGACTAATATGAGGAATCTGGTGTTAGAGTGACCTTGTCACATAGATTATAAAGGTAGTATGTGTCATAAAATAATGACTAATTATTTTAATTTTATATTTTGATAAAATGAGGTTGTGGTGATAAAAAATATTTCATTAAAGTGGTGACTAATAATTATTAAGTTTTAGGTTATAGTTTTTGGTGTGAATCTATTTGGAGGATTGAGTTGGAAGATAGTCATATGGATTAAATTTTAACTAAAAAATGAATAGCATTGTTAGATTCTAGTTGGTGTGATATAAATTAGATATCATTGTATGTACTTTTAGTGGATGCGAATAAATATGGTGGGATTTACATAATAACCTATCCCATTATAGGTCAATGATTTCAAATTAAATTTTAATTTTAATGAACCAAGATTATAGAGACTTATAATTTGGTGGAATGGATCATGTTTATGAGGTTTGGGTATTAAATTGAGTTTTTGTAGGATGGGTTTGTGTATTTAAGTTGTTGTAAGTTGATAAGAGAAATGTTGGGGTGGTCTTGCTACTGAACTTCAGTAGCAGAAGGGAGTATGGTACTTGGTTCATATTTCTGAGTACCCAGTGACTACTCTAGGTGGAAATACTATTGGATACCCACCATTAAACTGATGGGCCTCACCTTGTAAGATGGTGGGTACCTATTTCCCGAAATAAGGTGACTGGGTACCTGGTTATTTCCTAAGGGTTTTTTAGTTGGGGAAATAATGTCATTTCAAGGTCTACCCCATTATTTTCAACCTGAGTTCCAATTATGAGAGTTTTTTGGATAAATATCTCCCCCTTATTTCTCCCCTTTATTCCCATTTATTCCCCCATTGGTTGGTATTTTATCATAGGTTGTTTCATCTTAATGAATCAAGATACTCCCTATACACGTTCATTTTGTATTATCCTCCTCAATCTTTCCCTGATTTTAGATGGTTATACATTGGTATTTAAGGATAATTTGATAGATCATGGTGGAATCATCTTCAAATCATGGGCATCCTTAGTGATATGGATAAAGTGTTTTAAAATTGGGAATTTTTGTTGCTCTTCATTTCAAAAGAGATATGTCACCCCGTTATTTTTACAACTATTTTTTCTGATTTTTTTTCACTTTTTCATTTAATGAGGGTTGGTTCATGTAGATATTAATAGAAAGGGTTAAAAGGGAATGTAATGGTCCTTTAATATGTTACTAGTTTCAATTTTGGTCTCATGATGATGCTTGTTGATTTTTTTTGTGACTATGCGTTATAGGATTAAATTTAGAAATAATTTATAAATGTATATTATCAATTAATTAATCCTTTTGTTATAATATTTGGGTGTGAGAGTTTTATATGGCTTTTTCTAAGAATTAATGATCTTGTATAGTACATCTTAAGAAGTTATAACTCTAATATCTAGGGAGGTCATTCTTTTAATACTTAAACATATTTAGTGTAATAATGTGCCTTTGTTCACTTTATAGGGGTGTGGGTTTGGGAGGCATGAATAAGAATCATTTTGGATTAAAATGATTATTTGGATTTGGGTTGATCTTTTTAAAAGTAGAACGAGTAATCTATATATGGTTTGGGGATTTTGGAGGCACATTCTAAAGGAATTACCATGGGGTATCATGAATAGTTTGTTCCTCTAGATTTTTAGTATTGTTATAATGGATACTAGTTTGTGATAGGTGGAAAGGGTATATCAGTGACTTCCTATTGGTTATTTTATTCTGATACACTACACAATCCCCTATGTGATACAAAAAGACCATTTTGAATTTATCTTAGACAATGGAAAGGCCTCCCAGCCTGGGAGCCAATAAAAATAAATCATGGAACTTTGGAAGACTATTATTTTTTATATTTTGATTCATGTACCAACCAACTGTAGATGGGTTATTAGGAGTACTACCTAGAGGGGAATCACACATTAGATAATCCCATTTTTCTTTTTGTCCATGTTTGTCTTACACCACTATTGTAAAAATTACTTTTACTTGGTCCTATACATTTTCAAACAGTTCAGATGATTTTGGAGTGGTGTTATATGGAGTTTCATGATTGTGAATTATTATTCCTTATCATATCATCTTATAATTTTACTCAATTCTATCAACAAAGTGTCACACATTTTATATAATTGATTATAGGACAGTTTATTCCAAGATTAGGCTTGATACATTTCAATAATGATGCATCATTTATAAGAAAAATTCATCTCCCATATTTGTTTTCCTTATCAAGATTTAGTAATTACACAATCATTTAGTGTCTCGGAGCTATGCATAAGGTGTTATGGTGGCTTGGACCAGTAATAGCTGAGAAATCACCTCACCCTCATAAAAAAATAGCATTAAATCCCACAACAAGGGCTATTAGGTATGTTACTTGAGAGTAGTCTGGAGATAATAACATTGAAACTTAGAAAGTAACACATAAATATTCATATACATCATAATTATGGTGGAATAAAAAGTTTATAGGGGAAGTAAAGAATTAATTTTCCTTATTCACTTTTAGTCTATTCTATATCATTTGGTATCAAGTATTATGTTAGCCATTGATAAGTAGGAACATATAAGTTTCGTTGAAATTATGAGTTCTTTTCTATAACAATTAATTATATTACTATTATAACTAGTTGAATAAAAATATTTATAAAAAAATTATCAGTAATTTGTGTGATAGTCATTCTATATACTACTTATAGTTAGTTTATTCAATGGAATTCCCAAATTATGTTCTAAATATTTTAAACCTGATTATATTTTTTATTTATTAAACATTCCATATTAAATTTTATAGGATTCCTTTAATGTATTTCCATTCATTGTTTGGATCCTGTGAAATATTTCTTTAATTACTCTCTAAATCTTTAGAATTTGTTTTGATGGGGTTTTTTCCTATATTAATAGATAATATCTCTCCTTTTTTTAATTCAAACTTAATATTTCCTTAAGTAATAGTAGGATCACGACTTTACTTATATTGGCTATCAGAAATTTCATGTTCAGAATTAATTCATGAATGTGAATTGTTAATTTATATTATTTTTAAGTCATTTCATTCTTATTATTAGAGTTTTCATTCAACATTATGTAATTGATAACATAACCATGAATAATTATTTAAAGAAAAGTTTTTTATAATAAATTAATATAGAGGAATGGGGTTAAAACTCACCTTTGTAGTGTAGTTCCAAGTTTATTTTCTTGTCTTTCGTAAAGGGTATTAATATTTTTCTATACTCTATTGTAGAAAAAAAATCATATAAAACAAGATCCTAATATGTGGGAATGAAAATAATTTCAAAAACCATTAGCAAGACCACATACTACATTCCATTACTAGAGAAATATTTTTATTATATTATATGCAATGGGAAATGGGTTTTGTTGATGGGAACTCACTATTACTAAGGTCCCAAAAACCTTATATGGTGTTATTACCCAAAAAGAAGTTGAGAAATATATTCAATGGATCTACTTAAACTATGAACACGTCCAATTATTTGAAGAAAATTGTGAAAGGGATTTCTTTTCTCTGATTTAAATGGATCCTCAAAAGTGGTGGGATCTTATTATAGAGGATGGAATCGATTTTTGATTATAAGATCAAGATTTTTCATGAGGGTGTACAAGAGACCATGTAGAGTTAGAAAAGTTGAGATATTTTAGTGAAGTTAGTGTGAGGTTATTTTAGATTCTCTTCAATTAAAGTGGATGACTAGGAAATTTCATCAGTGTTACCGCCAAGGCCACATCAAGATAAACTAAACCTTAAAATAAAAGTAGTTTCATCTTTGTAGTAAATATTCCCATATTCAATGGTTATGTAAGAAAAAAGTATCAAATGGGTTTGGAAAATGTTTCTAGGTGATTTTTTTACCTTAGGGTTTATTATCTAGTTTAATTAATCTTGGTTTCCTCTAATATACTAGAATATTTATCCTAGTGGAACACTATAGAAGTAAATGTTGTTTAGTTATAGTAAATTATATTAGGAAAAAATTTATAACAAAAGATCAAAAAAAGGGTTCAATAAACATGACTATTATGGGGAAATTTAATACTTAATTTTCTGTATATCCATCCTCTATTAGAGTTACAACATAATACCCTCTTCATTTCGTGAGCCTTGTGGACCTGGGTGCTTCACGCCCTTTGATGTTGATCATCTAGTGACCCTCATTGATCCATGATAACCATATGGGTGATGTTATCATCCTTGATTACTTTGGGTTTTAATAATATTCTTATGTTTTATTCAACCATAGGTCACTATTGTCTTGTTAGGTTGCTATTAATTCTTCTATTATTATCCATGAGAGTCACTTGACTGAAGAATTTATGGTTAGTATGCAGGTATATTCCATTAAACCAATTTTTTTAGATTAATTTATAGTTTTTATAATATATTCTTAAAATATTTAATTAAGAAAAACTAACATTTCAAATTAATTGGTCTTTACTTATATTAAATGTTTTTTTGTAGTTTTAACATTGGAGTTACATTAAAATTTATGAATTTAATGATTTAAATTTAACCTCAATTGAATGATATTATAAAGGTTTCAAATTTTTTTAATTAATCTCAAGTTAATGATTTTGAATTTAACTTACAAACCTAGGTAACCACAATCAAATTTTTTTATGTTTAAACAATTCTCAGAAATTTTTATAAAATCTTGATTTAAGGATATCAATTTAAAAATTAAGTATTAAAAGTTATTTCAGAAAATAAATGGGTTTTTGAATTAAATCAAATCAAACTAGATGCATGATTTTAAATAGTCTCTCGATAATAGGGTTTGTGGAAAAAAGTTGGAAAAACATTATCTTAAATGATTTTATTAAGTATGTAATAGGAATTAAATTAGTTTCATTATATAATTATATTTCAATATATCTTTCCTTTATTAGTGGATTTAAGTTCAGAAATTTCTTGATTATAATACCCACCAGACTGCTATTTGGCTGTTTTTCATTAAAAACAAGGTTGAAATGGTTCATTTAACCATATATACATGAACCCATTATGAGTTTTCATTAAACCTACTCCTCCATAACTATTAACTTATAGGGAGATATTCTTTTAATCAGGGTTTTTATGGTATTGTTTTAATCCTTAAATCATGTGTGGTTTTTTTCTTATATTTTTATAAATTTTATCTTGGTTGGAGATTTTCGTTTATGTTTTCATAATGAAAGGGTTAAATAACCTTTTATCCTAGAGGTTAATTCTATTTTTAAAAATTTTAATAGAAACTATGGGTTCATTATTGATGGAACTACATCCTACAAAGATTTCTTTTAGATTTATTATTCTAAAAAATGTCAAAATTTTATGATGTTTTTGAGTGACTCCATATACATTGACAAATTTTAGAACTTGGTGGATAGACCTAAAGGGTGGAAGCCTATAGTGTGAAATAAGGTTTTTCAAATGAAAAGTAAGATAAAATTTAGAGCTTCTACCTATAAATATCCCATAGTTTGAAAGAGTTACCAAAAAATTAAATGTATTTACTATGGAGAAACCTTTTCTCTAATTATAATGATAAAGTGGATGCATATATTTCTTTACATAACATCCCATTATGATTATGATATATATCATATGGATTTCAAAACCACTTTACCCAATGTCAGTATTTTTGATTATGTTTATAAGATACATATAGAAGGTTTTTAAGTACTAAATGACCATTATAAGGATTTAAATTTTCAAAAGTCGATTTATTTATTGAAGCAAGATTCTCAGAGTTGAAACACCATGTTTGATAATGTTATTAAAGAGTTAAACTTCATCTCAAACATAAATGATTCATATTTTTTAAAATTATATTATTTAGAATTATATTATATTTATAAGGGTTTTTTAGATGAAATATTTCTTATCATAATTGATATCCTGAATTTTATTTTTATAAAGGTGTGGTTTTGAAAATGATTCTCTATAAGTTAAATATATGAGGTAATATATATACTTGGTATAAAGATATCTAGATATAAATAAAATAAATTTTATAATATGATTAAAAAAACATATATTGTAAAAGTACCAATTATTTTGAGTATGGTTTACACTAAGAAGAAGTATTTACTTGTGTTATAGAGAAATAATCTTATGAGGATTAAAAATCCTTATAAATAGTTCAAAATAATTAATAATACTCATTATTCATGAACCATAGGTTCTTTCATGTAATCCATGTTGTGTAATGGAATTGATGTTTCTTATACTTTGACAATAACATAAAGATACCAATATAAACCAAATAAAACTCCCTTTATTTCACTCAATAATATCATTAAGTATATAAGAAGAATTAATGTTACAATCTTGGTCTTTGTAGAACTGGATAAGCTCATTATAATTGGTTACACTGACACAAGTTTCTAATATGATATGGTAAACATGCGATCTCAATATAGTTTTGTGTTTTACCTAAATGATGGACCTATCCATCGAAAAATTCAAATACAAGATACCATGTTAGGATCAAAAATATGAAAATAGTACATTAATGCATCCAATTATATGAAGGAATCTATTTGTATTATGAATTTATTCACTGGACATTGGATGGTTCCTATCGTTGAAGGAGAAATTGATCTTTTTTATGAAAACTATATAACAATTTTTTGGGAAAGGAGATTATTCTCTCTAAAATATTAAACACATTCATCACTAATACTATATATTTAAATATATTGTTGATATAGGTGATGTAAAGATAACTTGGGTGGCTATAGATGATAATGTTTATGATACTTTGACAAAACAATTAGTGAAACTAAATAACGAGGGTCATATTCAAACTCTTAGTGTTAGATACATGAGATATTAAATTTAATGATTGTAAAATTTATCATGGTTTTATAATGAAAGAAATATGAATTTATTTTTTATGATTTTGTGATGAATTTATATTACATGAATAGTGGGATCATAGTATACCCTCAAAGTATGAGTTTGAGTCATCCCCAATTGATGATAATCATAGTTTATTATTGGATGTGATGATATGTTCAGATTATTATGAGTGAAATCTCATATGAAATAAAAAAATTTATATATTGTATGAAGAATAAAATCATGTGATCAAAATTTGAGACTAATTATCTTGATTGACCCCCTAATGTATATGAAATAACATTCCATATGGTCATTGATATACATATGGGGGTGTACTTATTATGAATAACTATTAGATGAGGTTTGTGAGATACCTTGCAGAATAAACTTCAAACTATGATATATTTACTACACAATCCTCTAGTTTTAGCTACTAGGGTGGTGTTTGGGTATATTACTGATCATATCATCAGTTTTAATATAACCAAGATGGGATTTTTCAACTTTGTCATGAACCAACCTAAATAACATAGTAAACTAAAATTTAAATTAGTCCTAACATGTCTTGAAAGGAATTTTCAATCCCCATGGGCCCAGAAACATGTTCTTAGGTATCTAGAAATGACTAAGATAGAAAAATTTCACCACAAGAAAACCATATGAATTAAAATAACTGATAATAATAAATAAATATCCAGTATTCCATTAGAATCATCAAGAAAATTTCCACAAGGAAGAAAAGTCAACCAAAAAAACATCTCATAACCAACAACAACATCACCATAATATATTTATGAAATAAGTGTAACTCAAACTCCAACCATAACCACAAACTCCCAATGTCCCACTATCATGATTACCCACCACGTCCAAGTGGTTATTTACTTTTACCTAGACATGACATAAGAAATTATACAAAATCCAAAAGGAAAAGTAGGGCGTGGGCAACATTATCTTAGTAGGATCTCACCAAGAATATCATAATAAATCCATATCAAACAAAACAAAAGTTATTCATTTTAAATAAAAAATAGAATGATAATATTTTCACATATCATAATAAAACATTCTTTACAAATAATTCTAAAGGAATGTAAATAAATCATGAATAAAAATTTCAATAAAAGTAGGTTTGATAAATAATTTCTTAAACCATGAAATTTATAAATAATTTTAAATAAATTTCAATCATAGATCCATGTTAATGATCGCAAGTGTTTGTTAGTTTAAGGATCATGATTCTACATAATCTAATTGAAATATGGCTATAGGTGTGCACTCTTCCCTAGATTTGAATCCGTGGGGGAATAATATTTCATCCCAACGAATGAACCCCTATAATTAAGAGTATTAATCATTATTATCATCATCAATAAATTTCTATGTAGATATAATATATTCAGAACATTTATATTTAAGGCCACCTACCAAACTCCCCAGTATCATTTGTGATTCAATTAGATCAATCGAGGAAAAATAATTTGTCTCGAATTAGTTTCATAAATCAACATTCAAGGATCACAAAATAATGTTTTCAAAAAATCCATTTCGTTTCAAAAACCTATGCCATATAGTTTTCATAAAAAGTTATGCTTTTCAAATCAATTAATTTCATTTAAAAATCATAAAAAATTTCAAGTGATTATCTTAAGAATCATATTTAATGTCTTCATTCAAAAAATACAATCATTTCAAATCCATTTTATGAAAATGAACACTTTATTTGAAAATAAATAATCATTTCAAATCCATTTTACAAAAAAATTGTTTTGATCGATATGAATGACTTATTAAACCAGATACCTCAATTCATGATCTCATCAACACCCGATAGGGTATCTACAAGTTGAGGGAGGAAAAAGGGTAGAATCAAACAAGAAGGGATAATAGAAAAAAAACTATTTCAGAATAATATAAAATTAATTATCTCTAGAAAAATGAGAGAGATAGAAACCCACACCTTTCCGATTATTAAAGAAATTACAATGACCAAATAAGATCCAAGAAAAAAATCCCAATTCCATGATGGATATATTAAAAATACAAAAAATATCATATCAAAAACCTTTAATATATTATCAAAATCCCTGATATGTGGTTCCATTCAAGAGGAAAATGGATGATCTAGAAGAAAGATGAATCATGAAAAGAAACTGTTATATACTTTAAAATATCAAGATCCAACACTCAAAGATCAACTGAAATAAATAAATAGGAGGTAAGGAATCTCAAAAATCTCAAAGAGGGGTATCATTGGTGAGGATACTTTTCCAACATGAGAATAATGTGAGAAAATTTAGTTGTTTTATGACTAAAAAGAAAATTTAGATTAATTAAAATCACATCACACAGTCTGGACACATAGTTTTTCAAATCATATGAAAATCATTTGGGACATGCCAGAACTAATTTGAGTTTCATTTTATTTGTTCAACCTAGTTAGTTCTTGAAGCACTCATATAATTATCAAATAAATCAACGACCATGATTGAATTATACTAAGGAAATTAATTACCATGATTAGTTAAGTCACTTGTTATGCGCTTCACTACATTGATGAATTGAATGCAATGTATTCATTAAAACTTGTTATTATAATTTTAATAATCATGAATGTATGAGATTGACATTACTAGATTGAAATTTTCTATATCTAGTGGTCACTATATGTCAAGGTAAATGGGATTATATAATTATAATTATAATTTATATGATATATCTTGTTATATAAATATCCATATATAGATGTGAGGTTGTTTGATTGAGATCACAAAAGACATGTAACATCATAATTGTGGATCCAATTAAATGGTAACCCAAGTTGGTTGGCCACATGGCCTCAAACGTGCCTCCCCATATAACAGAGTTAGCTAATTAGTAGCATGGGTAAAATGGTGACACAGTGGGAAGAATATACCCTTATGATCAGAGTGGAATAGTAGTATATAAAATAAAGTAACAACATAAGTAGATGAATAAAATATCATCATATGATGATAACAATGACTAAAAATAAATAATAAAGGAATGTATAATCATGTATGTTTATGCTACATTGTACAAGTAGCCTAAATACAACAGGTAGTAGAATACATAACAGGTATACATGGAAGTAGGTATATAATACATGTATAATAAAAAAAACTAAATCCCAAAGGATATCCCCATGAGAATCCTAATCATAGGCTCAGTACTATGCTCTTAAGCTCCTATAACCAAGTCTACAACACATAATAAAACCCAAAATACTGATTCGATAACCATGAGGTCTATCCAAGTACTAAATGGAAGCCCATATAGAGTGTGAGATAAGCTAAATAATACACCACAAGTGGCGTCTAATTTATCCCAATACTTGAATATAAAATACAACATTATACAAGTATAACAAAAGGAAGTAAATTAATAAATATAATCAATTTGGGACCAGGTTCCTCAAAGGAGACCTGACTAACAATACTTTCTTCGACCTAAGTTAGGATATCTATTATTATGTGTCACCATGTATATATGTTATATATATATGTAGATACGTATTCATATATATATTTACTATATTGGAAATAAAATATATAAACAAATATATAAATACGTAGTACTATCCAGGACCCGAGGCATAACTCATACATCCATAAATAATCATAATATTCTCTTATTTTAAGTAAGGGTCACCATAACCACATGTCTCATAGAATAATAAGTAATTCCAAGCCCGTGTATCATGAATAACAAGGGATTCAATGCTCGAGTATCATGTAGAAGGAGGGACTACATGCCCGAGTATCATGAACAATAAGGGATACCATGACCAAGTATCTTGTGTAATAAGGGAATCCACACTCAATTATCATGTATATTACGAGCCGCCATGCCCGAGTATCATGTGTAATAAGGGATTCCATTCTTGAGTATCACTGTTCAAGTATGAATAATAAGGATTCCATGTCGATATGCAATCCATATCACAATTCAAGTATACAAATTGAGAAATTTCATTTATAAGTAATTAATAATTCCATGGAAATGTCAATGAAATTTACTATTAAAAATAAATATATTTGTTTCCCCCTTTTTATTGAATTAGACCACGACCTCCTAGGTGGTTTTGTTAGAAAATAGGGCATGGTTTTCATTTCATCTAATTTAATTCAATTTAAATATCTATTACATTAGAGACAATTCAACACACCTCAAAGGTGATTAAAGTGTACTAAGAGATTTATAATCATAATAATTTACACTAACACACCCCAAGGGTGGTCTGGTTTCCGAATTAAGGCATACAATTCATGTTGTATAATAAAAACACCCCAAGGGGATTTTTATGAGTTGAGTTGAAAAACTTACAAAGGTTTAATTAAATGTACAATCTCTATCCAATTTAAGGCATTAGGTTCTATGTAATCAATTTATCATTTATGGGTAAATACATGGAAAATCTGATGCATGACATAATGACATATATTATAAATGATGATACTTTAAGGTAAAATACTTAGACCAACTACCTCATTCTTTGGACACTTCACCCATCCATTATTGGGATTTTATTTGAGCTAATTTGAGGTTAAATGAATATAAAAACAAACACCCTAAAAATAGGGCACACGAGCTCACATGGATTTAGCATCACATATGGCAAGACAAATGTAATGACCCATATTATTAGAAAAGGTATAAATAATTATTTTTTCAATTTGGATCTATTTTTTAGTCACAGTAAAGGTGTGCTCTGTCCTATGGAAGGAATGAGGAGCATCTAAGGATTGTTTGGATCCTAGAGTTATTGAAAATGGGATAAGAAACTAGGCCGCATTGTTAGTTATAATCGTGCCACCCTGGCCACATGGTTTGTCTAAAACTGTGCGGTTGCAGATAGAGGAAACTATAGGATGCACGATTTGTTAGAAATAATGAGAGGTAAGGTTCATGTATGTCTAGATCTTATGTATTTTTTGACAGTGGGATTTTGCAAGGTTTGTGCACAGTTTGGGAAACCGTACACCTTAACCATGTGTGTGAATTTCTTAAGAAGTGGCTATAGAATGGGTTGTACATGATTTGTTCAAACCATGCGAACAAACCGTACAACCACAAATATTTTTTGTAAAATTACCTTGTTTAACTGAATTAACCCTTCTTCCTCTAGTGTTCCAACATCTTTATTCACCTCCCTTTGAGTTCAATTTCTCCCAAGGATAGGCATTAAAGCTTCTCCTCCATTTAGTGTCCACTGTTTAATCTGTCAGAAGCATTGGATCCATCTCAGTAAGCTCCCATAATCTCTCAACTCCTAAAAAATTTAGTCTTTACATCCATTACACTATTTAGGTGTAGGCTCATATGCCCTATTTTCAATGAATTGCACCATTTCCTAGATCTCTTCAAACTTACTCTGAATTTAGGGCCAATATCGAGTGAGGTTTCATCTACCGTCCTAATGTATGTGGTCACAAAGTTTTCCCTATGAGTTTTTCAATTTGTAATTATGATTTTCTTCCACATGCTAGACTTTACTGAGAATCCCCTTTATATTTACTTCCTTCATGTCTAATGGATACTTACATCTAATTAGATACATATTAATACTTATTTAGGGATTTAGGGTTTATAAATACCTTAAATGGTCACCTTGGGACGTTCTTAGTGAAATTTTTCAATGAGACTAATTGGTTCAAATTCCCAGAACTCCTTTTATTTTTTGTCTTAGTTTATAAATGAAAGTACCCTTGATACATGTGTATTTAATGAAACCATAATCATGTGTTTGGAGTTTGATCATCTTGTAGATAGAATTTCCCAAGTAGGTATATACCATGTTTCCCATAACACCTTCCCTTGAAACTTGAGCCTTAGTAAAAGAATTTTTCATGCTCTAATAAATTGTAAGGATTGAATTGAATGAAATGGATAATGCATGATGGGTTGAATTTCTTAAAATGAATTGATTGGATTAAACTATTGAAATATGTTTGGTGGTTATACCATGGATTTTTATTATGCCTTAAAAATGATTATTTAAATTTTAATGATGGAAAATGCATTGAATTTGATAAAAGAGATTTATGAGATGTAATAACTCATATATTGTTTTAATAAATGTGATATTCCACTTATATGTATATGGGTTATATGAATGAAATGTATGGGATGTAATTCCCCACACTAGATATAATTACAACACACCTTTATAGAGGCTGTGTATAATGGAAAGGGGTGTTGATCTAAGACGTAAATCACACTCCCTTACATTGGATATTGATGATTTCATCTCATAATAGAGATACTTTTTAGGGGGATGTGATTTACACACCACATTCCATGATAGAGTGTTTCCATGGTGGCTTAGTCACCATCCCGAGTGTTGTAGAATGATGTCTATCACTATTCATCAAATGTAGAGAATGTACCCTATTGCATGATACTTTAGCCTTATTAGACTGGTTATGGATGCCTGAGATATTCCCTAGTCTAGTCCATTACTAGTATCCAGGTATATAGACATTAGGCATCATCACACACTTATTTCATATAGGTGGATGAAACATAGAACACACACACACACACACATATATAAATATATATATATTAACAATATTTATATATATAGTGACTTGATTAGAACCTCCTACCGATATTGGGATGAAGCAGGTAGACTCACCAGGTGTCCTATGGGAACCTGAGTGGGATCATTGTTTATTTCTACATTGTTTTACTATTTTCTTATACTTGAACACTATTTATTTATGAGAATTTCTTGGATTACATATAGACACTAATAGTGGTGTCCTACTAATATTTTTACCTCACAACCTACTCTGAATACTTTTATTACATAAGGAGACTATCATTCTATAGGTATTGATATGGGAAAAGGCCTTGCTACAGGTTTTTGACTTTTCATACCTAGTTGGATCATAGGAGTAGAGAACCGGGAAGAGACTCGAGATGCTTATGGAACTATTTTTTCCAATTTTTATTTTTTTATAATTGGATATAATGATTTCATATGAATGTTGCTTTTGTATTATGTAATTATACGCATCAATGTATCAAAAAATTCCTTAGAGGCTTTTTAATTATTATCAGTTGATCAGTTATCTATTTCTTTTACTGTTTAATTATTCAGTTTTCTCACCACACTTCTACATTTGTTCATTGATTTTTTCTATTATATTATGATTCCACTATTGATTGTATATGTTTATATATGATATGATACTATGAAATAAAGGTTAGTATTCCCAATATACCACCATCACAGCCTCACTGTTAGTTGGAAACCACTGAATTATGAGGAGGCATACTTGAGGCCATGTGAACCACTGAATTAGGGAAAGAGTTAAGTGGACCCTATGTTAGGAAGTTACAAAGTGGTATTATAGTGGTTCCTTTATTAATTTACTATTTAAATATAGTATATTAGAAATTTGGCTATACTAGGGACTTATTTATAATCTATGTTTGGGTGTCGCGAATCCATGTTTGGGGTAAAGGCCAAGTTTACGGAATTATAATTTTAGTTATGATTTTTCCTACCACTGTTGATACGAATTCTTTATTGGGTGATGCACTTGGGTTTTGATGTTATTGATATTGATGTTATTGAAACTATTATTTATTTACTATCACCTAATGAAATTAAGGAAATTCATTGCATGCGTCATTATTGAGAATCCTAGGTTGAATATTCCATCCATTTTCCTATGTCATGTCTATTTTCATCGTGAATTTTCTTGTCTCATATTTATTGTACATTGATATCTATTGAATTGTGCTGACACTTCTTGCAGGGATTGGGAAAACATAATTGATACTTAAATTTCCCACCTTAACCTGACAATGTTTTCTTGAATATGTAAAATAGACACTATAATCATTAAATTATAGAACATTGAGATATGGAACATGAGTCATATGATATAGAATGTGTTATGGTGTGAGATGAATGGATATCATATTTTGGTTCATAAGTAGTATGGGTCCTTATGGATTGAAAGTGGTATACCATCTGATTGAAGTATTTTTATGTGATTATAAAACTTGAAATAGAAAAAATTAAAATGAATATGAATTGTAAAGAAAGATCATCCTTATGTTATATATCTGACATATAGACTCAGACCCAAACCTAACCTTAGTAGTGGGTAGGGGGTATCTCTTATGTTGGTATGTCTAGTTATGACCTCTTCTACCATTTGGACATGGATTTTAAAGTAGGTATAAAGGTATGGTTATACCTTTAAGAAGGCCTTAAACCTATACTATATTTTCACATGATGTTGATATAATTTCTTAAATATTTTCTGATTCCTATTTTTGGAATTATAGAATTATTACACCATGATTTCCTCTAATCGCATGCCCTAAAGGCGGTAACGACCATATACCTGAGGTTGAAATCCTTGAGCTTATAGTGATTCATCCTTTAGATCCACCTGTGGATCCTCCACCTGTTCCATATGTGGGAATTGATTCCCATTACCAAGAGGAGTTTTTGAGTTTTCTTCAGTCAATGCATGGTGGTGTTTGAACTTCCTCTATTATGGTAGAGTTGACTTGTGAGTTTCAGTAGAATCATCCTTCCACCTTTTCTATATATGTTAGAACTCATGCTATGGATTCTTGGATAAATGAAATATTATATATATTCGATAATCTTAAGACAACTCTAGAGTAGAGGGTTAATATAGAAGACTATATTCTATGCGATTCATCCAAATGGTGGTGGGATGTCATCACCCAAGAATATCAACACCATGATATGGTCTGGCCTGATTTCTAAAAGACCTTTTATGACTACTTCATTCTACAGACTCTAAGGGATGAATGTTCTAGAGATTTTATAAATCTACAGTAGGGAAACATGTTAGTTATGGAATAATCTTCTCATTTAAAAGAGTTATAATGATTTTATCCCACTCAAGATTCTGATGAAATTATGATCACTAGACGATTCAGGTGTGGGATGTTTTACAACATCTGATTATAGGTTAACTTGATTAAGTTGAAAACCATTTTTGAAATTATCAAACAGGACCTTACTAAAGAGAGTAATTTCTGTGATACTGAAGGAACTAGTTTGGTTGGATAAACACCTTGGGAATCTAATGGTTATTCTTACAATATAAAGAGGTATTTTGATACTACTCGTAGAGGTACAAGTAGTCAAGCTTTTTGTGTAGAGATTTTTATTATTTTCCACCAGTATGGGATGCCTGGAAATTTTAGATCTTAGGTTATATCGTATAAAGTAAAGTGTAGATGCCATGAAAGGATGAGCCATTCCCATCATTTCTGCAGGTGTTTCCATCCAGTTCCTTGTGTGTGGGGATCTGTATCTACTCCTTGGTCAAGGGAAGGTTTAGTAGGATCACATCTGGTAGTTGGAATACCACCAGCCAACCAGGAAAAGGTGGTGGTCAAGGTAGAGGTAGTTAGACTTATGATTCTTAGCACTAGTAGAGAGGGATTTATTAGGGAATGGAGGTAGTGAATCAAGGTTGCAGTACACGATGACTACGTACTGTTCTGTCTATTCCACAGAAGCAGAGCACCAAACCTTCTAACAAAGAAGATACTATTCTATTAGCCCACACTTTAGTGTCTTCTTTATTTGATATAGGCGCATCTCACTCGTTTATATTTTCTATTATTATGAATAGTTTGGGCATTTACATTGAGAACTATCATGGAATTATGATGCCAAATACACCATTAGGAATCCATTCATAGGGAATTCTTCATTTTAGGGACTTTCCCCTTGATATAGGTAGTTACCTTTTTCAGATGGAATATTTTCATTCTCTAAATGATGAGCTTTGAATTAAACAACACAATGAACTTGTTAGTTCCATACTAATCCCACATTAACTGATATCATCAAAGGGTGATGTTTACATCACTAGAGGTAATTAGGCATGTTCATAAGGGATAATGAGATATTGGTACAACAGGAGCAGGACCTGAGCAGTAAAGGCTGGGTAGTGTGATAATTCAGATTGGTAGTATTTTCCTTAATGACCAGGGGTTACAAACCTCTATATTCTATCCAGTAGTGGATCATTTTAGTTATTTATATCTTGAATACCTCTATAGTATAACTCTATTGTGAGAGGCGGAGTTTACTATTGACATTTTTCTAGGAGAAGAACCAGTGACCATTCCCCATTATAGGATGGCACAAAAGAAGCTTATGGATCACAAGAAGTTGTTGGAGGATTTGGAGGATAAAGTCTTTATACACCCCAATACTTCTCCTTAGGGTTCACCGATCATTTTTAACAAGAAGGTAGACAAATCCCTTTAGTATCTATGTGGATTATAGTCATTTGAACTAGTTCACTATAAATAATCAGTATCCACCACCAAGAATAGATAAACTCTTTGATTAGCTATGAGGACAGAAAGTGTTATCAAAGATAAATATGAGGTTGAGCTATCATAAGGTTTGTTTCCAGAATTCATAAATAAATCACACAACTTGTAAGATTTCGTATAGTCTTTATGAGTACCTTATTCTGTCGTTCGGACTCACGAACCCACCTGTAGTCTTTATGGCTCTTATGAATCGGGTTTTCCACCTGTATATGGATTCATTTGTGGTTTTATTTGTTAAATACATCTTGGTGTATTAATGATCTATACACGACCATAATACCCATCTTGAGGTCATGATAAAAAAACTAAGAGACCGTAATCTTTATGCGAAACTTAGTAAATTCCACTTATAGATTGATAAATCCTACTTCCATGGTCACATCATATCAAATTCTGGATATTTAGTTGGCCTAGAGAAAGTAAGAGATGTAGTTTCCTAGGATAATCCCAAGAATTTATTTTACATTCATAGTTTCTTTGAGATAACCGGGTATTACAGATTCTACATATAGGATTTCTCATGCCTTGTAGTGCCGATTATTAGCTTGATAAATAAGGGTGTGAAATTTTTATGGTCATACTCTTGTAAAATATCATTTAAGAGATGTACGTTAGATAGGTTTTACATCTTCATGGAGATCATTATTCTAACATTTATGAAAGAGACACTCATTTCACATCATGATTTTTTAGGGTTTTTATAAGGCCTTGGGTACGCAGGTACTTATGAGCACGACCTATCACCCACAGATAGATGGATAGATAGAACATACGTTTTATGTTATGGAATACATTCTCTATGAATGAGTCCTTGATATTAGGTGTTCCTATATGAAACACATTCCTCTCATTGAATTTTCTTATAATAATAGATTTGAGGAAACCATCACGATGGAACCCTATGAAGCCTTGTATGGTAGAACTTTCCACTCACCTCTATGCTGGTTAGTGGTAGGAGAGGTAGTTATGCTTGGACCATGTCTCATGAAAGACACTACAAACCAGGTTGAATTGATTAGAAATAGCATGTTGAAAGCTCAATCAAAAAAATAGTTATATTTCAATAGACTCTGAAGACCTCTTGAGTTCGATGATGGAAATTGGGTTTTCTTTCGAGTCTCTCCCAAGTTAGGGAATAAACCTATTCAAAAGTTGGGTAAGCTCTCACCATGGTTCGATGGACCCTTTGAGGTTTTAAAATGGATTGGACTGGGGGATTAAAAGTTGTAACTTCCTAAAAAATACCGGTCTATTCTTAATGTATTTCATGTATCTCAACTTTACTAATACTATCCAGACACCGCAAATGTCTTTCAAATTGATGATATTGAGTTGGAAATCGATGATTCCTTCGAGGATTACCCAGTTTGTATTATTGATCATAGTTTAAAGACACTCTGAGGTGGGTCCGTTCCTCTAGAAGAGGTGTTATGGACGTATATCCAAGTACTGAATGAGATATAGGGAAATAAAGCTGATATATGAGATCATTGTCCTGATTTATTCTTTATTGATACCTATTTACCCTCAAAATGCCATCTTGGGGATGAGTTACTTTAAAGAGGAGAGGTTTTGATGACCTATCTTACTAATGAAGGTACAAATAATTATTTTTACAAATTGAATCCCATGTTTAATCATAGTAAATGTGTGATATGGACTAATGAATGTCTGATGAGCATTCGGTGCTTGTTCAGAGGTTAAAGTTATAGAAAATAGGCTAAAAAACTGGGACACATGGTTAATTCTAACTATGATTCCCAGGCTGCATGGTTTGTAAGAAACCATGCAGTTGTAGACAAAGAAACCTGTAGGCCACATGATTTTTTTTAAAACTATGTGAGCTAAAGCGCACAACCATTTCCATCTTATATGTTTTTGGATAGTGGGATTTCACACGATTAGCACATGGTTTGGGAAACTGTGCTTCTTAACTGTGCTTGGTAATTTCTTAAGCAGTCGTTGTAGCATGGTTTGTGCATGGTTTGTTCTAACCATGTGAAGAAACTGTACACCCCCTAATTTTGGGGTGAAATTATTATTTTCACCCCACTAATGTTTTAAGACTTTTCTCATTTCCCTTTTTACTCTAGGGATCCAATGCCACTCTTCTTATCTCTTTGAACTCTCAATTTATCCCATGTATACGCATTGAAGTTAATGCTTTATCCAGTGTCGTTCTTCCATCCGTAATAAGATTTGGATCTTTCTTGGTATACTCCCCTATTCTATTAACTCATATCAATGTTTATCTTTCCATCCATTTCCTTATTTAGGTGTAAAATCATATGCCCTATTTTCAGGGAATTGGATCATTTCTCATATCCATAAGAAGATGCTCCGAATTTAATTCTGATATCCAGTGAGGCATCATCTATAACCCTAAGGTAGGTGGTCGCATATTTTTCCTTATTAGTTTCATTGTTTTGTAATTATGTCATTGTTCTGTATGCCGACCATTCCCGAGCATCACCTTTATATTGGCTTCCTTCATGTATAATCGATAATTGAACCTAATTACTTACTTATTGGTCCTTGTTCACTGATTTAGGAAAAATAAACACCTTAAATGGTCACCCATGGGGTGTGTCTAGTGGAATTGGCCAATGAGGATAATTTGTTCAAACAACCAGAACCCCTTTTATTGCCCGAATTATTTTTTAAATGAAATTACCCTTGAGAAATGTGTATTTAATGAAACCATATGAACCTTTTATCTATTTGATCGTCTTGTATATGGAATTTCAAATATAGGAATATTCCATGTTTCTCATGACACCTTCCCTTTACAATTATGCCTCGGTAATGAAATTTTTCATGAATTTCTAAATTGAAAGGTTTGAGTTGAATGAAATGGATAATGCATGAGGGGTTTCTTTTCTAAAAAACAATTAAAGTGTTTAAATGGTTGACATATGTAGGATTGTTAAACCATGCCTTTTTCTTATGCCTTAAAAATTTTATTTAAATTTTTATGCTTAAAATGGTTTTGAATTTGATTTAAGGGATATATTGGTGATAATTATCATATATTATACTGATAAATGTAATTATGCCTCTTCTATGTATTTGGGATATACAAATGAAATGAATGTTAGGTAATTCCCTATGCTAGATATAATTATAATGCACCGTTATAGAGGTCATGTATGATGGTAATGGGTGTTGAGCCAAGAGGGAAATCACACTGCCTTACATCGTGTGTTGAGCATGACGTATCACACCAGTCATAATATATAGGTGATAGGTTTATGTGCCATGTTCCATGATAAAGTGTTTTCATGGTGGATAACTCTCTATATTGAGCGTTGTAGAATGACGTCTCTCACTCTTCTTAGGATATCAGGCATGTAACCTATTTCATGTGCCTTTAGGATCATTAGACTGGTAATGCATGCCTAAGTTACACCTCGGTCTAGTCCAACACTAGTATTCTAGGTATATGAACATTAAGAATCCTCACATACTTTGTTCATATAGTTGGATGAAATAAAACAAAACTACATATACATATATATTATTACTATATATATATATATATATATGGTTCCATGATCAGACACTCCTATCGGCTATGGGCTAAAGAAGGTAGACTCACTTGGTGTCTTATAGGAACTTCTGTGGGATAGATGTTTATTTATGCATTATTTTACTATTATGATATATATGAACACTATTTAGTTATGACCACCACTTGGATTACCTGTAGACACAATTGGTGGTGGCCTACTAATATGTTTATCTCACACCCTACTCGAGTTGCCTTTGGTAACTGAGAATACTATCATTCTATATGTATTGATAAGGGAAAAGGCTCCACTATAGGTTGTTTAATTTTTTCCTAGTTGGATATTAGGAGGAGAGGATCATGCTTAGAATTGAGATGGTTATGAAAATGTTTTTTGTATTTCTTTCTTCATTCTATTCAATTTAATATCCTAATTTTATCTTTATGTTCCTTTTGTATTACCGCATGAAAGCATCGATGTATGAGACACTTCCTTATTGAGTTTTTGTACTATTATCAGTTGATTAGTTATATATTTCTTCTAATTATTCTTTTTTCTATTTTCTCTATATGTTTTGTTATTATTATTATTATTATTTTTTGTAATATTATGCTTACTCTATTGATTGTATCTGTTTTTTATCCGATGTGCTACTCTGACATGAGGGTATATTCTCCCCACTATACCACCTTTACACCATTGCTACTAGTCTACAGGCTCTGGAATACGGGGATATACACTTTAGGCTTTGTGACCCACCAGATAAGAGCACAAGTTAAGTGGTTCCTAGGTCAGGACATTACAATTAAGGAAGGAGAAAAGAGTAATCATAGACAAATAATTATGTATCCCATGCACCTAAGAATGCTCGATTCTGAGTCCGAATGAGGGAGAACCATGGAATCTTAGGAGAAGGACAAGGGTGAGCTCAAGTGGATGATTTTCATTGGATAAATGAGAGATAAAAGGGGTGCATTTTGGGATAAATATGCTTAGGTAAAATTGGTAAAATCTACCCCTATAATGAGGTGTATGGTTTGGATGCACGGTTTTCCAGACCATATATTAACCCTATGACTACACCACCTTAATTTGGAACCCATTAAATAGATAAGAGGATAGTTTGATAAATTATGAACAACCCTTGTAGATCCAATTTGATGATTTTTATATTCCCCCACATAGCTATGCAGTCTCAGGTGCACAATTTAAAAAACTGTGTACCCCCCTCTAGGTCCCTCACAGTTGAGGGTCATGGTTAGCACTAACCATGCACTAACCGTGAGGATCACATTGGCTTTACAAAACTAGGATTTCAAAGCACAACACTCCAGAAACTCTACTAAACTCCCTCAGTCTATAAAATCTAACTAAACAAAACACATTTTAGTGTTGTAATTTTTGAAATTGAATTATTATTCTCAACTTATGATCCCTACCATCCACCAAATAAAAATTTCAAACTCCATTGGAATTTCCATCATCTTAAAAACTAGGGATCTCACAAGAACCCTTTATATATTGAGTAGCATTGAAATTTTTTTAGGGGATACTATTTTATTACATCTATGAATTTTAGAATTCAGATTTTTTTAATGCTAAAATGGATCATATGCTCACATATTTGGGACGTAGAATATGGATTTATATTTTTTTCAATGTGTTTGTTTTAAAATGAAGATAGTTTCATGCATCCAAAAAAGTTTTCAGTGATTTTTAAAAAGTTGTAAAGTATTGTATATTGTCTCTTTGGGATTTTGGTGAAAGTGGGAGATTGATATATATGAACTAATGGGTGAATTTTATAATAAAATACATCTTTATCACAATCCATAATATGGGAATTTCTTATATCCTACGATAAAATAAAAATATATCACTAAAGGTTTAATTAGGCATGAGATGCCAATACCATTTTGAATGATATGGATTATGATATAGGACATAAAGTACATGGTTTCTTCCATATATAAAAAATGGATTTTCTATAGTTTTGAATCATATAGTTTATTCAACTATGGCATTAAATATTTTTTATAATCATTTTAATTATTCAAACAATTATATACCTGAATGGCATGTGATATGTGTAATGCATGTTATCTACCAAGAATCGACATCTGACAATTTAATTCCTTAATTAAATAAATCAAGCATATGTAAATGATTGCTTCCATGTATTGAGGTGTGTGGAACACTATCATGAAAAGATGAATATTTCTTCCTTGACATTTCTTCATTTATCTTTTAGTATAAGGTATTAATACATCATTGGATTTTACAGGATCCTCTAACAGTGTATGAGGATTATAA
This sequence comes from Viscum album, assembly GCA_963277665.1. Classification (NCBI taxonomy): domain Eukaryota; kingdom Viridiplantae; phylum Streptophyta; class Magnoliopsida; order Santalales; family Viscaceae; genus Viscum; species Viscum album. The sequence goes on along the minus strand of OY728136.1, from coordinate 1,934,988,388 downwards.
AAGATAGGGAGATACCTATAGAGTATAGATTTCTTTGGATATTTCATAGTGATCTCTATCAAACATACTCTATAAATATGGATCCTTCTTCACTCGAGCTATGCTTGTTTTAATTTTAATTCTAGATTCACATGTTGATTTAATGATGATATATCATGTCAAAAAAGAGGTTTCTTTCACTTTTTTGGGAATGAAATGATCCTATAAAACACAAAAAATATAATATCATACATGTGTATATATTTAGTGAATAATTTATTCATTTTTTTATATATTTAAACTTTAATTTTTGAGTGATTACGAAATAGAAAAATATAGGTTTTAGTTTTAAAATGGATACTTGATAAAGAATAATTATATAGAAGAAAAATATTATAGATTAATGGAGTAATGTCTTGATTAATATTTATGAAACACAGGTGATATAAAAACACACATAAATATAATTATAATATGGGGTGAAAATAAAATTTAATTATTTTTTATTAACCTTTTGATGAAAACAATCCCGATAATTTTTTTAATAATTAGAAATATTTTTAGAAGATGATTGATAGTGGTAATTGTGTTTCTAGTTTTGTTTTGGATTAAAAGGAATTTTTTGTGACAATTATAATAATTGAAATTCATCCTATAATCATTTAAAAACGACTATAAATAGTTATAGAAGGTGATTAAAAAAGGAGAATTGGTGAATGAGTGATATGTTCTGAATAATAATTTTAATTAAAATAAAGTGAAAAATGAATATTTCAAAATAGTGTAATTATTATATGAATTATATATTATATGAAATATTAATCAAAATTAAAATTTTTTGTATGTGTTAGTGTTTTTATTATCATGAAGCATCTTAATAATGAAATTAATATTTATTATAGTACATAATTATATAATTATTTGGAATTGTGTAGTTGAAAGAACACACACACATGTGGATTTAAAATCCATCAGTAGTAAAAATTTATTTATTTTAATGAATTATTGAAAGGTTATCTTTTGAAAATATATATTATTTGATATCATTTTTATATTCTTTTTTTGAAGATATGTAAAGATCAATTTTAGAGGTTGATTTGATGAAAAATTTCAAAATATATTTTTCTAGAGATTTTTTTATTAATAAAGGAGTTTCATAATTCATAACATATTATAACACACCATTATTATAAAATAATAACATTTTATTTGATAGCTTATGTGAAACAAATCACCATTCTTAAAAAATCCATGAATTATATTTATTTAAATTTAATGTCTTCGATAGCTTGATGAATACACAACCCAGAGTCTAAATGAACCATAATATTGTATGTCGTTATAAAATTGAAGTTAATTTTTTTAGGTATTAATATTACTAAATAAATAATGAAATTTATTATATCTATTTATTATAAATAAAATAAAAAACATTTAAAAAAAAGAAATGTTTTATGAAAAAATGGAATTTTTTTTTCTAAAAAACAATTAAGTAGCGCTTTGTGCACGCAATTTCAAATTAGTTTTTACCAATTTAAGAAAATTTAATTCAATAAAATGAACTTAATTTTTTAAATAATAATATTATAATTATATTAGGGGGATTTTTTTTCTAAAAAGTTTCTTTTTTTGATTAATAGTTAAAAATACAGATTTTTATTGAAAAATATCTTTTTGTTTAATTAATTTACATAGTTAAATTATATTTTAAATTGGGTTTAAAGTAAAAATAGTTAAATTATATTAAATTTTAACTAATTTATGTTATTTTAATCAATTTAATATATAATTTTCATATTAAAACTTTCTATACCTAGGGGAAGTTTCTTCCTGAAAACCCCTTTTTTCCATTGCTTCTGTAGGTTTTATTTTCAATTTAATTATATAAATTCTATAAATTGAATTTGTAAAAATATATTTCAAATTAATAATCATCATAATTTACATTATATAATAATTTGAACTTAAATTTTGACGAAAATCAATATTGAAAATAGTAAATATTAATTACGATGGAAAATGTAAAAATGGATTTATTGGGAGGTAAAAATGAAAAGATAATGGTTAAAATAACCTAAAAATTTGTCTAAGATATATTGTATTCCCATGTTTATAACTTATCATGTATTATTATTTATAATAATCCATTTTTTAACCTTTTGGAATGCGAAAAATGTGGGCTCACCTTTTTCATTTTAAAAACTACAAGTGTGCCACTCACCTTACTTATAAAAGGCTATCCCTTATCCTCTATTATTCACACCATAAAACCATTTTGGTCTAGAAAATCCCAACCCAAATCACTTATAAACATCAATAACATGATCATATAATTATTTTTTGGATGTAAATCAATTCTAGTAATAATTTAGGTATAATCCTAAAGAGGCGGTCTGAGAAGAGGTAAAATTCATAACTATTCATTTTTGATTTATTTATTATTACACATCCTTTAAATAATATTATTTTATACTTATATAATAACAAAACTATATCCCATATACTGGGATTTTATTATGTTATGGTAACTACCTATATCCATATCCTCTTAAATCAAATGGGATACAATAACATTAGTCGTTTTTATGGCGGACTACCGCCTTGAGAATAGATGTGAAATATTTTCAATAAAAATCTATCCAAAATTGGAATAATGATGAATATAAATTATAGATATTATATTTTTATCATAATTATACCTATTGATTCATTATATAATGTATAAAGTTTTTATATACATTTCTTAGGGGATATGATAGCGGTGCTTGTGTGTATGGTGAACTACCTTCTCGAAAATGATGTGATTCATTGTTCAATAAAATTTTACATGGAATGTAATAAGTATAATTTTTATGAATATATGTTTTAAAAAATAATTATTTATTATTTTCAAAATATAAAATTTCATTTTCTTTATTACCTTTTCAATCACTGAAATGATAACATTGTTCATGCACATGTAGACAACCGCCTTCATGAAGCGACGTGACACTATTTTCATAACCAGACCACATGGATGATATATATTAGTATATTTAAGGAAATTATATTATATTTATAAAATTATTATCATTTTATAAAGATAAAACATTAGTTACCTCTTTTCTTTAATGATCATTGAAAAATTAAAATATTACTAATACGTATATACGACCTAACATTTACATGATCATAACATACTTAATTTCTCAAAAACCATATTTCTTAATTAGTATTAAAATTATAATTGGTGAATAAGTATGAAAATTATTTCAGTATTATTATTATGGATATGTTTAAATAATGTACTCTTATTCTAATAGTCAACTTACCAAGGACATTTTTGACACATAAGTCAAATATCATCGGAACACCCAATGTAAACTTAAGTGATTATATAATTTAATATAACATGGTAATAAGTGAAATAAAAGTAATAATAAAATTTAAACAGGTTATTAATCAGGTAAATAATTATTGAGTTTTTATTATTGTGGAAGATAAATAACATACATGATGAGTCAAACTCAATGCAAGGGACTCTATCCCAATTTATCTTTATTGATGAAAATTATAATGTTACAAATCTAATTTATTTTATATAGTGTATATAATACCCCTTTTATATGTAATATAAATAATCCTTCATAATTAAGTGTATTTTAACTTCCAATTTTAATTTTTTCATTCCTGGAGATTTGATTCTAAAATTATCAATTGTTAATTAATTTTATAACTGAATTTCTTCTCATTGGGTCATATTAATTATTCATTTTCATTAATATTATATGATTATGGGTGAATATAATTTTGAATAAATTATATTCTATAACCATTATATATATATATTTACATTTGATATAAATAATCTATTAATTAGTCTATTATCACTTCAAAGTTATGATCTTTATAAGGGCTTATTTCACCGTCTCATTTTAATCTGGATTGTTTATACTTGAATTTCCATTGAATGGAATTATTTGATAATTATTTAATAAAACATTTAATTTTATTATCTTACATTTATTAATGAACTTTTTTAATTAATAGTACTATTTCTACCCTCTTTAGTTTCTTAGAATTATGGGAAAAAATGTTTTTTTGTAAAATCCCACTTCGTTTCTCTCTTCAATTGAAAATATTTTTTCTTACAAAACCATGTTTTATAAAAATGTTTTGAAACATGTTTTTTATATTCTAATTTTTTGTAATAAATAAATTTTTAGAAATTTTTTAATTTTTGTTACCTTTTTCTATAGGGATCTTCATATCATTTCCGAAAAATGGTTGTTTGGATTTTATTAAAAAATAGAAAGGAATATTTTCTTAACGTTTATGATATTTTTGGAACTTACTGTAGTTATGATCAATCAATTTTATAATACTTTGTGAGTTTCAAAGTTTAGTTTTAAAGATAATCACGTTGAAAATATTTTTTGAACTTTTAGTTTTGAATGTATATTTTCAAAATGAAAAGGATATTTTCTTCAATAATGTTTTTAAAGATCTTTTTAGTGAATTTCTATTCATCGATGACAAAAAAAACTTTATTTTACATATAATTCATTAAGGATATGATATATTAATACAACCATTATTATTTTTCTAGTTTGTTTATGATAATTTTTTACTAAGTAAAGTATTTTCATTCACTTTATTGATTTTTTTATAGTCATTATCATTCCTATGAAATATTCACTTTCATGTGATCATCAGACATTATGTTTCCCCTAAATATGAATATTATTTATCAGGGATATTTTTATTTATTAAAACAAATATAATTTCTAATTATTGTGTTATACATTGAAATTTATTTGTTTTTCTAGGGAAATATTGGAAAATCTATATTAATTACTCAATATAGATTTTTAATGATAAGGAAAATTGTTTATAAATTTAATCGATTAATCGATATATGAGGAATTATTTGGAGATATAGTGATGGGTGGGTTCTGGAATTATACTTCTCCTTAATTAATCCATAGTCACATGAGGTTAATCCATAAACTATCATTAAATTATTTTTTACCTATAGTTTTAATTCAACTTGTGAAAGGTCATGATGGTAGTGGTATCATGTGACTGAGAACATGATATCTAATGATTTTGAATTTCCATCATTAAGAATTCAGTTATTTTTATACATGATATTTTCATAATGATATTATCTATGGATGAATTTCATTTTCATTTATTGATTTAATGGCATGAGATTTCTATTATTTACCTTAACATATTGACTATGGATTATCTAATAATGATAGTCATGTTATTTAAATGGCATGCATGTTTAGTTTTTTACCTTTATATATTTATTAATCTTTATCTATTCATGATAGTCACGTTATTTAAATGTCACTTGTGTTTAGATATTTACCTTTCCAAATTAATTATACCATATTTATTATTCTTCATTTACTCAAGAAAACTTCTATTTCACGTAATTTTTACTGAGCATCTGAGCTCACATTTATTTTGTTCCCTTTCCCAAGAATCTAGGAAGTTTAAAATGAATAATATGTAGTGATATTATAGAGGGAATAATGATATTCTAAAAAAAAATCATGTTGTAATTTTTGTATTCAACTGTAATTTTAGACTCAAGTGTGTATCTAGTTTACCAATAGTTCAAAACTATTTGGTTCCTCATGATGAGATTCCTTGTATATTATGCCAATATAATAATGAATAAATTATCTCTAGACTATTTGGGATGAGGTATCTATAGTTGGGATCATTAGAAGTTTTATATAAATCCTAGGATATATATTAAATAAATAATATATTGGGGAACAAAATCCATTGATATAATTTGAGGGTAACTATAGAATAATATAATAATGATTTGGTAAGGAATATATTATGTGGTTTTTCCTAGAAATACATAATTACTAGATATTATAAGTGGATGTGGTTCTGAAAAAATAATACCTTGTAGTAATAACTCTAAAAATGGTGAATTGGGATTGACTTTATCATCACCTGGTGCTTGAAAATGGTCCTTACTGCGCACCTAGTTTGGAACTCTCATGGGAAATCCTTAGGATAATTCACATTTTCTTTACAAAACATTATAAAGTAATTGAATTGATGATAGAAATTAATGAATTAGGTTAAAACTAAGGTTTATTATATTAAATAAATGTGTCATGTTTTAAACATCTTATATGTTATTAAATTGTTTTCCTACTATAATTATTATTTTTCACACTATGCTTTCGGTTTTAGTCAATGTTGGAAACCTTAAGGAATCATGTTAACATTGTACATGAAGAAAAATGTGGTGACAATCAGAAACCAAACGAGACGATGAAAAGAGTGTAATATGTCACTATTATTCTTAATCTGTTATCCCAAAGTATGATAAAAAACCAATAACATAGCCAACTCTCAAACCCACCAAATAAGAGAAGGATGAAGTTTTCTATAATCTCGAGGGGCGGAGACCATGGAGGAAAGAAGACTCAATTTCATTCATGTCAAAAATTTAGAAGGATACACCTAAGAAAGTGTGTATATAGAATGGGAAAACGTTTTTTATATGAAAAATAAGGGAACAAAAAAAAAAGAAATTTTTGAGGTTAGTTTATGAAGGAAAGAAATAAATCTCATTATAAGGGTCCATTTTAAGTTCATAGTCTTAAATGTGGGGAATTTGGGAATTATTTGAGTGAATGAACTACTATAAAGGTTAAACCCTATACCAACGAAGGACCTATTATAAAATAAATTGGATGAAGTATTTATATATTGGGATAAATGAATTAAAATTTTGAAGTATTTTTACTAGTGATATTTTGTTTGTAATACTCATGAAACATCTAGGTATTGTTTTAAATTTTAGAATCATATATGTCTTAATTGAATTAAGACTTCGGGATAACATCATGGATTTTTGAGTTTAATATTGATAATAAGTTCAAATTATTAAACATCGTATTTTAAGGTATTATGTGATGAGGGTTTAAAAAGATTAAGGATATTTTTGGAAAAAAATTGTAGGAATATAACCAATTGGTTTTGCATATGAAAGAGTTATTTGGGGAAGAATTGTATTACATTTTTTGGACTTAATTTTCAAGTAATTGGTATCAATTATGGTTTATAATATCTTTTATCCTTTAATAACTATAGTTCATCAAAAAGTTTTTAATTTTAAAGGAATTATATTAATATAGTTTTAGAAAAAGGATAATCTATATTCTTGGTGAAAATCACTCACATATGCCAAATGTAATGGGTCTTGAACCCACAACCGAAGGATGATAAGAGTTTAGTGCCTATCATAGGATTACATGATATTATGGTTAAGATGATTTTTTTGTGAAATTATTTGATGAATAAATATTAATTATGAACCAATAGTGTTACTATTGAGTTTTATAGATTACTTTATTAGATAACTTGTGCTCACTATATTGGTTTTGGAAAATAGTTAGAAGATACATGGAAGGAGTTATACATATTGTATGGATCTTACAATCTATTAAAAGTGAATTTTGTGCTTTAGGTATAGAAAAATTATTTTTGTATAGTCATTTCCAAGAGAAAGAGTTTAATTGAAATTTGATTGAAGTACAACCAAAATTTGAAACTTTTCATATGAAATATAAATGTACCATGTAATAATATTTCATTATATTTATAGATAGTAAAAGAATTCCTAAAATTATGGAAAATAATGTTGAATTTTTTATCCTATTAACTTTATATAGGATGAATAAAATGGACTTTTAAATCATTACATTTTTATGGTTTTAAGGTCCTTAAATTTCTATTGATCATTAACTTTCATGTGATCAATAACATCAATCATTCCATATAATTATTTGTGTTTTTATTCCATATAAATATATTCACTTGAAACAAATTTTATCCTACTTAGATACCTACTTATGTGTTATTACATATGAAATTTGTATCTCCCTTTCTCTATTATTAAGATTATGATTTATTAACCCTTTTTATAATATGGGTTTTCAAGAATGGAATTTTCAAATAGTATACCCTCGATTTTTCATTGTAAGATCAAATTGTTAGGACATAATTTATTTAAGGTTAAGAGAATTTAACACACCAAAATTATAAAATAATAATATTTTATGTGATATTATATGTGAAATTAAACAAAAATCATAAACAACCAATTAAATATATTTCTTTAAATTTAATCTCTTTGATAGCTTGAGGAATGAGAAACCTCGATTCTAAATAAACCATAATATAGTATGCCATTATAACCCAACAATTAAATTTTTTGGTATAAATAATACTAAATATATTATAAAAATTATGATTATATCTTGATTAGAAATAAAATAATAATCAGTTAAAATAAAAATAAATTTTTTCTATATAACTGTATTTTTTGTTTCTAAAATACTCTTTAGTTGCAATTTCACAAATAATTTAAAATTAAATTTTCCACTATGATAAAATTTATTTGATTAAATTAACATAAATTTTGAAATAAAAATATCAAAATTTTCTTAGGGTTAATTTTTTTTCAATAAATAGTGAAAATATAAATTTTTATTAAAAAATGACTATTTGTTTAATAATTTACTTGGTTAAATTATATGAAAAATTTACCAATTTAGTAAATTTTAATCAATTTTATGTTGAATTTTTATATTAAAACCTTCCATACTTATTAGAATTTTCTTTTTGAAAATCCACTTTCTCATCACGTCTGTAGATATTGTTTTAAATTTATTTTTTTACAATTAGAAAAATTTAATTTGAAAAAATAGATTCTATATTTATAATAATAATAATTAATATTATTTTAAAATTTCAACATATTTTTTTACCTAGATGAGTATTGAAAATAGTAAAAATTAGTGACTACAGTTAAAGTAAAAATTGGTTTACTAAGGGGTTAAACTAAAATGATATGGGTAAAAATGACCAAATAAAAAAGTATAAAATCTACTGTATATCCATTTATAAAGCTTATTTTTTATTATTATAGAAACAAATTCTTTTTGGACCCCTTTTTCATCTGATAAATATGGGTACACCTTTTTATTTTTAGAAATTACGGGGGTGCCACTCACCTTGTTTCTAAAAGACCACCCCTATCCTCTATTTTTCACTCCTTAAAACCCTTTTGTTTAATCCAATACCAATAATAATAACTTTAAAACATGTATAACCTCATAATATAGGGCTTTTTTTGTCATAAATATATTCTAGGAATAAATTAGTTATAATCCAATAGAGGTGGTTCAAGAAGAGGTAAAATTCATAACTATACATTTTTTTATTACTTCTTCCACATCCTTAAAATAATTACCATTTATGATTATATAATATCAAAAATATATCTAATATAATATAATTATATTATTTTATGTTAATGAACTATATCCATCTCCTCCCCCCACAAATTGGAAATGATTACGTCGCTCATGTGTATGGCGGATTACCTCCTCACGAACCGATGTGACATGTTTTCAATCAACACATCTGACAGTTGGGTATGATGGTTGATATAAAGTATATAAATATATGATATTTATATTATAATTATATTTATTTAGTAACTATATTAAATATTCATCTTCTAATTTCTATTCCATAGGGGATACAGTAACATCACTAGTGTGTATGACAAACCACCATCTCGCGAAATGATGTGGTTTGTTTTCACCAATGATTGACATGGTAGGTAATATGGATAAATTTAATGAATAAATTTTATATACATGAAATATTTATGATATTGATGAAATATTTATCATTATCAAAATATAATATATCATTTTGTTTCTTACATTTTCACTCCCTGAAAGATGATAATGCCGTTCGTCTATGTGTGGACTACCGCCTTTACGGAGTAATGTGACTATACTTTCATCATCACAAAACATGGATGATATATATTAGAATATTTAAATAAATAATATTCCATTTATTATATTATGATCATTATTGAAAGATAAATTTTTACTTACCTATTCTCTATAATGATTATTGAAAAAATGGGAATGTTACCCACGCATACGTACAAGCCATCATCTCCATGATAAAAAATACTTCATTTATCAAAACCATATTTCATTATTAGCATTAAAATTATAATTTATGATTAAGTATGACAATTATTTAATGATTATTTTAGTGTATAGGTTGAAATAATTACCTATCAGACCTATAATTAACCTACCAAGGTCATTTTTGATACATAAGTCAAATATCATCGAAACACCTAATGTAAAATTAATTCATTAATTAATTTAATATAAATTGTTAATAAGTGAAATTAAATTAATAAAGAAATGATGTTTTTTATTAATAAAGTAAATAATTAAAATTATTTTATTATTCAAGAAGATGAAGAATGTACGTGGCATGTTAGACTCAACGTAAGAGTCTCCATGTAAATTTCTCTTTGTGGAGGCATATTATAATTATATGAACCCAATTTATTTAATATGGTGTATATAATTCTAATTTACATTTAATATCATAAATCATTCATAATTCATGGTATTTTAATTTTCATTTTGAATTATTTCATCCAGGGTGATTTGACTTGAAAATTACCAAGTGGTAGTGAATTTCATAACTCAATTTCTTTTCATTGGGTCATATTATATCATAGTTACATTTTATATTATATGATTATGTGTGTATTGAATTTTTACTACATTATGTTTTAAATCTAATTATTTAATGTTTATTTACATTTTATACACATAATTGATTTGTCATTTAATTTTCACTTCAATACTATGGTGTTTTTCAGAATCCCATTTTAACCAGGATAGTTTATACTTGAATTAATATTGAGGAAAATATTTTATAATTATTAAATAATACCTTAAATTTTCATCTCCTATAGTTATTAATTAACTTTTTCAAGTAATAGCACAATTTTCCACTCTTTGGTACAAAAAATGATCAAGAAAATATTTTTACTAAAATACAAATTCATTTCTATCTTTGGTTTGAAATATGTTTTCTTCCAAAATCATGTTTTCAAAAAATGTTTTCAATTTTTTTTTCAATTTTTTTTTAAAATTATCCCAAATTATTTTTGAAAGAAATTTATACTCATTTTTGATATAAAAAAATGTTTTTAAAGGAATCTTCATTTCATTTTCCAAACAAAACCCATTTCGATTTTAATTTCAAAGTAAAAGTAATATTTGTTTTAACATGTATATAATGTAAAAAATTTCCTTTTTTCAGGACCACTAATATTTTAAATATTTGTTTATAAGTTTTGAAGGTTATTTTCTTAGAAAATTATTTTAAATATGTTTTTTTAACTTTTAGTTTTAAATATTTATTTTCAAAATGAAAAGGATATTTTCCTCAAGAATGATTTTAATGATATTTTTATGGAATTTTTCTTTATAAAAAATAATAAGAATTTAATTTAAATATACTTCACTCGGGATATGTAGTTTTTATACCATCATTATTGTTACCATGGATGAATTATGATCATTTTGACCAAGGAAAGTACTGATATTCACTTTCTTGATTAGTTTTTGTAGTCATTAAATTATCCATGAAATATTCACTTTCTTATGATCTTTGGAATTTAAATTTTCCTAAAATAAACATACTATTTATCATTAATATAATTATTTCATAAATAATATATCATTTCTACATATGGTGTTTTATATTGAAAGTTATTTTTTATGTGGGGAAATATTGTTAAATTTGTATTATTTAATAATTTTATTTATTACGAATTTAGTTATTGTTATCAATGAGTTTTGTGTAATGATATTAGCACTGAATTCATTTGTTTCTCAATTATTGATTAAATGGAATGTTTTTTTAGTTATTTACCTTTCCATATTGATTATGATTTATCTATTCATGATAGTCAAGTTATTTAAATATCATGTGTGATCATTTATTTACATTACCATATTGATTATTCCTTATCTATTCATAATATTCATGTTATAAAAATTCATTGTCTATTCAGATATTTGCCTTATCATATTGATTATTTTTTATTTAGTCATGATTGATATAGCTTTACATAACTCTTATAGAGAATTTGGGCTCACCATTATTTTTTTTATTTTTCCAAGAATCCAAGAAGTTTACTATGAATGATATATAGGGATATTCTAGATGAAATATTGTTATTCTTGAAAAATAATTAGGTTGTATTTTTTGTATTCAAATTTAATGCAAGACTCAAGTATGTATCTAGTTTACCAAGACTACAAAACTATTTGGTCCTTTAGGATGATATTATTTCTATATAATTATAATGTAATAAAGTAGAAAATGGATTCAAGCTACTGGGGTTGGGTTTAATACATATTTTGTGTTTTAATGCTTTGATGGTTTTTGGATATAACAAGATACTTTATAGAAATTTTCAAAAAATTTATATGAATATTCACACCGCAAAAAATATATTTATATAAATTATGCCTTGGTTAAAACATATAAAATAATTTTAAAACCACATATATAAAAACATTTATAGAATGACATGATATAAAATAGAGACCAAGGCAAGAGAATATATGAGTCACTATATCATACTTTGAGCTGATGGATTTATTTTTCCTTATAATTCCAAAGAGATAATTTATAGAATATGATATGCATACTATATTTTGTATCAATATTGAGAAAATATATTTAATACTTAAATAAAAAATAAAATATGAACTTAAAAATTTCATGGTGTTACCTCATGGATATTGAATAGAATTTGAAAAATATAAGTATTTTTTATTTTATGAGGATCCCTTCCAAGAGCCAACCCATTTTTTAGATATATAGGTCAATTGTGATATTTATTATAATACATTATCAATATTTTTTAATGTGTATAAATAAATAGAGTTTAGAGTAATTCATGATGTTTTGGATGATTCTTTTCTTTTTCTATAGTTTTTCATTCAAGAGGGTATACCTGTTTACTTATTCTTGAATTATAGTAAGAATCAATTTTCATTTATTCTTTTAATCAGTTTTAGTTTAATAATTCCCTTACTTATTTATTATGAATATTTATTAATATGGCTAAAAAACTAATATTGAGGATCGTTTTTCATGAGTGTCTAGTCTATCTAGAATTATCAATTCAATACAAGAAGTCTAAATGCATAGGTTTATTTTATCAAGTTCATCCATAAATATTTTTTTGATTGTGTATTTTTAATTATGTTAAATATTATTATATTGTATTTATTTTAAAATTAATGTTATCAGGAGAGGATATAGTATATAGTTAATAGGATTAAAATATAAAAAATACTTTGTATTCATTTTTGGATAAGAATCTTTGAACATTAATGTAAATTATTTTATTTTATTATTTAAAAATGGAAATGAATTAATTTAAGTTGTAGAAATGAATTTGATCATACTGAAATCAACAAATTCCTATAACCATTAAATCAATTAATTCATTTGAATAATAAATGAATTATATTAAATATGTTTTTGGAAAGACAAACATTTTAAATTAATTAATTAATTATTGATTCATTAATAGTTTTATTTATTTATAAAATTTAGTAGTGAACACATTTATTGTATTTTTTTATTGATTTATATTTAATTTAAGAGATAATGAATTAAATTCCTTTGTCTTATTGAGTCATCAGTAGAATGATCACAAACTTGTGTAATAAAAATATTTTGTAGTTTTAGTATTAAGAAAGAGTAATAATCTTTCTAAACTATTATGCCGACCTAAATGAGTTAATGAAACATGTGGGGGAATCAAAACCTATCTTGGAAGCCCTCATATATATTTTTTAATCCATAGATAATGAATCAAATACACATGATTCTGTAAAATAATAGAACGCAAAATATAAATATGGATTGATCTTTCTATCTGTATCTATGGTAAGGGTGGTGAAATTTTACTATTGGTAACGAGTGTCACATTTTTAGAAAAAATCCATAACCATAATATATTTCAATTTTGGACCACAAAATAATTAATGAAAAATTGTCCATGTAGTTAACCATTATGTCATACTTAAAAACATCAAGTGGATAACAATATTAATATATGAATATATATATGATATTAAATTGACATGGAACGGTCATAAGACTATTGGTACATGTTTTTGATATCTTATAGTAGCATGAAATCATGTTCAATGTTTGAATGATGTTGAATCATTGAAAGATGAAAAAAAACAATCACACTAATAAAAAACAAACATGATATTTACATGCTTGATCTTATATTCCCCAACTATTGGAATTAGAGAAAATTTTCAATATGTTAACTGAAAGTTAAAGTTTTTAAATCCCTTCCATTAAAAATATATATTCCAGTTTTAGATACAAAATAAAAAAGTAAAATTATTCAAGGTCATGATTTATAATGAAAAACTTTAATAAATATGATCAGACATCTACCAATATTCACCTTGACTTGAATTTCCTATATCACCTGAAAACATGAATACCTCATCCTATTAAAACTTCCCTGAGGGGTCTAAACCCATGTAAATATAAAATATGTCCATTATGTATATTAATATTTCAATAAAAAAGAATTAAATATATTTTGGATGGATAGACTAGTGTAGAATCTTCTCTATACCAATTTAGTTTTGGTCTCTAATGTTTTGGATGAAAATTTTTAAAATATTAGCGTGATTTGAGCACTAATGATACACTATAGTTTTTCAAACTTTATATAACTATAAATATTATAAAATATAGTAATAATCTAAACCTATAAACTTATACTATTAATTAAACTATTTAACTACATATCTTAGTTTACTTAATTCTTTTATATAAATGAACTCCTCTTTAGAAATACAAAATTATACTATATATTGTAACTATTATTTGAAACCAATGAACATTTTAAATAGAGTAAAATATAAATAATTATGCATATATACTATTAATAATATCACCACAATAATCATAATGTGTGTACTCTCTTAAACCATCATAATCATTTTTAGACGCATATACTAAAAAAATAAAACATTCCACTCATATATGTTAAAATACACTAGACATCCTCCCAAATATCCTTCCAAGTATTTATCATAAATAAGCTGACCAAATTGACTACATGAGGAAAATGAGTCCTAGTGAATTCCATTTCATGATTTTTTCCAGAAACAACACTTTAAAATGAAACTTTAATAATGAAGATATTCTTAACACCAATGTCAAATAAAGATAAAAATTTAATTTAAAATTAGATTCTAATGGTGTTAAAACTAGTTTAGACCTCTCTATTTGAAAATATTTCAAATATTTTTTCAAATTTTTTATTTTAAGGAACATAGTATTTTTATGCCTTCCTACTGTTCTAGTGGTCTATGATAAGTATCATCTCCATTACTCTCAAATCCGTATTTTAAAACTCTTTATTCAATTAAGATTTATGTTTTTAAATATCATATTGGTCATATGTTTCAATCAGTATTTCATTGATATAAAACTATAAATATTTAAAAGAATAATTTATAATAATATTATAATAAATAAAATTATCAACTTTATTAAGAACAAATTTCAAATACATAAAACATGAATAAAAATTCTTATACCACTTCTTTCATGAATATTTTATCCTCTACAATGACTTTTCATTAAAAAATATGATCCACCATTTTAGAAATAGAGAAAAATTTACAATATGATACATAAACTCGATCCACTAAATATCTATAAAGAGATATCATTTTTAAATCAACCTTTTATAACACAAAATAAAATATACTCAGTATTGGAAGTAAAACTATATTGGTTTTATATATCACAACTAGTGAAAATATCTAATGTTATTCAAAACTGTACATTTTGGAAAACCATTTCTATTTGCCTGTTTTGAACCATAATGTCTCAAATCTAGGTTTTCCCTATTTCTTTTTAAATTTATACTTATATACACTATCTTTAAATCCATTAGGTAGTGGTAAAATATCTAATTTCTAGTTATTTTCAAATAAATAGATCTTCTTCAGTTTTATACATTAAATAATCTTATAACTTTGTGTTGTAAAATTTATCTTTATATGATATAGGTTGTTTTGATTCAATATTCTCTATCGCTACTAACAAATAATAGGAAATATTAATAATAAAAATATTAATATAATATGTAAACCAGATTAGTAGTCTGATATTACACTATCAATTTTCAATTTTATGTACCATAATTTTCATCTTGTACTACATAATCCCCTCTTAACTGCACTTCATAGTCTGAAGTACCCTTAGAAAGAATGTGAATATTAAACTCCACCATATTTCTAGAATCCGAATATGTGTTTCCTAAATAATCGATTTAATCCTTCTTAAAACTTACATCATTTATAATAATAATTCTTAGTTCCCTATTCCATATAGTAAGCCTCAATTTATTTACCGGTCATCCTACACCCTTAAAATATGAAATTTATAGCTCTAGGATAAATTTTACCATCATCGAAATGAGTATAATATATGCAACCTAAAATTTAAAAATAAAAATAATTATAAGGATTACCATACCATGCCTCCTATAGAGATCTAAAGACAGTTGTTTCTGATGATAACATGTTTACACATTAACATGAATTATTAATTTCCTCAACATAAAATTTCTTAAGAAGTATTTCACTTAAATGGATAAACAATGATTTTTAAATGGTTCGAATTCATATTTTCTACCATATAATTATTCTATGGTGTTTGAAGGATAATGTTTCACAACACTATCCCATTATCCTGGAAAATCCTATCTGAAAATGAATTAATGAATTTTAAACAATTATCAGTTTGAAGTGTTTTAAAATCTTTACTAGAAGATTTAATTTATCATGGTATTACACAACATATATTGATAAAATTATGTCTCCAAATATTCTTTGAAATAAATCCTTATCTTGGTATACAATTCATCAATAAATTTGAAAAATTACTAATAACCTCGATTATACTCTACTGAACCTAGACCCTATAATAAAGAAATGAATATAATATTGTATATCTCCAAAAGATTGTTTTATTGTATTAACTGTCACTAGATATTTATTTCCTATATAACATGACTTATAAAATTTTAACATCCCAATAATAAGACCCATAATTATTCTTAAATTACTTAGAACTATAATCTATTTTTCCTCTAATCTTCATGATTCTTTAATTAGAAAAATCATCTCAGTCTTACTGATATAATGAAGATGAAATTACTAATATCACTATAATTGAGCTACCTATAAGAAAATATACTCAATTATAAAACTTTTATTTCATCATAATTAAGGACCCCTATGATATTTTTATGTTCTCGTTATGTTTATAAAAGTGATATATATACAATAAAGGATACCAAAATAAATAATATATTTTTTTCGTAATCTAGAGACAAATTGAGTACAAAATTATATATTGTCATTATCATATATTTCGATCTATAGTAATCCAATACCCTAAAACCTAATATCATAGTCAACAACCCACCTTAAACTATTAGGAAACACATTAAATGAGGAAAATAACTCCTAAGATAAATGCATATGACATGATGTACTTGTTTAAATGTGCCAACTATTATTCAAAAAAAATGTTAAACCAGTTAAAACATTACTTCCCTATCAATTATCATAACTATCTTGAATAAAAAAAGCCATAATATTACATCTTGATTCATTATTTTCCCTTAATTTTAGTTTAAGTGGGAAATCAATTTTCAAGTTTCTTTATTTATAGAAATAATATCCCATCCCAGCGGACCTAGATTTACATAATGACTTATATTTAAATTTTACAACTAACACCTTGATTCTATGTTACCTTTTTAGAAAATGTTATTTATTTTATATACTTATATATGTTAGAAAATTTCTTAAACCCTCTAGTTCTTGTGCACAACCCAGATGAACCAGACTTGAAAATATCATTAACTTATATAAAGTGAAATTATTTAACCTTTTAAATTTATTAATGTAAAATTTGAGTATCAACAACATATTAATTTCATAGAAAACAAAAACTTCATATTAAATCATTATTCATCAATGAGAAAAAATATCCTAGATATTGTGCAATTGATTTTTAAATCCTTAAATATTAAAATAGTCATATGTAAAAATACAAAAAAAGAAAATCATGGATTTATGTGGTTCCATCCTTTAATCTAAATTCAGGGTCCTAAATTAAAATTTTTACTAGGTTCATTGATATATAAAATTTTTATATATTTCAACTATGAAATTTAAATGTGATAAGAGTTTCATAATATATAATTATTTGATATTTTAAATATTTTGATGGTATTATTGGCTTTATTGAATACATTATAATTTTTTGAGATATTTTTATTAAAATTATAAAGATGATAAAGTGAGATTAAGAAATTTTATTTGTGGTTTATATGATAATAATAAAAATAAGACCTCTATCATCCAGCTAAGGCTGAAATTCCAAAGTATAAGAAGGAAACTAAAACTTTTCTAATTAAGAATTTCACAACATAGAGTAACCTGATGAAGAATTTTTTCTAACCCCATTGTTTAAAAATATATAGATATATGTTAAGATTTAAAGTGTCTATTTTTTATCAAGAATATATAAAAATATAAAATATTAAAAGAAAAATGGTAATGATCCATGAACCATGTCATGGTTAGGACTTGGTTGAAATAAACCATGAAAAAAAGTCATTTATTACATAGTGGATTTTTTTTGTTCTGAAGTAGAGGTAATTTTAATAATTATATTTTAGATTGTATTTTTTAGAGTTTGAGAACCATTAGAAGGTGTTTTGGGGTGTGTTTAAATAACTTAATGAGGAATGATATTTGGATAATATGTTATAAGGATGAAAGGGTTAGTGATAAGATCACAATAATTCTATAGTTACTATTAGGTACCGAATGGATGAGGTAAAGGGGAATTATCCTTTGGATCTCTATAGGGTGGTTTGTGGAACTCCACCAAGTGGTTGGTACATTATAGGGTACATTGATGAGTTTGATGAGGTACTTGGTTTTTTTGGGGGCTCTTTTTTTAGTGTTTAAACAACCATAAATTTACAAAAAACCAAATCTAACCTTAGATAAACTAGGTGGATCAAGGTATATCCATCAGATATCACTCCATGCTTCTTCTCCGTTGAATTAGGATTAGTGGGGATAATTCCAAGTGTCTTTTCAAGATGATTCAATAAAATATATATCCTCTTCTCCCTGTATCATTATTCTCCTTCATTTGGTTTTGATTTTGTTTCTTCTAGTTTTTGTTTTTAGTGATTATTACCTCAAGGTGTAATATTCCCAAACAAAGGGTCTTCAGTGTACGATGGATAGAGGATATCAAGTGGGGATTAACACACATCATACTTACTTGTTTCTATAATGGTAAGACATCCATGATTTGTATTATTTTAATTTAATAATAATTATTTGGTGAGTGATAAAGTGTCTTATTATATCAATTTATCTCATAGATATTCCATGGGTACACCATGTAATTTTCACGTTTCATTTCCTATAGGTTTAATGTTGCAAGATTGATTGTTAAGAATTCAAAAATTAGGTCTCTTGAGTTTTAATTAATTAATTAATTTTAAATTATTTATTCTTAAATATTTTGGAATTTTAGATGAGGTATATAAATGTGGTAATTTGGTAGATTGACATAGTTTAGTTAAACATGGGATAGGTCTTAACAAGCATTTCTTGAGAATGGTAAATCTATTAAAGAGGTAGGTGGTCCCTATAATCTATAATCACATGAATGTTTATACAAGTTTTTGAATGCCTAATAGGTGATTTGGGTTCTATTGAATTATATTGGGATCTTGAGGTCCCCAATTTGAAGCGTTAGGTGGCTTAGATCCTCTTAGGATTTGGGTGAGTGCTCCATCAGTTATTCATTTTCTTAGATATTCCTAGAAACTATATCACTAAGGGGGATATAGTGCTAGCTATATATGAGAGGGGTATGGTGAAAGCCATCAAGCTAAAAAATGGTTATGTATAGACTTGGTTTAATATACTAGGTATAATATAATAGTAATGGTTGGATTGGGCCTATAGGTTATGGATATGACAATGATATATATCTCTTAAAGTGAACACACCTTTTGAGGGTGGTTGGTTTTATAAGTGCATGAGGTGAGCTGAATAATTTATCCAGGTATTGGTATGATGGAGAAAGGATATTTCCCCCTATATGATCATCTTTACATCTCTCCAACAGAATGTGTGATGTTAGAACCAAGGATGGGTTATCTTGACTTTTTTGATGGATTTTCTATGAGTTTTAATGGGGCCTTAAGTGGGGTTGGCTTGACCAGATCCTTGAGTAGAGATACTAGTATTTTGATGTGTTAATTTAAAGATGTAACGGAATATAATATTGAGGTTAGGACCAAGTTGGGCCTAAAATATATGTGATAACCATGTTATTTTACTGTGGGATGGTATATGTGAGTAGAGTTCCTGTTGGTTTGAAGGAACCTTTTATATTCCATCAAGGGTGAGACAAGGATACTGATATGTTTAGTATATCGATATTTCATGATCATGTAAATTATGGGAGGTTAGACTATATGTCTAGGTATATAATATGATGTGATTTGGACACGGGGTAAGGTCATAATTGACTAACACCTAGTTATGAGTTAGGTATACGGTGTGTTGATGGAATGAGAAGCTATACAATATATAAGGACTTTTTATGTGATCCATGGTGTTCATATTGGATTAGAAATGTAATGATATGACTAGTATGAGTGAGAATTGAGAACCCAAGGCCTGTTATATGGGAATACCACTTTTGGGAGGGAATATAATACATTTTTCTGTAAGGATGTACCATGAGTGGGAGGGAAATAGTCATGGTTCAAAAGGATATCTGGGACGTAGTGTGGGGTGAGAAGTCATCCAAAATGAGTGAGTGGTGGTACAAGACATGTTTTGTGAGGTTGTACTATACATAACTTTGAGCGATAGGATGGAAGTACAAGATGTGATATTCTATGTGGTATGAGTCCTCACCAAGAGTGATAGGGCGGTACTAGGAGATGTGTTACAAGATATTGTATTAGACCACATCCCGAGTGAGAAGGTGGTGGTAAGAGATAAGGGATGATATTGAGATATTGTTTGAGACAGTACCTAGAGTTAGAGGGTTGAGATTGAGAGTTCATATAATCTAGTAAAGGATTCATATATAACCTACACCAAGCATGAGGGTAGAGTTGGTAACATGGTAGGCCACAATCTACATGGTATAGTTTAGGTTTTATGGAATAAGGTGACTTATACTTCTAGAATTACCCATCTTGGTTATTTTCCAGAGTCATACGATATTTGTTAGGACATAATAACCTGACATGAATGCATGTATACCATATAATATATTTATTATTTTCCTCATGCACAAACATTTTTATGATGATTTATATTATGGGAACTTGGTGAGATATGATTAATATGTATTTATCACACCTTTAATGGGAACTTTTGTTTGTTTGTCACCCAAATTTATGACTTTAATGTTATAGATTTCATAGTGTATTGTACCGGAGTAGATTAATGGTATTTGAGATGGGTTATGTTGAGGATTGGGGTTAAAGTGCAGCCAGATTGTATATTTTTTCTAATTTTTTTATTTGGTTAAGTGGGTGATTCATGGGATATACGGTAGTATGATTTTTTTTCATTTGATATATCATGTTTTTGAATTTTTTGTTATGTTTTTCCTTGGATGTAATTATATACTATGAAATCTATAGTGTGGATTTGGATGATGTTTGGTTATATGATATTATTTATAGCTATGGTAGAGAGACTATATTATCCCTAATTCTATTCATAGGATATGATTACTTGTTATTATACTTTAGAATATGTAGAGGTTCACTTGAGGTTATTTGGTTACCTTGATAGGGTTATATTCTTGCATTTTTAGCATATTTCAAAGAATAAACATGAATTATTTTTCACTTTTTACTATTTTATGAATATATTTTAGAGCTAGAAATGCGTGAGAGCTTGTGATGGGCCTCAGGCTAGAGAATCATGAAATATTTTCTAGTGGAAATTATAAGTTATTAGGTTAATGGGATTTTTCTATGTTTTTTGTTATAATTAAGGTATTTTTCTAAATATAATATGCTTATTTTGTTATGATATTTGGGGTTTTTCTCTTAGACGTAAGTGCTAAGAGGTGCATGCATGAAAACAATACATATATCATAATATTCAAATTTAATTCATGTTCATTTGTTTTATTGATTACCCAATTATAATATAGAGTCCACTTTTAAGTGTCAAAAGTAACTTATATATTGTTTTGCAACATAAATTTTTGGTGGAATTATAATCTGTTGGACTATGATTTTTGACACAAAACTAACTAATGTTTTATGATGGAGGGTCATGTTAGTCTTATTATAGGATATACTATGATGAGGGATATGTACTCCTTTAGATCATGGGACATATAGTCACCCTTAGTTCATTTTCTTAAGTAGTTTATGAACTAGTGATGGATTAAAATAGGTGGGATATACCTGAGATGTTATTCAAAATGGTAAGGAGTTAACTGAGTGATATTAATACACATGAAAGGGTAGAGTAAATATTGTTTTAATTTTGGCCATTTATTATGAAAATAACTTAGAGTTATTATGATATTGTTATTTTTTATAAGATAGTATCAATTGGATGACCATAAATAATGGTTGTGGATATAGTTTCTCTTGATGTAGTGAGTGTTCCATTAGACGGTCATGTATAGGGTGTGTTTATAATTAAGAGACACTTATGTTTTTGGGAATTAGTTATGTGTAGTGGGTGATCACATATTTCCATTAGAAAATGTGATATTCCTTGGGCTTACTGGGAGAGATAATTGAGAGTAATTCTAGGTTTGTGTTGAAATATACGTGAATATCTCTTAGTTTATTATCCATATGACCCTAGGTCTTGTGATATAGAACCCATGGAATCATGGGTTGGGTTGTGTGACTGGTTAATATGAGACTCTATACCTATATCATTATCAATAAGATCAATATTAATAGTGGATAAATGGAGAGATGATTCTTTAAGAAGTTCATATGATCTGTTAGAAGTGAATAGTGAGTGATGGTTTTTATTTTATAGTAAAAATATCGATATGAAAAGGTAGGTGTGTATTAGTAATTCACAATGCTTATTTTTTTATAAAGTTTTCGAATGGGTCATGAATGGGTCCATTGCGAATTGACTTGGCTATAGATGAATATGAGCGATGTAGTGATGGTGTGTGTACCCATAATATTATATTATTTGGAGAGTAATTGGAAATTAGTGGTTTTGTTTATGATTAATTTATGGGTGATGATGGATGAGTTGGCACAAATATATTTTTCTTATGGTCTGAAAACTGTTGAATTTGGCGACATTCATATGGGTACATTAGCCTAGGGATATAATGAAAATTTGAGGTGTTTCCCTTGATGGTAAGAGGAAACATTAGTGTTATATTAGGACATTATGGTGTGATTTATGTGATTATGAGCCTTGAGTGGGATGTTTAGGTATGCGATTAGTCTGACTCTGAATAAATGAAACACATGTGATGTTGGGACCTATCTGTGTTAGTGATTGGGGAGTAGTGTATAGGAATACATAGGTGGGGAGTGGATTATTGGATATTAGATGGTTAAACCATATTTTTGGGTAAATTTAAGGTAACTTATAGGATTATCTAACATTATGTTACCTTTCATAAGGTATGTCATGTTCTTTGGTTTTCAGTTTTTGGCTTTTTAGTGGAATCCGAGTTTTCTGCTATCTACTAAGAAATTAAACACTGTGTAGTGGGATTCCATGTAGTCTATTTGTCTCTAGGTAGATTCCATTAGGAATTAACAGGGTGTGAAATGTTACTAACCATTTACTTTTAATTCATGACATCTAAGAATAAAATTGGCTTAAAAAATGTGATGCCTTTTTTGATGTAGGAAGACTTCTTGGACTACACGACATGAACCAGGGATACACACCATGTATTTATGGAGGTTAGTAGTTTTAATTATTATGTATGTATAATTTTAATTTCATTATCTTTAATCCCTATCCCATATTGATCTAGAGGCTCTTAGTGGTGATTTTTGGAACCTCAATTCCTTTTGGATCATTCATCTAGGAATTGATTATCATGATTGGTTCAGTTCATCTTACTAGGTAATTAAATCTCCTATATTTTGGTTTATATATTTCTATCATGATTATATTTTGATATATCATTACCTAATTCATGGATAGAAACACTATTTAATGGGATCATGATTCTAGGGTGTGTTCCTAGATCTTCCACACCTTCATTCTTTTTTGGCATCCCTGTTGTAGGTATTGATCATTTGATTCTGCGAATTAAAGTTTGGTGGTTTAATTTGATATTTTTCATTTAATATAAACCTTTATTTTATTGATTTTTTCTAAATAGATTTCAATTTATGGATAAAACCACGATTATATTTGTTTTGAAATTGGAATTTTGAAAGGAATAGATTTTGGGAAAACCCCCAATTCTAATTGAATTTAATTTGTGGGTTGAATTTTTAAAATGATGGAATTGCTGAAATGATTTGAGAATTAATTTTAGAAAATTGATTAAATTTAAATTATGAAAAACTATGATTGGTTTTTTATTGGGAAGACATGAAATTATTAAAAAACCATGTATTTGGTTTTGAAATTGAATAGACATGTTGAAACTGAAAATTGGGCGATTGAATTATAAATGATGATTGATTTGAAATGAGTTTATTTGACCATTATTTTTTGATTGGTTGAGAACATGTGGTTCTTGGTAGATAGGGGGTTATTTGGGACAACCACATAAATATCTTGATCCCGTAAAAAGTATTTATGAAGAAAAATATAACAAAAAACTAGTTTTCATGATAACAGTGATGGGATGTTGATGAGTCTTATTCAGCCTGAGCGTGAGGGATACACACACTATTTTTTGTCCATGATCACTAATTTGAGAAGTGTGAGGATCCTATAACTGTAAACTAACATAATTTATGGTAGATTACAGTGGTTCTTATTGTGTATGTCTTTATCTTATACTCCATTGATTATAGAAAATATTTCTTCATGAACAATGATTTATATAAATTATTTTATATAAATTTTTATTTAATATATGTTTGAAATTTTTTGCATTCTTCAAAAAGAAATAATGTTTTTATTTAAATATAAAAATGAACTATAATACTCTATTTTATTTAATTTGGAAGCATTATTTTGTTTAATATTAATCTATATATTAGGTAAGACTTGGTGAGACCCTACAGGGATTTAGATCTCACATCCTACCTTTGCCTTTGGGAATTTGGAGACTTTATTATGCATGGCCTGAGTAAAGGGAAAGACCCACTTGGTGGTGTTAAATGTTTTTGATCCTTTTGGATTAGAGTGAGGGAGGTGATTGGTGGGGATGTGGTCCACTAGTTACCTAGGATGTTTGAGATTTAACTTTCTAGATATAGAGTACTATGATGATGTAAAAAGTTGGGTTTTGTTACACTTGTTTGGTTTCTGGTAGTTTCTACCATTAGAGTGTTGATCATACTGACTTGGAAATATTTTATATTCCATTTTTTATGGAATTTTTTCCCACTTGATCTTGTATGATTCTAGGTGCTTGTATCCAACCCATGGGGATCCATAATTTCCATTAGGCCATGGAAGAGTCATCTTGGTTACCAAGGTATCCATGCTGGTTTATGACAGATGATGTTATTGGTAATCTAGGAAAGTTTAGCTATATGTGTATTGGGTTGGAATTCGGTTATGGGTATGTAGTTCATGTATCATTATTACAACCGATAATGGATAGGATGTGGGATATAAAGATTATGTTTTTTGGTTAAATAAAATTTCAAAAAGTTAATGACTTTGATGGGGATGATATTATTAGTTTCTTTGTGTATAATCCTCATGTGTCGAGGATCTCATTGTACTGAAATTGGTAGTGGAGTGGTTGAGATTAAGATTAGGGTACCAGTGCATGGTAAAAAAATTTAATATTATTCTTGAACAAAAACCAGGGTTTTGAATTCATTTATAATGATTAGATATGGTTAGTGCTAGAGAAGACTAATTCTTAGTGGTATTTAGTGTTCTTCTAAGAGGGACTTAGAATAAGATTAATTTAGTAATCAAGGATAAAATATTTTTTATGGTTTTATTTTTTGAGGATAAAATAATTAACTCACACTATGTGTCATTACAAGTCTTTGATTTGGGTTTCTGGTGTGATTATTCAATGAATTAAAGAAATATTGAATCATGATTAGGTTGATGTGATAAAAAACATGTGTGTGAGGCTAAGTGTTATAGTATTGGATAGGCTGTTGAAATATGAGTGGGTTTTTCATATGAAATTGGATACATTGATGTGGGAATTACATCTTGTGTATCATATATGGTATAATATATTTTTTTGAGAATCAAATGTGGACATTTTAAGAATGATGATATGATCGAGTTGAGTGTATTTTTAGTGCAGCGTTATATGGTTTAGTTCATAATCTGGATGAGGGAGTGATATTGAATTGCAATTCCTAGATTATAGGTTGGGTATCTATATGGGTGATTCTATAGGGAAAACTATTATAATTGGGATTTTGTGGTTAACTCATTAATTTATAAGTTATTTATTTTAGTAATAATTTTAATTTTTGGTTCTAGAGTAGGGTTTTTTGGTAAATTTGGATTCAAATTTTAATTTTTCAGAGTTAGAGAACATATTTGTGTTTTTTAAATATTAGTGATTGTTTTTTGAAGTCCCAAATGGTGGATTAGATGTTCAATGGAACATGTATTAGTATAAGTACACCATGCACTAATTGGAAGAGGCATATGAGTAGTAATAAAAGATATCCACTGGGAGACTGATACCTTACAAGGTACCCATTAGAGTTTTAACTAGTACATAGTGGGTATGGGGTGCCCTTTTTTACTATGGAGAAATTTATAAATTTATTTTTCACACTGCCTTACCATAGGTGAGCCTTGGGATTTGGAAAGATCCATTTATCCAGCTTCTTCTACCCCCTTTTATCCCTTTAATTCCCATTAGTGGAAATGGTTTTGGGTATCCTTCTATCCCGATTCTAGGCATTATTCTCCTAATGATACCCTTATTTGTTCATTATATTCATTTTTATGGATGTTAGTTCTTCTGAAATTGGGTTTGAGTGAAATGTTATGAAAACATGATAGAATCATACTAAACTATGGGGGATTTAGAGTACAATATCTAAAGGATTCTAAGAAGTGATGAAAACACTCCATCCTTCTTTATTTCAATTTAGGTATGTCATCCTCCAATTTCATTTGAGGTTATATATTTAGTTGTAGTGATTTCTTGAGCGACTATGTGTTTAATGATATGGGTTTTTATCATAGAGGTATTGTGGATGTTCCATAGACTATATGCATGTCATTAGTCATAGGTTCGATGTCCTGGGATGTATCATTAATAATTTGAGGATTATACCTCATGAGATTTAATTTTTAAATTAATTAAATTTGTTTAACAATTAAATATTTGGGTACTATGGATAAGGTAGAGGATCATGGTATGATGGGAGATTTAAATATCTTAATTAATGCTTGGATGACACTTGGAGGGGATGGATTGAGGATAATAAATCCATTAAAGTGGTAGGTGGTCCCTATAATACTTAAGCATATGATTTTCTATGAATGAATGTGCATGCCTACATACTGATTATTGTTTCGGGGAAGTGGATATGAACCATGAACACACCTAGGGGATGAATTACGTGTTCTATATAATATTTTGTTCAGAGAAAGTTCTATCTTGGGTATTGTGTTATTTTTTGATTCCCCAAGACAACATCACCAAGGGGGTTAGGTTTCTAGTTCTGTATGATAGGTGTCCAAGGAAGGTCTTCGGGCTTGAAAAGAGTTATGGATAAACTTGTATGAATCTCTTTGGTATAGTGGAAAATAAATTGTAGGATTATGGCTTTGAATGATAGATGTGGGAGTCATGAATCTGTCATATGGTTGGGAACTCCTCCTTTTGATAATGACTAATGGTAATTATTCTTGAGGCTATTGTGATAAGTCTTATAGGTATTAGTTTGATAAAATAATGACAATTAGATATAGATGATCAACTCAAGAGATCCCAAATGAGAGGTGTGAAATTGGTTCCTATAATTGGTTATGGGGGATATTTTAATGGATTAGAAATTAGTTTCCATGATTCCTTGAATGGGATTGGATTGAAATTGTCCTTGGGTAGCATGAATAGAATATTGATGTTTGAATTGGAATAAAGAATATATCGAAAACCCAAGTCTAGGCTACGATAGGGTCTACAGGATATGAGGTCACTGTGGGGTGATAATTATTTGTTAGTATCAACAAATAGAGATTGTGTTGGGCTTTTAGAATAGAGTGGATTACCTAACAAGTGAGATAAAAATGGATATGGTTTTAATATACTGAGATCACCTATTCGTGTTTGGTTTGGGAAGTTATAATATGAGTCAATGTAACACCCGAATATTTTGGTATAAAGTAAATAAAATGTTGAATAACTTGTTTCCCATGTAACAAAGAACTAGAAAAAAATGAGATTTATTATAAAATTATTAAATTGGACCATTATAAAATATCCACTTAAATAGTTTATATAAATAGTAGAAATATTAACATAAAATCCATATTGGAAGCCTAAGAAATAGAATGCAGTAGTATAAGTCTTCCAAATAAGGCACATTTATCTAATCTTATAAAGGAGGTAACTTTTGTATGGTTTTATTTTGACCAAGACCAATATAAGCACAAAAAATCGTTTGAGTAAAATTGTTTTCAAGAGAAGTTTAGGCTAATTGAAATATATTTGAGTCCCATAAGAGGTGAACTACCACCCATGATTACCACACGAGCGTATCTTATCCATAGATATTATGTAGAGATCTTTAGAGTCTATGATCATAAAATTTTGGATGAAATAAATAGACAATTATTAATGTAAAAATTTAAATTGAGGGTTACAACTTCTAATGACAGTACTCATGCCACAAAGAAAATGGAAAAGAAAGCATCCCAGGAACTCAACCCCGCGGCTAGTGCACCAAACCCCCACCCCAATTCTAACCTAGCCACCTATGGGGGGATTAATGAAATAATTTATTTATATATTACATGTATTTTATGAGATTATAATTTTTAATTTTAATGAAAACATATTATTTTTAATACTAATGCACAAATGAGATCAAACCAATAACTAAAAAGATTATTTTTTTACTTTAAAATGTTTTAGTAAAAATTATTTTTATACTATTTATGTTAAGAAAAGAATATTTTATGGTAATAATATATTTCTGAAATAAACAGTATAATAACATGGTTTTAAATTAATAATTAATATTAAATAAGAATAATACCAATTAATATTTGGAAAAGTCATTTTTTTAAAAAATATTTCATTATAATTTTTATTTTTTTTAAAGATTAAATTTATTGATTTTTGAATTTTAATTTATTGAAACATGATTTTTGTTTGAATTTATCATGTCAAAATTATCTTAGGATGAATATTATGTATTTTTATGAAATAATTGATTATTAGGGGAATCATAAAAAATATAGTTTTTACCAGTATTGTAACCATTATAACTTTATCATTTTATAAGATAGAATTTATAATGTCCCTATTCTTTTACACATATTATTACGTGATTTTATGTATACTTATAAATTAAATAAAATCAGAGGATAAAAAAGTGTAGTGTTTTTAGAAGATTATATACATAATTAAACAACATTCGTCCAAAATGAAACAACTTTTATTTAATATTCATAAAGAGATACTAAACCTAATCGAGACCATAAACATTTATAGGATAGATTGGGGAAAACATTAAAAAAGGGATGAGAAAAAAATCCTAGTAATAAAATAAACCAAATAATAAATCTTGACACATAGGTTAGAAGCCATAACATAATGATATAA
This sequence comes from Viscum album, assembly GCA_963277665.1. Classification (NCBI taxonomy): domain Eukaryota; kingdom Viridiplantae; phylum Streptophyta; class Magnoliopsida; order Santalales; family Viscaceae; genus Viscum; species Viscum album. Next base: position 1,934,958,436 of record OY728136.1, on the reverse strand, counting down.
AAAGTCATGGAAAATGATTAAACATATGGAATAATAACATTAAAAAAGGGATAATATAATCTTAAAATCATAGTAATGTGGAAGAAAAATAAAAACTGAATTTATCATGATTCAAGGATCATAGTACATGGAGGATCACATGTGAATTCTAACAACCATGACCGTCACACGTGGAGCACTAGTCAAGGCTAACCACCAAGATCATTGCACACAACGTCTCATGTGACTATACATTTCCCAATGAATTGGAGAGATATCTGAGAACAGTAATAATAACATGTTCATGAAAATTTTTTCCACATAAATAATCATACAAAAGAAATCAAACATAAAAATAAAGGTTACCCAAGGAATGAATTGGGAATTATAATCCTGTAAAAAGGCATAACAAGAATGAATATCATAATGGTGTCCATGATAGAAAGTATTTAAATAATAAATGGGAAACCATAATAAAAAACAGGAATAGATCCTGATAAGTGATGGCAAACTAAAATGAAAAGATTTGAAAATAGTGTTTATGAATATTTATAATTAATACATTTTAATGCGTTTTAAGGTAAATATTAAAGATTCTTTAAAACGAAAATGGAATAATTGTCTGTATAAAACCATAAATGAACCAATAATGTTTTCCAGGATAAAATTATTGATTTTATATAAATAATTTTGGGTTAAAATATATAATGTGGAGAACATTAGAATGAGTAATAATTTGGGAAGTTCCCATTAATCGGGCTTGTCTATCGAGAAGAATTAAGAAGGGAACCTTCTTAAAGAAAGTATTTCATCATCAATAAAGGATGTAATGATTTGAATAAATTATTTTAGAACACACAAAAATAATTTAAAAGAATTATATAAAATATAAATAATAATTACTTTGGTATAGAGAGAGAGAAAGAGTAACCTGATTAAAAAAATTTGAAGTTCTAGATGAATCCCTTATCTTATGTCTAAAATAGTACTATACTTGATCTTAACATCATGTATACAAAAAATTATATTTATTAATTAAAAATTCCATAAACTTTTATAAAGTAAATTGATATATTATAACATCATTAAGTTCATTTATGGACTTTTTGATGAGTTATAGTGTTCAATTTCATCATTCGGGAGTGCCTCTTTTAGAAGTTTTCATGATCGGTTCTATTAAAAAAGAGAATGAATGTTTTTATAAAATGGAAATAAAAATATAGAATTGAAGTTATAATTTATTTATTAATATATATAAGTTTATTTTATCATATAAATCATTTTTTTATTTTGGGTGATGATGGATCATTATATAATATGTTAGCGATAATAGTTTTGATTATTTTGGGTGGTGTTTTTCTCACAATAAACTTGTTTTGTTATGTTATTTAAAATCATTAGTATATAATTATTCCATAAAAATACATAGGATTTAATACAAATATTATATTTTTTTAACTATAGTTATGGTTTTATGAACAGTCGTGAAGGTGTATATGGAAAATGAAAATTTTCCTTCCTTAAAGGCGATAAATTAATACCTCACGAACATCATTTTGATTACTAGAATAAAAGGGATAGAAGAGGGGTTTAATGAATAATTATTACATTATAATAATAATATTATAGTATATGATAGTTATTGTAGTTTTAATAACATTTTGATGAGGGTAGGTGAGGAGAGAATAAGAAAATAACATGAAAAGAAATTAAAAGAAAAGAAAAGATGAATTTACCGCTTGAGTTTCCCATCCTTGAAAACCACCTAAGGGAAAGGGTTTTGGTATTTTGATGAGAAAACGAATACATGGATGTGTTTAAGGGGAATTTTAAGAGTATTTGGTAGAATTTGGACAAGGATAAAATATTTTAAGGTGTGAGGAGAAGAGGTGGTATTTATAGTGGATGAGAGGGGTGGTTTCTCATTATTTTTTTAATTAGTTTTTATGTTTAGAACAAGACTTTGAATAGTTTAAAAAATATAAAATATATATATAAATAATTAATTTGAGTTTGATATTATATTTCTTAAATCAATTATGACTCATGGTATAGTTTGTTTAAATTATATCATATAAATACCGTAAATTACCGTATTTTACTATTCATAAAAAAATCGAGGATTTTAGAAAAATCTCAAAAATTGAACGTAATCATTTTTATGTTTATAATTAAAAATTGGGATTCATTTAATTAATATAATTTTCTAACAGGTAAATTTAATTCTTAAATAAAATCATCATTCACTTGAAAAATATAGATTTTTAAATTATAACTACTTTTATAAAACTACGAAATTTTAACTAAGGCCTCATAAAATTAAATTATAATCCTAAAATACAAAAATATTAATTTATGAATATATTTTATAGAAATAAATTTTCTTTTAAAACAAAATATTATTTATAAAATTGAAAAAAATACTAATGTTTTATAAAAATATCAGCACTTAATTAATAATTTCTAAAATATTTATTTATATATAATATTATATAATTATATCATATTACCATTTATAAGATGATTAAATTTTATTTATAATTTTATAGGGGAGGTTAATATTCCATAGTCCGGTTTACTATTCATAAGAGTCGTATTACTATTCCAAATGTCATGTTATTATTCCTTAGGTATTGGTTCTTTAATTCTAGAAATACCTTATATTTCATTAATTCTAAATTTATAAAGTTTTTATTGTTTTATATATGCAATTTTATGTAATATATACTATAATAAATAATTATAAGAAGTTAATTTTCCATTGATATAATTTTGGGTTTGTTACATTCTTCCCCCCATGAAATTTCTCCCTCAAAATTTCATTTTATATTAGATGTTTAAAACAAGTGTGGGTACTTCTCCTTTATCGCTCCCCCAGGTTCCCATGATGCCTATTCATATTTATGGTTTTTCAAAAGTACTTTGACCAATTTAGTCGTCTAGTTATGTATAAATTTATCTCTATGATACAATATCTTTAATGGTTTCTCTTCGTACGATAAATCATTCTCCAATTGTACCACCTCCAAATTCAGTACATGTGATGGATCTGGTATTTACTTCCTCAAGAGTGATACATATAACACATCGTGTACTTGATATATGGTTTGTGTAATTTCTAATTGATATACCATAACTCTAACATGATTAATAATATTTAAGGGACCGATGTTACTAAGAATTATATTTTCTTTATTCGCAAATGACATGATTCTCCTCCATAGAGATATGTGAAGGAATACCATAGATCCAACATTAAACTCAAGGTATCATCTATGATTTTATTATTAGCTATTTTTTTGACTTTGGGATGCCTTGATTTGTTGCTTAATGGTTTTCACCTTTTCCATAATTTCTTAAACAATTTCAGGTCCTAGAAATTTATGCTCACTAACTTCATCCCACCGTGCCGGTGTTCTACATATTTTCAAATGAAGGGATTCATAAGGACCCATTTTGATGCTGGAGTGGAAAATATTATTGTGTGATAATTAAAGAAGTGGAAGAAGTTGGTCCCATCCTCCTTTTATGTCCATATATGATTATATAAACATGTATTATAGTGTCAAAATAGTTCACTCAGATTTTCCATTAGTTTGAGGATGGTAAGACCTAATGAATTTCATCTTAGTGTTTGGAACATGTTATAGAATTTTCCAGAACATATACTTGAATCTCAGATATCGATTTAATATAATCGATAGTTTTACTCTATGCATCCTTACCAGTTATTTTATGTATATTCATTCAAGTTAACCAGTGATAAGTCCTCTCGAATTGTGATAATGTGAGTTATCTTTGTAAGATGATCCAAAATAACTTATATCACATTTTTTCCATTGGATGTCTTTGGAATTCCAATGAAAAATCTTATGGTGATGTTTTCCCATTTCCATGTTGGTATGGGTAATTTTTTCAACAACCCATTTTAATTTTTCCTTTCTTACTTCACTTGTTGAATTATTATGAATTTTAATGTATACTCAGTGATCTCCTAATTCATACTATCCCACCAATAGTTTATCAAATATCTCGATATATATTTGTACTCCCTGGGTGATTAGAGAAGGTTGAGCTATATGAATCCTTTTGAAGCTCCTTCTTTATCTCTGGATTGGATGGAACCGATAGTCATGACACAAATCTCAGGACTTCTTCCTCATTCGTTTTGAACAGTAAGGATTTTTATTTTATCATGGTTTCCTCCTTCTTCAGAATTTTTACATCATTTCATTGAGGATCCTATATTTTATATACAAGGGACAGTTAAGAAATAATTTGAGATTGGATTTATGATGTTCCTTTCTTAATGATTCCCAGGTCCATCTATCGAAAATATTATAATATTAGATCCTTCTTAATTATCATCATTGATGATGTTGTATGATCCTTTCTACTTAGAGAATCTACCATTTATTTTCATTACCAAGAAGGTAATGGACTACGAAATCATAATCCTTGATGATATATAACCATATTCACTAGTACATTTTATGATCCTTTTGTGTGAATATATATTTGAGACTCTTGTGATCAGTATATATCTCACACTTCTCTCCATAGAGATAATGTATCTAGATTTTGAACACAAATATCAGAGCTGTCAGCTCAAGATTATGTGTGGGATAGATTTTTTGATTGATTATCAATTTACATAAGGCATATGATATCAATTTATTATTTTTCATATGTGCACATCCAAAGGCATTCTTTGAAGCATTTTTATACACCAAAAATTATTCCCCACTTGTCAGGAGTGTGAGAACTGGTGTAGTGGTAAGCTTATCTTTGAGCTCCTTAAAGATTTCCTTACATTGTTGAGTCTATAAAAAATCACACCCTTCCATTTAATCTTGGTTATTTGGTTTTAAAATCAAGATAATTGCTTTTAAAATATTCATTAATACCCAGCTTGACCAAGGAATCTATGGATCTCCATTACAGATGTTGGCCGGTGCCACTCTTTGATTACCTTTTTCTTGGAAGGGTCCACATATATCCCCTTTCCGGCGATTACATTCTCTGATAATGATACTTAATCCATCCATAACTCATAATTACTTTACTTTTTATATATTTTATATCTTTCGAAAGTTGTCAGAATAATATTAAAATGTTCTTCATTCTCCTCCTTTCTTTTAGAGAATATCAGAATATAATCAATAAAGGATACTAAAAATTTGTTGAGGTAATCTATAAAGAATCTATTCATTAAAAACATGAAAATTACAAGATCATTAGTGTTTATGAAGTGAATCAATATGAAATAATATTGTTCAAACCTCATTTTAAATGAATTCTTGGGAATATCTTCCTTCCTCACGTTTAATGGGTGATATCCCAAATGATGGTCTACCGTAGAGAAATAACTGGCCCCACATAACTAATCAAACAAGTCATATTTCCATGGTAGGGGATACATGTTTTTTACCCTGATTTTTTTGATCTCATGATAATAAATGTAGAGATTCATTGATCTATACTTCTTCCCAATGAAGAGGACTGGATCACACCATGGTGAGGCACTCAGGAATATACAACAATTGTATATATTTTCCTATAACTGCTTCTTCAGTTATTCTAGATATATGGTGGCCCTTCTATAAGTCATATTTTATATAGCTATAGATCTAGGAATATGTTCAATTGATAAATCAACCTCACATTCACGAGGAAGACCAGGAAAATATCCAGAGAATACATCAATGTAATCCCTAATGATAGAAATTTCTTTCATCATGATTCTCTCCTTTGACACAGGCATTTGAGATTGATATGCTTGATCATAAGGAAACAATATCCACAAATGAGATGGTTATTCTAAAGGATATTAAACTTCCTCCTTACACATGTACATAATTTTAAGATGTTTTGGGATGTAAAGAGTGATCTTCCTTTACCGACAGTTGATGTTGTATTAATATAAATATATCCATTCCATTCCCAATATAGAATCAAACTATAACAAAGGGAGTATGACAAGATTTTATGGTAGGTTTAGTCCAAAAAAATTAACCAGGGTGGATTTATGAACATTGGATGCAATAATTTCCCCATTTTCTATTCTCATAGATAACTCAACCTCCTATTTTGAGGTGGTTATTTAATAGTTATACTAAAATTTCAAGATATGAAAGAATGTGTAAAACCCAAATTAAATGGAATGTTTGATATTACAGAATGAATAACCAGCATACCTGTCATGACATCATTTTTAGGTTCCACCTCATAAGTAGTGATAAATTATTACAATAATTATTTCCTCAGAGGTTGTCGTTGGGGATTACCTCAAATAATGCTTGGCTTAGGGAATATAGTTATCACAATGCCCATGTTACTTTTTTTTGAAACACTACACTACTTGTTGAGTGTGGATCTGAACCTTCCCTACTTCTTCCACATTATTGGGATTATTTATATCACTTCAGTATTTATTATCCCACCACCACATTCTTCCAAATTTCACGCATTTTTTGGCCCCCTTTAGAAATTTCCCATGATGATTCTTACCAAAATTTTGACACATGAGATATTGGGTTTTCTTTCCATCATGGGATTTATCTACTGATCCAACCTTATTAGACTCAATTTCTCTCTTTTTTATCCGTGATCCCATGATAATACCAAGAGTCTTCGGGCTATATTTCAACCATAAGGGCCAATCAGACAAGATCTTCATAACTGTCAAAGTTTCAAACCAAAAACTCTTTTCATAGAGTTTGATTTAATCCACTAAATAAGTGATCCACCATTATTTCGGTGTTCATGTAAAATTCGGAGACATATCTTGAATGCGTTGTAAAGTTTTCTTCATATTCCCTGATAGACTCATATTCCTTCTTCTTAAGTCTAATTAACTCTCTTTCCATCTTGAGATGAAGGGTTTGGGGAAAATATTTATTGAAAAACCTTTTCTTGAATTCATACTAAACCATGGAATAAATTTCCTCATTGGACTTAGTGTTTTTGATTTGTTTCCACCATTAAAAAGCTTCCCCATAAAAACTATAGACCTCCAACACACCTTTCTCATCTTCTGCATGCTGGGGAATAGATAATATCTTTTTAATTGAGTTAATTCACTATTCAATGAGGATGGGATTGTAAGATCCAAGAAACATGGGAGGCCTTTTCTACATAAATGATTTAACAAAAAATTTCTATTTCATTTTAAAAGGAGAGAGTTCCACATGATTCAATTTATTATTTATAATTTGATCCAACTAAGAAATTACTTTCATAATGTTTTGAGAACACGTTACCATTATATTTGGAATATAATTTGGGAAATCATTACAGTGCCTTTGATATTGATTGTTTTCACATGTTCTTCTATTTATAGTAATTAAATAAGAAGAATAAAGTGAAATTAGGTACTTTAATACTTAACTAATAAGATTAACAAAAGTAAAATTTAAACAAAAAAGGATAAACATATAATATAAAATTATATAAAAACTTTTGATACCTTATGTTTTAATCTAGGATATCCAAGATCTATTTCCTAATATTTATTCATATGGACATTTTTTTTCTCCCCTAATAATGTCTTGTAAGGACCTTATGAATAAACAAAATAATATCCCCTAGGAGTGTCAAACTTGGTGCATAGTAAGTCCCATTGTTGTGTACCAGGTTACCCCGTGTTAGGCCCGAAACACCTTGTTAGAGTTATAAATCCCATGGAATATATGATAGAACCATATCCACCCATAACATTCATAAAGGGATATATTTTCTTGAAAAAACACTTACTCTATACTAACCAAAATTTTGGGATGTTTTCTCATACTTAGTCTTATCACTAGCATTCTTACTAAAGTTCTCTATTCTTAATATGAAAAATTAACTAATTTTTTTGATACCAAATATAATGGGCCTATAATTTAACACATATTGTTACATTATTTTCAGTATACTTATCTATTAAATAAAATACAAGGATTATAATGTCTAGTGTCTTTGGTATACTAGATATGAAATTAACAAAATGAGACCAAAACAAAAAATCTTTTATTTAATATTGATAAGGATATACTAACTCCCATAAATCCCTTATATAATTATATGATACATTGGGGATTAATTTAACAAAATGATGATTTAAAAATCCCCATAAGAAAATAAACATAAGAACAAATGTTAGCGCATGGGTTAGAAGGCATAACATAATGGTAGAAAAAGGATTGGAACATGAATAAACATATGGAATCATAACATATAGAACACATGATTATATAATCAAGGAATCATAGTTATTTGGAAGAAACATAAAAAATTTATTTAGAACTATTCAAGGATCATATCACATGGAGGAGAATGAGTCAAGGCTAACCGCTAAGACTGTTGCACATGGAGCCTGAGTAAAGGCTAACCACAAAGACTGTTGCACATGACATCTCATAAGAATAAACATTACACAATTCATTAGATAAATATATGGATATACCCATAATAACATGTTAATGAATATCTTTCCTAAATAAATAATCATACATAATCAATCAAACATAAACAGTAGTTTTACTCATTGAAAGAATTGGGTATCTTAATCATGCCGAAAGGCATAATAAGAAGAAATATCATAATGGTGTCCATGAATGAAATGATTGAGATAATACAAAGAGAATAACAAGAAAAAATAGGTATATATAATGAAAAGTTATGAGAAACTAAAATGATAACATTTAAAAATAATTTGTAAGAATCATGAAAAATAGTACATTTTAGTGCATTTTAAGGAAAATATTAAGGATTCATCAAAAATAAAAATTAATTATTAATTGTGTAAAAATAGAAATGAACCAAGAATGTTTTTCATGATAAAAGGATTGATTTTAGAAATATATTGGTGGGTTAAAACCTATTATGAATATAACTTGTGAATGTGTAAGAATTTGGGAAGTTCCCTTTAATTGGACTTGCTTTTTGGGAAAAATGAGAAGGGAACCTTCTTAAATCATGTATTAACCCCTAAAATAAGGTTGAATTGAGTTGGATAAATGAGTTTGGAAAACATAAATTGAATTTATAAGAAATATATTAAAATATAGAATAATTAAAATTTGGTAAATAGAGAGAAAGAGTTACCCGAATAAAAAATGGAGGTTCGGGTAGAATCCCTTACCTTATTTCCGAAATAGTTCTGAACTCGATATTAATGTCTCAAATAATTAAATTAGATTCATGAATTAATAATAAATAACATTATATACATGTTATTTATTTATTATAATAATATTAAGTTCATTTTTGGATTTTTTATGATATATAGTGTTCAATTTCATCGTTCAGAAGTCCTGTTTTCTTAGTTTTGATGATGTGTTCACTTATATTGGAGTATAGAAGTACATATAAAATGGAAAAATAAATACACAATATAAGTTAAAAGTTATTAATTAATATATATAATATTAAATTATAATATAATTCATTTGGTTATTTTGTTTTAGGATGAATCATTATATAAGATGTTAGTGATAATTGTTTGGATTAATTTGTGCGGTTTTTTTGCTCACAACAAACTTTTTTTTTTGTTTTATTATTTATGATCATGAATATATAATGATTACAAAACATAAAATAGTTTTTAGTACATATATTATTATTATTTTTATTCATGGTAATGGTTTTATGACCATCCTTGAAGGTGTTAATGGAAAATGAAAATTTGTCATGCTTGAAGGTGATAAATTAACACCTCACGAAAGAAATTTTCATTACTAGAATAAAAAAGAGAGGAGCGGGTTTTAATAATTTATTATTAAATTAAAATTATAAAATTTCAGTATATGTGAGTTATATGAGTTATCAAACAATTTGGATGAAGAGTGGTGAAGAGAGATTAAGAAGAATACTAGAAAAGAAATTAAAAGAAAAGAAAAGTGGAATTTACCTCTTGAGTTTCTCATCCATGAAAACCTTCATAAAGAAATGGTTTTGGAATTTTTATTAGACTAATATATCATATAAGTGGGGAAATATATTTTTAAGAGTATTGGGAATAATTTGGATAAGGATAAAATATTTTAAGGTGTGAGAAAGAGAGGTGGTGAGGGCTGGTATTTATGGTGGAGGAGAGGGGTGTTTTCTCATTATTTTCGTCATTAGTTTATTATTTTCACTCAAGACTATGAATAGTTTGATATTTATAACAAAATGTATTAAAATAATTATGTGGAGTATGATATTATAGTTTATACATCAAATATGACTCAAGGAATAATGTATTTAACTTATATTTTATAAATACTGTAAATTACCGTATTTTACTATTCACCAAAATTTGAGTAATTTTGAAACATCCCAAAAATTCACCCGAACCATTTTTAAATGTGTATAATTAAAATATTAACTAAATTTTATAAGATTAATTTTCTAACTATTATAAATTTAATTTTTATATAAAATCATCATTTACTTAAAAAATATAGATTTTTGAATTATAACTAATTTTATACACCTTGAAAAATTAACTAAGGTATCGAAAAATTATCTTATAATAATAAGATATAAAAATAATAATTTATGATTATATTTTATGGAAAAAAAATTTCTTTTAAAACATTATATTAGTTATAAAATTGAAAATAAATAATTATGTTTTATAAAAATATCACAACTACGTAATAATTTATAAAACATGAATTTTCTTCTAATATGATATAATTATATCATATTACCATTTATGTCACACCCAGACCAATTAATTTATTTTATTTTATTATTTTTTATGGAATTTGAATGTTTTTCCGAGGGTTGGGTTAAATTCTGAGTGAGATTGTTGAGTTTTGAAAAAAAATGCGCGTTTTTCATTTGACGTAGTTGGGCACAAGGGTGAAGTGCTTATTGGAAATGCCGCGTGGCTTTGCCCTAGAAATTGTGTGATCTTCCTGCCTTTGAATAATTAAAATGAATGAATTTTGTAATTTATTGCATATTTTATATTTTTTATTGTTATTAAGAAATATTTATTATTTTTATTTTGGGTGAAGGATTAAAATTGTTAATTTTATGATTATGATTATTATTATTAATTTTATTACTATTAATTTTATTATTAGTTCTTTTAGTTTTTTATTATTTTATTTTATTGAGAAAAAAATGAAATTGAAATCAAGAAAAAAAGAGGGTAAGCAGAACCCTAGTAGCACGCGCCCCTTTCTTCTGCAACTCACCCAGCCGCCTCCTTTAGGCACCTGCTGCCCATTGCACCCACCAGCCGTAATTCCCCTTCTCCATTTCCCTTCCTTGCACAGCACCTGCTGCCTCATATTCTCCACCTGCATGCAACCAACATTAGCCCTCCCGTCGCACGCTCCGCCGTCCGCGCACCCTCGTGCACTTCTCCATCCAGGAGCACCTCACCTCTGGCTCCCCAGCGTGCTGCGACTCCCTCCTCCCCTCGCTGTCTGACCGACGTCGTCCCTCAGGCCGCTCCGTCTCCTACCGGCATGCCTCGACCATCTCCCCAGCATGCTTCCCCCCAGCTTCCTTCAAAGTGCCACCTCAAGCTGACGTTGGTCGACCACCGTAGACTAGCTAGTGCGACAAACTTCCTCGCCATTGTATAGCTGAACAGAACCCTTCGTCATGCACCCTAAGATGAATAAGCCCCTCACCAGTGATGTCTGGTTGCTGCGCACCCTCCCAGCCAGGACACACCTTTCACCAACACTTCCTCGGATTCTAGTATGAGGAGAGATAGCTTGGAGGGTAATATTAATTCTTATTTTCCAAGTCCTTTACAGATTATCATTTTAATTGGGATGTTTAAAACAAATAATTCAAGTGGTATTGATCATCATTAATTTATCCAAGGATGCGTATACGTTCCTGGTGAATTGTTTGGAAGAGTTTTCAGAGTTCAAAGACCTTGTCTTGTGCTTTGTTGGGGAGAGTTATGTAGGTGAAGTGCCCATATTCCTTGATAGAGATTCAATCAAGATGAGAGAGTTTCAGTAACAATCTAAAATAACTCTTTACCTGATCGGTCTCAAAATTAAGTTATAGTGGACTCCTTGTAGTGATCTAGGGGACTCCAGCTATACTCCTAGGAGAAATCTCCTCCACAAGCTAAGGCATTCATACTTCCAACAAGCTAAAATAAACTGTTTCCCCCCACTAAGACAAACCCTTGTATCTATACCCCTCTTAACTTACAACTACTTAATATGCAAATTAGGACGATTCCCCTAAGATTTATTCCACATACCTTCCCTTACCAACCAGCGACGCACCATCCGGCCTACCCTGCCAGTGAAACGTGCGATCTTTCAGCTGATGCACCTTCTGTCCGGCTATCACGCGCCGTCCTAGTCGGGACACACTATTCATCGACATCCTCTCCAATTATTTACTCTTTCGCGCGATCCCTTTGATCGACCGCAAACCTACACCGACTCAAGCCTCCTTCGTTCATGTCGTTTCACCTACACCAATGTCGATGAAAGTTTTGCATTTTTTATTCTTTTGGATTATTTGAAGTTACTGTTTATATGTTTTTAGTTGATTGTGTGGTTGTTGTAGTGTGTCGGTGAGGAAAACTGCAATACCACACTATCATCGAATTGTGCGAGTTTCTGCACCTGTGTGAGGCGTGTCGCATTGTCATGTTCGAGCTGCGAGTTGAGGTAGGTCCCCCACTGCACTCACCTTTAAATTTATAATTTATTAATTTCTTGAGGTTTTATTAAATTTAAAAAATATAAAATAATATGAGATGATTAATTTTTAAATGACTATTTGGTGTAAAAAGAGCCATTTATTTTATACATGAATCTTGAAATATTTTCTTGATGAGCAGACACCCAGTAATGAAAGAATACAAGTTTGGCTTTTAAACATAATTCACGGAATTTAAATTGTAGTTTTGGTTAAAATGATAAATGATTTCTTCTGAATAAGTGTTTTGGGTTTTTTAAGAAACAAGGTTTTTCTTTAAAGTTGGTGAAGGCCTGTTTGGGACTTTAATGAAATAAATTGTTTTGGAAAAACTCACTTTGGAGTTACTAAGGGGTGATCTTTGGTGTGCGTTGATTGAGTGAGTTGTGTGTGATATTTGTGCATCGTGACTGATTGATTGACATTGTGGACGCACCCCTTTTTATTATATGTGTTGACACAGGAACTTGGCATAGTAAGTGAATCTTCTGAGAACAATTGTTGCACTAGTTTATATTACGCATTGTCTAGTGGCCCCTAGTACGGATGACATTATGCTAGGGGATTGGGCCCCTTAGTTAGGCCATGTAGGGAAACACCAGACATTAGGGCATTATGACATCATCAAGAGTAGGCATGCTTTCAGGATGAGTCATATGTATAGTAAGTTCTGGATTGTTCACGAGATATTAGGTTCGACCCCTATTTATTCTTCCGTTTATTTGTGTGTGGCGGATGGTTGAGAGGTATAGTTCAGTTGCTGGCCTCGGTGTGCTAGTTTTTCCATTTCCCTTAGTGTTTGTTGTGTGTTGTGTGGGGTTTTACTTTTTACTAACAACTGAAATTCGGATTTCTAAATTGTTTAAAAAAATGTTTTAAAATGAAATACACCTGTTTCTTTCAAACGTTAAACTTGTTTTTAAAATTAAGAAAGGAAATTGACTATTACTTGTTTTAGAAATGAAAGTGTGTGTATGAAAACCCATATTTTGTATATTTTAGTTCAAACCTAGAATTAGTGAATTCTTTATTTAAAGGTAGTGCATTGGGAATAGTTTGTTGGGCACGCCTATTGAGTTTTAATACTCATTCCTATAGTGTTTTTCTTGTTTTTAGTTTTTTTTGCAAGTTTGACTTGAGATTTTATGCCGTGTGCAAGACTTGTTTGTGGTGTGGAGAGTGATTCTCGAGGTCATGAGGAGTTTTAGTCGTGGTCAGGTTACTTTGTTGTTGTTGGTAATTATTTTGTGTGTGTTGTTTAGTTACTTTACTTTGTTCTATTTTCTTTCTGCTGTTTTATTTATTTTATCACGATAAATAATTCCCTCCTGCTCTCTTTTGATGCCCTGGTGCTTTTCGCCAGCCCGGGAGGATCAGGAATGCATCTCGAGCCATGTCGTGGACCGGCTCGGGTGATTGGTTCTGGGTCGACCTAGGTTGGTTCGTGAAAAAATGGTATCAGAGCAGGTCGGCTCTTGAGAAGACCTTGTTTTTTAGAGATCCCATTGTTATTTGGGGTATCCTAGTAGGAGTAGAATTTTCAGGACTCGAGGCGTACAGATGAGAAGGACGTCATGAACCCTTGCTCGTTCTGAACATCTGGTTACCATGGGATGTTCGGGTTGTTGGTGTGTTTTGGTTCTTTTGAATTGTTTTATGTTGAGAAATGAAATGGAAGCCAGGAAAGTGACCTTGTGATCTCACATGTTCTGGAAAGCCATGTGGAGCCAAGGACATTACCCTAGAGTGCTCCTTGTGATGGTGGCCGGACTGGCTTATGGCCACCAACCATATATCCAAGTCACCCATCGACACTAGTTTCTCCTTGTGGATCGTTTGGGGTTTCTTTACATCTAAGAATCGTTTTGTAATGTAATATTTTGGAATTTTTGGAAAGTTAAATTCAAAATGGAAATGGCCACTTTTTGATTATGTTATTTGTTTCCTTGTTCCTTAGTGTTCTCCCCCACGATGGTTTGATGGATGCCCAAGGTGCAGCTTCGGGTGGTGTGCACCTAGCGAATCCTCTGGTTGATCATCTCATAGACTATGTTCTGGAATTCCGAAAGTTGAACCCTCCCCTATTTTATAGTGAAGCAGATCCACTTGATGTGGTGGAGTGGTTGCAGAAGATTGAGAGGAAGTTCAGTTTCATTAGGCTTCCTGAGTCGTTAAAGGTGAAGTTGGCTACCTTTGTGCTTGGAGGCCCAACTTGGAAATGGTGGAAGTCTATATCTCAGAATAAGCCCCAGGAAGATCTAACATGGGATTTTATCAAGTCATCATTCATCCAACAACACTTCTCTAAGTTGACGAAGCCGAGGAAGAGGATGTAGTTTGGTTGTCTTCAGCAGGGTGTTGAATCAGTACTGGAATTATGTCAACGTTTCATAGACCTAGTTCCGTATGATCAGTGGCTTGTTGCGAATGATCTTGGGAAGGCTCGACAATATGAGTCTGGACACCGACCTGAGTTGCGTTCGAAATTGGAAGAGGTCAACCTAACAACCTTCTCGGATGTTGTGGGGAAATCCTTTTTGGATGAAGTTGGGCTATCAGGAGGACTTGAGGTGGCAAACCCTCTAGCTTTGAGAAGCAGTGAAAAGGATGGTGATTAGAAGAATGAGAAGTGACTTGATGCTGGTGGTACTAGTAGAGGAATCAAGAGGCCTTCAGACCTTCAGTAATCTTCTTCACAGTGCAATTCCATGATCTTTCACCAGTGTGGTAAGCAGGGTCACAAGAGGCCGACCTGTCTGAGTGCTCCAAGACCCTGCCACACCTGTGGATGTTGGGCTCACTTGCAGCGATTCTACCGCGGTGTTTCCAAGAAGCACGTTGAAGTTATATTTGTCTTGTCAAAGGTCACCTCATCCTGTAAAAAGGAGTAGGAAAATGTTTGGGGATCAGTTTGAGGTTTTCTCTTTGTAGTGTTTCTTTGGCGTAGTAATCATCTCCTATAGCGTTTTTTAGTGTTTCTTTTCTTTCATTTGTAAGAATGGTTGTGGTTGAACATATTTGAAACTTTTATTTTATGGGAAGTGTGTTTGGTAAAATTATGGTTTGTGTGTTATGTTTGGGAATTTCTAAAGCCCGACTACGAGGCATGAGATGCTTCAATCATTAGTGCTCCAGCCATAGGCCCTAGAGTGAAGCTGGCGCGTAGTCAGGAAAACCCCAGCAGTGAAGAAGGGTGTTGGTTTAATCCCGGTCTTTGGTGTGGCACAGTTTGTGTTGTTCTGAGGGTGTGACATCATTGAGACAACGATGATGGTAGTTTTGATGTTCGATTGGTTTGGCCCTTCGCTTATCCCCCATGCAGTGGGGGGTTTTTGGTCCTTGCGGAATGTTTTCAAGTTCGGTTAATCTCATCAGTTCTTATGGTGGGGAGACCCACAATGAGTTTCACAAAGTTACACCTGAACTAATTTAGAGTTATCCCAATCATTATGGTGGGGAGTCAGTTTGGGCCTCCCAGTGTCAGTATCAGAGTTTCGTTTCATGTTTCGTTTGGTGGTGGGTGGTCTCGTGCAGGACCACCTAATCTTGAGTTCGTCCTCACAAGTAAACGTCGAGATTGGAGTACCCCCAACAATTTCGTTGGACTAAGATTATAGGGATATGTCTCAGAGGTGATTTAAGTTTGTTTGTTCCTTGGTTGAGACAGATGGTTTGGGTTCTTCTTGGTGATTATTAAGGTGATATTGTTTTAAGGATAAGTTGCATGTCATGGGGGTTTGGTGTTCGTTTGGATCGATCAACTGGAGGTGCTTAAACTTTTGGGTGTGAGTGACACTTAAGGAGTTTCGTCTTTAGGTCTTGGTATTATTGTGGCTTTCCGAGGGTGGAAAGTGTTATGGTGGAGAGAATTGTCACACCCTGACCTATTCAGTTATTTTATTTTATTATTTTCTATGTCTTTTAAAAGTTTTTCCGAGGTTCCGGTAAAATTATGAGTGAGATTGTTGAGTTTTGAAAAAAATGCGCGTTTTTCATTTGTCGTCGTTGGGAGCAAGGGCGGAGTATGTCTTGGAAATACTGCGTGGCTTCGCCCTGGAAATTGCGTGATCTCCCTACCTTCGAATAATTAAAATTAATTAATTTTGTAATTTATTCCATATTTTAAAATTTTTATTGTTATTAAGAAAATTTTATTGTTTTTATTTTGGGTGAAGGATTAAAATTGATAATTTTATGATTATGATTATTATTATTAATTTTATTACTATTATTTTTATTATTAGTTCTTTTAGTTTTTATTATTATTTTATTTTATTGAGAAAACAAATGAAAATGAATGCAAAAAAACAGGGCAAGCATAACCCTAGTAGCACGCACCCCCTTCTTCTGCAACTCACCCAGCCGCCTCTTTCACGCACCTGCAGTATGTTGCACCCACCTGCAGCAATTCCCCTTCTCTGTTTTCCTTCCTCACACAGTGCCTGCCGCCTAATATTCTCCTCCTGCGTGCAACCAACATTAGCCCTCCCATCGCACGCTCCGCCATCCATGCACCCTCCTACGATTCCCCATCCTGGCGCACCTCACCTCTGGCTCCCCAGCGCACCGCGACTCACTCCTACCCTCGCTGTCCGACTGACGTTGTCTCTTAGGCTGCTTCGCCTTTTACCAGCACGCCTCGACCATCTCCCCAGCACGCTACCCCCGACATCCTTCAAAGCGCCACCTGAAGCCGACGTTGGCCAGCCACCGTACACCAGCCAGTGCGACAACCTTCCCCGCCACTGTACAACCGCACAGACCCCTCCAGCGTGCAGCCTTAGCTGGCCAAGCCCCTCACCAGTGCTGTCTGGTCGCTGTACACCCTCCCAAATGGGCCGCACCTTTCAACAACACTTCCTCGGATTCCAGTACGAGGAGAGATAACTTGGAGGGTAATATTAATACAAAATTTCCAAGTCCTTTACATTTTATCATTTTAATTTGGATGTTTAAAAATAATAATGCAAGTGGTTGTGATCATCATTAAGTTAACCAAGGATGCATATACCTTCCCTGTGATTTGGTTGGAAGAGTTTTCGGAGTTCAAAGACCTTGTCTTGTGCTTTGTTGGGGAGAGTTATGCAGGTGAAGTGCCCATATTCCTTGATAGAGATTCAATCAATATGAGAGAGTTTCAGTAAGAATCTAGAATAACTTTTTACCTTATCGATCTCAAAATTAAGTTATAGTGGACTCCTTGGAGTGATCTAGGGGACTCCAGCTACACTCCTAGGAGAAATCTCCTCCACAGGCTGAGGCATTTCGACTTCCAACAAGCCAAAATAAACTGTTTCCCTCCTCTAAGCCAAACCCGCATTTCTATACCCCTCTTAACTTACAACTACTTAACATGTAGATTAGGACACTTCCCCTAAGTGTCATTCCATATACCTTCCCTTACCGACCCGCGACGCACCGTCTGGCCTGCCCCGCTAGTGCAACATGCACTCTTTCAACCGACACACCTTCTGTCTGGCCATTGCACTCCCTCCCAGTCAGGCCACGCTCTTCACCAACATCCTCTCCAGTCATTTCCTCTTTTGCGCGATCCCTTTTTTAGAGCGCAACCCTACGCTGACTCATGCCTCCTTCGCTCATGCCGTTTCACCAACACCAGTGTCGATGCAAGTTTTTCATTGTTTATTCTTTTGGATTATTTGAAGTTAATGTTTATGTGTTTTTAGTTATTTGTGCGGTTGTTGCAGCATGTCGGTGAGGAAAACCACAATACCACATGATCATCAGTTTGCGCGAGCTTGTGAACGTGTGTGAGGCGTGTCGCGTTGCCGTGTTCAAGCTATGAGTTGAGGTAGGTCCCCCACTGCACTCATCATTAAATTTAGAATTTATTAATTGCTTGTTGTTTTATTAATTTTAATAAATATAAAATAATGTAAGATGATTAATTTTTAAATGATTATTTGATGTAAAAAGAGACATTTATTTTATACACGACTCTTGAAATATTTTCTTGACGAGCAGACACCCATAAGTGAAAGAATGCAAGTTTTTATTTTAAACATAATTCATGGAATTGAAAATGTATTTTTGGTTCAAATGATTAATTATTTCTTCTGAATAAGTTTTTTGGTTTTTCTTGAGAAACAAGGTTTTTCTTTAAGGTTGGTGAAGGCCCATTTGGCACTATAATGAAATAAATTATTTTGGAAAAACTCACTTTGGGGTTACTAAGGGGTGATCTTTGGTGTGCGTTGATTTCATGAGTTGTGTGTGATATTTGGGCATCATCACTGATTGATTTACATTTTGGAAACACCCATTTTTATTATACGTGTTGACATGGGAACTTGGCATAGTATGTGAATCTTCTGAGAATGATTTCTACACCCGTTTAGATTACGCACTAGCTAGTGGCCCTTAGTACAGATGACACTCTGATAGGGGATTGTGCCCCTCGGTTAGGCCATGTTTGGAAACACTGAGCGTTAGGGCATTATGACTTCATTGAGAGTAGGAATGACTTCAGGATGAGTCACATGTATAGTACGTTCTGGATTCTTTACGAGCTCCTTGGTTCGACCCATGTTTCTTTTGGTGTTTATTTGTATATGGCGAATGGTTGAGAGGTATAGTTCAGTTGCTGGCCCCCGTGTGCCACTATTTCCATTGCCCATAGTGTGTTTTGTGTGTTGTGTGTGGTTCTCCTTTTTACTAACAACTGAAATTCAGATTTCTAAATTGTTTTAAAAAAATGTTTTAAAATGCAATGCACCTATTTTTTTTCAAACATTAAACTTGTTTTTAAAATTAAGAAGGGAAATGGACCGTTACTTGTTTTAGAAATGAAAGTGTGTGTATGAAAACCCATATTTTGTATATTTTAGTTCAAACATGGAACTTTATTTAAAGGTAGTGCATTGGGAATAGATTTTTGGGCACACCTACTGAGTTTTAATACTCACCCCTATAGAGTTTTTCCTATTTTTTGTTTTTTTGTAGGTTTGACTTGATGTTGTTCACCATGGGAGAGACTTGGTTGTGGTGTGGTTAGTGACTCTGGAGGTAACGAGGAGTTTTGGTCATGGTTGGTTTAGTTTGTTGTTGTTGGTCGTTTTTGTGCGTGTTG